>CAKAOJ020000323.1:315000-922974 GCA_916701645.2 Sebastolobus alascanus
CACCAAATGAATCGACAGACTATACTATGCCTTTTTTCATTAAAATTTTCGACATTCTATACTATGACATTTTTTTACGAATATTTTCGACGACTTTTTTCATGAAAATTTTCGAAAATATTCGTAAAAAAATGTCATAGTACAGAATGTCGAAAATTTTAATGAAAACAGGCATAGTATAGTCTGTCGATTCATTTGGTGGAAAAAAAACTCAGTTTAAATTTTCATCAATTTTCATGAAAAGTCATACTATAGTATGACTTTTTCACAAAAATGTCGAAATTTTAAACTGAGTTTTTTTTCCACCAAATGAATCGACAGACTATACTATGCCTGTTTTCATTAAAATTTTCGACATTCTGTACTATGACATTTTTTACGAATATTTTCATGAAAAAAGTCATACTATAGTATGACTTTTCATGAAAATTGACGAAAATTTAAACTGAGTTTTTGAAGGTCAAAAACTATGAAGGTCATAGTATGGTAATGATAATAATACGTTTTATTGATAGAGAGCTTTTCATAATACTCAAAGATACTTTACAAGTCAAAATTATCATTTAGAATAACTCACCAAAGATATACAACATACATCAATTGCACATTAAGAGCAATTCAAAAAAGGTGTTCTCATTTGTGATTTGAATGTCGACAGATTGGTGCAGTCTCTGATGTGTCAGGGGAGTGAGTTCCAGAAGGAGGGGCAGCTATGGAGAATGGTCTGTCACCGCTGGTCCAGTGTCTGGTCCGGTGTGGTGGAGATAGGAGGTTGGCGACAGAGGAGCGGAGGCTGCAGGAAGAAGTGTTGTGGTGGATTTGGTCGGTGAGGTAAGAGGGGACCTGGTTACAGAGGGCAAAAAGTAAAAAAAAATAGTCATTGTTCAAAAATTTCAGGAAAAGATTCAGTAGAGTATATCATAAAAGCAAAAAAATATATATATTATAGTATGTCGAAAAAATTGAAAAAAGTAATATTATAGTGTGTCAAAAAAAGAAATTATTTCATAGTATAGTATGTCGAAACCTTTCGTGAAAAAAAAAGTCATAGTAGGGTGTCGTAAATTTCACCAAAAAAAAGTCATAGTATAGTACGTCAAATTTTCATAAAAAAAGTCAGTATAGTATGTTGAAAAAAAATAAAAAAAAGTCATAGTATAGTATGTCGAAAAAAAGAAAAAAAAGTCATAGTATAGTATGTCGAAAATTTCATGAAAAAAAAGTCATAGTATAGTATTGGGAAAAAATAAAAAAAACTGATAGTATAGTATGTCGAAAAAAAGTCACAGTATAGTATGTCAAAAAAAAATCATAGTATAGTATTTCGAAACTTTTCTGAAAAAAAAGTCATAGTATGTCAAAAAAAATCATAGTACAGTATGTCGAAAAAATTAAAAAAAAAGTCACATTATAGTATGTCGATAAACTAGAAAAAAGTCACAGTATAGTATGTTGAAAAAAATGCCAATATGTCACAATATTGTATCTCGAAATTTTTTTAAAGAAGTCATAGTAACGAAATAGTATAGTACGGCGAAAAACATAAAAAGTCACGGTATAGTATTTTGTAAAAAAATTGTCAGTATAGTATGTCGAAATAAGTCATAAATGTCATAGTACAGTATGTTGAGAAAAAGTCAAAGGTTGTAGTATAGTATTTGTATGTTCACCTGTTATAAAAGCGTGAAGCACAAGAGATCCTCAGCGTCGTCTGAAGGCGCGGGAGATTCTCCAAGCGTTTGGCTCCTCGTAACGGTTGTAGAGAGGTTCCAGTCTCTGTTGTCTCTTCTGCCGGCTGAGGCGTGTGGGGTCGCCAACTCTGTAGAAGGCCGGTGCAAACTCCACCAGCCAGCGAGGGTCGATGGTGGTCACCTCCCGCATGTACTCCTTGGTGGTCAGCACCAACTCGTGGTACACAAGCCTGAAGGAAGTATAATAATACAGTTAATAGGGCTGCAACTAATTATATCAAAAGAGCTGAAACGATTAGTCAGTCAATGCACAAAAAATTTAATTGGCAACTATTTTTTAAGCAAAAATAAAACATTTGGTGGTTCCAGCTTCTCAAATGTGATGGAAACTAGGAAACTGTAGTGGACATTTTTCCCTATTTACTTTTATAGACAAAACTATTATGAAGACTAGAATTACCGCCTCCACCAACCAGTCAAGTTGCAGTTTACATCAATGTATGTCCAAAATGTCACCACTTCATTATTTTATCCTATTAGACATTTGAGTGAAATTGTCTTTACTAGCACATGAATTATTGAGTTATGGCCAAAAATTTTTGTGAGGTCACAGTGACCTTTGTCCACCAAGTTCTAATGAGTTCATCCTTGAGTTCAAGTGGATGTTTGTTTCAGATGTAATACGATTACCTCTAGGCTTTCCTGAGATATGGCGTTCACAAGAATGATACGAACGGTTAAACATGTCTATATAGTCCAAAACGCAAATATTCAATTTACAATGATATAAAACCATTTTTGTCTATCAACTTATAAACTAATAATTTCAGCAATAATAATGATTAATCCATAGAATAATAGCTCTAAGTAAGGCCCAAATCATGTTTGTGGGATACAGATTAAAATCTTGTCAACAATTATGTTTACATGCACAAAATATTCTTTTTTTTTTGCTCTTATTCTTCCCTGCAGTGTTACAGCAGTACAATAAGGACTCACCATTCTGGCTGGCGGTTGAAGAGCGTGCTGGAGGGGTGGAGGTAAACCACCTGCTGGTCAATCAGGGTACGGTACCCATCATGGGGGTGCTTCCTGGCAGAGTTCCTGAAGAAACCGCTGCAGATAGCTTTCTGGACCCGCATTGTTGCTGTTCCACAAGATACCACGTCCAACTTGTGTCTGAGGAATAGTTAATGTAGTTTAGTATTCAAATTGTAGTTTTTTCACAAGACATTATGTAAAGATTGAGTTTAAATACTATATGACTATTTTTGTCCAGCATACATTTAAACACATTGCTGCATATCTTTATACATTAATTACCATGATTATGTCTACAGTAATTTCTCCATTTCACAACAAATACAGTGATTAATAAAACAAATGGTTGAAACAGTAGAACCGCATGCGTAGATTACCTGTCCATGATGCTCAGCATCTGCTTGCGGATGTCCTGAGCTCTCTTTAAGGAGCGAGCCTGGATGAAGTTCTCGAAGCACCAGGGGTTGGAGAACTTATTGTTCTTCCAGGAGTTGTAGACCGACAGCAGGGTCAGGTGGTCTCCCTCCAGCTGGAAGAACTTTGTCTTCCTCTGGTCAGCCTGGGCCTGTTTGTCCTGAAAGCGGAAGGTTGAATTTAGCTTTGTGTGTCTTTTGATAAAGTGTTCAGTCTAGAGATGCACCGCTTGCAATTTTCTTGGCTGAGTCGAGTCTGACCTGCCAATTCCGATTTTCTTACTAAGAGCTATAATTGACAGCAAGTCTCCAGACTAACTTTTTTCACCACCATTCCGAAAAAATAATCCTAAATCAGTGTAAACTGTCAAAAAAATCAAAATGTTATCCCTTTACTTAGTTATTGTCATCTATAGTGATTATTTGCAAAAAACACACAATTCAAATGATTTGTGACTTGTATTTAAATATTTGCTTTGATTTAAAAAATCTTGGCATTAGTAGTTTTAGTTATATATTATAAGCTGCTTAGAGCTAGTGTTCAGAAGTTAAACAGGTCATAATTCTCTCTCTAATATCTATTTTATATTTCTGTGACAACATCTCCTTCAAACAACTGGATTTATCCTCGCCAAAAACTACATTTTACAAAATTACATTTGAACACATCATGACAGCGTTTTAATTTACCTAGTAGAGCTTGAACGCATCATAATGTAACTCAATGCAACCTCCGTTAACGTTAGCTCTGTGCTGTCGGCAGACAAGCCAATATAAAAAGTGTCTGATAAAGTTAGTTGATCCTCCACAGCTTGTATTGCACTAATACAAATTTGGAGAAAAAAGCAAATTGTATGTGTAATTTCTAGAAGTAAGTCTAATGTGGTCAGTGTGACGGTTGCATAATCACATACCTTTGGTCTGTAAAAGATGTTCTGCACAGACAGCATTGACACGATGGTGAGCATCTCTTCACTGCAGCCCAGATGGACGGACATGATCAACATCTTACACAACATCGGCTCCAGAGGAAACTCAGCCATCTGAACCACAGAGACAAGTGTAAATCAAATAGACAGTATGTATAATTTACAGTAGAGACCTAAATGCAGAAAGTGGACAAACCTATTCCGGTCATTCAAGCACTTCTTGCACAGATTATATGCGTAAATAAAGCTGTATCATAAGTTATAATACAACAATAAGACTGAGTACATTGCAGTAGATTTTCCTTCTCACCCTTCTTCCCAGCCGTGTGAGTAAGCCTTCATCATCCAGAGCTCCCAGCGTGTAGAGCTGCTCCATGGCTATGATCAGAGTCTCCATGGGAGGAGCGTCCATGAAGTCGAACGCCAAGAGGTCATTAATACCCATGGCCTGGGAAATAAATTTAAAAAATAAATAAATCACACTGACAATAATAGTAATGCCTGAAAGTAGGGCTGTCAATGGATTAAAATATGAATCGCAAATTAATCACACATTTTTTTATATGTTCAAAATGTACCTTAAAGGGAGATTTTTCAAGTATTTAATACTCTTATCAACACTTGACTATGACTTGCCCCAAACTGCATGTGATTATCATAAAGTGGGCATGTGTGTAAAGATGAGACTCGTGGGTACCCATAGAACCCATTTTCGTTCACATATCTGGAGGTCAGAGGTCAAGGGACCCCTTTGAAAATGGCCATGCCAGTTTTTCCTCGCCAAAATTTAGCGCAAGTTTGGAGTTTTATTTAGCCTCCTTCGCGACAAGCTAGTATGACATGGTTGGTACCAATGGATTCTTTAGGTTTTTCTAGTTTCATATGATACCAGTATCTTCACTCTAGCTTTAAAACTGAGCCCGCTACAACGTAAAAATTACAAGTTGCATTAATGCATTAAACAAATTAGTGACATTAAAACAAATTTGCGTTAACTTTGACAGCCCTACATGAAAGAAAATAATAATAACTGGGCAACAAAGTCATGAATAATGCTCAGATTAAAACCTCTAATGACACGCATCATATCGCAAGACAAGGCTTCAAAAAGCAATTATATAGATGGAAAGTGTTAGAAAAAGTCCGTACATTACCTTCAGAGACAGCACAGTGCTGGCCAAGTTGGTTCTCTGGATCTCAGGCACGTTGGTCGTCAGCATCTCATCTCTGTAGGCTCTCTCCGTGTAGAGCCGGTAACACTTCCCTGGACCCGTTCTGCCGCCTCGACCCGACCTCTGCTTGGCCTGGGCCTGAAAACACATCAGGGAGTTTGTGGTCAAGAGATATCAAATCATTACCAATGATGCTTTTTATCAGCATACGATTAAAAACACTGAGTTTACCAAGTAGGACAAATGTAAAATGTTACGGTTGTGTTAAAATGGACGGACCTGTGATATGGGAGTCACCACCAGCTGGTCGATGCCCGTCTTGGAATTATATACGATCTGTTTAACAAAGCCGGGGTCCACCACGTAGTAGATCCCATCAATAGTTAGAGACGTCTCAGCAATGTTTGTGGCAATGATGACCTGGTGGGAAACAAAGAAAAATGAGAAGATTATTATTTACTCTTTAAGGTGTATTATTTGTTCTGTGCTGAACTTTATATACAAATTGAATGCCACCAAAAGTCTTTAAATTCTATCAAAGAGTGGAATGAAAATGAAAAGACTTATCACGTAATAAAATGTACTTTAATTAAGCATGTATTCTCGAAGTGTTATTTTGGAACTAGAATTAGAAGTAAAAGAACTGGTTTCACTCTCTAAAAATGCCAAACAACTTACAGCTTTAAAGTGTAACTTATGTGACTCATGGGGACAACATTTTTTAAATTGGTCCAGTATTGAGGGAGAGCGCTGGGAAACATGGAAAAAATACTGAAGTTACCCTTTAATCTTATCCAGTGCAGTGTCTTACCTTTCTGCAGCCTGGGGGTGCCGGGTCAAAGATCCTGGTCTGCATCTCACTGGGCAGCGCAGAGTAAACTGGCAGAATAATCAGTTCAGGAACATCAGGTCCCAGTGACTTCATTCTGTCATACAGGATCTCACAAGCGGTGTCGATCTCTTCCTGTCCGGTCAGAAACACCAGGATGTCACCTGGATAAAGAACAGGGAGAAAGGAGTGTTTGTTAACATAAAAGCTAATTCAAATTAATTTGTCCTACAGAGACATGACTAGGTTTAATATATACAAAACGACACAAGTATAACATACCCTCTGAGAACCGCCATTACTGTCTTTAAGAGGTTGTCATGTTAGCATGTCAGGAAGGAGGCTAAATAAGGAAATTAGGCAAAATTTTGGTGAGGAAAAAACTGTTATGGCCATTTTCAAAGGGGTCCCTTGACCTCTGACCTCAAGATATGTGAATGAAAATTGGTTCTATGGGTACCCACGAGTCTCCCCTTTACAGACTTGCCCACTTTATGATAATCACATGCAGTTTGGGGCAAGAAACATGCAGTTTTTTGAATGCAGTACAAATGTGTTATTTTCGCCTATTCTAAAAATGGTGTATTTGAATATTTATAATATAAGAATAGTTCAATTTAGCATCAAATCTGTGTAACAAATGGTATCAACAACTTATGAGACATTATAGAGCATGGGGATGGCCATCGTATACTTCTATCATCATGTAAAGCCAATTTATTTTAATAGTTTATTTCTGATTAATGACTGGAAAAGACAAAAAAAAATAAAACAGGTCTAAGTGGGTCTCTTGGGGTTAAAATAATCATCACTTGTCCCTGGGACTTTAAATTCAAGATAAGGAAACTCGTTTCTAACTGTACCTGGGGGCTCGGTCAGATGGATCTGCATAACAGTGATGAGACTGGCATCCAGGTAGTCTGTCTCAGGCTCTTTGGTGTAGAGAACCTCCACTGGGAAAGTTCTTCCTGGGATGGTGAAGATGGGCGCTTCAAAGAAATACTGGGAGAACTTCACAGCATCCAGTGTGGCAGAGGACACGATCAGCTTCAAGTCTTTGCGTTTCTGTATCGTCTAAAAGAGACAGAGGAAGTTATTGTATGAGAAACAGCCTTGTTGGTATGATTTATTATTCTTTATAAACATTATATGGTTTGCAGAATGTAGAAAATACCTTCTTGAGAAGTCCAAAGAGCACATCGGTGTGGATCGTTCTCTCATGGGCCTCATCCAGCATAATGAGGGAGTACAGACTCATGTCTGGGTCCAGCAGACACTCCCTTTGCAGCATACCATGGGTCATGTACTTGATTACTGTCTCTGTACTGGTGCAGTCCTCAAATCGAATGGTGTAACCCACCTAGAGTTAAGTTATATGTAGCAGACAAGCTGAAGGACATCGTACAAAAACCTATTTAAAGTTGATAAATGCTAAGGGAGAGAGATTTTCTAGTTCAGATTAAGAAGAATCACTCACCTCTTGTCCCAGACGGCAACCGTACTCCTCAGAGACTCTCTTGGCCACTGACATGGCGGCTACACGACGGGGCTGCGTACAGCCGATCTTCCCCCTGGAGGTGTAGCCCGCCTCCGCCAGGTACTGAGTGATCTGCGTGGTCTTACCGGACCCAGTTTCTCCAACAACAATCATGATCTGGTTATCGTGGATGGCCTGTGAAGAGAAATAATTAATTGGTAAGGTGTTAAATAAATTTTAAAGTGTGTTAATGGTTCAGTGGGTAGATGTACAGGTTAGATAGGTTGTAATGTGTGTGTTTAAGACATCTTTCAAAAGTCCCCCTTCGGGTTCTGCCCGACACTGATAAGACCCACATTGAGGTTACTCCCTAGGACAGTAGTTCCCAATCCTTTTCTTTAGGGGACTCTTTTCTATCATTGAGTAAACTGACGACCCCTGACTAAGGGACATATTTTATGGACATTTCATATTATATTCAATGCAAAACGATAACAGAACAACTGTACAATTAACCCAAAAAGTGAATGCAATAACTGCAGAAAGTTTGTGTAAAACAAGCGATTTGGATGAATTTTGAGCAGATTATTTCCTGTGAATATTGCATCAGAGGTGAGTTTTCCTGTTTTTAACAATCATACATATTTAATAGGCTTCTTTTTGACAAATTCAGTGTTTTCTTCTCCCTGCTGCTTGGCTATTGTTCTATTAGCTCTTTGGTTGTTTTAACTGCGTACTTTTCTAATGCAGGACGAGGCTGTTTAACAGAGAGGAGAAGCTATGTGAATATAACTTGTGTTCAGGTCTTCACCGTGCCCTTATCCTGTTTATATCTTATATAATACTCCAAACTTTAAAAATGACAATTTCATTTTTTCTTTACAGAAATGACTGAAATGCTGAGATATAGGCCAACTGTCTATATTTTTTTTAAAGTTGTCTTACACCCCTTAAAATCAAGAAGGCCTCATGATCCCCCATGAGGCTTTGGCGACCCCAGGTTGGGAACCAGTGTAATCAAGACCAGTGAGGAGTCTGTGACCCTTGGGAAAAGTAGGTTCTGTTGTGTTTATAGCGTCAGAGACCGAGTGTACTCGAGGTGAAATTTGTCTTAAAAATTCAAATCTCTATAATCTCTACAAACCACTGATGTAGAAAGAAAAGAACACAGCAGAAGAGAATGGAGACTATTTAATGCTGCTGCAGTGTTTATTGATGTGTATGTGCATGCTGCAAATCTATGTACTGATGATGTTATGTATTCTATTCATTTTTATCTCATTTTATTAAGTGTTTTATTTTCCATCTCATTTCCCCTGTTTTATGTTCATTCCGTCTATTTTCCCCTTATTGTTAATCACTTTGTGCTGCATTTCTTGTATGAAAGTTGCTATACAAATAAAGTTTATTATTCCGATATACCGATCGTACCTGAACAAGCTGTTCCTTAAGCTTGAAGATTGGCAGACTCTCTCTCTGCTGCAGGATGGAAAGTTCTGTCTTCTTGCCATACGACACCTGGTTCCCTCCGAAGGCGTATCTTTTCCACGCTGGAAGATCGATAGGCATAGCGCCAATGCCCCTCATGTTGGCAGCAATCTGCCTTCCTTCATCTGTACAGGAGAGGAACAGGGACTAATTTAAGTTCCGGAAAGACCCTACTATTTTGTTTAATCAAGATAAACTGCAATGATAATGAACTTCCTTACAAGCTCTTTTTGTATTAAACTATGAGTCAGAGGTAGTGACCAGGGCTGGAGGAACTTGTAAAGCCTCCGATGTCCCCTGAGGCTGCGGAAGACAAAGTCACAGTGCATTATGACTCTGTGTGCGCCAGCGTAACCTCATGGGGAAGCTAGATAATCATCTCCAGCTACGCCACGGTAACAATGTAACTGTAGAATAGGCCTGGCACAAGACAGACGGTTAAATCTCATTTTCTAAATTTTAAATCTCTGACACGACATTGATTGATTTTATCCTTTAATTAATTTCCGGTTGAAAGTTTGTTTCACTGATGCTTGAAAATCACAGTCAGGGCTGCACACATTAAACCTACAGCCTCATTCATAAAGTGTTGGCTGGATCATAACAAATGTGTAGTTCAGGTCCTTACAATCAGGCATGGGGTCTATCCAGTTCTTGTGGAGGCCGGTAGGGATGGAGTCCAACTCTGCAGCTCGAGCCACCTGCTTCAGCTCTCTCCTCTCTTTAGAAAGAGCACTCTGCATCATGGCTGCTTGGGAGAGGGAGCCATCCGGATTCTGATGGACAAAATGAAAACAGTTGTCGGTATGATGATAGAGAAATGCATTTTATCAAACTGCATCAGTATTTACAGCACAAACATACAAATCCAATGTTTTGTGTGAAGGAAGGCGAAGGAGGCCAAATAACGCTGAACATATGTGATTAATAGCGATTAAATGTTTTAATCAATTGACAGCCCTATTTAAAAGCTAACATTTGGTGTTTTACAGCCATGAACTAAATTTTATTTGCTTGAGTATTTAATATCCACTGAGAGGTTGCTGTGACACAATTCATTATTCTATTTTAGCAACACATGGTTTTAGGTGGTGTTAAATGTAAAACACATACACACAAAGAGCGTGAGTGTCTGAACGAATTACAATTTCAGTTCAATGACATTTTATTTAGATAAATATTCAGTAAGATCTGCATAGATCTGCCCACACCACAAACAACAAGTCTGGATATATATATACACCTACCTTTACTATTTTGACTGGGCTCATGTTGGTGCTCCATTTAGTCTGTCCCCTCAGGAATGGTGGTTCCTCTTCGACCAGATCAATCTCTAATTCTTCATCTGTGGAGGGAATCGTTACAGAAGAGACGTTATCATACTGTATAACTTTTATTTGTTAAAAATGTAAGAATAAAGCGTTGAGTTTTACCTTCATCATCGTCTATTTTGGGAAGGATTCCCGTCTCCTCGTCAAACTCTGGGAACTCTTCTTTAGCGAGTACATTGGCTGCAATCATCTGAACAGGAGAAAAGTATTTTTTAACTGAATGGTTAAAAAAGGACAGAATCCGTTTTACATGAATGTGTTCGATGAATACCTGTTTAATTTCCCATTTTTCAAGGTCAGTGATCTTGGCGAGCCGTTTGCGTTGTGATGGGTTTTCCTCTATTTCCAGTATGCTGGCTTCAACAGGGCGGTCAGGGTTCCTCATGGCTTCGTCTCCGACTCCAGTGTCCAGGTTTCTTCTCCGGTTGGGGTTCAGGTCCTCCCCCGTCATCTGGTCCACATCCTGACAACATGTAAACAAGTCACCATTTATTTCTAGCCAACATTCGAGAAACCAGTTATTATATTGGATGTAAGTAAAACCTGTTTTTGCAAATACATGTATGCCTATGGCCCAGCTAGGTTAACAAATGTTATGCATTGTAACCAGCAGCCTGCAGTTTTCACTTATCAGAAAAAGTCATATAGTGTAATTTAAATCTTATAACCATAAAGCAGTGTAATAAATTACCATTTGATTTCATGTCATAGTCTAAAAGTGGGGAACAATGCATGATTTATGATTCACCTTCAGTAACTAACTCACCAACAGCAACTACAATACTACAAACCATTACTGGTGATTTTATGAGTAAAATATTTTACAAGGTGGATATGTAGAAGTATCTTTAATATATTAATATATATAATACATTTTAATTAACTGGTTAGTTTTAATGTACAAACCGACTTTTCTTCTGACCTTTTATACACGACTCACCTTCATGCTAAGGCTGGCTTTGGTTCCGGTGAATGACAGCACTTTGACCTTCACCTTTTGGCCTTTGGTGACCACGTCAGCCACGTTGGCTATACGTCCTTCTTTGCGCAACTCTGAGATGTGCACCAGGCCCTCCCAGCGCTTCCTGCAGACAATAACAGTTACACACTACAGGTTAGGATCAGGGTGCAAACACCAAAAGAACCTTACAGGTGAATGCACTTGAAAAGAAATCTAGATGCAACATAACATGCAATCTAGTGGATTTTTTCGTTTTGTTAACTAAAGTGTCTTATGGTACCATGAGGGCACATTTCTCTTTGCCCGCCAGAAAGAAAAAAACAATCTGAAAAATTCTAAATTTATTTGAAATCTGTAAGAGAATAAGAAAATAAATATGGAGATATCAAGAGGAAATGCGGAAATATAAAGATAAATAAATTAAAGAATAAAAAAAGTAAATAAAAAATGTGGAAATATAAAGATAAATAAATTAAAGAATAAAAAAGTAAATAAAAATGTGGAAATATAAAGAGAAATAAATAAAAGAATAAATAAAAAATGTGGAAAAATATAGACAAATAACAAAATATAAAATAACATTTGTTAATTTTTTCTGTATATATATATATATATATATATATATATATATATATATATATATATATATATATATATATATATAGTGTTAATATATATAAATATGTATTTATTTATTTTTTACATACACATAATTTTTTCTGTATATTTTTAAAAATATATTTATGTATTTTTATTAATATATATTTCCTTCCTTTCCTGATTCAATTTATTCCTTAATATATTTATCTTTATATTTTCTTATTCTTTTACAGATTTATTCTATATTATGGCACTCCTATGAGTCCATACTCTTTTACTGTCTTGGTGTTCATGGATGTAAAGACAACATTTCTCTGACTGACCTGAGGCCGTCTAGCTGCACGAAGCAGCCAAACTGCATAATACTACTGATTTTGCCGTTGTAGACGTCGCCTACAACAGGCTCTTCTGGCGGAGGACGATCCACAAGTCTATCACGCCAGCAGTCAGAGTCTCTGTCGTCCGTCTTGTTGTTCTCATCATCTCTGCGAGGGCTTGGTGGATGGTCACTCCAGCGAGACACACGTTTCCTTTTGCGCTTGGGGTTTGTTTCTCCGTCACGCTCTCTTGATCTGGAGCGACTTCGCTGACGTCCGTTTTGTCTATCTGTGTCTCGACTTCTGTCACTGTGCAAATTCCTGTCTGACCTGAGGAGAAATGAGAAAAAGACAAGAACAATTTTTACTCCAACAACGTATTCAATTTCCTGTTTTGTTAGCTTCTTTTCCAAATGGCAGGTATCTATGAAGTCATAGGAGCGCCACAATATAGAATAAATATGTAAAAGAAAATAAATGTGGAAATATAAAGAGAAATAAATAAGATTAAATAGAATCGGGGCAGGAAGGAAATATATATAAAATAAAAATACATAAATACTTTTTTTTTTAAATACAGAAAAATAGATTCATTTATATGCTCAAAAATATACAATTTGTAAAAATATATAAAATAAATATATACAGAAAAAAATGAACAAATAAATGAAAATGCTTATTTTATATTCTTTATATTTCCACATTTATTCTTTTATTTCAGTTTATATTTCCACATTTTTAATTTAGTTATTTATTCTTTTATGTCTCTCTATATTTCCACTTTTTATTTACTTATTTATCCTTTTATTTATTTTTATTTATGTTTCTACATTTCTTTATTATTTTATTCATTTCACTTTATATTTCCACATTTTTTATTTACTTATTTGTTCTTTGAATTACTCCTCTTTATATTTCCACATTTATTTTCTTACTCTCTTACAGATTTATTCTTTTTATGGCACTCCTATGACTCCACAGATATCTACTCTAAGCACAAAACTCAAAGTACTTTTTAATTACCCATTATCAGAGCTTGTTCCACAGAAGTTAGGCATAAGCATCTCCAGCTCCTTCATGGCAGCCGCTGCAACCTGCTCATCATCTTTATCTGTGTGGCGTGGTGAAGTCTGATGGAGAGGTAATAATTAGTGACAACAGCTCCATAAATACTATACATTTTTACCTACTGACAAAAAGTTGTATTTCATTTTAGAGGTTTGTGTCAAGTGTCATAAAATGAGCCTTACAATCCACACAGGATCATCTGGTTTACATAAAGCAGGGTATTTCTCTATCAGCTCGTCCGTCTCACTCCTTGCCCTGACCTCTGCTTGATGAGCTGTCATACAAAACAGAGAAGATATGATTTAACAGTAGACATAAAAACATACACACACACACACACAAGATCTGCGAGGACTTTAAACTTAAACTTAAAACACACACTATCTGGACTATCTGGTCTACCTGCACTATCAGCAACCACCTCTTCTATTCCACTGGTGCACTTTAAACTTAAATTGTAATTGCACAAATACATCTATTTATTGCACACTAAACTTTTTTTATTGACGGACGATAAACACCATGCTCACTTACCATGTATATTCTGTACCTCTATTTATTGTTTTTTTGATAATTCTTGTACACCTGTACCTGTTTTTGCTCTGCTTTGCTGCTTTGACACCTGAATTTCCCCAAGGGGATTAATAAAGGTTCATCTTATCTTATCTTATCGGATAGGATAGGATAGCACTTTATTTATCCCCGTGGGGAAATTGCAGTTTCACAGCAGCACAGATTCTAACAAAAGACAGTTCATAAAATAAGACTAGGACAGGGCATACAATAAATAAGAATAAAAAATATCCAAGGTAAGCAAGATAAGAACACTAGTAAAATTATGTTATAAGGGTAAATAAAAGGTAAATAAATATGTGCATTATATATAAATTATCTTATATAAACATAAGGTATTGTTACATAAAATAGATTATAAAGTCTCTGTACCTTTACTTGTAGATGGCGAGGGTCGCATGGTGTGAATAAGTCTGAGTAGATTGGCAACAAACGTATCCTAAAAAAAAGAAATGTGGATTTAAAAACCATGCATAAGCAAAACAATCATTAATATGAAGGTGTTTGTTTTGGCTGCACACTTACTGTAAAATCTGCTCCATTTTCACACAGAGCTGCTTTGAACTCCTCAAACGTTGGGTGTTTCTCTGCCAGACTAATGATAAATTCAGCTGCAAAAACATCAACTGGGGATTAGCTCTCCATGCTAACTGAGACACTGAGAGTTAGCATCAACACACCTGATTGTTATCAAGCAATGCTAAGTTAGCTAGTTAGCTTGCTAGCTCTGTAAATGACAAAACAACGCTGTCAACGTTACCAAGATCTTTCTCGCTTATCCCCAGATGATTCTCCAACTCCGTGCACACCTTCGACACCAAAGATAAATATTCAAGTCGTTTTATTTCGTCTAATGCAGACATTTCTTTCGACTTCTCTAGTTTACTTTGAACCTGACCGGAAGTTGTTCTTCTTCGTCTTCTTTTTTGTTTGAGCTCCAACGGAAGTGTTGCAGTGCTGCTGCCGCCCCCTACCGGCCAACAGGCAGATAACAGTATGTACACATTAAAAACCTTAGTACATTCACTCAAGTACAATACTTCCATTTGATGCTACTTTATACTTTTTACTCCACTGCATTTATTTGATCAGTTACTAGTTACTTTAAATATATGGAAATATAAAGAGAAATAAATAAAGGAATAAATAAAAAATGTGGAAATATAAAGAGAAATAAATAAAATGATAACTACATGTAGAAAGAAAAAATAAATAAGTAAATAAAAGAGGAAATATAAAAAGAAATGAATAAATAAAAGAATTAATAAAAATGTGGAAATATAAACTTTACAGATTTAGATTATTAATACAAAATATAAACCAACTCATATATTATGATGTATTATTATAGATTAAGCTACCCAGCAGTAAATTGAAAAAAATCTAAAATAAAAATTGTCCCACCTTTATCAGTGATGTTTACACATTAATGCATCACTAATTATAATATTGTGATGTTAATACTTTTGCACATTTAACTAAAATTTTGAATGCAGGACTTTTACATGCAACAGAGTTACTGTTGTATTGCAACTTTTACTTAAAAGATCTAAGTACTTCTTCTACCACTGCTAAGTACATTCACTCAAGTACTGTACCTATGTGCAATTATGAGGTCCTCGTACTTAAGTATTTCCATTGCATGCTCCTTATATACTCGATTACATTTCAGAGGCTAATATTGTAATTTTGACTACATTAATTTGAGGGCTACAGTATCGAGTTACTTTGTAAGTTAAGGGTTTTAACACGTAATTAAATACAATGTGTTGCTGTTAAATATATGACCTAAAGGTGTAAAAAAGTATTTTGACGTTGATATATTGCTATTTTTATTTCATTTAGGGATCTAAATACTTCTTCCACTAACTGTAGATACGTGTAGCATGGCTAGATTTGAACAGAGTAACAGCTAAAGTGGATATGAGTGGCATAACATTGCAACATTTTGGATTTAGGCAGCTGTCTGGCAATCAAAGGCCCATTTTTCCTGCTTAAACCAGAAACGTGTTTATTTATATATTTATTTATAAAATATTTATATTTATATTATTTTTATCTGAAGCAAATAGCAAATATAATCTGTTCGGGAATCAATTTAACATATTATATTAACATGCAAACCCTTAGGTCCAGTTTAAAAAGTATTCCGAGTGGTTGTTTTTTTTACGTCATGTGTCCCATTCAAACGTCTTAGTTTGGGTTTTTTTTGGTTGGTTTTTGGGTAGCTTGGGTAACGGACAGCTACAACACCACAAACTCCCTCTCAGGAAAATAATATATCTCTGTGTCTACTGTATATTTCCATCACAAAAAAATCCAACGGGGTTAAGAAAATTTAGCATTTAATGAGGACACATTTTCATAGTTCCACTGGCGAGTATAGCAAAGCAACGTCTCAGATACAGACAAGTGAGTGAAAGTTGTCCACACTATAGTACAAAATCTATCAAACATATACGCTGTTCAATCTTTGTGGTCTGACAATATTGACTATTGAAACATAAAGACTCTGTCATGATCCTATCAGGTATTATTTTAGCATAGCATTGTACTATTACAATTTACAGTCTGAATAAATAGTCCACCGTTTTGCAGAATCTCCTCACAGAAGATTAACTTTTAAACTTTAGTCTAACAGGACAGACGTGTACGTTTTTTTTTTGTTCTTGTATTAGTGCTATGAAAAAGTAAATAGCTCCGGGTTTTCTAAAATAATTATACTAAAATTCCCAGACAGGTTAATGAAGGAACATCTGGGGGGAAATGTACAATGTGTACAAATTGAAAAGGAGGAGTGAATCTTGAAGTAGTGATGATACAAACTCCAACCACCAGGGTCTGATCACATGCCCAATACAGGTCGACGCATCGGACTTTATCATCACTGTCAAAACATTTTTGTTCTGTATTTGTGTCGTCACGCGCATCAACGGCGTCTGAAGGCACGAGAGATTCTCCAGGCGTTGGGTTCCTCGTAACGGTTGTAGAGGGGCTCGAGCCGCTGTTGTTTCTTCTGCTTGCTGAGGCGCGTGGGGTCGGACACCTTGAAGAAGGCTGGTGAAAACTCCACCAGCCAGCGAGGGTCGATTGTGGTCACCTCCCGCATGTACTCCTTGGTGGTCAGCACCAACTCGTGGTACACAACCCTGAGGAGAAGAGAGGCAGGACATCAAATGAAACAAAACTAACTATTATTAAAGGACATTTATTTCTTGTTTGACTGAAGTTTTTGTCGTACCACTCAGGCTGGCGGTTGAACAGAGCACTGGAAGGGTGGATGTACACAACTTGCTGGTCTATAAGGGTGCGGTAGCCCTCCTGAGGATCCTTTTTGGCTGCATTCCTGAAGAAGCCACTGCAGATAGCTTTCTGGACCCGGACTGTGGCTTTACCACAAGATACCACATCCAGTTTATGCCTGAAGAGAAGACAGCATGTTGGAGGTTTATTAGAAACAAGACAGATATTAAAGGGCAGGTATGTATGTTTTAGCTTCAAAATGCTATTTCCACAAGCCCTTTCTAAAAACGCTTTCCCACAAGACCTGACGTAGGTTTTAGGGATGTGCATTCCAAAGGGATGTGCATTCCAAGCAAAAATACTATTCGAAAATCACTGGAAATTAGTCGATTATTATTCGAAAATCGCAGCAGATTCAGTTGCTAACGCGTGTTGTGGTTCTGCCGTGTCATCTTGTCAATTATACCTGTCCATGATACCCAGCATCTGTTTGCGGATGTCCTGGGCTCTGCGCAGGGAGCGAGCCTGGATGAAGTTCTCGTAACACCAGGGGTTGGAGAACTTGTTGTTCTTCCAGGAGTTGTAGACCGCCAGCAGGGTCAGGTGGTCTCCCTCAGGCTGGTGAAACTTTGCCTTCTTCTGGTCAGCCAAGGCCTGCTTGTCCTTTAACACAAAAAGAAAAAGAAAATTAAACAAATGATGTCTCAAACAAATGTCACTGTCATGATAAATAAACTCAAGTAGAATTAAAAAAAAAAAAGCAATGAAAGGGAAATTCACATATCTTTTTAAACTTGTGCAAAACCCAGGGACGGTAATTAATTATTAGACAAAACAGGAGAATTTTTTTTAAAAATGTTGGTCCACAAACAACTAACTTGCTAGCTAAACTGTCTGTTATTTTGTATTAAACTTCAAGCAGTTTTTTTTACTTTATGCAGAGACAGAGCAAATAAACTTTTTAAATATCAATTTATTAGTTTCCATGGACTGACAAGCAATTAACAACAATAAAAACACTCCCTATGATCATAATCAATTTTGACTGGGGTCTTCAAATATATTAGAAAACTACCCACTCAGAAAAAAAAGCTTTTTATTCAGTCATATTAAATATAAGGTTTCATGGTGGACATACCTTGGGCCTGTAGAAGACGTTCTGCACAGACAGCATTGACACGATGGTGAGCATCTCTTCACTGCAGCCCAGATGGACGGACATGATCAACATCTTACACAACATCGGCTCCAGAGGAAACTCAGCCATCTAGAGGAGATACAAAGAGAGGAAAAGATTAAAAAAAATAATTGGAGCAATATCAAAAAAGACAAAGACAGTTTATTAAACTACAAAGTGCATAAATGTAATTTGATGTAGATTTATTCTCTCTTGTCTTTGCAGCTGAGAGAAACCATCAAGTAATATCAGTCCTCACCCTTCTTCCCAGCCGTGTGAGTAAGCCTTCATCATCCAGAGCTCCCAGCGTGTAGAGCTGCTCCATGGCTGTGATCAGAGTCTCCATGGGAGGAGCGTCCATGAAGTCAAAAGACAGCAGGTCATTGATGCCCATGGCCTGGTGGAGGAAACACAACAACGATACCAATGTATTATGTTAATAACTTCAAACGATGAGAAAGTTAAAAGTATAAAAGCTCCTCTGTCGGTCTCTGAATACATCCCGGCTCCATTCCTTTAGTATGTAAGCTACGTTTCTACCTGGTGCTCACACTAAACATGCGTAACATGTTGGTTGCAGAGTGACTGTTTACCTTCAGAGACAGCACAGTGCTGGCCAAGTTGGTTCTCTGGATCTCAGGTACGTTGGTCGTCAGCATCTCGTCTCTGTAGGCTCTCTCTGTGTAGAGCCGGTAAGTCTTCCCTGGACCCGTTCTGCCGGCTCGACCCGCCCTCTGCTTGGCCTGGGCCTGAAATTGAAAACAGATATTTTAAAACAAGAAAGGCTAGCCATTAGCTTCAATTACATTTGCTGAGATATCATGAAACATTTGGTGTTCTTCTCCTACAATATAAAGTAAATCATAAATATATTGTACCTGTGAGATGGGAGTCACCACCAGCTGGTCGATGCCAGTCTTTGAGTTGTACACTTTCTGCTTGACAAAGCCAGGATCCACCACATAATAGATCCCATCGATGGTCAGAGAGGTCTCGGCAATGTTTGTGGCAATGACCACCTAAGGGGAGGAAAATAAAGATTATTCCATATCGTCAAAAAATATATATATTAAACTCAGCCTGGACCTCCTCTTGTTACATTTTACCACGTAGTTTTAGAAATGCCAGTAAAGTGGCTTTTGCCCATAAGACATGTAGTTTCAGTTTCACTAGTTTCAACCTGAGTTGAATAGCTTGGTGGTTAAAGGACATTTGATCAACTACAATAGCTAAAATCATGCTCTTGTTATTTAATTCTACAAGACTAGACTGCATGTGAAAAACAACAGGGATTATTGGGTCATAGCGCCATCTCCTGGTATGTCAAGTCTGTTCAATTTCTGTGGTTCAATGTCAAGAGATTTGACGAAAATACATGCAAAGAAGAAAGAACAGAAAGATAACCAAGATAATAATGAAATTCTTTCCAAGACAAGCATACTTTTGGACCAGGCAGCAAACGCAGAACATAAATGGATAAAGATAATGTGCTATTTTAGATACAGTGCAATGCTGCAAAAGAAACTTAGTAGATACGTATATTCCCATATGTTTAAAAGAGTACTGTTAAATATAAGCACCTTTCTGCTGCCTGGGGGTGCCGGGTCAAAGATCCTGGTCTGCATCTCACTGGGCAGCGCAGAGTAAACTGGCAGAATAATCAGTTCAGGAACATCAGGTCCCAGTGACTTCATTCTCTCATACAGGATCTCACAAGCGGTGTCGATCTCTTCCTGTCCAGTCAGAAACACCAGGATGTCACCTGGACAGACAAGAAAAAGTTTGATTCTGACATGAACTGAGGTTTGAGTCTTGATGAAAAGGACATCTGTGTGTTTAAGATTTTAAAATCATACCTGGAGGTTCGGTCAGATGGATCTGCATGACAGTAATGAGACTGGCGTCCAGGTAGTCCGTCTCAGGCTCTTTGGTGTAGAGAACCTCCACTGGATAAGTTCTTCCTGGGATGGTGAAGATGGGCGCTTCATAGAAATACTGAGAGAACTTCACGGCGTCCAGTGTGGCCGATGTTACAATCAGCTTCATGTCTGTGCGTTTCTGTACAGTCTGAGATAGACAACAAAAAATACTCAGCATCTCTTTTACTCTCACAAGTAACCCAACGTTTTTCCCCTGAATGTATGAATGCAAAAGCTCATCTTGCTCACCTTCTTGAGCAAACCAAAGAGAACATCAGTGTGGATCGTCCTCTCGTGAGCTTCATCCAACATGATAATGGCGTACTGGCCCAATTCAGAGTCGATCAGACACTCTCTCAGCAGCATACCGTCCGTCATGTACTTGATCACCGTCTCAGGGCTGGTGCAGTCCTCAAAACGGATGGTGTAACCCACCTAGAGCAAAACATATTCATATTAGCCCTCTTGAGATCTAACTAAACAATTACTAAATATAAATGTTGTGATTTTACCATCATCAAATGGGATGAAAATAAAGGAAGGATCACTCACCTCTTGTCCTAGACAGCAACCGTACTCCTCAGAGACTCTCTTGGCCACTGACATAGCGGCCACACGACGGGGCTGCGTACAGCCAATCTTCCCCCTGGTGGTGTAGCCCGCCTCTGCCAGGTACTGAGTGATCTGCGTGGTCTTACCGGACCCAGTTTCTCCAATCACAATCAGGATCTGGTTGTCATGAACAGCCTGTGACAGATTAATACAGAGAGGAAATGTTACAAACCTCTACGTACTATAGAGCATGGGAATGACCATCATATACTTCCATCATAATGTTCAACTCTTAAACACTTTGACAATTTATTTTAATTCATTCATTAATGAATCAATTATTAATTAAATTATTTAATTTCTGATTTATGACTAGAACAACTTGACACACAGTGCTGAGCTGCATCTCAAATTAATCTTCTCAGCTTTCAGATGATGTACAGCACTTCTATGTGACATCTACTATTGACCTGCCATCTCCCCCTAAATACCCCCTGTACCCCCCTAAAAAAGACAAAAATGGGTCTATAAAAAAGAGGGGAGTGGAAAAGGCTATTATCAAACTTCTTTAGCACCAGAGAAAAACTCATCAAGAAGAAATCTGGTCATTTGCATTTGGCAGATGTTTCCATTCAACACGTCTCGAAGCGTAAATGTACTTAAGCATCAACATCTGCTTCTTAAAAGGATATTCACATTTCCAAAAGAACCTAATCAGACTCAATTATTAACTCCCATGTGAAGCATCCAACTAAATCTGTGAAAAAGTCTTCTTTTGGGTTTTGTTTTTAAATCTGTGACGAACCTGAATGAGCTGCTCCTTCAGCTTGTAGATGGGCAGGCTCTCCCTCTGCTCCAGGATGGAGAGCTGGGTCTTCTTTCCATAAGAGGCTTTGTTGCCTCCAAATGCATGCTTCTTCCACTCTGGGATGTCATTGGGCATCATGCCAATGCCTCTCATGTTAGCTGCAATCTGCCTGCCATCAACTGTAAAAGAGGAGTACAAGTGTGCTTAATAACGACGAAAACCAGTGTTTAATGCTTCAACTAAAATCTCATCACATCAGTAGCTACGTCACCGCCAGATCTGCATGGTTGTGGCAGGATAACGAGTTGAAGAAGATTCACATACTGTAGGTGCGAGGCTATCAGAACAGCGTCAGTAAAGAAAAAGGTAACGCCTGCACAATAACTCCATAACACAATATTTTTATTGACTACGTTTCGATGCTGCATGGATCTTCGTCAGGTCAAAGTGTTTGAAAAAGTGGAAACCACACCCATATATGAAGCTCGATATGGAAACAAAGACACACATATTGTATAACATTTTTTTATTTTTACAAATATGTGTGTTAGAATATTTTAGCATTATTTGTTTTAGAGAAAACGTTTGATCTCAAACTCTTGATTCCGACCTCTGTGGCAGGATAACACCCACCCTTGGGAAACTGTCTAGACCACCTGGGGCCATGGAGGGGATCGAAGAACACTGAACCATGGCCAGACTGTTCCATCCGGACAGACACGGGGCAGCAGGAAGCCAGATAACCATCTTCAGTACTGGCAAGCCTGAGGGTGCTGCCTGCCATCATGGAGCAGGTCTCATGCGTGACTCAGACTGGGCTGTGGTTTTGATAAAGCAGGGCAAGCACGCAGACTGTATTCCTAACTGGACTGAGCCAACAGCAAAGACAAACCTCCAATATATATTTAAATAAAACCTGAAGACAGAGGTTAAAATAATCAATATGCTAATTTCAAGCTGGCAGATGTTTTTATGGCTACACAGGGATTTGATGAATCATACTTCAGCAGACATCTGTGACTTAGATATCACTTAAGGTGCACATCTGATGGATTTCTTACCGTCTGGCAGCGGGTCGACCCAGTGTTTATTCAGCCCCATGGGGATGGAGTCCATCTCTGCCTCTCGTGCAGCCTGCTTCAGCTCTCGCCTCTCCTTCGCCAGAGCGCTCTGCATCATGGCGGCTTGAGACAGAGAGCCATCTGGATTCTATGGCCAGAGGGAAACACAGGACCATTCTCTTTAAGTGTACCTTTTATTAGGCTATAGATGCTGTGTATATTTACTAGGGATGCACCGATTTATCGGCCAATATTCGCCTTGTTGACTATCATCAGCCTATCTGCAAATAAGATGGCATTCGCCGATGGCAGTGGCCGATGTTTATCTGTTGTGTCGCATCAGTTTTGCGTCAGCTAAATGTTGTGTTGGTTATTTACGGTCGGTCTCGGACAACAGTAACCAGCTGCTGATTCAGAGAGGAAGCTACTGGCTGGACATGATTCTGGCATGACGTAAGAGGGCAACAGGTGCCGTGCCCACGTGTGGTTTACTTAACTTAACTGCACTGTCGTCTCTCCTCTGTGTGTTTAGCGAGATATGTGATAACATGTTCAGACTTATAACCGTACCTTGACGATCTTGACCGGGCTCATGTCCATGCTTTGTTTGGTGTGTCCCCTCAGGAACGGGGGCTCCTCTTCAACCAGCTCAATCTCCAAATCTTCATCTGAATGACAGTGAACAACATCAATGAGCAAGCAGTCATCCACAACAAGTCATATTTAATAAAGAAAGACATAAGACTAAGAGTCTACAGCCATGCTAGCATCTCTGTGAGGCTGTACTTAGACTCAGTGGCGCTTTGAGCTAAATGCTAGCAGGTATAATGTTCACTGAGTTCACCAGCTCAAGCTGAGACACAGCTTTAGTTTAGTGTGTTAGCATGCTAGCATTTGCTAATTAGCACTAAACACAAAGTACAGCTGAAGCTGATGGGAATGTCGTTAGTTTTGCAGGTATTTGGTCATAAACCAAAGTACTGGACAAATTCAAAATTTGACCTGATGGTGGGGCTACATGAAAGGTTAAGGGATCACCAAACTGTTCAGAGACTCAAATATTTAAGAAGAATCAAGTAGCAACAATAATAATGAGTTAAGAATCTTTACATTTGCTTTTTACAACTTTAAACACGCTACAGTATTTTGCAAAGATGTGAGAAACCCTGCATGTGGGGTTTTACTGACAAAACACACCAGTAAAAAAAGGTATTGTGTTATTAAACTGGTTCTGCAATGGGTGGAAAATTTCTTACCCTCTTCATCATCAACTTTAGGAAGGATTCCTGTCTCGTCGTCAAAATCAGGGAACTCCTCTTTGGACAAGACGTTGGCAGCAATCATCTGAGGATAGACAAAGAGCATGAGTTACTGGCATATGAGAAAATAAACCCACAAAGGGATTCAGTGTTTTCCTCAAAGACTTATGGCTGGCCCACACTGAAAGATTTGAAAATCTTCACAGATGTTGAAAATGTGAGATCCCACACATAACAATTTGGCCAAAACAGCCACAACACACTAACAGATTCCATTCAAGAGTCCCGACTGAAAAAAAGGAAATCTCCCACACATGACAGGATATCCGATCATAAATACGGAACATGTTTTATATTTAAAACTGAGCGGCCTGGATGGATTTCCGAGCCGATCGGCGGATGTAAAAAGCACTGTTAACATACCTCACACCACAGGAATATCTGGGGAATCATGCCCAAAATTGGCTTGATTCTCGTGCAGTGCGTGCCCAGCATAAAGCAGCTTCTGCCACCTTAAATGTGAGCAGAAATCCATCCTGTATATAGACCCACCTGTTTGATCTCCCACTTCTCTGGGTCAGAAATCTTGGTGAGCCTCTTGCGCTCCAGGGTGTCGTCCTGCTCCAGCTCAGGGGCTTGGCCCAGGTTCAGGTTGCTCGGCCGGTCGGGGTTCCTCATGGAGATCTCCTCCCCTCCGTCCGGGCCTACGTTCCTCCTCCTGTTGGGGTTCAGGTCTTCTCCTGTCTCCTGGTCCACATCCTGGCAAAGAGAGGAGGATGACTTTAGGCCATTTACATTCTGACAATGAAGGGGATAACTAATCTAACCTGAGAGAAGATCCCATGATGATAAAACTTTCATAATATACTCTCCACATATCTCATGAGAAATTCAGAGCAGCTTAATCGCTCATTTAGTTGATAATGACTCACTGGCTCAGACAATTACATGCTCTGATATAAAGGGAATATCAGATTAAATTTAACACACACATACAATTTAAAATCAATTAAGCACCAACGGTGCTATCAAGATCTCAATTTTCCAACCTGGGACACACAAAAAAATCTGCACACACACACATTTCAATTAACTGACTCTATTTCAGACTAACTTCCCAGAAACTTGTTCAATAAGTTGTTCGTTCTTCTTACCTTCATACTGAGGCTGGTCTTGGAGCCGGTGAATGAGAGCACCTTGATCTTGACTCTTTGGCCCTTGCTGACGACATCGGCCACGTTGGCCACGCGGCCCTCTCTACGCAGCTCGGAAATGTGGACCAAACCCTCCCATCGTTTCCTACATACACAGAACAACATCATGGTTGACTTAACTAGCAGAATAACACTTTGAAACTATTAACAAACACTAAACTATTAGCAACATTTTCTCTCCACCTCTGAAACGTTTTGCCGATACTATAGCTCGCTAGAGCCTCGAATCACAGTTTGTCATCTCAAAGGTATGCGATCAAATTTTTAGTTGGAGCCATACTCCTTCGATTCTGGCACCCAACAACACAGCGAGACGACATTTTCGTCTTTGTGTAACTTTAGCCTGCTACTCTGAAGTGATTCCTGTTTCCCTCCAGTCAACACCTTGACGTCGGCACAAAAAGGGTCCATACATAATCCATACATCATAGGAATGCATATGCAACCTGAGCACAGACCTGATTATTGGCTGAGCTGCCCCCCTAAAGTTGGGCCAATGTTGTGTTAATAGCATTTTGGTGATCTAATACTGACCTTAATCCCTCCAGCTGAACAAAGCATCCAAACTGCATGATACTGGTGACTTTGCCGTTGTATATGTCACCAACAGAAGGCTCCTCTGGTGGCGGTCGGTCCACGTGTTTGTCCTTCCAGCGGTCAGAGTCTCTGTCTTGGTCTTTTTTGGGGCTAGGTGAGCGCTCAGACCAGCGGGAAGATTTGTCTCTTCTTTTGCCGCGATCTCTGTCTCTGTCACCATCTCTGTCTCTGTGCCGATCGCGGTCTCTGGAGCGAGACCTGGACCTGGAGCGAGAGCGATGGCGTCTCTTCCTGTCCTTCTCCCGATCTCTGTCTCTGTCTCGGTCTCTGTGTCTGTCTCTTTCTCTGCTTCTGCTGCGACTTCGGCTGTGGCGTCTGTTCTTTTCTGACCTGCGAGAATAAGTGTGAAAAGAACATAACAGTAAACATCACAAGCCACTGTTGACATGACCAAAAAAGTTTAATTCACTCCATAAACTTCATAGTAGAAGTGCATATTTGCCGCTTGTGGTATTTGTTTCCTTTTTTAACAAAGCAAACATAATCTATTAAATGTAAAATTTCTATTTCAAGAAGGCAAATAAAAATGTGCAAGCGTTCGTCTTCTTACCTGCTCTTGCTGCTTTTGGAGTCTGTCCCGCTGACACTGGGCATAAACATCTCCAACTCTTTCATGGCATCAGCGGCTACTTTCACATCATCTTCATCTAGTAGCTTCTGAGAAAGTCAAACAAAACAATTTGCAGCACAGTACCATTCACCTTTCACTAATTAGCCAAGTTGGTCGTCACCGGTAGATGACTCCTTTTCTAACTTTGAGAATGCACACACAGCGAGGTGCAGACTAGCGTGACCTTCAAATCAAGTCCATCAAAAATTAACTAGTATACAGGACAATATTAGTTTCCATGTAATTAATACACACGGCGCAAAGTGTAGTCAAGAGCGCAGTGGTGGTAAATCAGCAAATTGTTCAATGGACAATCACATTAAGTCCTCTCATCCATTTAACTACAGGCAGCAGTAGTGAAATTGACTTATTGATTAGGAAGAGGAGAGTCAAGGCCAGCTTCTCCTATGAGAAAACTTTGCTTGTGCGGAATGTGTAGAAATGCAATGTGCAAATTCACAGCAGCTCAAAAATGAATATACTGCACCGCAGGTATACCGCAAAGGGTTCACACATCGTCTCTTTTTATGTTTAATTCTGTGCTTAAAGTGTTATTAAGAAAAGCCTAACAAAACCAATCAGTCCATGTGTAAAGATCTTGTTTTGCATTAATGGTAATGGTGTCATTAAATGTCAAACAGATACCTCCTACAGATAATGTGTTAAAGCAACGTACCTTTGGTACTGGATCATTTGCTCTACACAGTGCAGGAAACAGCTCCTTCAGCTTGTCTTTTTCTGTCTTTGGCTTGCCCAAAGCCTCAGAGGCTGAAAATGGACAGTTATTCATTAATTGCACATTGCACAAGGGAACTACAGATATGTCGCAGTTACACAGTACAAATATAGACAACATACATTTATACATATTTTTCAGGGGAAATGTCTCTCAATGTAAAAGGTGCTTTTTTGCTGAATAGATAGAATAGAATACATTTTTAACTATTACAATGCTAAAATAATAATGTACCCCTATACAGCAGAGAAACTATGACCTACACTGACTATTTGATGATCTTTTCTGTACTAGATTAGCCAATATGTTGACTAGAACGCCACTTTTGAGAGGTCAAAACTATTTATTTACAGTCGATATATTAATTACAATAAATGCCGATATACCCTTAATGACAGACTGGAGGTATTTGAAAAGATTTGGAGACCGTTGATCTCCTCTATAGAAGGGACGAAAAATCAAGACGCAATACACATATAGTCTTTATCACCCGAGGTAGCACTGCTCAGGGTTAGGAAGGGTAGGTAGGGTGGGGTACATATGTCTATGTATATACTGTATGTCGCCAATGTTTCCCTGATTTGTATGCCTTAAGGGGTTGTCTGTGTTTTTTTGTCTTGTTTTTTTTTTTTTTTTTTTCTTCAACTGTTTATGTTCTTGTGTTTACCTGTCTGCATTTTTGTTTTTGCTTTGCCTTTAGTTCCTAGTATTGTCTGTTTTTGTTGATATATATCAAAAATGAGGCATGACACACATCCCACAGAAGTCTGTACCACTGACATTCACATGCTTCCTAATAAAAATATTTGAAACATAATTACAATAAACGCCTACTTTATTTTGGCAGTTTAACGGTTACACTAACTTACCTTTACTCGTAGATGTCTTGGGTGGTGGTCGCATAGTCTGAATGAGCCTGAGCAAATTACCGACGAGAGAATCCTACAATGAACACAACAAGACAGACGACAAACCCGATTAGTTACCGAGTAACGTTAGAGTCAGCAAGGAAGGAAGCCAAGTTCTGGTCACATGACCGGAGCACAGCCAATAGGAACGCTCTCTCTCTCTGAAATGACCTGTGATTGGTCAAAATCTGCCGTCACGGGCTAGATTTGTTCTAAAGCCTGAAAACAGAGACATGAGGAGGAGCAGAAGTCTAGTTTTCTCTCAGAACACTTGAATTACAATATGCTGAAAGTTTATTATGGTATTTTTTGCCAAATTATGCCCAAAAAATTGTTGCCTACTGCCATTTTAAATGCAGCGATTAGCGTTGAACTTACTGTGAATTCGGCTCCGTTTTGGAGCAAAAGAGCTTTGAATCCATCGAAGGTCGGTTGTTTTTCAGCAAGGTCGATGACAAATTCAGCTGCAAAACAATAAAAACAAACAAATTAGCAGTGAACAGGACATCAACAGACAAGATAGCCAACTACTACTAGCTTAATAAACGTTGAAAATACACGAAGCATAGCTAGATTCTCGCAATATTGAAACGCAACGCTACTATGAGCCCACACACATACAATCTGCATGGCAACAGTCCGGAAAAAAAGACACTTTTCTGTTGGAAAACAGTGTTAACGGATAGCACTGTGGCTAGCTAACAACAGCTAGTGGTTAGCTTCTTAGCACAAGCTACCTTGTTAGCCGGGAAACTAGTGAAATACTCACCTAAATCTTTGTCGCTTATTCCCAAATGGTTGTCGAGCTCCGTGCAGACCTTGGACACCAAAGACAAATACTCCAGCTGCGATAACTCGTCCACTCCACCGTCCGCCATGCTCTCCACGAGTCTGTTTTTGTTCGGTTTGTTCAGAGAAGCTAGACGGAAGACATATTGGATGTGGGCAACTTCCGCTTCCGCCCTTGAACGTCACTGTACGTAGCGGTTGACGTTCATGCCCCTACTTGCCGCAAGATGACGCTAAAATTCCTAACAACAAATGTACATAATGTCTACATACAGTATGTGGGGTGTTTATTGTGAAATATCAATTTGTTATAGTTTAACACAAAGTGAATTAAACATATCTTACCAAAAAAAAAAGTATATTCAAATGTGCTATAGTATGTGCTATTTAGTATACTTCTTTTAAACTTAAATAAGTGAGTATACTTACAGTTTACTTTTTATGTACTTATCAGAGATATACTTAAGAAAAGTATACATACGTATACTTGGCTCATACTGACAAGTATACAGAAAAGTTTAAGTATACATGGCTTATAGTGACAAGTATACAGAAAAGTCTAAGTATACTTGGCTTATAGGCCTACCTGTACATAATCTTTTGATAAGATATACTTAAGAAAAGTATAATTAAGTATTCTTGCCTTATAGGCCTACAGAAAGGTATACTTGGCTTATAGGCCTACCTGTACTTAATCTTTTGATAAGATATACTTAAGAAAAGTATAATTAAGCATTCTTGCCTTATAGGCCTACAGAAAGGTATACTTGGCTTGTTGTTGTGCTTGCTTTTTGATATGGTAGCCTATTAAAGTGTGTGCTGTATATTTTATCCTTATTATGCTGTTTTATGAATTGTACATGGCTTGTAAAATGCACATTTTAGCAGATTTTGGCAAAGATATGATTGTGTGCAACATTTTATACAATTGCGTCCAAAAAAACATGCACAACTTAGGTAATTTAATGGTTTATGTTCTGTAGGCCCTTGGGATGCATAGCAAGCGACATTATGTCTAGCGTAGCCTTGTTGCCTAAATAATTTGTTGCAGTGTAATGAAGAATTTATTAACAGTAATGGGTTTAAGATATTTTAGATGTAGGCTGGAAAAAAACATGTTGCCCATTCCGTTTTAGGGCCATAATTATCAGGACAGGTGTATTTTTGGTCTGATTTTCATGGTTTGGGGAAGTTTGAGTTTAGCAGCAGCTTAATGCTGCAGCATACAATCATATTTTAGACAATACTGTGCTTACTAATCTCTGCAACCAGGCTCCAAAATCTTCCAAAAAGCCTGAATGCTGCTGTATCACCATACTGTATTAATGCTAGTTTTGGAATGAAATGTTCAACAATCACATCTGGGTGTAATTTTAAGGAGACGTCATACTTTGGGCCATGTAGTGTATATCAACTTCTTACTTCAGAGTAACAAAGTGTTTAGAAAAAAAGCAGAATTATTAAGACATATGAACTCTACTGTGCACAGTTTACAGCAATGAATCACGCCATGCAATCTTGAACACTTAGCTCAGGCTTCCACTACGACTTTATCTCAGTTTCTATCTTGGCCGGTACACAACGTGTCACAGCATACGGTCATGATTCATGGATTTGCACTCTATAGCAGGCTTTTTTTGACTCGTGGAGACTTGGAAGTGTTTTACTGTGGACCAGTAAATCAATACTGCATGTTGAACTACTTCGTGCTGTCAGTGTCATTGTAATGAATTGTTTAAGGTGTATGATGTTTATGTTGGGAATACATGCTGGTATGCAGGACATCCTTCCTCCCCTTGTCCTGGGATAACCCTCCATATATAACTCCTTGATCTAATCTAACGGACCCCCTGACTCACACTGCCCTCTGTCTGTTTACTCCATATTTCCCTCCGTCGGTGTCAAGCTGGCACTCTCCTCTCAGACCCCCTACCTCTAATCTCCTTTTCTAATTTAATCCTCATTACCCGGCCATAAACATGCCACTTATTTACTGCAACAGACTACTAGTTAATTCCCGATCTAGAAACCTTTCATGACTTCACGCTCACTCTGATATTTTATCATTTTAAGAAGAAGGTAACCTATGAGATTACGTCTGCATGTGTCTTGCAGTTACACTAGATAAGCACTCTATAATCTCTGGTAATTATTTTTGCTTCACTCATCATTTCTCACAATCCCACTCCTGCATCTTTAAAAGCATACATGTTACATTTCCATGTCTTCCTGTGTTGATCCCAGGAGGGCACTTTCCTCAGAATTGTTCATTTTTCCAAGTATTTTCTCCCCCGTGAACTGTCAAATACACAACCTGGAGTTTATTTAGCTGCTAGACATTTGGGTTCTGTCTACTAGTAAAGAAAAATACATTTTTTACTGTAATTCAGTGTTTAAAAAACATCTCAAATTTAGTCTGTTTGCAGCCAAGATTCATATAAGTGCTGCCAAAAGTTTAGAGCATAAACACCAGGGCTGAGTCCGGTCTCAAGATCACTTTTTTGAAGCCTTGCACTTGTCTTGGTCTCGTGCCTTGTTGGACTCTTAATTATTATGGTCTCGGACTCGGCTATTGAGAGTCAAGTTGTTCCTGAATCAGGATCAGTTGTACAGAATGTTAATTCTACCAACATGATGCGTGAAAAGGGGAGGGTGGGTGAGGGGAATCTTGTTATAAAGGAGTGTAATGTAATGCATTACGTAACCTGTTTTGTACCATTCCTTGTACAAGTGTGCAACATTTCAGGGGGTGTAATAGCAGAACCGTAATTCTCCGACACGCTTGTGAAACTGCGGTAACGTGAGCCGCAGAGTGCAAAAATGTGGTACAGGCAGCCGCTGTCTGACTTCTGTTGCTCCTAGAGTAGTGTTATTATCGTAAGGATGGCCTCTGAGCGAGGCGAACGGCGTTACCACGGTTTTGCACTCGGCTGCTCACATTATCACAGTCTTGGAAAGGGAGGAGGGAGCGGAGGGGAACTCGATTGGTTGCAATCTGCAGCCACACCCACTAGATGTCACTAATCCTACACACTGTTCCTTTAATTGGAATTAAGGGGCCCGGCCCATACCATGAGCAACAGACCTAAAGTGGACAGGAGCGTCCACATACTTTTGGCCACGAAGTGTATTTGGATGAGGACAAAATGTCCATTTGAAACAACATTAGGTAATCAGAAACATGATGTTGAAACAGGTGGCACCATGCTGCTACACTAGATTAAGGTTTTTAAGATTCATAGAATCTATTTATTTTCTCTCTCTTTCACATTTACGCACGTTGCTACGCTTCAGGCCAATATTTATGAAAAACCTCCCTCTTCTTTCCTTTTGCCTCCCCTGTGTGGTGTAGGCTTCCAGGATCATGTATACATTTGCACCGACGGGGCTGTTTAAGGGCAGTCCGCTCACTGTGCCGTCCTCACCTGACCTGATTTGAGAGCAGGCGGGCGGGGAGGGAAATGTATGGGCAACAGGAAGGGGAGGGGAGCGGGCTCACACTTACATAAGAGGCCTCTAATGCATACAGATCACATGCTACATGTGCCTAGCTGTACTGGATGTTCTGTGAGTGCTGATGAAACAAAAGAGGGAGAGGCTGAGAGGATTAGACAGACTGAGAAATAGAGATGAGAGGAGGAAAAACAGAGCTACTGTTGGAGCTGATCCATATAAGATCCTTTAGAAGGAGAGAGGGTGTACAAGAGACAGAGGGGGGGGGAGGTATTAGTAGGCCGTCCTGTCTCCCGTGGGCCCCTGTACTTGGATTTGCATTCTTCTGCTCCACTGTCCTGGTAAACACACATGTTCATGTTTGCTGAAGTTCTTTTTTAAACAGACACAAAGCTGCCGGCTGACGTGCATGCATCATGTTCAGTACATCATGTACTTTGTGTATCTGCGGTTGTTGTGCATGTGTGTGAGAAACGCCAGGGTTGGACGAAGAAGAAGAAGAAGAAGAAGAAGAAGAAGAATAGCGTCTGCAAGCAGTCCTTGAGATTGGAGCATATAGTGAAATTGACAGCACAGCTGGCTGCAATGTTCTCCTGCTGCCGAGTGGAAAATTCCTGCCATGACGGCGCATGAAGTGTTTGAGCGGGAGGAGGGTGTGTGTGTGTGTGTGTGTGTGTGTGTGCGCATGACACACACATGAGAGAGAGGAGGAGGGCGACGCGAGGGGGCTGGGCTATCGTCCAAACAGCAAGCGAGGGATTGGTTGGCGGAAAAGCTGCCTTTGTGAGATCACAGCCCCCACAACAGCTTCCACCCACATGGCGGACTTCATGTGAAGAGATCCACCCTGCCCACACCAAGTTAATGAAAAAAACAAAAACCTGTGTTCTTGAGGAAATCCAACCTTCAATCACTCACATTACCTGCTGCACACTAATGGACCCAATTACAGACTTCTGTACATGAGTCAGAGTGGACCTGGTGAACTAAAGCTCCCTTATATATACTGCACAGTAGTGTAGCATGAATCACAGCTGTCCTTTATACACATAAAGATAAGACAAATGTGTCAATCAAGAATTTCTTATCTCTAAAGTTGCACTAATCGATATTTTTACATTAACGCTCATTACATACATTACATACATTATCAGCTCAGGAGCACTTTAGTGTCTTTTAGCTCATTGTTTTTGTTTTATGGTCTGCAACTTTACTGATCAGGTTCACTCTCCAGGCTCTTATCAGCAGGTAGCTTCAGCAAAAAAAACAAACTCTAACTGTACGCTGTCGGCCCTGAATCACACGGCAGAAAGACAAAGTTACAACTACCTGGTGAACGCAGTGGACTATTTAACAGCTAGGGAGAGTAGATCTTGGGTCAACATTCGTCAGCTGGCCAGAAACACGACGCCACATCAGCAAGCATTCAGTCAAACCTGCTCTGTGACTGCTGGATGTGTAAATAGGCAACTGTTAGCTAAAGCATTTGCCATAATGTCTCATACACCGTTCGTAGCTATAACCTACGCAAATTAATGCACTGTAATTCGTGTATATCGTGAACCAGGAAGTATAAAGAACGGCGCACGCCGTGTACGGAGGAGGTCGAGGTCGATGGGTGGGTAAAAAAATACCTGACTTTAACCCAGGAGACCGGCGTTCATGTCCCGCGTGAAACCAGAAGTCAACGTTGATTTATTTGTCATGTAACATACATACTGAAGTAACGTCACTTCCGAAGTTCTTTTAACCCAAACCACCATCTTTTCCTAAACCAAACTAAGTAGATTGATGCCTAAACCTAACCTGTGTTTCCTGTGAAGTTTATTTTGAAAAGACTGTATGCACATAGAAAGCGGAAATAGACACATGTTGCTGGACATTCGTAGGAAAATGAACAAAAAAAGAGGAATAACTTTTTCGTAAGATATCATACGAACCGTTGTATGAGAATATGTTGTGTTTACATCTGGTTCCACTGCTTAGCTTTAAATAAAATGACCTCTTTATTGTCTACTGTACATGAACATGAACCTCAATAGGTTGGGGCCAGGGTCAGAATCTATTTCAGATATTTCTTTTGTCTATTTATTTTATTTAAGATTTATTTAACCAGAATTAAAGACTCACTGAGATCAATAATCTCTTTTTCAAGAGTGTCCTGGTTAAGATAGGAAGCAGCACGGTTACACGGTTGCAGACATAAAACAAACATAATTGAAACGTTTTAACAAACAGTTGTCATTGTGTTTGCCATGTATTAGAGTTTTGCATTTACTATATGCTTCATTTATCTCCTGCACAAGGTTTGAATAAAGTCTTCAAAGTTATCAAAAGCTAACATTTTAATGTCTTTATTATTTGACCACCAGATGGTGATGCACTGTCAGACTGGACGTGTGACCCTCAAGTGACCCTTTACAACCTGATGCTTCACTGCAGACCTTTACTCCACATCATCATTTTATGTCTGGTGTCACCGGCCGGACTCCAACCTGGATCCTTGTTTGCACAAGAAACCAATAACTGAAAACTCCTCAACCATAAATCCCGTTTTACGTGGTACATTTTCTGCCTCATAAGGTTTTTGGAAAGACATATTACTCCATCTTTGTACTGTTTGAGTTTAAGGTGTCACGGGGGAGCTGATGACAGGCTTTCCACAATTTGCTGCGCTGCTGGGTTGCTAATCCAAATTGCCCCAACTTGCAGCAAAAGCGTGGATCATACAGCCGTGACATGAGGATTTACAAGGAAGGTGTAATAATGTGGATTTTCTTTTCAGCATTTCAGTGAAACAGAACAAGCTGGAGCTCAGTGAGGGGCGATAACACATCATCAGCAGAGAGACACTGATTTTTTTGGGGACTAAGCGTGCAGCCAACAGCCTTCCCATCTGTGACGACGAATCATTCTGGGTTGAAGAACTCGCAGCCTTGTGACCAGCTGTCTCTCACTGGGAAACCTCACAGCGCTCCGAGAGACATCTGATTTGATCCGTCAATAAGTCAGACAGGATGTGCTGTGACGAGTGCTGATGAACTGAGCAGTGCTGCCAGCGCACGTCTTTCCACCCTGACACTGATTGCACCAGACAAACCTTGTTTACTCCTCATTTAGCCATTATTTCAGCCCACCGACTTTACATCTTTCTGCTGCGTGCAACTGTACAGAACATTGCTTTTTTTTTTCAAATTATGCACATATTTTTCACCAAATGGAGGTGCTCGCACACTCGCTGGTTATACATAGCTGTCCTCAATCTAAGTAGGATTAAGTGCTCATCTTGGATTATGCTACGAGGGGACATTTACATTTTCATCTATTATGACTGAAACCTGCGTCAGAGCATTTTTGAGTGGGGTTTTCTAAGTGTTGATGCAGTGATAATGCACCTTTTGTATTGGCCAAATGATCAATTCAGAGTAGGATTATATTATAAAAGGTGCAATGTGTAATATGTAGTCGCCTCGAGGATGAATTTTAGGCTTTTCACGTGTCATTTGTACGCAACGCAACAAAACTACGGTAACGTTAGGTTTAGGCAACAAAACCATTCATCTAAGTTTAAGAAAAACATCACGGTTGGACTTAAAATAAGTACGTTAACTAAGTAAAATACGTACGGAAACATAACATAAGTACTGAAAACACATCACAAACGTCACCAAAAAACACGGGTCTCCTGGTTGAAAGTCCGGCGTTTGTTGGACCCGTCCACCTCCCCTCCCACCTGTCTTAATCGCTTTTTATTTTACGTCACCACCTCTGAACGTAGCATATTTACACGGATGCGTCAGTACAGAATACATGGTGTACAAATGACACATCAAAAGCAAGAACAGTGTTCTTATTGCACCCTAAATGCATTATTGTGTCATTCATACGACTTTTCGGGCGAACAGGCTGAGATATGACAGAGAAATGACATTTCTCATGTATCCCCACGTGCAGTGACTTCATCAGTCAATAAAATCTCTACATATACAACTGACAGAGACAATGAGGTGATAACAAGAAAAAGGTTTTTGTGGGTTTAATTTATTAGTCCATTAATGAAAACCCTCCAGCACATGACGTAGCTGGCCGGAGAACTGAGAGCCAATAACAGCCCAAAGAGCCAGTGAGATGTAAATTTAGTCACATATTTATTACATAAATATATAGTAAAATAGACCAGCGACAATTACCATAAAAATATCTTCCTTTAAAACCCTGACCATAAACAAAGATTTGAAAATCACACATTGACATTTACAAACACGCTGATTGTCTGGACCTGTCGTAAGCAGCCCACCACAAAAACCTGACATCACACCACCCACTGGACTCTGGTTGGGAGGAGGAGGTAACAAGGGGAGGGGGGGGGGTGGTGGTGGGTGCTCGGGAACAGCGGGGGGGACGGGGGACGGGTAACCACGGGGAGGACAGGTCCAGGTGAGACGGTGTTGGGTGTGATGGAGGTGTGGGTGGTGTGAGAGGAGATCACAGTAGATATTCGGAGGTTTCCTGCATGTGTGTGTTTATTTGAAAGACAAGACAGTGTGTATTTATTTAGCCCAGAGCGTTGCCTAAAGCTTGACTGCATGTCCTCGCACGGTTGAAATGAATCCTGTTTGTTTTGTGACAATCTGAGAGTTAAACAAAGAGAGATGCCAGCAACCAAACTAATATAATATATATATAATATATCTATAGATAACAGAAGGCTGGGGTTTGTAGTATCAGGGCCATTTACATAGTATCCTGCACGCTTTCACGTCACAGAAACTGAATAAACTTTTACATACTTTCTGCTACTCTTTGTGTTACCCTGAAAATATATGAATATCTGGCACCTCTGGATAGAGACAGAAGGAGAGATCTCTACTGTTAGTACAGTGAATGGCCATGTGATTCCCTGCGTGTCCTGTGTTCACTGTTTTGCAGTAGACTCTAGTCTTAAGATGTATCTGCAAACTCTGTTATACGCTGCGAGCGCACTGTTTTACTTTACTCTGGATTTTTATTCCCTTTGGCTTCTTGTTCTCTCTAGAAATCTCTCTTCAGCATGTCCTGATGTAGGACCGTGATGTGTACAAACCTGGACGTTTTAGTCGCTCACCGGCTCACAAAATTCATCATAATTATCATGAAATGTAATCTTCTTAGTGACTCATAAGGTGGTTAAATTAGGTGAACGCAGAGTGATTTTTATACTCTCTTAGATGTATTATAAGAACTGGAAACTGGACTCCAAGATGGCGCCCATTCACTTGAATGAAAATTGCTCAGCGAGCTCATTTCGAGACTCTGGGAAAGTTTTACAAATATAAAACTTTTATGGATTAAAAATTCATAATATAAAGAGTAATAATTGACCTTGTTTTGTCTTTTATAGTGGCGGTCTATGGCTCTCTAAATATATTCAGGGTCAATACAAATCATGTAATAAGTGCTGCCTCTGGTGGCCAGAAGCAGCGCGTTCTCACTCCTAACTCGGCAAATACGACAGCTTGATCAGTGGCCCTACACATCAAACTATGACGCTCTACGTGGCTGTAGTTATGGCGGGAGGAAAGGAGGAAGTCAGGTGACGTAGAGAGCGACAAAGTCTTCGTAGGGAGGAGGACGGGGTGGATGGATGGGTCCACAGGACTTTCGCCCAGGAGGAACAGTGTAAACCAAAAGTCAACGTTGACTTATTTCAAGTTACGTAACGTAACCTACTTAACTATGAAACAAACTTACTTATTTTAACCCACCCACGATATTTTGGATGTACAATATATGCCGGGCCCAATAAATTATCGGCCGATAATGGGAAATTTATATTATTATGTATTATTCCGATAATGAAATTATAGACGATAAATCATTGGCTTATTATACAAAGCCAAATTACTGTCATTGACTTAACAAGCGCAGCATCAACACTCCGATACAGTAGGTGGCGGGATTTTCCTTTTAAAGTTGCGATGCGCCAATAAACACAAAGAAGAACAACAAGCGCAGCACGCTGACTAGACAGCCCAACATGTCGTCGCCGGTGTGGATGTTTTTCATCGTTTCATAGGACAACAACAACAGTTATTTGATGCACTTAACTAGAAAAAACAAATGCACATGTGAAGAGTCAGAACTGTTCTTTGTATTTTAACAATAATGATGTCAGTTAGACACTACTACATCACTACATCTTAGCATTTCTCACCCTCGGGTGTGCATAATAAACTACAGGTTTATGAACTTTTTAAAATACCAAAATGTGGAATTATCGGTTGTCGTATCGGCTGAAAAAAATCCACATCGTGCATCCCTAATCTTTCCCTAAACCTAACCAAGTTATCGCCTAAGAAAACGGAAGTTTATTTTGAAAAGACTGTGTAACATGCGTGTAACGAACGGAAATTGACACGTGCAAAAGTGACGCTAGAGCGGTACGTAGAGCGTCACAGTTTGAAGCGTAGGGCCACTGACCAAGCTGCCTTAGTTGACGAGCTGTGAGAACATGTTGCCAGAAGACATATTAAAGCAACACTGCTGAATAAAACAGTAGACTACTTTACATATGTTGCACTCGAGACGTTTAGTGAGGAACAAATCTTGCGCCTTCTTTGATTTTACACGGCATATACTGACTTTAGAGACCTTTCTTCGTAATTTTGTGGGTATCTGGCACTCTCCTAACACCAATATTACACGGTATGTATTGAACTCAAAGGAAGAGACCTTTCTGAGTCAAATAATTTGTGTTTTTTGTTCCTTTAACATATTTTTTTCCACCTTAATGAGTCACTACGATTGCCTTCCGTAATCTGATGAGCCGCTGAGTGGCTGAAATGTCCGAGTTTCCGGAGACGCCCTGATCCAGGACCGTGATGACGGTCCTGGATCAGGGCGGGTGACAACCTCTCTTCAACCTCTCACACTTTGTTGTTCCCGGTTGTCTTCAGAAATAATAGCCTGGTTTATAGTTTGCTTTGGGAGCTGTGACAACAGGTTGACACACTTTCAACATAACTGACAAAAACACCTCACATCCTGTCTTTGGCACCTTCCGACTAACCCTGATCCTGAGCGGACAGGTCGTGACCCCTGAGTGTCTGCAGAACACATCGTAGATTTCCCAGCAGCCTCTGTAGTCACAGTGAAGCAAGGAACTATTGAAGGAGTGATACAAAAGTAAGAAAGGTAGTTGTATTAGCTGTTGTAGTGTTTTTTTATAGCTCATTTGCATGTATATATTTTTTTTGTTAAACATCTACTGCTGGTTTGAAGTCATAGTATGTTAATATACTGAGCAGGCTGAACAGGGTCCTTGAGAAAATCCATGAAAAAAAGACAGTTCAAAACAACAAATTAAAACCCGAGAGAACTCCACATCTGCAGATTTTGCTCTTCAGCTTCTATTGGTTGAATTTGCTGAAATATCTGAACACACAAGGTTTGCAGAAGGTGTTTAAATGCATCCTCGTGTTCATTTAAGACAACACAATGTCAATGCTTACGGCCCATTCATTCAGATCTACATTGTTTTCTTGCTTGATCATAAAATCATTTTGAGACTACTATCTACCAGGACAGTGGATTGTAGAATACAGACACATAGACAGTTCATAGACATTTGTACAACATCTATAAATAAAGTCTGACATGGAAACATCTACCAGCACCAGCCGCTGCGTACAAGACGTCCACCAGGTATCTGCTTTTTTTCTTCTTAGCGAAACACTGGTTCTGCTGTTGAAGAAACCACTTTGAAGCGTTATTTTTGCTAAATGTTTTTTTTTTAACAACGTACTATAAGCATGCTAAGCTCTCTGTACATGCAACACCGAGTCCTTTCCGTTGTAAACTGTGAGCAAAAAAAGTTGGTACAGTTAAAGAAGACGTTCCCAGTGGTCATGAAGCCTTAAAGAGGTGGTTGTTGGTGATTTGCTGGTGCTGTAATAAAGTGGCTTGGACCTGCTACAGAGTGGAAAACGGTTCATAAGTTGATCCCTTTCTTTAGGTTTTCTAAGTGAGCTGAGCAGAGAAAGTTTCCTCTGGTTTTGCATACAACAGTGGGCTTGTGTAGTGTAGATAGTGTACGTGCTCTGAGGGTGTTTGACAGAACAGACAGACGTGTCGGACCAAGAGGGAGGCGAGAGAGGACGGAAAGCACCCTTTGAGGCCGGTTTATCAAACCTGAGCAGTTCTGAATTCAAAACCTTATTTTCTACCTGACAAACATTGCATATTTATCTCATAAGCACACATCTTCCCCACAATACACTTCACATAATTTATCTAATCTCTGATTGATAGAGTATTAATAGGTGAGCTAATTTGTGTACATTCTTAGCTGTCTAGGCATGTGATTCCCACCCGTTTACAAAAATATCCTCATGACTATAAATCTCCTTATAGATCGTCCGAGCAGCACAAAACCGCCACAACAACACCACCTCTAAGTCCTCTGAGTTTGAGATTTGGTGTACTATAGAAAGCAGGACAGAGTCCGCTCAAAGCTATTCATAAAGTCTAGTGGCCAGTCCGTAGTGCAGGGCAGCGAATGGAGCTCCATGTGCCATAGAGAGGAAAAAGTCCCGCCCCTTCCGGTGGACAACCATGGGACCTTATTTCGGAAAAAATATGAACGGTAGTCAACAGAGAGAGAGAGAGAAATATTTTCCTGATCCTGTTTGAATTGCAACTTTCTTGACTTGCAAAACTATGTTTTAAATTGACAAACATCATATGTGTGTAGTATTAGGGCCACATTGAGGAAAAATAAATAAATCTGAGATTACGAGAAAAAAAGTCATAATATTATGAGAATAAAGATAGAATATAAAGTAATAATTTTTTACGTGTTATTTTAGAGGGGAAATAGAGCAGCGTGCCGTCTGTGTGAAAATCAGGAACGTGGAGCATCTTGTGAAGTTATACTTTAGTTTCGATTTCACAAATAACGAAATACTTCATCTTTTGGCTCATCAGCACCACATTATCATTAGAATCAGGACCTTGAAAAGATTGTGCAAGAAACTGCGTTTATTCCAAAGAAAGAACCACACGGACCTGATGGGGAAACTGACTCTTTTGTGGAGGAAATAATGACTTTTTTTCTCGAAAAGTTATGACTTTATTCTCGTATTATTACGACTTTGTTTTTCTGGAAATAGTATGACTTCATTCTCATTAAATTACGACTTTTTTTCTCGTAATATTATGACTTTATTCTTGAAACCCCAGATTTTCTTCCCTCAATGTGGTCCTAATACTCCGTAGTGATCAAAAAATATTTCTCTCTCTCTGTTGGATACGTTCATATCTTTTTCCAAAATAAGGTCCCATGGTTGTCCACCGAAGGGGGCGGGCCTTCGCCTCTCTATTGGAGAAGGGATGAGGTGGTGTAGCGTTATCTCATGATCAATACAACTCACAATGCCTCTAACTCAACCATTAACACATCAGTGACGACTGCCAAATCATATTTTAACAGTCACAAATTAAACAGTCTGAATGCACGTTCATGAAAAGTGTTGATGGAGCACCCGATAAGCTGATTTGGCACTTTGATTATTCAGCTCATGGGGGCTTAAATGTTCTCTACTGATTTCTTGTTGTGCTAATGTGGCCACAACGGGAGCATTGGCTTAGATTTAGCCGTTTAATATTGTGTGTGGCGATAACCTAAAAATCACTCTCGGGAGTCCTAAACTGCTACCACCCAGCGCACTAATTCACTCTCTACCAGAGATCCAACTCCATGCATTTTTCTAAGTGCGAGCCTTCATAATAAATCCTCCTGTGCCCTATGAAACACGCTGTACAACAATACCGCAGACGAGGGAGGATACAAAAGCAATCAATAAGGCCATCATTTGGAAAGAGAAACACAATTGCACAGCCTTGAACTGCAGGCGCGGCAGTAATCTGCTCTGGACTGCAAGCAACAGTCTGTCTTTTGTTTGTGGGAATCCTTGAAGCTTTTCTTTTGAAATATTACCCACTCTTACAATTTTCATCTCCTACAACCCACCACTCTCACATACAAATGGCTCACTCCTTTCTACTCTGTTAACCCGCTGAACACAATATTACTTACATTCTTCAAAGGGAATAATACAAGTCGATGACAGGACTCTGTTTTACAGACTTCTGTCATGTACCGCGGCCTAAAAAGGTGCTTTTAGGAGGAGGAGGGAAAGAGAAGAAGGTCGATCGGATATCGCAGCAAAGCGTTCACACACACACACACACACACACACACCGAACATCTCTCACATGAGCATGGACGCTGACATTCACGTGCACACGCCTATGTACATGCATAGCCTTGGTTTTAGCCATGCCAACCTTTCAGTACATCACAAAGTTAAACAGTAAGCACACTGAAATAGAACAGGCCTGTGGACGGAGGAACAAAGCCAGTTCCTCCCCCCTAAAGGGTGGATGGTGCCCGGCTTGGACAGGAGCCAGGTACTGCTATATGTACACCATTAGCCAACTGGGTGAGGGAGAGCTGGATATTGCTGCGGGCACTTTGACCGTAAAGGGAGAAAGTGCAAAGACTAGACTATTACTGACAGTAAGGGCTGAATCTGCTTTTGTACACATTCTGGTACGTGTTTATAAGAACAGTCAAAATGTGATTTTATTTAGGATCAAGCTGGACTTTTGAAGTAAAAATAGGCTGGCTTGATTAAAGAAAAAACAATTCTGGGGTGTTTTCACTGTGCTATGGAAGCCCATTTCCGCCAAGAAGAAGAAAGTTAAAGAAATATAAAATAACTCAATATATATATATATTTTTTTGAAATCAAGATTATGTCATACTAATGCTTGATTTATATTTCCCGCATCCGGCAAAGTGATGTCACAACATCAGCAGGGATTCCGTGCAGCAAGTTTTTGCCCGTCCGTGCACAAATTTTTCTAACTACAAGGATGTGGATGTGTCTGTTCGCCGCGAGGAGAAATCTGCATGGAATATAAAAGATTCAAACGTTTCTTGCACGATTCAACGTCAGCTTGTGGAAAGTATAACCGAAGTTTGAGTAGGACAGACTTTAGAGATGATCAAAATAAATGTACTCACGACAAGTCAATATTTTGAGATAGTAAATCAAAAATTCAATTTCCTAAATCAAGATTATGAGATTACATGATTTAGAAATATGTCAAAATGTTTGACTTTTAAGTAAAAAACATGGGCTAGCAATGTAATAATTTTGAGATCATAATTATGAGGTAATAAGTTAACTAATTGAGTTTTATTGTGAGCTACTAAGTCAAAATTTCAACTTTCTTTTTCATCATTTGAGTACTTTTTATTCCTTATTCATTTTATTTTGTTTACATTACCCACAATTAACGCAACCTGGCTAACTGCGCTGTAAGTGTTTCTGGTGTCTGTTCTGGAGAGACGTGTCCGTCAGTTAGAACAGCGCATCTCTACTGACGTTACCTCAGATATCACAGGCAGTCCAGATAGCTTGATAGCAGGTTAGTGTTAGCATTAGCATAGCTTCGTCGTCACCTCTCCTGACTGCAAACCGGTTTTCGACCCTTGCTAGTCCGTGTTTGTAGTCCTGTTATAATTTGGAGATTTTAATTATTAGTGATTTCAATATTCACCTGAATAAGGCCTTCATTCATCTAATTAAGGCCTTTCTGGCACTTCTTAATACATTTCAGTTTGTACATGATTTGATTCTGTCACGCGGGATTCGAGGTTTCTGCTCTGACTGTCTCTCCTGTCACATCCGTGCTGTCAGATGGCTTTCTTATTAAATTTGTGGCGACACTAGCCTGTCCTTGTAATGTTGCTGCTGATGTATTTATCACTCGCCACATTGATCCGTCAACTTTTACTGCACTTGGTGAGCGATTGCCTGTGGTACTGGCTCCTTTCACTGCAGTGATTGTACTCGTCCAGTCTTTTCTAGTCTACTGGAAGCAGTAGCTAAAGCAGTATATTTCTCTCACTTAATCATTAACAATAATCCTAGATTTCTTTCACTGCAGCCAAACTTACTCAAATGTAATGTAAAATCTGCTGATGAGAAAACTTTCTGAAAACCATCGTATCTCTAAACCCTAAAGCTGTGAGCCTCTCTCTCTCTCTAGTTTCTTTCCTTGTCCTCTCTTTCACTAAGGCTTCTCTGTGCTGGACCATCAGCCATCCTGGGACCCTCTCCCCCCCCCCGGTGCCTCGTTCCAGATGTTTTGGCTCTGGATCTTCGTCCTCCAGGAGATTCAGTCTATCCTCTTGTGTCTTTCTCTCCCTCTTTTTGTTTCCTTCCTCCTATCTGTGTGAATGCTTGAGCTTAGCCTCTTGTGTGTTTGTGTAGTCCGTCCCCTTTCCGGGTCTCCATGGTGGAAGTATCTATAATTTTGGCATACTGACAGGCCATCTTTTCCTTAAGCTAAGTTCACACTACCAACTTTCAAAGTCGTCAGATCTCTGTACTGTTCACACTACACAACTTGCTGTCTTGTAATCAGGAGTCTTAATGTCACCAGGACGAATCCCCGATGAGGTCTCTAAAAACTTTTTGTCACGAAAACACGCGAGAAATACACGGTAAATGACATGATACCATACATGACACAGATTGCTGATGTTGTTGTTGGCACATGATTAAAAAATAGCCTGATTCCACCGGTTTCCACGCTCTTTTTTTTTTTTTTTACTATTTATTCCTCTAGGTGCAACAACAAATTTGCTCCGTGTTGCAACAGTAACAGTTCCTACAGTTAGTTCCTATTGTTACAGGCGACCCCTCGTTCTCCAGGTTTCCCCCATGGATGTATAGAGAACTGGATACAGCGTTGGAGGCGGGGCCCCGTTCATTCCTATGAAAGTTGCTCGAGGGGCTCATGAAGCCAAAATGGCTTACGACTGGAAAAGTACCCGGATATTCCGGCGATCCATTGGGCGCTCTTCCTGGGGGCTTGGTTTCCCCTCAACCCGTGTCTCGCGCTCTCATTGACTGTAGCTCGTGGTCGGAGTCGCCGACAGGTCCCGATATTTAGCATGTTAGATGGCGAGCATCGGTACGCCTCTCGGCTTGAGCAGTTCACACATGACGCTCGAGCGCCGATGTGCGAGCGGCGAGTCAACGCCGATTTGCCTCTGATCCGGGGTTTTTTGTTGGGAAGCTCCAAAAGCTGTCGGGGAGCAGAAAATCAAGGCTTAACTTGTGTAATGTGAACTAGCCATTATACGAATCAAGGGTGTTGAGACAGAGGCTGTCGTATGTTGTACAGATTGTAAATCCTCTTGAGGAACATTTGTGATTTCTGATATTGGGCAACATAAAAAAAATAAATAACTTGACTTTCCTTTTCCTGGCGGGAATGGGCTTCCATACAGCGCAGCATCAAACCAAAACAACTCTCAAACACTCAAAACAGACACAACACTCTCCCACCTCGACACATGAAGAAATGTGTTTTCACTGAGGGCTAAGAAAGCAATGAGGGCATGACTCTTTGTATTTGAGGTAGACTCAGGATCCAAATCCTTGAATCCTGGACGTCTACACCTTTTCAATCTGACACTGGATCGAACACAGAACAGAAAAAAAGGAACATTGCTGATTTTAAATTGAGAAGACAAAAAAAAGATGAGCTAACAAATGTTTTTTCATCTAAGGTTCATCATCATTTATTAGAAAATGTTCTTTTACCTGAGAGAATCCTTCAATAGCTTCCTTTTACCCAGTCACAAAAAGTGGTCTGTGTTTGTGTGTGTGCATGTGTGTGTGTGTGTGTGTGTGTGTGTGTGGAGTGGGTCTAAGCTGATGCTCTCACGGGTGGGCGCATTTTAAAAGCGAATCACGAGATTATTATTCTCCCACAAATGTATAAAAAACATATGCTGAGACGAGAAATACGCCAAAAGGTTCACTCACTTATTGCACTTCATGAAAAAAATAATCGTAAACTTTTAGTCATTAAGTGTCGTTGCCTAAAGGCTATTTTCTAATTAAAAAAAATAAAACATTAAATGGTGCAAAAGGCATTTGGATTGGGTGCAATTTACATTATTTATTTTGCCACAATTCTTACCACCAAAGATTCTTCCACTTAGCGTGGGTTAGTTTGGGCCGTTCAAAGTGCATTTTAGTTAAGTGCTCAAGTTGGACTGAGGGTCAGGAGGTTGGAGGTGTTCATTCAGTGGGATGAAGTAGATTATTTTTAAATCAAATCCTTTCCTCACGTCTCAAAAGCAGAGGTTTAAGTAAACTTGTTTATGCTACGTACATCCCACTGATTGACATCGACCACCCAGAGTATTCTTAAACGTTACATTAAGTTGGTCGCAAGATAGAAAAATTAAAGCTTCACACACATATTGCAGAAGGGTTTGGGGCTAAATCTTGGAATTTGAGGCCTTTAACGATCAACCCACCAAACAATGAGAGCATCGCACCAAGTAGACATCCCCATACTTCCAAACGACACACATATACATGCACACACACCACTTTCTGAGCAGTTTACAAAAAAACAGCACATCTCGTAGAATCCATATTCTCCACAACATCCCCAGTACCCCTCCTACTTGTTCTCTGAGACCCGGACTCCCGTGGAGAGTTACCCTGAGGACCAGCCAGTCGGCTGGGCTAAAGGCCAGCTCCCCCAGGCAGTCCTGACCCTCGCCCACACAAAGTAGCACGGGTCTTAAGGTCACGTACAGAACCTCTGGAATTCATGCCAGGCCGAATCTGATTTCATAAGCAAGACGGGCTCGCTGCTGTTACATCAAGCTTGTCCTTCGGAGGGAGCAGGAGGGAAATTGCATAGACATCTTGCTACTTGCATGTCTTCACAAACTCTACATTTGGCATAGGGGGGGACCAAACACAACCATGAAACCAAAAACATCACAGACAATCTCCACCCTTGTCCAATGTGTTAACATGTGAGAATAAACCAGGATCATAATATCTATGGAGGGATGGGCCTGGAGGCCCCTCAGAGCCAGCCTCAAAACCCTCACTTTGCTTGTTGTGGTCCAACTTAAGGCTATCATCACAGACTAAAATTACTTTCAGCTTTCACCAGTCGGAGCTGAAAACCAAATGTGGTGCTCGATTCAAGCTGTATCATCATTTAAGACTCCATTTACACTTCACTTCATGTGTCTTGGGGGGATCGGATAGCTATTGGAACTCTAAGAGGCATCAAGATGGATTTAAATCTGATTGTTCAGCCAACCTGGGAGGTGGTTTCAGATGCTTCTAGCCAGATGATGAAATGGTGTAAATCACAGAAATAGAGTATAACGGACATTGAACTGTCTTCCATGGTCATTTGACTAATACAAAAGAAAATGGCTATTGTTGTCAGTTGTTATGGTGACAACACACGTTAGTGGGACTGTTAAGTGTAAAGTGTGTCACACTCAACAGAGATAGTGCACAAAAAGACGCCTCTCAATACTTCGTACTACCGCATTGCTCGTTTGGTTGTTTCCGCAAAAAAACTCACCTCACTATCCGTGTTTCCATTCACACATTTTCAATCACATTTTGACGTATCGCATTAGAGAAGCTGTATAGATAAAACTTCCTCAATTGCAAAAAAAAATAGTGTTTTACGCTTGCTTGAGGTGTTTTTTTTGCAAGAGTTGATGCGCTAAATGGATTATGGAAACGCCTTTGCAGAATAAATTCGCCAACTGCCAACTTCTGACCAAACTACGCTGTAGCTGAATTACAAACATGTTGATGGAAACACGCCTAATATACATTTCTTTTTTTGTGACATTTAAAAAGTTCGCTTAAAATTCGCTTGACAGTTGAATGGAACCACGGCTAGTGAGTCCGCGACTTGCCGTAAGCTGGTTTAGTTTATACGCAAGTTAGCCCGCTGCAACGGTACACATAAAAATGGCCGCCGCTCTGACCATCCTGCTACGTTGATTTGATTGGGAATGTCCGTTCAACTATTCTCTCTATGTTTTTACTTCTCCAAAGTGTAGCTACCTCAGTAAGTTATCTATGGTAGTAGCCTTTAGAGCTTCTGGTGTTTTTGTGAGTTACCAAACAGCTTCAGCTACATTACCACCACTCTCTTGACTGGAGTGGAGTGGACAAGACATGATCTGTCCAACAGAGTTGCATATAAGGGGCTTAGTGTTTTAAATCTGGATCTGCATACAAGACACTTGAAATGACTCGTGTAAACGGGGCCTCTACCAGTTCCTGTTGTGAACTGGTCCAGGTTTATGACTACTTTATTTAAAAAACTGAGCTTGCAAGATTTGTAGGCTGGCTTCTGGGAGGCAATGGGGCGGCGGACAAATGGGGAAATCCATTTTGGCCTTTTCCAACCTTGATGTGGGTGCGTTGCAGCCACGTTAGCTGACATTCACGCCAAATAATAACCTGCTTATTCACCTCTCCCACCTCCCACCTCCCAGCCCTCCTGAGCTTTCGCCACTGTGGCTGCTGGCAGCACTCACATCAACAGTTGGGAAGAATTGAATCTGATTCCATAGGTGAACACACACACACACGCACAACTATAGGCATTCATGTGTAGCGTGTCATGTAGTTGTGAGAATATGAGGGTTACGAATCTATCTCTTTGCAAACAACAGGAGGCACAGGGTTCATGATTAATGTCACGGGGCACTTCTGAATATGGATCGGCATGCACATGTGAGAGAGTGCACACATACAAACGTATGAAGCATTTACACATTACTTTTCCCCCTCGTACATGGGAGCGGGATGGAGAGGTTAAATTTACTTTGTTGCAATAAATCTCGAGTGTTGTATGTTTTTGTATTTACATCCTTGGTTATGGCCAAAATAAAATGAAACGAAAATAAAAATAAAAACAGAAAACATACAAAAATACACAACATAGTATTGCACCTTGCAGACGGGCAATATATATTCTCAGTTTTGTTGTATTGTTTGTAACGTCTATGTGACACCACTATCTTTTCTGCTGGTGTGTGGAAGTTGGGTTGTGGGTGCCGGGCTCAGGTCCAGCCCCCTCCTGTCAGCTACATTCAATACCATAAAACTCTCAGCCATTACAAAAGTCATAATCCCTCAGTCTCTGGGCCATTCACATTTTAAGTTTACTGTCTATAGACTGTGCCTTTAAGTTGGAGAAGTGCTCACATTAGCAGATGATCTCTAACGTCTCACAACCAAATAAGATAGAGCACAAAAGCTTGAGGGAAGAGTCCTTTTGTAACTTCTACTGATGCGTACACACAAGCACATATTATCTTAACATATACAATTTATTTTAAATCTATATATGCATCTCTGAACTTTCACATGTGCCTGCAAAATATGACTCCTCCCAAGTTCCTTTGAGTTTTGTGTTGTGTGAGGTATGACAAGATTGTTTCAGTTTTTTTTTTTTTTTTTGTATTTTCAGTTTCCGTTGCATTATTTTTCCTGTTTGTGTTTTTTTTTCTCCAAAGTTGTATTTCATTAAAAAAAAAGAAACAAAATATAAAAAAAAGAAATTCCTGTTTTGTTGGTTGTAAATTCCTCCTGATAAAAGGGGACGGACAACTGGACAGACACACAGACAAACAGATCAGTTGGCTTATCAACACAAAGTATAGATGTGAAAAAGAAGTGAAATATTTTCTATGTTACACTGCACGCATGGTCAAAAAGTGACTACAGCTGTTTTTTTTCCTTTTTTTACACAGAGCAGTTTAAGCGTCAAAAAACAAACAGAAAAATAAGAAAACAATGATAAAATGAAAAAATCTCCAATAATTTTGTTCAGGAGTCTTTTTTTTAAAGTCATCTCTTTTCATTTTGTTTTGTGGATTTATAATCATTTCATATATCTTTTTTTTTCTTAATCTAAATCAGACTCAGAAGGTAAAGCAGCATTATAACCCCTACTGTCACACACACATACCCAGTCAGCTCACGAGAACAAAGGACATCAATAGGTTTCTTTTTTCTCTCTTTTTCAGTTCTTTTACAAAGTTGGATTTCCAAACCTGCATCTCTGGAATGAGGGATCTCTTCCTGATCCTCACCATAAGAAAAGTTGGATCCTTTTGGAGGGAGCTGAGGGGGGGACGTTTGGGAGTTGTCAGCTGGCATGGGAGCAGGGGCTCATATGCGGTTGTTGTTGTGGGAACCGAAGGGGAGGCATATTCCAACGCCGCCGCCTCCCCTTCCTCCGAGTGTTCGTTAACATCGTCTCTACAACCGGCCACATCACCCTCTCTCGCCCATGTCCATGATGGCAGTGAGGGTCGACGCCCTCAGCTTTTTATGTTTTCCTGTCTTCTCTCACAATCTCACAAGTCTCTCGTTCCCGTCGCTGCTGCTTCGCCGATCACATTCATTCGGTGGCGCCACTCTAAAGGGCAGTTATGGCCAGCCTTGTCTCACAAGGGAGAGGCCTGGATCCCGTTTGGTGTCAATGATTCTGGGCCACTCAGCGGTGAGTGGGGGTGCTTAGGGAAGAGGAGAGGACGATTATGGGAGGGGAGGGCTCTGAGTTTGAAATGTCACTCTATAGGAAGGATGATGGGAAAATGAGAGGGAGAATTAATAAGTGCTACACAGCCCTCCTACGCAGGGATCTCTCTCCACCCCGGGTCGGGTTGGTTACGTGGTGAGGGTCATGTGCTGTTGGTCTAATACTGACTAAAGGGTCAGGTTTGGGACTGAGCCCACTGCGACTGCCAGCCTCTGTTACACAGAGCCACCAAAACTCACCCCGAATTAGTACCCCCCACAAAAACTCGCCCCAAATGAGGTGAGTTTTAATGGGGGGAACTAATGGGTAATCCAAAACTTTGATGAGTAAGGGGGCTGAAGGGAGGACCGCTGCAGTAGTGCAAAAACTCCCACCAGCCTGGCTGGGTGGGGGCTGTTATAATGGTGGTGGTGGTCTGAGCTAGGCTTCAGAAAGGGCTAGAGTAGAGGGTAAGGCAGGGCAGGTGATGGATCTCTGAAAGTGGTGATGATGCTCGTGAAGGGGGTTCAGACCAGGGCGCCACCGTTGTGCCCAAAGGTGGCGTTCCAGCTCCTCTCTCCTCCCAGCATTGCTCCAGACGTCGAAGCAGCGAGGCTTGGCCATCTGTGACGATTACCCATGATCCCTGCCACGTGGTACACTGCTTAGGTACTTCTCAGGGGTGCGGATCACCCATCCTGTACAAGTGCCCAGTATGAACTACTGCTTGGCGTTGAGTATAAAATAGATTTCTCTTAGTCTCTCTTCTCTCTCGTTCTCTTCTTGTAAGAGTGGTAAACCCAGTTAGATTTGGCTTGGCCCCAGAATTGGAATGAACAGAGCGGGCTTTTATAATCAAATTCTTGAATGGTCGTTTGGCTAGTACACTATGATCTCTGCCATGGATATATGCCGTGAGATATTACCGTTATAGTGGTGAGCATCGGTAAAGTGCACGAGACTAAAAGAGCTTTTGCCTCCTAAGAAGCTTCATTTCGGTTGAGAACATTCTACCTTTTTACGTCTAATGCACCGCCCATGCAAAGCTTATTCCATGAAAATATTTATCAAGATCCAACGGCAGCCATCATGAGTGCACTGTGGAAGATCGCCATGATGCAGAGGGAAACAGCCCTTTCTCTGCATGCTAATTCAAAGGGCGCGGCCACCGAGGGTTTCCAGCTACTCGCTGTCATCTCTCCTCTTGCTACTTGCGTAAAAGGGTGCCGGCTGGGCTGCACATCTACACCGTCCTCCGCCGCTTCTGTGAGTCGGTTTCTGTTTTGACAGAAACAGGTAAATCCGAATTTCAAAAAGACGACACTTGGTCCCGTATAACAAAAAGAGATAACCCGAATGCGATGGGTACCATTCCCTGGAGTCGGTAAAACCTTCCGGGGGGGATGGCTGGCCCTCCTGTCTTCAATGGTATTTCATTTCAACCAAGTGATAGCACTGAGGGTGTGTGTGTGTGTGTGTGTGTGTTTGTGTATGATGTGTTGTCTTTCCAAGACAAGTGTGCACCTATATATTTTGCACATTTGTGTGCTAACCTACACATTGAATGGTGTATGTGTGTGTAGGCTGTGGGCAGCGGCCCCGTGTCCACAGAGGTGAGGTAGTGCCTGACACCACAGGGGCAGTGTTGCTGCCCCAGCCTGGGGGTGTATCCACTTTGAGGTAAATGGTAGCCTTCTTGGCATTTGCCTGCTCTCAGTGACGCCCATGGTAAAAAAAAAGGCAAATGTGTATGGAAGCCTGGAGGGGCCACACTGAGCTGAGTCCGTGAGGAGAGGACTCGGTACAAACCCTGCAGGTTAGGGCTGTATATCGACACTGCCGTGCAGTGCATACAGTAAAATGAGGCATTCACGTTACTCTGAGGTGATGTTGTGTGTTTTCATGTTTGTGTGTTTATGTGTGAGAAATACAGAGAGAGAAAGTGTGTGTGTTTGTGTGTGTAAGATGAGCTTTACTGTCTTGCTGGTGGTTGCTGCTATTGAAAACCTCCTTAGAGGCTGAATGTGGGAGATTTATTCTGACTCTGGCTCTGACTCCACAGTCCAGCTATTAAATCTGGTTTCCTCTCTATCTCTCTTCCCTCCCTCCCTCCCTCCCTTCTTTCTTTCTTTCTTTCTTTCAATGCCGTAACTCCAGAGAGAGAAGGGCTTAATTGTCATTAATAAGACGGTAGGCTGCTGGCACCAAGCAGCACGGGCAATGACAAGACAAGTCTGCTCATATGTGTGTGTGTGTGTGTGTGTGTATGTCACAGGAGCCGGTCCAATGACAATATGAAGGTAGATATGGAGCCATGTTCTGCACATTTTTTTCAAAGGTAGACAACACAATTTCATAAAACTGGAGTAGCCTTGTATAAATATAGCACCGGTTTCACTGGGATCTAAGAAAAACAGCTGTTAACGGCTCAGATTGAGTTGAGGAATTGATAAAAGACTGGTAGCTCTGCTTTACGGCAGACATTATTACGCTTAAAGCATCTGCTGAAATTACAATGTGCAGTGTTTTGCTGATTGTGTGTGCCTGTATGAACAATAATATGTCACTGAAGTCCATATCTTCTGAATGAATGCCTTGACACTTATTCAGAAGTAATACTGAGAGGTGCTGGCCAGCATGGAAGCTGGAAACATGGGCTTCAAAAGGTGTGTAAATCTGTGACCGCTAAAAAAAAAGAACCAGAGAGGGGGAACGGACCCCTGCAACAAGCGCTGCTCTGAAGAACTGAGGTGGAACAGGCTGTGGCTGTGGCTGTGTGTGTGTGTGGTGTGTGTGTGTGTGTGTGTGTGTGTGTGTGTGTGTGTGTGTGTGTGTGTGTGTGTGTCGGTGTACGTGTCTTGGCAAATGGCTACAACTCTTAATAGATAAGACATCATGCTCAGACAGAAGGGCCCCCACACGGATTTTAAAACAGGGGTAAGTAAAAGGAGGAGAAAGAGGTGGAGGAGAGGGTGTTCAAAAAACAAAATCCTCTGTTTGCTTGACTCTCCTGTTGCTGGTGTGTTGTTTCTGTTATTGTTGGTTCCAGTTTTTAAACCACATACTGTAAATGCGATGTCGGAGAAATGCAGATTCCTGCTGAGAGGACCCTCCCTCCATCCTTCCCCCTTATAAAAATGATGGCCCTTCCCATCTCCCAGTTTGCCCCGACTTCCTCTTCCCTTCGCGTGGTGGCAACTGTGTTTCACACCTCCTGGTCCTCGAAGACCTCCAGGAAGAGCGGGGGGAAGAGTTCGTTGGGACACTCCACCTTCATGTGAAGGAAGCGGCTGGCGTGGCACGCCCCGATCATCCGCAGGTCGGTCACCTTCATTAGGAGCTTCGGCCAGAAGTGAGGAATGTTGTGCTTGCGGTAGTTGATGTAGTGCTCGAACGCCAGCAGGTAGGTCTCCTGACATTTCTCGATCTTGTCCATGCAGGTCAGGCCGGAGCGATCTGATGACAGGAGGAGTCGGCGTGGAGGGAAGGAAGAAAGGACGGAGGGAGAGAGTGAAAATGAGTGCAAAAGAAATCATCAACTCTTGTCATGAATACATTCACACAGAACGTGAGTATTACGCAGCGAAAAAGTGTTTTTTCTCCGGAGCGAGGTTGATTTTTCTGAGCTTTCGCACCACGAATAAAGTCATCAACCAAATAAAATAACAAAAACAGCTTACAGTAGTTTAGGTTATACAATAACAATTTACCTCAGAAAGACTGCCAGATGCTGCTCTGGGTCAATAGGATCCTGGTAGTTGGTCCTCTGTCTGCGCTAATCTATTCTTACAAGACCTGTCAAAGTTAACGCGATAATAACGCTTTGTTTTCCGAGGTAGCTGATTGGTCGCTATCCCTAGTTACCGAAGAGTATCAATGCAAGTTCTCTGCAGTTACTATCCCTAGTAGAGGAAACAGCGGACGGTGGAACAACCGACCTAACTGTGAAAAACAAATTTCAGTTGTCCTGTGTTGTTGGATGTCTTTGCGAGAGAGGCGCCAACAATAATACCACTTTAATAACCTGTAGATACCCTCGGACAGGGGGGGGTTCAAAGTCTGTGATCAGATAAAGCTGGGAAAAAGTTTACTTGCTTAGTTTCACTCCATTCCTGGATGCCTGTGGGATCATGATTATGTTTTTTGACCCCATAGACACTCAACTATTGAGCCAAGATAGCCTCAAAATGCTGTTTGACTTCACTTCAGGCTACATATACATAACAAAAGGTCTGTCCTGAGGCATTTATTAGTGTCTGACTCTGGGAAAACCTGTAAAATCCCCCCAAACTACTGCATCTCTGAGCTATCTCTTTAACTAAATCACACACATTTAGGTTATTCTATGTGATTATATGTACTATTAAACACATCCTCTCTTTATTTGCATCCTATTATTTCAAACCCAGAGCACATTATGTGACATGCGTACTAAAACCCCCCCAAAAGTCTCATGTTAGAGTTTCTACAATGAACAATCCCAGAGTGAAGGATGAAATTTTAGATTTCCTCCTTTCAACCCTGAATATGTATGTGGACTTTAATCTTCAGGCCATAATTACATTCTGATTCACAATAGGCTACAATATATACAGTGTAAGGCAGCGGGTAATGAATATGGACTGTCATGGAATTGTGTCTCCAAGGGCACAGAAGACTGAGAATTTACATTTACATTAAATTAAGCTCGAACTCCGAGACTCCCGATGTTATAAGCTGCACAGAGTAAAGGACCAGTCAGTAAGTTTTAGAAAAGAAGTCGACATCAACCTGAGCTCATGAGCAGCACGGCCTGCAACAGCGCCACCTCGGTGTCGTCCAGGTTGAACTGCGCCAGGCTCTTTCCCAGATCGAAGATGGCGTCCGACACCACGCCCAGCCCGCCGTTCTTCAGCTGCTCGCGCTTCACGGCCATCTCCCCGCTCAGCGTCAGCGTCTCGCTCTCTGGGTCGTAGCGCATGGCAGCTCGCAGCGACATGATCTCCATGCAGCAGCCCTTCAACAGGATGATCTGGTCTTCACAAGGTAGCTGGTGGGGAAAAAAGGGTTTTAATGTTTAATGGAAGGTTTTTCTCATCTCTAAACTATTATATAGGATTTTGAGGCTGTAAAAACCATAGAACGGTCTTTACAAGGAGGAAATTAGGGTGAATAATTTCCCCAAAATTAACATTTTTCCTACAGTAACAGATAATGTAGTTGGTGTTTTATTTCTGATTTATGACTAGAACAACTTTACACACAGTGCTGAGGCGCATCTCAAATTAATCTTCTGGTTCCCAGCTTTCAGATGATGTACACCACTTCTATGTGACATCTACTGTTGTCCTGCTATCTCCCAATAAAAACCCCCTGAGGGGTGGTGTTGAAAAGGTTCATTTTCAACACTCTGTCTTCCTTTAACAGTCATTTGTAAAAAAAAAATAATGAGGTATATTTTGGTTCTTCTTGGTAAACAGGTAGAAACTATTTGCATGTGTCCTTCACAAGTAGATGTTTAGAGTTTAAAGTAGACTAGATGACAAATTGTTTATTACATTCAGGTAATTTCACAGAAAAAACAGCCACACAGACAAAATAACTTAGGATATATCCTCAATTATAACAAAAGAAAAACACACCGCAGCACTCACACAATTCCCCCAGAGAGGAAAAAACAAGAAAACTGCCTCGTTGTACAAGTGGAGAGAGAAAATTGGATTTCTTGTTTTCTCATCCATTCATACGTTGAACGTTTGCCATTTTTACACTTTACTTGAGATGGATGTCAGCATTATGACTGGAACATGCTACTGTATGTTACAGGAAATACTTTCAGAAGAGGAGCTGGGAAGGAACGAAGAAAGGCACAGATGTGGCAGAGAGGAAGAGATGGGAGGGGGGTTTTTAAAGAGGCAGACATGTTTTTCCACTGATGAACACAGATTATGACTAATACACCCTGATTTACATGGATATTAGAATCTCTGGGTTGAAACCTATTTGATTAAATCTACAGACTCCGATGTGCTGAATTAAATCTCACCTTGATGTAAGCTTGTTTCTTACTTCACTACTCTTGACTGCTGAGCAGATTAATTGGCATTAATTGGCTTGATTTGTCTTGTAAATGTGTACCTGGAGGGCATGCTTAATTTTTAGAGGCTCAATAAAAGCTGCCTTTGTTTCTGTGCATTTCTTATCAGTAATTCACTGCAGTGGCGTGAACAGGTTTTCTCCCTCCGCCTCTTTCATCAGATTAAAAAAGGCTTCTTTCATAATATAATTTATTATATTGTGAATAAAAGATAACATATTAAACATGACTGATTATCTGATTCGGTGTCTGGAATACTAAAACTCTGCATCCTTATTACATCTTCTGCTGTTTATTTTCTTCATCTCTAAAATTAATAGAATATCAGCAGCAGTATGAGGAATTTATTCTAGTTTACACTCTCATTTGAATAGTAGCATCCATCATTATAGTAACATTTATATAATAATAGAACAATCTGATGAATTCAATTTTAAAATATGCTGATTAAAAAAAGGGACAACCTCTACTTTCAAAACTATCTGTGATTTATGTTCTTAAAAATGGTAATGATTACAGTTACAACTTTTCCTCTCAGATTCACACAGCTATACTTTCTTTAGCCTCTTTCCCACTGGATGAAAAACCCACTAACCCCCACTAATATCTGGCTTTTGTCTTCAGTGTGAAAGGTTACAATCAGCATTCATTCCCGGGACAAATCACTCTGCAGTAGTCACGAGTATTTATCGGCTCCGATCGGCAGTGATGGAAACATGACACCCGGGTAGATGCGCTAATTTCCGACCCTTTCTGGTGCGATGCTATGTGACACGCGTCAAAGTGAATATATAATAAACAAAATCAACAGGGATTTGGACAACTATTATAATGTATTAACGTACAAAACATACAATTAATATGCTTTCCTCAAAGCCACCAGACTACATTGACAAAAACAGTAATTTTACCTCGCTGATGGTTGTAAAACACACTTCATTCAAACTTGATAGAAACAAAATAAAACTCACCAAAACTGTCTGTTAGTCTTTCCACTGTTCCAACAATCACCAACTCTGGTTTGGTCGAAATTAACCCTTAATTCAACGATTTAGATGTGAAAAGAAACAGCCGTTATATGTGCTCTCCTCAAAGCCACCAGACTCCATTGACAGAAACAGTAATTTTACCTCGCTGATCATCGTAACACACACTTCATTCAAACTCCACAGAAACAGTCATCAAAACCGTCTTTGTTAGTCTTTCCACTGTTCAAACAATCACCAACTCTGGTTTGACAGTTTGACAGAGGGACTGAATAAGTAACGGATAATAAAAAGGAAGTAACCACCGTAACATTTTCAATGTTTACTAACCGTGTTTTCCAGCGCGTTAGTGACGCCGAACGTGACACACCAGAAAAAAAACCAAAAGGCTGCTCGTCTACTGGCAATTGGAAAGGAGTCTATCGCATATTTTTAGGGTTGGTGTTTTTTTTTGTTTAAAAAAACCTGCATATATGCACTAATTTTGTTTGAAAAAGAGTATTTTTAACTCACACATACACACTGCAGCTGTTCCACTACTAGACAATAACTCAGCTACCCTGATAATTATCCAATCTGAGGTCTCATTATAAGGAGCAGAGACAAGAAACATGATTACATGTTGCTAATCAAGGCGGGGCGATCATCACCAGCAACAAAGGCTGCTTCTGGGTGTAATTTCTGAGCCAGACATAAAGTGTGAGTGCTATAGCAAAGAGTAAATGATCTGCATTTTTACCTGTGCCTTGTATTTTTCTATTAAACTGCAAATATTCAGAAATCCGCAATACATTTGTCTTTTTTCCACGGCATACAGTTAAGTATCGGTCGTAACTCTTGTACCACATGTCGTTCTGGTCCTCCTCAAACAGAGGAGCTGCTAATTCTGGGAGACAAATTGACCTCCTACAGTAAATCACACATTTCCTGGACTAACACACACTCACAGGATGAGAGAAGCTCGGCAGTGTCTAATGTGTGTTATATGTCTTTGTATGTGTCAGACTCCCACACTCGCCCTCTGCTCATCCAGACCATTAACCACCACTTACCTCAGAGAACATGGGCAGTTTTTTGGCAAAGTCGACGACACGGGTGATGGCAGGAGTGATGATCTTGGTGAACTCGCTGAAGGCCTCCAGGTCCACCTTGTCTCCGTCTGACGTAGGGGCAACCGGGGACTGGCCGATTTTTTCTGGCTACATGGGGAAATAAACGTAGGTGGTTGATTAGAGTGCAGTCGAATACTATTATATTAGTAAACAAATCCAGAGAAAAGACCGAACCAACAACAAACTGATCCAATTAATGAATGTGTGTCAAAGCCTGATATATCTTCTTCCTCTGTGTCACTAGAGCACCAAATGTGGATTAATTCGCAGCTGAAAATAGTCCAACAAATGCACATTTCCTCCTGTTTGAGTGACGTTTGGTAAAAACTACAGTGATCAGCTGTTTTAGGAAACTACTGAGTCTTTTATTCCATTTTTTTTAAAATGAAAAAAACAATTTGAGACGCATTTTTTGAGATTTATGTCTTCAGTGGGAACCAACAGGCTTGAGGCTGAGTCTCACAGACAGGGTAAAGAAGTAAGAAAATTATTTATTAGGGCTGGGTATCGTTTAAAAAATGATGATACCCATAGAGTACCGATTGTGTGAAACGCCACCACCACCGCATTTAATTTGATCAGACAACAGTTATTTGGGTACCCAGCCCTATAGACACACAACACATTGTTGGTATTGGAGTCGATCATAATAAAGAATATACAGAATATTCTCATCATTTTAAAGGAACATTAAAGTGCTTATGCCTGATAGAGGAGAGCATATTTGAGCTGGGCAGAATAAAGAAAAGAACAAAGTGTATAGGGCAAGATGATGAAAGCACTACGATACAACAAGAGAGTACATTAGAACAAGCTACAGTTGAGAGTACGGGTGTGTTTTATTATTGAAGAGCACAGAAGAATAAAATGAGATTATAGAAGAATCAATAAGAGTGGCATGGGGCTTAGAGTAAAATATAGCAGAGGGAACAACACAGTTTTAAACGGTTTTATAGCCTTTCTACAAAGTGCTCGCTTGCCTTGGGAGACAAATTAAAACCAATTTCCCAGATAAGGACAGCAGATTGTGCTCTGGGAGAGGGATGGGACATGTCACCCGACAGATAGCGCTTCCTCAGAGGAGGGCTGCTGCGGTAGGGAACTGTAGATCAGTAATACATATGTTTACAGAGTTGTGTGAATCGTGGCTGCGACTATGAAAAATGTTGTTTCACGCTCCACTGAATAAAGCGGGTGTCAAGGCCAAAGTCATTTATTCAGGCCGGGCTGAGATAAAAGTATAAGAATAATCACCTCACACAAAGAACCATCAATCATAAATCAGGGGGAGAAGGTTTCCATGTGATTCCAGCCAATCCTCTGCTCTACAGCTGAGAGCTGAGCAATTATGGAAAATTTAAATAATCGGAGTAATAACTGTGATGGACTGAGACGCGTTGCGCGAGAGCCAAAACAAAGCATTGGTTTCACTGGTGGAGGTCAGTGGCATTTTTCATTTCAGAGTTGAGAAAATAGCAGAGAGAGCAGCTGAGGTCGAGAGCTGCTGAATGCACGCCGCCACGCTCTCAAATAGGGAATGCACCTCACGAACCCGGTGTGTGGCCTGCGAGGACTGTGGTCAAAGAGGAGTCACGGTTTGGCATTGCTTATACCATTAGTATCAAGCTAGGTAGCTAGCTAGTAGGCTAGTTTCGGTGTGCTGCTGGCCAATCTGGACAAATAAAACCAAAACTATCTGCATTGCTAGATACCACAAACGTCATGTGACGTAACTGGTTTGTGGACTTCTGTTTTGAAGCGTCCAGTTTGGCATTTTGGCCGTCGCCATCTTGGTTATTTGCCACTAGAAGTGACACAAGAGGGTCGAGCTAAGTACAACTGAACACTGAATAAGACATTTTTAGGGACCAAAAAAGGTTATAATTAACTTTTATGATCTTAAAACACAGTGTGAAAGGGTTAAAGTTGTAAGACAAAAACACTGACAACTCCCAGACTGGGCAACACCGTGGTAGCGACCTGTCAATCTCAAAGTAGCCACGCCCTAAAGCATCCCCTGCTTTATGGTCTATCTGACTCTAAATGGGACCATAATTTACTAAATGAACATCATGCTGTATTGAAGAAGACTTGAAACTAGCGATTGAGACCATAAACTCATGTTTACAATGTTTACTGAGGTAATAAATCAAGTGAGAAGTAGGCTCATTTTCTCATAGACTTCTATACAACCAGAGGAGTCGCCCCCTGCTGTCTGTTAGAAAGCATTGGCTTCACTTATCAGACCAGGAGTTTTCCGCATGGTAATGACACTTAAAATTCCAGATAACAAACTACCCTTGAAAGTTTTGTTAAGCTGAGCTGCAAGTTACTCTACTACATTTAATTAAAAGAGTGTTTAACCATCAGTCAACTATATAAATGATTTCATAAGGAATTTAATCTCAATACAAGTGTTGCTGGAGCTCAAGCCATTAAAAAAACATGTGTGTTGATGCAATGGGAATATATTTGTGTTTGTGAATGTTCTCCACATCTTCATATGTGCTTTCTTATGGACTAATGAGATTTTCCAGCGAATGTTGATGTATGTTTATTCACTGCATGGCCATATGGGCGGCATCCAGGGAAAACACTTGGCTTTACCCACAGAGCTGGCGAGGGATTGTCTTTACAGGCTGGTTGGTTGGGGAGCCTAAACATTGTGGGGAGATATCGTAAAGCTCAATGTGGCTTAAGCATTCCTAAAGAAACTCTTTTTTGTTTCGTATAGAAAAAATAAACAGTTGGTCCCAAAAGAGGCACAAGATATTTGGACTAACATGAACCCCCAGTGCACACTGGGAATTGGCAATGGTTACATTGGGAGGAGAAAAGTGGGGGAACTTTATCACTGTAGTCTCTCATCAGTTATGTGGAGAGCTTCAACTGTTGACCTTTTATCAGATGGATTAGTGCTGGAAGGTTTGTTCCAGTAGAAGTGGAGAAATGATGTTTTCATCTGGCTCGGATGCTTTCACCACTCTGCTATGATCTGTACTGATTTACATTAGATTTATAAAGTTAATTATATTATGTGTTTTGTTTTACATTACAGAAAGAAGAACATGTCATTGAGTGGGGGGGATTGATGGAGTTGTTGATCACCTTTAGTCCCCAAACTCCCCACACACTTTCAGGACACTCCGATGAAATATAGATATCTGAACCTCAGGTCATTTCTTTCCGAGAAATATTGATATAAATCATCTGGTAATAATGTGCTCAAATACAGAAATGTGAACTGCATGACAAGGTGATAAGATCACGTCGTGACTGCAGACCTGCGAGTACGTAGTTGAAAAATGCTGATGTTTTTGAACGTCTAATTCTGAATGTCTGCGTTCAACCAAAACCATATGTCCTCCTCCTCCATGCACTGAATCACACAAGTCGATTTCTAATTTTTCAATTTCGTTTTTGAATAGGTGAGAATACGCCAGCCAGTCGAGCCGTCTCATTTACCTGATGCTGCTGAGACCATTATTGAAAATACGAGATTTGTGTGATTTGAAAGGCTGCCAGTAGTTCATGTTTCATCTGGCCTGGAAAACTAAATAAGGGACTTGAAGTGTGAAGTGTGAACTGACCTTTGCTAGCAAGATAGTAGTTGGATAGTTACATGCATATTAAGGCCTTTAAACACTGGGGGCGTTTTTTTGTGTGTGCGAATAATATATTTTTTCGGACTGTTGTCTTGTCATGAGTACATTCACACAGAACATGAATATTATGCGGCGAAAAACTATAGTGTACAACAACATGGAGGCTCCGAACATAGACTGCAGACTATGAGGAGTCGCCCCCTGCTGGATATTAGAAAGAATGCAAGTTTAAGGCACTTCAGCACTGGCTTCACTTTTCAGACCCGCAGGTTGCCCACTGAGTCTGATCCAAGACGACAAACTTTATTACTCCTTTCAACCTTGACAGAGGCAGCGCAAACCAGATCCAGTCCTTCCGTTCTTACTTTTCACAATAAAAGCCCTAGACATATACACTGCGTAACTGTTTACCAGAGGCAAATTCACTAAAGGGAAACTAAAATAGCTTACAGTAGTTTAGGCTACGCAACAATTTACCTCAGACAGACTGCCAGACGGTCAATAGGATCCCGGTTTTGTCCTCTGCCTGCGCAAATCTATTCAAACCTTTCATTGAAAAAGTGTTGCAACTGTCGCAAATTTGCATCGCTGCCGGGATGAATAGTGTTAAAGCAAAATATTCGCAGGCAAGTTTATTATTTAGTTTATTTGTTTGTCACGCTCCCGGTGTGTAAAGGCCTTTAGTAAGGAATGCATTCAAGAGGGGATTTTGCACTCATACTTAATCATTTGTATGATCATGTGTATTGTAGTTATGTCTCAAAGAAGAAATGCATGAACACTGGCAAAAAAAAGTCAATATATTCCATATGTATATGGAATATATTTACTCTTTTTGATCTTTTGTCAGAGTGCAGGCATTTGTTTCTATCAGATGGTGTTTGTTGATCTTGACAATCCCTGTTTCCTGGACTCAAGAACGCAAACGCTTTCACAATCGTTTATGTTAAAATGCTGCACTTTTATATGAGTAACATACAATATGCTGTCAGCTTTTTTAGTTTAGAGGGTTGTTGGGACAACATTTTCTGCAACAAATGGGTACCAATAATCATGCCTCCTAGACAGAAGTGTAGACATGCACTTACACACACACAGCTATATATGAACTGAACGTCTTGTAAAATGTTGTTTCCAGACAGCGTATAACCACAGAGTGAGAGAGAGAGAACATTGTGTAACTGTAACTCAGACCAGTGTGTTCACGCAGATCTGGAGGTTCAGCCAAATAATACAAAGGGCAAGACACATGAGAGAAGCAGGTGCCAATGATGTGTTGTTGGTTTTAACGGCTGTGAAGAAATCTAAACCTCTGACCTCTTTAGTATCAACAAAACATTATTTAAAGCGTCAATATGATGGTGTGTTCACTCATGGATAGTTAGTAGTTTAAATTGGATCCTTCCAGAATCTATGATAATAATAATTTAATCTACAGTATCAATCTAACTATGTGATGTTTTACAGTTCGCATGGACAAACAATCTTTTCCTTTCAACATTTGCAGCGTCTTGTTCCATTAAAAACAACTTTGGTTGTTTTGAAAGCAGCATCTGGTACATCTTATAAATTCAATAGATGATGTCAATGACCGCCTTAACACCTGGCATTCAAAAGCGTCTCGTATCTAGATTGTATCTAGATATGATTTAACCTGATTACATTTACACCTGGTATTAATATGTGTATCCAGTGTGCACATTGAGATCCGATTGAGATCTGATCGCTCTGTCTGAAAGGGCTGAGAGGAAGGCTGCATACGCACGGGCTTGCAGTCGAGCACTGCCGGAGAGGTGGTGTGTAATGCGCGGACACATCAGCCTAAAAATGCCTCCGTTTAAGGAGAGAAGGCCCCTAGAGATGAATTTAGATCAACTGTGCAGGTGAGGATGTTTGTGTCATAAACCCTCTCATTCCAGATATTTAACAAGGACTCTATACATATATACGTATCCTTGCACATCTTCTGGGTACTCATGGAGTCCTAGTCTTCTGTATTTTGATCACAAAGATTTACTTTCAAGCCTGACACACATGCAGCAGCATACTGCTTGATCAACGTACTGAATTTAACAAATTTAGGGCACTTTTTCCGTCATTTTTATGCCTCTACCTCTTCTTTCTGCAGGCTTTCGCTAGACCTGATGCAGAGCTTACTGTAACCAGAGCATCGAGTCATTTGTGAGTTAAAGTACAGTATGTATGAGGAGCTGTCACTGCTGCCGTCCCCACAGGACTGACACGGATCATCCTAGTTGGCTTAGCATGTCAATTTAGATATTCAGGGGTTCAGTAGCTTCACCCTCCAGAGCCCCGTTAGTGGCTTAAGCCTGTGTCGAATAGAACTGTTTATCCTTTTAGATGAGCCAAGTTCAGGGCTAACATATACAGTATGTTACAGTAGCATGGGTTGCTGCGCTAATAAGGCTTTTAAATCCTGGGTTTTTGCAGGCCCTGCTCCAGAGACAGGCTTTCTACAACTTTGTTGGGTTAATAAAAATATGTTTCTTAATTTAAATTCTAATACTAACTTAACGCTCTTCCTTTCCATGAGAGCGCTGGCGTCTTCAGAGGCTGTAGCAGGCTCAGTTTTAGAGCTACAGTGAAGGTACTATAAAATGACCTGTGGTGACCTCTAGGATAATCACAGCCTCATGAAAGTTTACAGCCACAAACTAGAGATCTAGAGCATTCAGAGGATGGATGGATCAAACTAGAGACCTAGAGCATTCAGAGGATGGATGGATCAAACTAGAGACCTAGAGCATTCAGAGGATGGATGGATCAAACTAGAGACCTAGAGCATTCAGAGGATGGATGGATCAAACTAGAGATCTAGAGCATTCAGAGGATGGATGGATCAAAATAGAGATCTAGAGCATTCAGAGGATGGATGGATCAAACTAGAGACCTAGAGCATTCAGAGGATGGATGGATCAAACTAGAGACCTAGAACATTCAGAGGATGGATGGATCAAACTAGAGACCTAGAGCATTCAGAGGATGGATGGATCAAACTAGAGACCTAGAGCATTCAGAGGATGGATGGATCAAACTAGAGATCTAGAGCATTCAGAGGATGGATGGATCAAACTAGAGACCTAGAGCATTCAGAGGATGGATGGATCAAACTAGAGACCTAGAACATTCAGAGGATGGATGGATCAAACTAGAGACCTAGAGCATTCAGAGGATGGATGGCTTTCCTAGCTAGATTGACAATAAGGGGGTTTCTGAGCAGTTTACACAACACAAGTGCTCGCCATCTAATTGCCAAAAAATGCAATTCTTGCAGAAATCTCCAAATGTCAAAAGTTTAAAGACTCATTAAAGACCCCCTGGACCTCCCTAAAGAAGACAAAAAACTGGTCTTTGAAAAAGAGGGGGAGAGTGGAAAATGTTAACCTACTCACTGTTAACCCTAAATGTCTAAAAGTCTTGATTCATGAAGAAGAGAGGACCGGACAAAACGATCTCACTTCACACAAAAAAACAAAACTGGGTTTCAAATTGATCTTTTCTCTTTAAGGAAATTCTCACACTTGTTCCTCTCTGCTCGAAGCTTCACACCTCCTCACCTACGTTATCCCCATCCTTCCAACACCGGGCCACGTCCTTCTAGTTGCCTAGCAACTCCCACCACAATACTTGCTATTACACTAAGTGCTACCAACCCCTCTCCAGATGAACCCCCCCTCATTCCTCCCATCTAACACCCACCTACACTGAACAAGTCCCTGGCGTAGAATTTTTTTTTCTTGATTTGGCCGTGAGCTCTGGTCCGATGCTGCTGTGAAATCGTTGACGAGAGCTTAAAACTGGGTAAGCACCTCAGATAATCCAGGGCCAAAACATGAGTTCACTGAGTTCAGTGTCTGTCTGTGTTTGTGTGTGACTGACACTGATACCAGGCAGGGCCGTCCAGGATAAATCGGAGCACTAGTAGAGCAGGAAGACAGTTTGAGACAGAGAGAAACTCTGGATGCCAACATCCCTGCCAGCTCGCTGATGAGCGCTCATGACTGAGGATTTGCTTTGGCTGAGATAAGGAGGGAGCTCACGGAAAACAGACGGGCAAAAATAGAGGGGAATGTAAGGGTAGACACAGAGGGACAGCGAGAGAGGAAACAAAGAAATGAAGACGGGAAACAGATTAAAGCGAAAAAAGAGACTCGAGGTGTGAATGAGAACTATGAAGGGAATTAGGTCTGGTTAAGAGCCCAGAAGGATTACGATGAATAAAACCCCCAAACGCCGGAAAGAACTGAGAAATAAAGACACAGAGAGACAGAAGAAAAACAGCAGGGAATACAGAGTGATAAAGTCATAAAGAGCTACTCTGACAGTCACTCATGTGAAAAAAGAGCCTCAGCTCGCCCAGATAAAATTAAACCTTTTCATTTCAGACGCATGTTTGTGTGAGGATATAATCGTCCCGTTGATCTGATGGGGTTAAAGGCAGGTAAACTGAGGCACTTACACTAAAGCAGCACTACATTATTTAGTGTGAAATCACCCCTGGGGCAGCTGTTTGTGGAGTGTTTTCACACTTAAAAAGGGGTTAATGTTCCTGCAAAGTCAACCCACCCTGGGTGCTTGAACAAACTGTTTCTGCTGTTTTATGAAGCACAGATTTACTGTTTTTAATCCTCTAATCTGTCTTTTTTTCTGTTTACAGCTTTTGCATAATATTGTATGTAAAGGATCTGATCTTTTGCTCTTAGTTTAGGCCAATGTTTCTATCAGATATGATAACCAACCAAATTTATTTGGAAGAGAAAATGAAGGCAAATGGTAAAACTAAACACCCATACTTGGGTTTCTGGTTTGAACCTGCCAGCTGGGAGCTTTCTGTGTGGAGTTTGCATGTTCTCCCCGTGCCTGCGTGGGTTTTCTCCACAGACATGCTGGTCAGGTTAATTGGCAACTCTTAAATTGCCTGTAGGCGTGAATGTGAGCGTGAATGGTTGTTTGTCTCTATATCTCAGTCCTGTGATAGACTATACCTGCCTCTCGCCCAGTGTTAGCTGGGATCGGCTCCAGACCAAGTGGGTTTATTACACGCAGACCGTTGCTATGGACGCAGTTCTGATCTCGGGAGTCTGGAGGACCATTTTTGTGTCAAATTATTGATTTCTTCAGTAAGTAGCCGTGTAATAAGCGGGTTAATGTACAGCTAGAGGGTCATTATTGTGAAATAAACCCCTTCAGGGTCATGCAAGTTCATTTCACAACAATGACCGTCTCGCTGTACATTATCCCTTACATAGCTAATGGATGGATGGTTGGGCAACTTTGAGAAATCCGTTAAGGTTGTTTTGTCACAGAAATGTGCAACAGCAAGAAGTGAAACTAAATCAGGGGCAGATTTAGTCCAAAAACGCACATGTAGCAGTTCTGTTTATGCCACATTGGGTGTCTGTGTACATGGATGTGTTCATATGTTTGTTGCACATACACTCCTCTGCAGAAATGGGTAGATAACAACATTATGGACCCGTAGATGCAGAAGTACATGGGCTTTAGAAATGATACTGTTTTCTGTGCAGGTGCTTTGCCTATCTCTATTGGTAATAACAATAATCATAATTTATTTATAAAAATATATACAAAAAGTGCATCCAATCATAATAAATTAATGTTTCCTGTGTTTAATCTCTTTGGGAGATTCTAAACTTAAATGAGTGCATACGTCTGTACATCACTTTGCTTGTTTCACAACGACTTCTTACCAGGAATTTGCGCTTCTGTTTCCACTGTGCGCCCTGAGCATTGGTGTGTCGGTGGGCCTCCGTCACCAGGTGGATCACCTCCCACTCGCTGTCGGTGGGCTCTGGACGGTTCTGGAGGGTTTTCACCATTTCCTCCTTCTTGCGTCGCTCCCTGTTCTCTTCGATCAGACGCCGTTTAGCCACCCGCTTTGAGTCATCCAGCACCACTGGGCGGAGGAGGAGGAGGAGGAGGAGGAGGAAAACAGAGTGTGCCAAGGAAAAGAAAGCAAAAAAGAGGTATGTAATTAGTTTGTGTGTTGCCTAAAGCCTGCATATAAACATCTAAAGTTGCAGCTTCTATATAAAGTTTCTATATACAACTATACTGTATTCTATACACACACACAAAAGCACAAAGGGTTCAAAATACGATACGATATGTGTAATTTTAAATTCATCAACGGCACTCACAGTCCATGGCCATGCCAACTGCAATGCACTTCTTGAAGCGGCAGAGCTGGCACTGGTTGCGCGTAATCTTGTCGATGATGCAGCACCCATCGTACTTGCAGGAGTAGCTGGGGTGGAGGTTCTTTTGAATGGTCCGACGGAAGAAACCCTGGAGACAGACGGCGAGGGAGAGACAGTCAGCGAGGAGAGGGATATATAGAGGAAGAGAGGCACATACGGAGACACTGACAACAAGGAATGAAAACTGAGTTTTTGGTCTGTACCTGACTTGCAACCAAATCTGAGGCGATTTGTGTAAACACGTAGGAGTGAGCTGAACAAATCGTAGCTGGAAATGAATTTATATCCATGAAATATTATTAGATTAAAAGTATTCTTTTTCAATCATACGTCGAGTACATCAATGGCCACTAAGCTTAATCAAAACCCTGTCAGTGGTGCGTTAGATATCGACATGCCATTGATGAATAAACAGGAACAGAAGGAACGGAAGCCGACTGACAGCGAGGAAGACAAATGACACAGCTGAGAGCTGACGTGACAGACTGACAGGTTTTTATATAAATATGTTGATATATCATCTTTCTGCGGCTGTAGACGGTGTGTCTGTGACCTTGGTGTGTGTTTACTTTAAAGTGACAGCTTCAGTGTGTGTATAGAAGCAGTTGACCTCAGAGGCATCATATCAGGTTTTCTGGCAGATATTATGTGGGTTATGAACCTGCTGTGTCTGAAACTCTGCCGTTTTGTGTGTGTGTGTGTGTGTGTGTGTGTGTGTGTGTGTGTGTGTGTGTGTGTGTGTGTGTACCTTGCAGCCCTCGCAGGTAATGCAGCGGTAGTGGTAACCTGTGGCCTTGTCGCCACACACCACACATGGCTCATCCTTTTCGAGGTAGCTGGGGATGTACCCTGAGAGAGAGAAGCAAGGGCAAAGATAACGTTAGACAGAATATTATTATGTGTATTTTTTTATGTCATTGAGGATATTCTACACACACCGATACACAACATTGGTATCCCATCACTCTCACACTAAATCCACCTCACCTTCAAGTCACATTACTGCTTAGCTCCGCTCTACCTAGCCAACGTACCCCACCCTATACACATTATTTCCACTCATCAGCACTGCAGCAGACTGTGGAAAAACTTAACACTGGCCATCCACCGTTCTTATACTGCATCATAAACACACTGCAAGAATCGTGAGCTTCATAAGATGATGAACGATAACACTCTCTAGTCCTTCTCGGATGTCCTATGTGATTGTATTTATTAGGTCTGTCCTCGACCAAAGAAATTCTTAAAAACACAAGAGAGAAAACAATTTCAGACTTAGAGAATGGATAATTTTTCTCTCACTTGCCTCTCAGGGCTTCTGACGTTAGAAAGTATAAAGCATATATAGGGAGCTAGAAAGGAGCACAACGTTAGGGGCCATGGTGCTGCAGCCTTGTTTTGGTGAAGCCTGAACTTAATCTTGACATTAACATTCAACAGCTGGAGTCAGTCCTCTATCTGACCTGCAGGGCGACTCAATCAGCACTTTTTCTAACAAGGTTAAATGGATCCTGTTGAGTTTTTGACCTGTAGAAGCCCAATGTTTTTATAAGTGGGTCCCTAGTTTGTGTGTATCCCTGCAGGTGCACGAGGATGTGGACGACATGATACACATTCTCACCAATTGGTTTCACGCTATTCCACTGATTGACAGCTGGTGCATGTAATGCGCAAAGACATGTACCAGCAAACGCAGTAAAGAAGAAGACTGCTAGCAAACCTGGATGTAAACAATGCATGATTTAAAATATATATATATTTTTAAAAATGGCTTTGGAAATGTTTTATGCAGGCTTCAAGGATGCACACAATTCATTTTGGCGATAAACCCTGAATGTAAACTTTTGTTTGTTCAAAAGAAAACTCTTCAGGGAACCTTTAAAGGTCCATAGCTTCTTCATCTCATACAACAAGAGACCATTCAGGACTATTTCAGACACATTTAGTAACACACCCACACAATGGCTCTGGTCCCAGACAGGACTACTACAGCAGCTGCCTCACTCCTTTTACTGTGCCTTCTTTTATTAGGCAGAATCTGTGATCCAAATGTAAACAAAGGAGAATCAAGAGGTGAGAGAAATTTATCTTTGACTAGCTAACAAGTACAAACGCTGCATGTCGGGAGATCTACCAGAGGAACACCCATCCTTTCTAACTACTCTTTCATTTTCTGGTGACGTAAAACATTTATAATATAAGAAATGTTTGAAAACTTTAGCTTAAAGGTCCAGTGTGTAGGATTTAGGGGGATCTATTAGCAGAATGGAATATAATATTCATAACTATGTTTTCATTAGTGTATAATCACCTGAAACTAAGAATTGTTGTGTGTTTGTTAGTTTAGAATGAGCCGGTTATATCTACATAGGGAGCTGGTCCTCTTCACGAAGTCCGCCTGAAGGCCACCGTAGTTCTCCGACACGCTTGGCGCTTGGAAAGGGAGGGGTATTCAGTTGGTTGCAACCTCACCGCTAGATTCCACTAAATAATACACACTGTACCTTTAAGTCAGGTCTTTATTTATACTCATTACACGGCTTTGTTGAATACTTGATTCTGATTGGTCAATCACGGCGTTTTGCGGTCTGTTATTTCTATATAACATACCGTTGCTATGGCCGCAGTTCTAATTTTGGACTCTGGCGGACCATTTTTGAGTCAAATTATTGATTTCTTAAGTACATAGCCGTGTAATAAGAGGGATAATGTACAGCTAGCGGGTCATTGTTGTGAAATAAACCCCTTCAGGTCACAACAATGACCGGCACTCTGTACATTATCCCTTACTTATGACAGACAAAATGCAATTTTCATCCTCTTCAATTACATATATAAATCAAATCAACGTGGTCACATTGGTTAGTATGGTTATTATAATTGGGTTTTAACCAAACAGAATTTGTCATAATTTGCTTTGCCCTGGGGCAACTTCTGCAAAATGACAGGGGCCAGTTAATAAAAAAAACATTAATAATACTTATCAGATAAAATGAATAAACATTAAAAGGCCCATAACTAATCTTTCTTTGAAATTCTTTATTTTCAAATGAACTTAAATAGTTTTTTTAATGCACTCTGGCTGATCTAAATTGACAGTATTGAGGTTGTTCTCTCTCTGTACTCTCCTTCCTCCCTCTGCAGCCTTCCCTCTGCTCTAAACTCGGGAATAGGACAGTTTGTTCTTTTTCCATTTGCTGCCTACAAGACCAGTGAGACTAAGGGAGTGAGCGCAGAGACACAGGAAATAGCATATTTCCAGTCATTTCATATGATATATAGCACAGAAACAGGGAGGGGGGAGGGAGATGGTACACTGCAAGTCACAACTTCATACAGAAACACACACACACACACACACACACACACACACACACATAGAGAGCCACTGGCAGAGCTTTGTACATGTGTGTGTGTGATGTTCTCATGACATATATGCTAATGTGTGTGTATACCGAGACGTGGTGAGAGCTGTGACTGGCAGTGTCAGTTGGGCTCTGCCTTTTGGCTTTGTTACAGATTTTAGAGGAGGAGGGGGGGGCAAGAAGAGGATGGTGGGAAAGAGAGAAAAAGGAGAGACGATTGCCAAAGGGGCACAAGTGACATTTTAGCCAAATTGATTTGTATATATGTATATAGTTGAAAAGCTCTTGAGCTCTTTCCGTTGATAACCCCCCCCCCCCCCCCAGCAGGAATCAAAATACGACTTTACACAGAGAGAAAAAAAATAAAAGGAAAAGTGCTAATAAAAGGAAAACACTGACAACAAGAACATAATACAAAAGTACACGGGGGAGGACGCAGCAGGAGAAGTGGTGGAAAAGAGGAAGGAGAAGAGAAGCAGGTCAAAGGAAAGATAATGAGGACATCAGAGAAAGATCATATAGGAAAAATGCTCCAGACTGTGTTGGCAGCAGCCGGATCTCCGAGCCAGCCTGCTGAGGAGTGTGTTCGGAAGCCAAGCCCAAAATCAATACCGCTGCGGCTCTGTGGCTCTGGCTACCCGCCCCTCGCATGACGGGCGCTGCAATATCTCCACCAACAAAACCCAGGGAAAGGGAAGTGGCTGAATCAAGATATATATTTTGTCCTCACAAGTTTCTCATCACAACATCTGCCGTTTCGTTTCATCAAAGTGTGTAAATCAGGGCGGTATAGATCAGGTCCCTGAAGGAGTCTCAGGACGGTTTTCTCCGAGGTTCTTACATGACAACAGCACGGTGAGGTGACATTTGAGACTGTAAACACTGACGACATCGGGACACAGGAAACTATACCCAGAAGCTGGATTTGAAACAGCAGCTGTTATACAGAATCTAACGCGCCGCCGCCCACTACTGCCGTGTTTAGTGTAACCTATTTTTGACAAAATATCTCGATATCGATATTACGACGATATTGTAGGGTTTACCATGGACGCTTTCACAAAATATTTACACAATGAGATTTTTGATAAATAATGATCATTAATATAATGACTAAGTGAGTAAAGGCAAATAATAGAACAGCTAGAACTGTTTGGTAAGTTTAAAAAATAAAATTACATCACTTTACTATAATGCAGCCAACGCGGACAACTCCCAGACCGGACATCGCCGTGGTAGCGACCTGTCAATCACAAGGTAGCCACGCCCTAAAGCATCCCCTGCTTTATGGTCTATTTGACTCTAAATGGGACCATAATTTACTAAATGAACATCATGCTGTAATGAAGAAGACTTGAAACTAGTGATTGAGACCATAAACTCATGTTTACAATGTTTACTGAGGTAATAAATCAAGTGAGAAGTAGGCTCATTTTCTCATAGACTTCTATACAATCAGACTTCTTTTTGCAACCCCAGAGTCGCCCCCTGCTGGCTGTTAGAAAGAATGCAAGTTTAAGGCACTTCAGCATTGGCTTCACCGCTCAGACTCGGAGATTGCCCACTGATTTCAACACTAGAATTGATTCAGTCCTCTCAGAGTAAACTGGATTTTTTATTCACATTAAATATATCTCTGTAGTGATTTGGCCTCTTTACTATATCAGCATTATGAGCAGTGAATGTGGTCGAATCACTGACCAATATCAATGCACATGTTAGTATTCTTTAGTGTCCTGTTGAAGCATCCAAAGTCTGGTTGAGGATCCACTCTCCCTCAGGAAAACACTGACATCATTACAGTGGATGTAATTTGATCTCATACAACCAGGCAGACATATTGTCATAGTTTCCCAGTTGAAATGGACCATGTCAGATAGAATACAATACCAGATTCCAGCAGTGATGCAGGGAGGCAAACGACAGGGTTGGGAAGGGAAACATGTGGAGAGGACTGGCCTTGGGAGGTATATAATATAAATGCCAAATCAACCATTCTTTAGATTTTTATGTTGGTGTTCCTCCGTCACTATCACTCTCTCTTACCTTCTTTACTCGCTTCTTTCAGCTCGGGGGATTTGGAGCTGTCACTCAGACAACGTGCTGCGTCCAACAAGAAAGCAGACAGAGCACAAGGCTTTCGTTTATTGATGACAGATGCCAAGATGTTTTACTTTTTCTCTTTGGAGGTGACAAATCGAAAGCGTAATGTGCACGAGGCAGCAATGAATCATGTACCACTAGCTTCTGTGCAGTCACTCAACTGCATGCATTCACTGTGGGAAGACTGACAGCTACAATATTCCTTTTCTAAAAAAGATGCCTAAAGTGTATCAAATATAGCTGAAGAAAAAAAACTGGGAGAGTGATTTTCAAAATGAATGGTTCTCTGCATCTGGAGAGCTTTTATTCTCTAAAGTAGAGGTGTGCTTCTAAAGAGACTTAAAATTCAGACTTCATTCACACTTCAGGTACGAAAGTGGAGGTTTGTTTCCTAGCTGCCACTTCTCTCCATCAAATCACCACCCAGCAGTTACTCACCAGTCATACTCTTCAACGAACATTGGCTGTTCTTCCTCTTCCTTTTCGGGCCATTGAGCCACCTGAGAGATTACAAAAGGGACAAAGAGAGAAAAAGAACGAGAAATAGGTAAATGTGCATGTACATATACTAAACCTTCATGTAAACACATAGTCCACAGCCCGCCAGCGGGTTTGAAAGGCATGTTTTCTTTTAAAAAAGTCACCAAAATTACACCGTTTATCATAGTCAGAAACTGTTGAAACAGAAATTATTGTCGGAACATCAAATTTCCGACAGTCCTTGGACGAATCATGTGTCACGAATGCTTCCGTCAGGAAATGTAACCAAACCTAAGCTTAAAATAGTGGTATTTCATCAAAATCACTTTATTCTTCATGTCTTATTTAAAATTCTGCCCAAAATAAACCGTTTGCAGAAACTAGATCCTGTAAAAAAACATTAAATTCTGCGCTCCTCAGTGCAACTGGGAAGCCATGATTGACTCGGCTGAGACCAACAGTTGCGTGACAAAAATTCAGTGAATACGACTGAATTGCAGGCTGTTTGGGAGAGGACAAGAGAGGTTGTAAAAATGTAAATAGTTCAATATGTATAGCATGTGGAGCCCTCATTTTTTCCAATATTGGTAACACTTGTGGACACTTGAAAAAATGTTGTATATATAGATTCAATTTTTAAATCTTTTTGTAAAATAAATTATCAAAGAAATTCAACTTCTTTTTTTTTGATTTATGACATTATAACTGTGTTTTACTGCACAAAATACATGTTTGATTTGTCCCTACTTCTAGCCATAATTGTGTTTCCATAAATGTGCAGGACTTATATGTTTATACTTTATACTTATATATATATTGCAGTGAAAAACTGTGAGTAAAATGTGATAGGAGAAACAAAAAAAAACGCCCTGAAACTGCTCGGGGTTCAGAGGGTTATATGTACACAAAGCACACTGCAATCTGAACTGAATCGGCCAGAAAAGCTGTCTGTATAGGTTGGATAGCAGAAAATTGTTCAACAATATGAAAGGTCACCTAATTGCACCTCTTCCTGCTATCACAAACTGCCCAGCAAAAGGCTGCAGACAAATGCACTGATTCCCTAGACGCGCCATGTTTGTTGTCCATCAGCTCCACAATCGAGCTAACAACAATGCTCATTAACAATGGGTGTAAATACAAAAGGCGTGATTAGATGCTATTTTTGCTGGTAACACATCCAGATTAATGTTAATACCACATGTAAATGAGGTCTATGACAGAGTTGGAACATACAACAATAAACCAAATAGTGAGGAGAAAAGCTGATGAAAAAGGATACCTAACAGACTTCTAGAAACGTTTCTGTATTTGTCTCTTCTGGGGTTATATCATCCTGTATCCCTGCTCCAGCGAACCATCTGGTACTCAAATTTAATTTAAAAAAACAGGAGCGTGGTTTGCCGCCACTTACGTTTCCAATAGAGGAGTAATAGAGCTCTCTAAGACCAACAAGTAAAGCTTTACTCTTCTGTATGTCAAAGGACGTATTTGGCAGGAAGATCTTGCTCCTAAACTTAATCCGAGCAGCAGGAAAACGACAATTAAACCCCCCAAAGCAACTCTAATTATTAGGGTACACATGGAAAAGCCCCACAATAACAAAGACAGCAACTCTATCATGCGTCAAGCGTACGCAAAGCAACATGCTCAGCAAGCATGTGCACTCAGAAACACACCTCCGACCGCTCTGACACATGTGAAAGGCATGTACAGCACAGATGGGAACTGGCTGCTCTGAAGGGAATTATGAAAGCGCAGAGATGAAGGAGGGAGAGCGTTAAGTAGAGGGAGAGAGAGAGAGAAAAAAAAAAGCATTTCTGAAAAGAGAGTACGGGAGAGAGAGAGAGAGAGTGCTTGATCCCAAGAGTCCAGCTCTCTGCTCTCAGACACTCTGCTAGCCTCCAGCTCTCCTCCCACACCACGGCCCTTTAATTCCAGCTCCAGGAGAGGGAGCAGGACTCCATTAGCACCAGAAATAAAATGAAGTTCCACTCTGTTAAGATGCAATACACAGGCCTGTAGGTCACATCTGCTCTGTGAAGTTGTAGCACAGTATGTTATTTATAATCTGGAGGAACAATCCCTCTTCTGTTGCTCTTTCTGATGTTTTACCTTTAGAGTTTTTTCTTATCTGAATCTGAGGATAGAGAGTGTTATATGTTGTACAGATTATAAAGAGCTGTGATTTATGTCTATATATATTAATAAAGTAATTGACTTGACTGAGAAAACTGTGTCCCAACTGCACAATACATAAAAATACCATAAGGTACTGACTATATTGTATACTAAGGAAGTAAACTAAAGTTCTAGCAGTATTGTGACAGGAATAATTCAGTAAATTATATCCATTGTTTTACTTTCCTCTCTCAAAGGATCCCTGTCTTCAAACAATTAATAAATAAAAATGTTAATTTGCATACAAAGTGTAGAAATTAGGGCTGTCAAAGTTAACGCGATAATTAACGCCACTAATTTCTTTAACGCATTAACGCAACTTTTTTAGGTTGTAGTGGGCTCAGTTTTAAAGCTAGAGTGAAGATACTGGTATCATATGAAACTAGAAAATCTAATCAATCACTCTAATCATGTCATATTAGCTTGTTGCAATGGAGACTCAATAACGCTCCAAACTTACGCTAAATTTCGGCGAGGAAAAACTGTCATGGCCATTTTCAAAGGGGTCCCTTGACCTTTGACCTCCAGATATGTGAATGAAAATGGGTTCTATGGGTACCCACGAGTCTCCCCTTTACAGACATGCCCACTTTATGATAATCACATGCAGTTTGGGGCAAGTCATAGTCAAGTCAGCACACTGACACACTGACAGCTGTTGTTGCCTGTTGGGCTGCAGTTCTCCATGTTATGATTTGAGCATATTTTTTATTCTAAATGCAGTACCTGTGAGGGTTTCTGGACAATATCTGTCATTGTTTTGTGTTGTTAATTGATTTCCAATAATAAATATATACATAAATTTGCATAGAGCACCACATTTGTCCACTCCCATGTTGATAAGAGTATATAAATCTCCCTTTAAAGTACATTTTGAACAGATAAAAAATGTGCGATTAATCACGATTAATCACGATTAATCATGAATAATCATGCGATCAATCGCGATTAAATATTTTAATTGATTGACAGCTCTAATAAATTGTTAATTTGCGTACAAAGTGTAGAAATATATACAAAATGCAATGAAACACATGTAAGGGATAATGTACAGCGAGCCGGTCATTGTTGTGAAATAAACTCCGACAGGCATCACAACAATGACCAGCTAGCTGTACATTATCCTGCTTATTACACGGCTACTTACTTAAAAAAAATCAATAATTTCACACAAAAACGATCCGCCAGAGTCCAACATCAGGACTGCGTCCATAGCAACGGCCTGCTATAAAGAAATAACAGACCGTAGAACGCTGTGATTGACCAATCAGAATCGAGTATTCTACAAAGCCGTGTAATAAGTTAATATAAAAACCACGTCTAAAACCACCCTCCCGATGTGTGCTGTCACACCGCTCCTTGCCAGTTTGTACAAAGAGGTAATTATACATTATGTGTGTGGCTGGAGGTCAATTTATCAGTTAAAACTCTGGAAAGCTAAATTTGAATCAACTTTGGGACAAAAAAAGAGAAATCAAAAAGGTTTCGGTACTTGTTCTAACATTCCTGATGTTGTCTGATTACACAGCTCCCAGCTCTGAGTAGCTGTTTCATTTCCGGTGCACTTTGCACGATGGGATAACTCCCTTTCTGTGAACTAAGTATTCACACTGACATCTCTTATTATATTCTAATTGGTCACTTTAGGATATGTACTATGGAACTTGGATGCCGTGATGGAAAAACATGGGCTGAAGTCACTCAGAGCAGGAAAACATATTTCACAACATGTTTCCATGCTTTATGATAAACAGATTTTATGCAAAGTGACTTTCCCAGAGTGATCAAAAGGTCTTATAGAGCCTGTTTACAATGGGTTTTAAAATGCGTCTTGGAGAGCTCTACATTCAAGTGTAAACAACCACCAAGACACATTGTGATCCGATCACTCAAACCACTTGCCCAGGTGGTCTGGGGCACATTTGACCACATATCTTTTGTAGTGTAAAGGCTAATTCATCCTGATGCGTCCCAGACAAGGCCTTGACAGGAAAATATGTCACCAAAACCACGGCTCTCCTTTTTCTCAGTTCCAGTTGGTTCTCAAATTACGTAAGCCGGCTTTGTCCACACGTCTGAAAATTTAGAAAAGCCCATAGAGATAATTTACGAGTGCGTCACACATATTGGGTGATTTGGTTTGCCTGGAAATTGCTATGGATGTTGTTTTGATTTCTTCTTTCTTTCTTCTTCTGATTTTTTCTTTTAATTTCCGGCAGAGTAGGCACGGGAAGTGCATTGCTGCCTCCCGGCGGTTTGCAAACTGAAATGATGTAGGTGTTTATTTGCATATAGAGCGGGGAAGTGAGATCCGATCACAAGTGGTCTCTCGAGATGCATGTGGAGACGCATGCTAATGCAGGTGTGAACTGACGTACTTAGAGCTGTCCACTTGTGACTAGATCACCCAACATGCATGTAAATGCCAGGTGTGAACAGGGCCATAGAGAATATCACACTGCTTCTTAATGACCAAGACGTTTCTCACTTCTCTTATAAACCTGCGTGTTTTTATATTTCACACCTGCAAACAATGTTTCCACCTCAGAAATAAAACAATATAATTGCCTGTTAGATTCAGGAGTTGCTGTAATTGAGCTTAAATGCCAAATCAGACTGACCTTCACATTTTACCTCAGCTTATAGCACCGTCTGGTTCTCAGTTATGGTTCCCTTTGCTCTTTTCACAACACATCAGATAGCTTAACACGGCACTAAACTAAGCTCTTAAATAGCTTTGCTGAGTTAAAGCTTGATTGATCGTGGTTGTTGTGCCTGTAGCATCTTATTAGACACCCATCTAAACTAAAGCCTCATCCACACTAACATGTTTTCGTTTTAAAATGCAGAACTTTTGCTACGTTTGACCCCCTTTTAGTTTTAAAACTCCGGGGTTACATTTTAGTCTGGACAGAGAGAAACGGAGACCTTTGAAAACGATGACACCCATGTTCGCTTCTTGATTGGGTCTTATTATTATTACTGTGTCCTTCCCTGATTCGTCACGCCCCATCACGTGAACCTTTTCCGGAAGAAAACAAATCAGCCTCGACCTCCAGTGGTTAATTTCAACATGGATAACGAGTTACAAGCGTTGCTGACCTTGTTGTCTGCTAGCAGCTGCTGTGCAGTTAAATTTCGCATTTTATATTGCAACTAGGAGGCAAGCTATTATTCGAGTGCTTTACATCGATCCCCGTGTCCAGTGCTGCTTCCTGTTCACACTGGCATGCGCATGCCTAGTGTACGTGAATGGTCATGTAATTTGTGTTTTCAGGCATGGTAGTATGGATGAAGATTAATTCTGAAACAGCCCTAAAACGCTCGTCTGGATGGAGATCGTTATCGATTTAAAACGGCGTTTTAAAACAAAAACATATTAGTGTGGATGTAGCCTAATTGTTCCTGTCATGGTGGGATGTGTGGGGAGAATGGACGACATATAACATTACAACTGTCTCCAACAGCTGGAGGAGTCAGGATGCTCATCTGTGAAGCAACAAAAGCACACTAAGAGTAACAACAGCAACAAGACGGCCAGCGAGGCCAGCTACAATGTCGCCGATGAATTGTTTTTTCAAGCGCTCGTTGACGTAGTTATGTCGCTGAATAGCACTGGGGAATGGCTGAAGGCATTTTTGTAGACGGAGCGGAACAGAGTGAAACAAAAACATATGACTGGCTGACAATGTAGACGAGTTAAGATATCTGAGAACTCTTTGAACAGGGACGATGCCTTTCATTCCCTTTGTGGGCAAAGTTAAATGCCAGTAGGCTGGGAAAAAAATATGAAAGCTGTCACAGCAGCCGAAAGACAAGGTGGGGTCATCAGACCAGCTCATCTTTATTCGCAGCGCGTCAGGCAGCGTCAAGCGTCGGATGTCAGTTTGTAGCTTCGTGTCACCGGCTTGCATTGAAAATGACTTGCAGCCTGTTGCTGTGTCGCTCGTAGTGTGAACTCAGCAACAGAATACAAACAGCAGCAGAGGTTGCAAGGTGCATATTTCACAATGTAGACGAGTTAAGAAATCGAGGAGAGCTCTGTGAACGTGGCCGATGCTTTTCATTCCCTTTGTGGGCAAAGTTAAATGCCAGTAGGTGGAGAAAAAATATATTAAAGCTGTCACAGCAGCAGAAAGACAAGGTGGGGTTTTCACTGACATCGCTCCCTCTGCCAACTGGCTTCCACATCACTCCATCCATACAGCTGCTGGAGGCGACAAGCATCACATTGACAGCTCTGTGACAGTTCGGTCCTCCCATGCGGCAGCGTGTTGTTAAAGATGGAAACATCGGCAAAGCGGATAAAAACAGATACTCTTTATTCAGGTCTCTGTCACTCCTACGACAACTTTTCTGCATCTACGGAGATCTTGCATCCCATCAACAGGTCCCTCATATGTTAAACTTTGTTTTCTCTCAGCTGCGCTGCGCACGGCTCCCAGACACACATTTGACATACAATAACACAACAGCCAGAGAATTGGCAACGCGATGATAGAATAATGAAATAATGATAGAGCTCTGAGAATAAGCTCCAGCTCTAACCATCTATTAAGATCAATCCCAAAATAGCACTAATGAAAATATTAGCACTATGGCAGCTAAAAAAAGAGGTTAGCACTCTTGGCGGAGCCTCAGAAGTGCTTTTCACCGCTGTAAGAGCTCTGAGTGGAAAGAGAAACGGTGTCAAGTGGTCTGAAGAAGCCAGCAAAAAGAAAACAAAAACAGAAAAACACAATATGCTTTGGTATAAAAAGCAGTGATGAGTTTCTTGCCGAACATGATGGTTTGGAGCACTCTGAACAAACAAACAAACAAAGTTGATTTAGCAGACAGCCTGACAGGATTTGAAATTGTATCACACGACCGGTGAACGTGTGGTCACTTAGTGCAAATACAAGTACGACGCCTGTTCATGGATGAAAACATCATGCATAATTGAGTATTTTTTGATGGAATGTGAGTTTTTGCAGGTTGGGGCAGGACGCCCAGTGCAGCGCAGGCATACCAGAGAGCGCTTTTCAATTTACCAGCTCTCAAACTCTGACGCGACACGGATTGCCACACACCGCTGAATGTACACGGCAATGCACACACTGTGCCTCTCAGCAACCTGAGCCAACCCCACAGAAACATGCACATGCTGTACTTTCTCTACGGCCTCTCCGGCACAGTTGACGTGTAAGAGCAACAGTACGATTCCTATGAGCCGATAGCTGTGCAGAATACACACGCATACACATGTTGCAGTGCAGCCCGAAACAAACACACAATACAGAACAGAACACGAGCCAAAAAAGATGACAGGAAAAAGACTTACAGCGCCGACCTGATGATGCAGTGGGACTGTAAAATATGCATGGCAGAGGAGTACTGTTAGTTGAAGTTGCAGATGTAGATGCGTAGCTGCTACACAGCCTTCATGCATGGACTTAGTCTCCGTCTGTCTCACTCTCTTACACCCTGATGTCTCTACCAGTTGTGCTATGTTTAGCCGGTCGACCCACTCAAATACACTCTGCCTCTCCCTCCCTCTTCCTCTAATCTGTGGGACTTTCTTGCTCTGCTGCTAGCACCACCCAGTCTAACCTGATTGGAGGACAGCCAGCGTCTCCACCTGTGACTCTGACAGTGACTGGAGAGCGTCCAACATGTAATTGACAGACTGTCAGGTAACTGAGCAGTCTCATGAGACGGGACTATTTTAAGACAGTGCAGGTTTCATTAAGGCTAAAGCGGCATGTGTGAGAGAAATAGCAATCAACACCAGACAGAGAGCGCTATATGTCCTTACAGATAATTCCTCTTATGTCTGCATTTAAAAGATAAGGTTGGCGTTATTCTATATGGTTCTTGTCGTCAACAAATCCCATGAAAATGATCAAAACCAACAATGTGTTTGCTGCTGAAGACCTAAATAAATAAATTAAAAAACAGGTCACAAATATATAGTTTCATTTTTTTTAAAAAGGCTCAGTAATTTCCTAAAACAGCTGGTCTCTGTATATTTTAGCAAACGTTACTCAAACAGGAAGAATTAGAGTGTTTGTTGGGGACTATTTTCAGCTGTGGATTAACACACATGTAGCGCTCTAGTGAGTATTTGTGGCAGCAGGGCGGTGTACGTGGGATTGAGGCAAAATAAACTACAGTCTTCATGCTAATGAAGGAACATGTCACTCAATGCAACAATGGAGCTCTATGGCACAGAGGAATAAGCTATGGATACACAGACAATACTTGTTTTGGTCTTTTTTTTCCCAGGGGATTTGTTGACAATAAGAAAAATATGAAATAATGCTTATAATTTGAAAGACATGTTCACCCAAATTACAAGAAAAAAAAAACACAGCAAAACACTAACCTCTAGTGGTGTTTGGCAATGCACATAGTTTAGAGATTTCTACCACAGACAATGGAAGTGAATGGAATTTCACTTGTGGTGTTCAAAACAATAAAAATTTAACAGTAATGCGTTTTATATATATATATATATATATATATATATATACTACTTCACTATACATACTGCATTCCTATCTACACCTCTGTATATACTGTATATTTATAGTACTTTTCATTATTACATACTACATTCCTGTGTATACATAGGTATATATATTTTTAGTACTTCTCATTATTATGTACTACATTCCTGTTTACACCTCTGTATATATATGTTCAGTACTTCTTATTATTACATACTACATTCCTGTGTACACATCTGTATATATACACTTTTAGTACTTCTCATTATTACGTACTACATTCCTGTGTACACATCTGTATATATATTTATAGTACTTCTCATTATTATGTACTACATTCCTGTTTACACCTCTGTATATATATTTATAGTACTTCTCATTATTACGTACTACATTCCTGTTTACACCTCTGTGTACATATATTACTTCTCATCATGCATACATACTACATCCTGTGTACATTCAGTTTTCCCATCTGAAATAATGTCAACTAAATTACAAATTTACATTACTATTTTATATTTATTTATGTTTATATATATTTTAACTGCACTATTTTATGGCTTAGATTATCATTTGGCTTTTACATTTACTTGGGTGATTTTCCATTTTATATATACATATTTTATGAGCATTGTTGAATGAACCTGAGACCAAAGATTTTCATTGCCAATGACTAAAGAACCTTGAACCTATAAAAGACATGTTGCTGTTGAATTTTTTCGCCTCCATTGTATTTGGGGCGGTGCCAGACATATTTTCAAAACCTCAGCAAATAAACCCCAAACTATCTGCATCGTGGCCAGATACAACTAGAGGTGAATGAGAAAATAGGTTTGCTATTTGGATGAACTGACCTTTTTAATGAAGAAATAGAGAACTGAGAGGCACCTGCTCTGAAGCTCATGCATTAAACAGCCAGAACAATACAAAGACACTAGTCCAGAGAATTATATCCATAACAGCGTCTGAATGAGGCCCCCTGTCCTATGTTTGGGTGCCACAGTAGCCTATTGTTCAGCATGCATGCTACAGGCGTACAGCTGGGTCTGTCCCGTCCTATGCATCCAGTGCTAATGGACACTTTGTTCCCTCATGTATCCCGCCACTGTCTAAATTACAGGCTGAGCTAGACGGGGGTATAACATGCCGCTAAGTGAAAGCAAGACAACTCCCTCTGTCCAAATACACAAGTTTACAGCTACCCACACATAACCAATAATAAACACGGAGCTAAATCCTCAAATATATACAGCTCGCTACAACCGGTACAATAAAAAAATAAAAAAAGACTATACAGCCCAAATGGCTACATGTGGCCTGTATTTAGCGGCTGTTAGTTCACATCAATTTAAATTTTGTGTATATTTTGCTTCTATAAATTATGTTCTATACTTTTCTAAAATATTTCCAAACCATATGCATACTGTTAAAGTGATAGTTTTGAAGTGGGGTTGTATGAGTTATTTAACCATTGTCAGTGTATTACCTACAGTAGAGGATGGTCGGCACGCCCCCAGTTTGGAGAAACAGACAGAAGCACCAGCACAGGAGCAGCAGCAAAACGGATTTTAGCCATCAAATAAAATCAATATCAGTTTAAGTGTACGCTATATTTTAAGTGTTTTCGCTGGTTTAACTTGCTGTAAGACAGCTATACAGTCTATGTTTACGATGGAGACCTGAAGGCTGAAGTTATCTATGTTCTCTTCAAAGCAACCAGACTCCACTGAAAAAAAACAGTAATTTTACTTCGCAGAACACAGGAGTTGCTGGTCTACCGCTGCCTCGATCGATTAGTTTGTTTGTGTTAGTGTGGGACTTTCGGTTAGTTCAGATTCACCAAAGTCACACAATAAAACAAACAAACTAACCGCTCGAGGCAGCGGTAGACCAGCAACTCCTGTGTTCTGCGAAGTAAAATTACTGTTTTTTCAGTGCAGTCTGGTTGTTTTGAAGAGAGCCTAGATAACTTCAGACTGCACATTAATGTACAAAACTGCACATTTTAAATATAATCTTTGACATTTTGACAATGCAAATAACATGAATCATTCAACCATCAATATGCAAATATATTCAAATGTTGGCATTTTAAAACACGTTAAGTTAAATTTGAATTTGATAAAAATGAAAAAAAAAAAATCCCGATTTAGCAGGGTTACCTTGCCTTTAAATCCAGCGGGTATCGACTACGCTGCTTGGTGTGATGAGGCAAAACAAACGCTGTGTAGATTAACTATCAATCATCTGCAGCAGGCTCATCTGAATCTATAGCAGCTTATTTGTATATTGTGATTTACAGGTGTTGCATTTGCACTTGTTTACCAGCGAACACCTCCAGTCAAATCACAAACAAAACACTCATCACGCTGCACTGATATTATTCCAGCTTGTCCTCTGAATGATGACATTTCATAATCTTCAATGAGGCTCCCAGTAGTAATAGAGTGACTTTAAATGAAAATGTACTGGATCAGTGATTCACGCAGCCATGTGAGATCATCAGTATCATCCAGTCACAGTTATTATCCACCTGAAATCATTTGGTTCAAATTCATGACTCAAACACAAATGTCCTTTTTCAACAGTCACAAATCAGTTCTTTCATTTTTTAACCTCCAAAACCAACAGTTTTCTGTAAATGTGGTCGCAGCTGTTAAAGAGTGCTTCTCTTGTAAGGCAAGGTAAGGCCAAGGAACAATAATTGAGGAACTTGACAGTGTTTCAGTCAATTACTCTGATAGCAGAGTAACACAGACTGACATAATCCTGCTGCTTCTCTCTCAAATTAGTGGCATTTTTAACCACGGCAGTTCACCACGGTAACTAAGGCTGCAGTGATCTGAGGCCGGTGAAGATGAGAGGTTAATCTTTCACCAACAGTTTTATCGGCAAAAAAATTCAAATATTACAACATACATTATCTAATACACCACTGACTCAGAAATGATTAATGTAATCACGTTATCATGTCCCTGCCAGCAGGTTCATGTATACACCCAACACATACTTTATTGACACACCCATATACTGCATAGAGCACATACTGTATTACCCAAACAAAAGACAATGTACCAGTACAGCAACACCTGCTCTATTCAACCTTAAAGGGGAACTCCACCTAAATGAATAACTCCAGTATGTTATTTCCATGGCCGAGGACAGTTCAATTTTATAATAATATAAAGTGTGGAGCAGTATGAAGCAGCTCCACACTTTATACCCTATGGAGTTTTATCACTCTAGTTTTTGGATTTGGGAGAGAGTTGTTCATGTTTACTAATGTTTTTGGACTGTCTCATACCATAGGAATAACATTGTGAATTTTGAAAATGGGCGTAGTTCCCCTTTAATGGCATTCTCTGGGTTTCAAAGCCTTACTTAGTATTCAAATCTCAAACGAATGCTCAAAGGAACCAGCAATTTAATAAAATCCATAGCAAGAGCAAGAATAACAATGCCTTTAACCCGCCTTGCATGACAGGACAGGACAGGACATCCTCATGTCCAGGGGAAGGACGAGCTGAGTCTTGTTTACTTTTTCACACACATTGTGTGTGTTGCATGGCAGGGGAACCAATCTGATTCAAAATGTACCTTAAAGGGAGATTTGTCAAGCATTTAATACTCTTATCAACATGGGAGTGGACAAATATGCTGCTTTATGCAAATGTATGTATATATTGATTATTAGAAATCAATTAACAACACAAAACAATGACAAATATTGTCCAGAAACCCTCACAGGTACTGCATTTAGCATAAAACAATATGCTCAAATCATAACATGGCAAACTGCAGCCCAACAGGCAACAACAGCTGTCAGTGTGTCAGTGTGCTGACTTGACTATGACTTGCTCCAAACTGCATGTGATTATGATAAAGTGGGCATGTCTGTAAAGGGGAGACTTGTGGGTACCCATAGAAACCATTTTCATTCACATATCTTGAGGTCAGAGGTCAAGGGACCCCTTTGAAAATGGCCATGACAGTTTTTCCTCACCAAGATTTAGCGTAAGTATGGAGCGTTATTTAACCTCCTTCACGACAAGCTAGAACAACATGATTGGTACCAATGAATTCATTAGGTTTTTTAGTTTCATATGATGCCAGTATCTTCACTCTAGCTCGCTACAACCTAAAAAGTTACATAAATGCGTTACAGAAATTTGTTTGCGTTAAAACGAATTTGCGTTTACAGCCTTGTTTTTTTTCTTTTGCTAGTAGATAGTTCTGTCTCAATTTGTCTCTATATGTGTGAGTGCATGTTTGGTGGATTGATCTTCTTCCCTCTGGATGCACAGATAGGTTTGAATGTGCTCCCTGACACAGATACCGCAGAGTTATTATCACTCATCACGTGCTGTTTACAGCTGAGTGAAACAGGTATCTAACTGTGGTTAATAGGAGATTGTGAGGAGCACCGATACCCCCGTCTTACATGTTTAAAAAAGGAAATGGGAACATTATGTACAAATTCCGTCTTATTTGCTAAGTAATTAAATCATTAGAATCGCTGTCGCCTGAGAAAAATTGAGCCAACAACTAACTGCGTGCTGAGATCTGGTCCCATACATGTGGAGGCTGCAGTGGATAAAAACCTCTTGATGCACATCAACAACAAAGATTCCTGGATATACACATACACACCACTGTTGGTGCAAGTCTTTGCCACTGTTAATGCAACACACTGCAAGCAGCCTTGCATCAGCTGTGGTGACATGTTAGGAGAAGTGATGCAAGCTGCGACTACATATCTACGCTTGGACTAAAATCCAGCATGACATACGCTGTACAACAGTTTATGCATCTTAATGAAAGCCATCGAGAATATGAGTTGAAGTAGCGTCGACCTTTCTGGTTTTTAGCAGCTCAGAAACTGAAATGCTTGATTGACAGAAGATTGTGCACATATCAAACAACCTTCAATCCGTTAGTACAGGTGTTCTGTTCTCTGCCTGCATGTTGGTAACTATAGCATCACTTCAAAGAGCCGGTGCAGTACAAAACAAAAGGGTGACAACATACAGAGGGGAGGGGCAGAGATTTAATAAATCCACCGTCATCCCGAACACATCACTGATATCTACTCCACGAAGCAACGGCTCCAGTCTGAAGCTCAGAGAGCTTTAATTCATTGTGCTTTTAATTACCCGTGAGGTACAAAGCGCTGCAGCCACCGCTCGGTAACAAAAGCAGCGAATACTTGCACCCAAACATATCAGGTATAAAAAAGAAAGGCCGATGTACAGACTCCTACATCCATGACTGCACCAACTGTCCCCGTCCCGCAGCGGCAGAACTGTTAATCTCCTGACAGGTGTTCATGTTAGCCGAGGAATCTATGCAGGCTCCACCGGATTGACTTTCTTAACACAAGCTTGTAATACAGCAACATGGAGACACAGTGGAGCTGTGCTGCATTCTGGGCAGCCAGCTAGTCTCCCCACATGGTACTAATAACACCAACTCATATTGATATCATTACATACATTTAAATTTCATCGCAGAGACATATTCCAGAGTGAAAACGTTTGGCCTGGTTGTGCCTTCAGGTGCTCCTCTTATCCACTTCTTAGTCTGAAAGTAGTAAATAAATACTACATGTCGTAAACAGAAGTGTTTTGTTTTTTAACAAAATAAACATCCTGAAAAGTTTATTTTTTGACTGCATGAATGGCCATACATTTAATATTTTAAATATTTCATTGGCAAAAAGAGATATTTGTGACAGCAATATAAATAAACTTTTGGCAAAATGCTGCTTTCAGTGTTTACTTCCTCAACAACTTATCAGCACGATGAATAAAGGTTAATCTGAAGCTTCTATGATCTCCCTAACACATCTGACCTAAATTTAGTGACAAGTTATCTGCATTACAACTTTAGTTATTCCCAGATAGAGAGATTACCTTTGTAATTTAAAGGTTACCTTCGGTAGTTTTCAACCTTGACGCTATTTTCACATGTTTTTGTGTCTAAGTAACTAATGGGACATGTCTGTAATGTAACCGCTCGGGGCAACTCCTCACCATCAATGTACGTCTGCAGCATTCTGCCTAAATACTGGACCAGTTCCAAAAATTGTTGTCCCCATTAGTCACTTAGACACAAAAACATGGGTTGAAAAATAGCGAAGTTACCCTTTAAAAGAAGAAGTGTCCTATAAAACTATCATAGTATATTGTAAATAAACTGAACTCCGTCTCAAAGCCAAAGCAGATTGATATTGACAGATAACGCTTTCCTTTAGCCAGAGGCCTCTTCCACACAGAGGGCCCCTTCCTCTAGCAGCCTCCATTCCACTAATATTATGTTTTCATTTATGAGAAGGGGCTTAAACAGTGCTGTGTTTGTTTGTGTTCGGGCTGGCCTGACTGGTTCTGCTTCTCAAGATATGAAGGAGCGAGGGGGAGGAGCGTTGGGGTCAGATGTAGCTTTAAGCCTAGTTCTCTGAAAAACAATTCAGACGAGAGGAAGAGAGTGGCGGCGAAGAAAAAAGAGGCCGCTTTGTTGTTTAGCTTGTCTGGAAAAAATGATCCAGAGACGTAAGAACGGGGAGAACCATGAGAAAGATTTAGATGATAAGAGAGAGGCTGAAAAATAAAGACTCCTTCTTGGATGTCCTCAGAAGACCTCCTCCATACGTAACACCATTACACAATAACAGAAAGCCATGCCTGCTTCATTTCAGGGATATGTTTACATCAGGAAAGACAAAGTAAAGGAGGAGTTCTTGAGGCAAAGGTTTGGTGTGACGTACACTACTTTTAACATTACACAGACCAACATGAAACAATAGCCAAGCAATATGGAAAAAAGCCTTTTGAATAAGTGGAGATTTTGCTCTTGAAACATCAGAATGTTTGTGTATAAAAACAGAAAGACTTAAATGTCCGACTCACCGTTTCTCTTCTCCCTCTGATGGGTTAGGGTCCTGCTCCTTGGGCACGTGTTCCATTCACCTTAATTCCATCCAGCAGCCAATCATGAGAGACTGAGGCAAGCCCCACCCTCGGATGCACACTTGTCATTCGCCGGTCGGGAGGGGTCCGTCAGTGAAACATGACAGGGTCCCGTCCCTGGGTGTTTTTTGGGAGGATGGGTTGGGGGGGTCTCCAGGGGGAGTTGAAGTGAGGTTGGTGCGGTGTGGCTCGGTGTGAAACGGCAAGATATGGAAGATGTTGGGGGTCAGTGGGAAGGCTGCGGGGGGCCGGTGTGAGCCGGGGCTGGAGGTGGAGGTCAGTCTGAGGGATTCGGAGGGTGGAGCGGGATCCAATCTGGAAGACAATAAAGGACACAGTCAGATTACTGAAACCATTTATCTGCAGTTCATCATGCAAAAGTGCCAAAAAAAAATCACCTTTTCTGACTTTTCAAATGTGAATATTTGCTGGTTTTCTTTGTCGTCTATCATAGTAAAATGAATATCCGTTTTGGACTGTACGGCAGACAAACTGGCAGCGGGAAATTCTGATGAGCATTTTTGTGTGATTATTATAAAGTGGGCTTGTCTGTAAAGAGGAGACTCGTGGGAACCCATAGAACCCATTTTCATTCACAAACACACTGTTTTTAAATAGCCAAGCTGCTCTCAATAGCGACCACAATTTTTAATTCACTTTACCCAGATTGTAAAAACTGGCAGCTCGCAAAACTAAACCGTACACTACACCAGACAAACTACGTACACTACGGCATACTATTGACGAGGTGCAGATCCTCTGTTTGGTTGCCGTTGAAATGATTCAGCGAGTGTACCGTTGAAGATGATGTCACGGCAGCGATCAGCTGAGAATCCTTTCTACACTGAGGGGGAACTATCTGCAGTGGAAACACGGCAAGGACTGAGAAAGGACCTGGTACCAAAAGTGAGCCTAGTCGAGTTGTACCATGCAGCAATGGAAACGCTGCTTTTGTGACACAAAGACTGATGGATTCTCTCAAAGGGTCTCGGGAGGAAGCTATGCATCGCTGAGATGGAGAGCTCTGTCCCCAACCTCGTCAGTACCAGCAATTTAAAAACGTGACCCAAATAAATCCGACTGGTACCTCCAAATGTGAGACTAATAACACATGAAATGCTTGGATACGGACAACTGGGTCAGGAAGAGAAAACGTGTCCTCGTACACCCGGCAGCCGAGGGATTCCTCCGAGTCACACACCGAGTTAAAACTGGATACGGCGGCCCGGAGGTCAGAGAGGAAGCTCCGCCACCTTCAACTGCTGCGGCTACAACTGGAGAGTTCCTGGAAAACTTGTTATGGAAAGTCACCTCTGGCGCGGGGTTAAGTAGCTTTAAGATGAGCAGCTGAATCTGTGTGAATGTGTGTGTGTGTGTGTGTGTGTGTACACTCAGAGGGTCTTGATCCATTAGCCCCTGCCTCCCTCCTCTGTTGTCAAAGGAAGGCTTTATTCTTTCCTCCGCTAATCCCTGGTTCAATGCTTTTCTAATCCGGAACAGTGGGATACAGGGCATGAGAATGTCCTTAGACATGACTGATATTATTATTGCTTTTACTGCTAATAGAGAGATTACGGGCCACATTCAAAACAACCTTCCTCTACAGGCAAAGGAGTTGTTTTGGAGTCATATTAAAGCAGAGGGCGACCGATTCACATCCCAAAACCTCCTGTGTGATGCTGATGGAAGCACAGAATATTTAACAGTTGTAAATATCTAAAAAAAAAAAAAAAAAAGCATATTATATGATTGTCAGGTGCCGGTGAGAAACAATTAATCAATTAGTGGTTGGACAGAAAATGAATCAACAATATTTATAATCTAGTTATTTGTTCTCTGTTTCATATCTTTCTAATTTTAATATATTTAGGTTCTGAACTGTTGGTCCAACAAAACGTCATCTTGCTCATGTATGTTTTTGGTTTCTATTTTCTGTTAAATAATCAACATATTAATTCATAATGTCAAAGTTAACGTGATAATAACACTAATTTTTTTGAGCGCTACTAATTTCTTTAACACATTACTGTACTTGCAATATGGATCTTTTGGAGGTTGTAACGGGCTCAGTTTTAAAGCTAGAGAGAAGATACTGGTATCATATGAAAACTTTTGGCGAGGAAAAACAAGCATGGCCATTTTCAAAGAGGTGTTCAAAGTATATTAAATACTTGACAAGTCTCCCTTTAAGGTACATTTTGAACAGATAAAAAATGTGTGATTAATTCCGATTAAATATTTTAATCGACTGACAGCCCTAATTAAAATAACTGTTAGTTACAGCCCTACAAGAAAATATACTTTATTGATTTGGCCCATTTTCTGCGCAGTGGTCCTTTTGATTCATAAAAAAAACTGCATACATATCTGAGATATTGAAAAGTAGTTGAAAAGCAAAACTATTAGTCCATTAGTTCATAGCAGCAGTGACTTTAACGCACTAACTAAACATCGTATTTAATCTGTTGAATAAATACATTCTGTGTCATTGCAGAATTACTGAATCTATAAGTGTAAAAATACACAGATCTAAAGTACACACTCTGGTTTTATGAATTGCTGCAACCTTCACAGTGTTAAAAAGCGTTGAATAGACCTATAAACACCTGAATGTATTTATTTATGACTCATCGAGAGGTCGAGATAAGAAACGTAGCTCCCTCTGCCAGACGAAGGGACACCAAGGACGTGGCTGAAGTTTTATGATGTGACATGAGGGGATGATGTGGAGGTGAACTCTCTCAAACTACTGTTAAACACCTTTTCAGTCATGAGATAAAGGAGTTATATTGGAAAAACTGGTGCATGTTGTAACATTAACCTCAGCTAATTACATCTCAAACATTATATAAACTGCTTCGCAACAACCTTCTACCCATTTATTACGTTTCTATTGAGAAGAACCTTAGTCAAGAACCCTATTCACACATACGGTACACAAACAAACCAACCAAAGACACTCCGTTCATTTAAAGAAAGAAAGGTCAGGCATAGTTGACGGCCACTCTGCCCCCAGCAGGAGTAACGCTGGTGTGATGGTAAATAGGACAGTAATGATGACATAAACCAAGAGGCTTTCCACTAATGGAGTGTGCTTTATCAGAGGCCTCCTCTCTATCACATCAACTGTTGCTACAAGTGGCCTCAGAGCTGTTGTTTGTGTTTGCAGCACAAACAATTAGTTGTTTATCACACTGGGATGGAGAGGACAGACGAGAAAGAGGGCCCATTGTTTGATTAGCAACTGAAACTAAGTCGAAGTACCAGCATAATAAATGATCTCATATAAACTCAGGAGGGGATTCAAATGCGACATCTATTGGTAAAATTTGGTAAAGCGGTCCGGTATTTAGCTTAATATTAAACCGACCCAACTCTAGCTATTATTGAGAAAAACATCCTTTATGACCTGAGGGGTTCATCTCTTCTCTAAACAACCCGGCTGTGCGGTCATGACAGACTCAGGTGGCGCCTAAATTTCGAAATTAAAGTCAAACTGAAATTTCTCCTCCTAACCTTTTGTGCAAGGAAGCATAAACCGCAGCTATTGTTTTCTTTTTTTCTTTAAGAGGATAAAACTGTTTTTCGGACATATTTGTGGAGAGCTTCAAGCCTCTCGGTGGGAGTTTCCCATGAGTCCAGTTTACTGACATCTGAAGGCCACGCTGTCAACTTCTATGATGCTCACATAGTGTTGGTTGTGTACCGTTTCTTTTCAGCATTTAGAAGGACCAGACGTGCTGTAAAGTTTCTATTCCACTCGTTAAGTAGAAGCTAGCACGCTATGCTAATTAGCTTTCACTACACATACAACATAGCATTAAGGTGTTTCCAGAAAGATAACTAATAGTAGAGCGATAAATCTTTGAAAGAAACCTCTCCCCCTCTCTGCAGGCCATATATATACAGTAGTTGCTCTTTCAACTACTGTGTCCTTGTATGTACTCATTCGCCTCTGCTCCCACCCTGGAAGTTATGCTTATATTTATACCCCATATATCCAAGGTCAGGCCATGAAAATACAGTTTGTCAAGTGGTCTGGGGCGGAAAAGAGTACATAGCATACTTGAGCTGTGGAAAGACAGCGAGAAAGACGGGAGATAAGGAGGGAAAGTGAGAAAGAAAGAAAGAAAGCGATAAAGTGAGATTGAGATAATATATAAAGTATTTTGAGGGGGGGGGGGGGGGGGAGTTGACGAAAGGTAAAGAAAAGACTTGATTTAGGTCACTGTTGGAATGGAGACAAAATAAACCCACTTATCAGAGCTCGAAGATGAATAACAGGAAAAGAACAGGGCGTGTCAAAAGGCAGATTTAGGGCGTTCAGCTGGATTTTAACACAAATGTACATACAGAGATAAACGTCTGGGATCGTGCACGTTCGGTATCAGCTACAGATTCAATATACAACCATTTATGGTCCGTGCACGTCAATGAGCTATAAAATATGAATATGCAGCGTATCATGTTGTGATTGTATCAGGAAACAAATCATGTGGAATAACACGCAATTCCTACATTTTAAATAGGTGATGAATGGATCTAGTGGAACGTCTGACCTTCCAATGACAGCCGAGATACTTTAAAGCAACGGGGACAGCAACAGCACCAAAATAAATTTATTATGAAATGTTTTGATGCAACTAGGAGATTCGGGCTGGAGTAAGGCAATAACAGCACCGTAGCCAAGGTATGACTCACATAATGTAGTGCATGTGAATATAGACAGACACTATTAAAGGGACAGTTCAGCCCCAAATCAAAAATACATATTTTTCCTCTTATCTGTAGTGCTATTTATCAATCTAGATTGTTTTGGTGTGAGTTGCAGAGTGTTGGAGATATCTGCCTCCTCTCCAATATAATAGAACTAGGGATGGGCAATTGCTATCATGATATGAGACAAGATATCGTCTTAGATTTTGGATATCGTAATATGGCATAAGTGTTGTCTTTTCCTGGTTTTAAAGGTATGAAAGCACCAATTTGAATCGTAATTCCTGCTCATTTTTAAGATCTTTCACCAAGTTGCTGGTGTACGATTAATTATTTTAATAATAAATAACAATTTAGTGAATTTAATCTATGTAATTATTTGTTATATTTTGTTTTACAGTTAGGAAAGCGATGTTTAAGTTAAGCCTGATGTCGCCTTACACATAAAAGAATGATCCCAGTCACTTACACAGTGAGGCATACAGCTAATATATTAATTAAACACTGCTATGGGATCTATACTCGGTATCGGCCGATAACCAAAGCCCAGGTATCGTATCGGGACTGAAAAAGTTGGATCGGTGCATCCCTAGTAGGAACTATTTCCTTTCTACCGAACTACTACCGTGCATCTACTCACGGACGAGAGGCTTGTGTTCCTGACAGCGCGACATGTAAACATTAATGGCGTCCTCCTCGGCTGAGCTGTAACGTTAGCTAGCTCAGGTGAGCTAGCAGTCACGAGCACGAGCCTCTCGTCCATGAAGAGATGCACGCTTCCTCCTGCGCGGTGATACGGGTGGCGGGTGTGGTTCGGTAGGAAGAAAACAGTTCCTACAGGAAACTGTTCACAACAAGGTCTGTGGATTATCTTGAGTAACCGGGTCACGATTTCTGGAAAGCGACATTGCTGTTGACTTTTTCAAAATCAGCACAAGCCAAGTGCTATCTAGTTCCATTATATTGGAGAGAAGGCAGACATCTCTACGGCCGATATCTCCAGCACTCAGCAACTCAACCCAGATTCCAGATGCACAACACAACATCTGAAAAGTTGCATTTCTTGAGCATAAATCAAATTAGGGCTTTGCGATCAAATGTTGACTTGAAAGTTTGACATTTTCTGTGAAAATAAATTACATGCAAGTTCTCAGTTGTTGTTTTTTTACAATAACATTTCCTTTGTAGAGCACACACACACACACACACACACACACGTTACAACTCACATGTCTTAGGCACATGCACCTTGATTCTCTTCCCTTCCAGTACAGCTTCCAAATTTTAATTGGGCCTGCAAAAACTGGCATTTTCCCCTCAAGGAAAAAAAAAGGTTCACCTTTAATTGCACGCTCTGAAATACAGCCTTTAAAATGTATCAAAAGAATAACTAGTGAATGCACGTTGATGCCCGGAGAAGCTCAGAGTTAATTAAACATGACCTGCTCTCTTTCTCCTCTGTTCCAGGCCAAAGAGATCGATGTCCCTCTGTTCTTCCGAAAGTGGAGAGAAAAAAAAGAAGTGGGTGAATTCTTCAGTACAAAGCAGGCCAGTGTGAAATGTAGTTCTACACCGGCAAGAAATCGTTACGGTCAAGGCCGTTTGGGATGCGTTTTGATGGAGAGATATCAATTGAAAGTGTTATTAAAGAAACGGGGCACTGTAACAATATTTAGGAATTATGTTTCCAGTCAATTGAGTTGATGAAACGGAGAAGCTTTGATAGTTTGCTAGCTGTAGTGCTGACACCATTAGCAGAAAGAGTACGGGGAATAAAGAGCATCTATGAAGGGTTTTTCTTTGCTCTTTGTTTGGTAGAAGGACCAAAGTAACTACATAAAAACAAGTTATTTTGTGTATAAAAATAGCTGCTTGTTTCAAGGATGTGACATAGTTGGCATACAGTATTTGCAGCCTTGGATGCGTGCTGCATAAGATCACAAGGTTTGGAAGGACTTGTGTTTCCTGCACTTCCGCTCGCTCTCTCCAACAGATAAAAGACTCATAAGTCACTACTCCCATTCACACATAACATATACACGCATCCAACAAATACACACACAAAAAGGCATCAACATGGCCTACATACAACTCGTCATAGCTTCTGTTTTAACTCCATTAGTACGTTTGGAGATGCTCAGCTGGCCTACAGGTGAGAGAAGTGGGCTCCTGCCTGCAAGGTTGCCGTTCGATCCCCAGAGCAGCAACACACATCTGGCTGTAGAAACAACACGTGCCCCCCGGACCTCATTACCACCACTGAGGTCTCTTGAGCAACGCTGCTCAGATGCCAAAAGATCTGACTCTTGTGCTGTGCAGCTTCGAGGCATAGACTGTATATAAAGATGGACGACATGACAGCTCCACAAAAGTGAAGCCAAATCATCTTGATCGCCCCCTGGTGGCTGGCTGCAGTATAGGTCATAAAGCCCGCCATTTATTTTAGGTAGTTCTCATCACGCTGTTGTTTGTTCAAGTGTTCATTTTTCTGATAAGTTTGGTTTTTATGAGTTATTTGATGCTGTAAAAAGGGGGTGAGATGTCATGAGGCGGAGCCAGAGCCTCAGGAACTGTACGTAGAGTAGGAACCTCGAGAGGATATTTAACTTTAACTTTCCATAAATGTGATTGTCTGTTTCAAACATAAAGATCTTTATATACAGTCTATGGTTCATGCAGTCACTGACCATGTCGCTAGCTAGCTTAGCAACATCTCCACTGACAGTTACGTAGGTTAGCCAGCGCTATTGGACCGCCGTGTGTGTTCATATCCACACGCACATGACGTTTCCGAAACACTAATCACGAGTTTGTGTAATATACTGTGTCAATTTGGTAATAAATGTAGTTATAGAGATATTATGGTTAGTTGTTGTGTCTCTGTAGCCAAACAGCTACCGTGTTGCTAATGTAGCAGCTAGGTGGCTCTCAAGCTAACAGGCTGCGGCCGTGCTCGGCTTGTGATTGGCTCGGGCAGGAGTGTGGGCGGGACCTCGATGCCGCTTCTCCAGCCCCCCCCCCCCCCCCCGATCACTACTGCGCAGAATCTGAGGTCAAAATCTCAAGATGGCAGCTCCTGTATCCGGCTTATTTTGGCTTCATTTTTGTACAGTGGGAGGGGGTGGGAACGCATCATCTATTTATATATACAGTCTACACTTCGAAGTGTGAATGTTGCCACTTTCATGTCACATGTTTCACAGCTTTAAAACAATTTAATCAAGACAGATGCAAATGAGACAGAGACAAAGTGTTCTGTGACACAGAACAGTTCCCAAAACGCCTAAAACTGAGACTTTTTTTAGAACTTTATGTGCTAATTGCTTCAGTGCAGTGACAGAACTGGAGAAACACTCAGCAGACCGGCGTCTAGCTTTTTGGCATTATCTCCCCCCCCCCCCTCCCCTCTGCACGTCTCCTTTCAAATTTCAGTCCATTTAAATGTCACAGTTGCACACCAATTTGGAAAAATATGAAGTCTTACAATTTGGCTGAGAAACTGCTTTTTGATTCAGGTCTCTTTGACCAATTATTCGAGTCGTCAACTTAAAGGGGGGGCAGTCCAGTCCACCAGACACCTGTTAAGGCTACTACATGCTTCTTGCAGCTGCTGGCGTGTTCTGGCGTGCAGCAGATCACATGTCAGCTCAGATGTGGCAATTCCTCATTACACTGAAACACACTTTCATGTTAAACTTGTTCACTTTCTTTTACATGATCTTTACGTGTCTTTCCCCGTGAATGCAGACTAATAAGAGAGTAGCAGGTAGACTTCAGAAGAAGATGATGGTTTCAGCCCTTAAAGCTCCAGAGGAGGACCCTTGTTAAAATTCACACCATGACAGCAGACGTGGGGTCAGTGCTCCCGACTCCCAAGGGTGGCCTGAGCAATTAGTGGTTAAGTAATGGAACAGGGCCGCGGCAAGTTGTTGATGTGGCGCACGCAGTCTGATCGTGGAAGAAATGGAGGTGTAGAGAGGGGGGGGGAGGTGGGTGTCAGTTAGTACCCCAGGGTCGCAAGTAGTCAAAGGCAAAGAGATCATGTTTCATGCTCCGTCTCTGCTCGCTCTCTGGCCAGGCTAATTACTGTCAGGGGATTATTAATAGGTGCTAATAGGTCACAGCAAAGTGACTAAATGCTATCTTTAAAGCCATTCTTTTTAAACGTGACCTTGTGGCTTCGAGTGCGCACAAACACAGACGTCTGCACACACTATACATGTTAATGTTCAATTTAAATGTGAACGGGTGAGTTTCATGCTTGTCAGGTAAAAGGACAAGAACACAAAAGCACACATCCATTTATTTATTATGGTGGGAGCAATAACACTTCACTCAGCATCTTTCTACGCCTGCAGCAGGAAACCGCTCAAGAGAAAATGCCAAAACATGGATCTCTGGTTTCAAACTGTTTGAACTTTGACCTACTTTGACACCGCCGGGTTTTCGAGCTATGATCAGCTGCACTCTCATGATGTCTCATGTATCCCAAATTTAGATGTCGAACAGGCAAACAATAGTCCCTTTAAATTTTGACACGTTCTTTGGCTCGGTATGTAAGAGCAGGGCGTTTGTATCCCTGTGTATCTATAAGCCTTTATATAGTACACACACTAAATCCCTCAGCGTTGCCCTGCTGAAATGGGAACACAGTGTCCTACCCTGACTCTGTGGGTAACAGTATGTTTCTTTTTCTCTTTGCATGTACAGCTTGTGTTTGGGTGTGCATATAGATAAGTCTGCACCAGCCAAGGACATATGGGACATACCGGGTCAACAGGGTCACATGTTACTAATGCAATTTTTGTATGTTTTTGTCGCCTTTGCTGTTTCTCTCATTCTTTCAACAATCAGTCATATCTGTCCTTTTCACCAATTTACTTTCCTCTTCCTCATTTATCTTTCTTGCTCAATTTCTACAGATATGACGTCACCACTCCTCCGTCTGTCCTCACCTCGCTCTTTGGCTCTGATAATCTCTCTGGTCGTCTGTGTGTCACTTTAAAAATTAATGATGATAATGACGAGGATAAGGCGTGAAAAACAAAACCCCTGGGAAAGCAGAACCGCTTTGACATTTCTGTTACTTTTGCTCCACGATTAACATCGTGCCAAAATTGTTTGTGCTATGTCAACATTGCAACTACGGATGGATTACTGAACGGGTCTACCGGGAAAAGAGCCCCTGAAGCGACTGTTATGTAGACAAACAACTGCACAAAGATGCAAAACGACTACAAAGAGACATTAAAAAAACTACAAAAAAACGCAAAACAACCACAAAGAGACACAAAACAACTACCAAGAGATGCAAAACGACTATAAAGGAAGACAGAAAACAACTATATAAAGACGCAAAATGACAAAGCGACCACAAACGCATTCTGAGTCTCTTGGCTGTGAGTGGCTGTCTTGTTTGACATTTACATGTCTGTAACCCTAATCATTCCTTGATTGCAACAAAGCCCCAGAGGCAGACGGAGATGAAGACATTGAAACAGGAAAGTAAATATAGAAGAGTCTGTAGAAAGTCAGTTGGATATGCAAAGATGAGATAAACAAACTAGAACATGTTTTTAATGCAGAATCGATATATTTGCTTCATTTGAGTCTATGGAGAGGTAGAAGTAAGTCACCGCTTATATTGTTGTAGTCTGAGTAGCGTGACGTCTTCTCCGTTTCAATAAAAACAAAGCCAAAGTGAGAAAGCAGAAAACGATGGAGGGTCCTCGAGGATACGACCTGCACCTTCATATGTTAAATCCAATGTGGTAAACTCTACACATACAGTAAAGTATGGAAACACTTTGGGTTTCACACATTGCAGGAAAAGCAGAGCTAGACATCACGGCTAAGATTGATTGGATTATATTCACCAGAAGTATAAAACATTACATGTCTCCTTATAAATTAAATTCAAAATACCATTCATTTATGAGGGAAATGTCTTTATTCTTTGATTTTTGGGTTGCTGGAAGAAATTAAATAAATAATTCCTGACAATGACTGATATATTTGCCTCTGACTACATACATGCTGCAAATCAAACATTTTTACTCTATTAATTTAGATATTTTTTAAAGTAAAAGTCCATAGAAGTGTATGATTCAACTTCTTCCCATGATCTAGTGTTAAAAAAAGTTAACAAAAATATCAATAAATCGTAATATCGAATCACAATACTCAAAAATCGGCACCCAAGTATCGTGGCAGTATCGAATCGTAAGAGCCCTTTTGTTTACCCAGAAGAGACATTCACACCCAGTAGTTGCCCACTGACACCACAGTTATCAGACACAGGCAGAGTCACAGCTAGCTGCCTTGCTCAGTGGCACCTTAACTGTCATCCCCAGTAGCTGTTTAAGGGGACGGCCAGTGGCACAGCCAGGCAGAGCTTGCTGGCGCCTGGCACTGATGAGCTGTCCAAGACATAAATTTACACGAGACATCTGCATACTTGTAGGGCGAACTCCCTGACGATGCTCCTTCTTCCCTCCCAGCATCAGTCGCTCACTCTCACTGTGTTATTGTCCCATTACAGCAGACAACATGTAAATGTTAACGAGTAGCATCACGACAGGCTGATGTCAATACAACAGATGTTTTGTGCCCCGTTTGTGTCTCCATTTCATCTCCTTTGTGCATCCTATCAGGTTACATATAGACAAAACAAAGGCTACACTAGTGATTACACTCAGTCAGTTTTTTCAGTAATTAGATTCCTTCTTTTAAGTTCCCAGAGCCCAAGGTGACCTCCTTAAAATTCAACCAACCGCTCGAAACCCCAATGTATTCAATTTACGATGATATAAAGCAGAACAAACAGAACATTTGAGATCCTGGAACCAGCAAATATTTGGTGTTTTTACTTTATAAATGACTGAAATCACTTTTAAAGAATTGCTGTCCATTGTGTGAACTTTCTGTCAACTACGCTGCAATTACTTTTACAGGCTTATATAGCGCCACATAGACGTGGACGTTCTGTGACTGGTTCGTGCAATTGTAAAGACTAAATATAGAAAAGTACATTTTGTCAGCAGAGGCTAAATGAGGCGATGTATACTTTTACGAGACCTCCGCACATTGGAAAAAGATTTAGAACAAACACGTGTCTGCTTATAGGCGATGTGAGCCAAGGCCAAAGATTAAAGTACATCTATAGATAATGATAACATATTAACTTTTTAATGCAGCGGGCGGCGAGCAAAAGAAAAACAATCGTCTCTTTCTCTCTCCCACATCCACTTTCTCCTCTTTCTCTCTCTCTACCTCTCTCATCCCTCCCTCCTCTTCCCACCCTCCTTTGGCAAGGACAAGTGAAGGTGCTGCCAAGAATGTGACTGCGTTTGGAAAACAAATCCAGCTCACTTCTGTTTTTTTCTTCTCTTTTCCTCCACTTGCACTTTTGCTTTTTTTTTTCTTCCTCTTAAGGTGGTCCCATGAATTTTGCAGAGCCCGACACCTCCAAATGCTTCAATCAATCTGTATATCATTGCCTGATGTGTATTATTCTACCTCAGCTGTACACTTCCCCCCCAACTCTCCCAAACAAACATTCAGCTGCTTCTCCTGCCTCGCATTTCCTCGTCAGCCCACCTTAAGGAAAACTGCACTCTGTGTGAAACTGTTGGACGCTGTGTGCTTATCCCAACTGTTTTCCCGGAGATGTCCACTTCCTCACACTTGTTCATTTCCTCACAGCTTATGGAAGTGTCTCATTGTAACAAGGCAACACAGATGAAGAGAGATTTTAAGATTGTTGAGGATTGCTTTGGAGGATAAAGAGTTACAGGGCATATAAAGGTCTTTAACAAGGAGGGGCAGACAGACACTGTCTCTCAAACTGTCATTACATCAGCCTCAATACGAGCAATGAAATTTGTTTTAACAGCACTCATTTCTTTAACGTATTAACGCAACTTGTGTTGTTAATTGATTTCCAGTAATAAATAGATACATACATTTGTATAAAGCAGCATATTTGTCCACTCCCATGTTGATAAGTGTATTAAATACTTGACAAAAGTCCCTTTAAGGTACATTTTGAATAGATAAAAAATGTGAGATTAATTTGTGATTCATCGTGATTAACTATGGACAATCATGCGATTAATCGCGATTCAATATTTCAATCGATTGACAGCCCTAGTAGAAACCCAAAATACAAGTATGAATCTGAAAATATGTCCCCATCAAAGGTCAGTTTATTAACCTGCAAAGCATGCACACACACATGCAAGTTACAGTAAGTTGCTTTGTGGGTACACATGTTTGGAGGCAGCAGTCATGCCACATTTAATTCTGAGAAAGGTGTGTGTGTGTGTGTGTGTGTGTGTGTGTGTGTGTGTGTGTGTGTCTGCATGTGCAGGTGTTATAATTAGATGGGCTACCAGAGTAGGGAATTCCATTTTCAGTGTGCGTGTGTCTTTGTATTACTTTATTAATGTGTGTGTTGGTGTGTTTACTCGCGTGTATCCAACATTAGGCAGATTGAGCTGGCAATGCCAACATAGCAGGCCAGAGGAGAGGTTGTGTGTGTGTGTGTGTGTGTGTGTGTGTGTGTTTGGTGTGTCTGGGCCCTGAGCCTAACCTGCAGCACCACACACATTAACACACACACGCACACGGGCTGTGACTGCATGGGCAACTTTGTCAAACTGTGCCAGCAATCTGGGCAATCACTCCACTTTGGCCTCCCTCCTGTTTCCCTCCCTTCAACTGTCTGCTACACACACACACACACACACACACACACACACACACACACAGTTGTCATGCCAACAGCCCGGGGAGGGGTCTCCTTTTCCCACATTAGAGATGGAGCAACAGGGATACCCCTCAAAAAGGCCACAGCAGGTTTATCAAAATCAACAGAAACTATCAACTCACAGTTTCCTACAGAATGAGAGACAGAAAAGATGGCACATGTTTGTTTTCTCCCTAAAAAACACTAGATAAACGGCTATGAAAAACACACAAAAACCAACTGTAGAGGTTGAAGATGATCAAAAAATGAAGATGTGTAGTAAAGGGACTTTGAGAAGATGTGGGTTTCATTCATGAACTTCTTGTTCAATAACCCCATAGAGGTTTCACCGACAACAACTGTGTCTGTTTTAAAACACGAAGTATTGACTTCAGTAATATATGTGCACAATTTGTAGTTTTCTAATGTTTTCTCACTCACTGAAGGTCCTTTCAGACACAACGCGACAACAGCACCACTGTGCTCTGAACCCGTTATTTCCGATGGCTTAACCCCTGACAGTGTGTGCTGAACCCAGCGGCGAGCGCAGCTCAAACCACGAGCAGCTCTCTTCCCCCCAGGAAACGACATTAGGCGTAGTGGTATTGTTGTCCGGGAGGAAACAGTAGGGCTTATGGCTTATACACGCTGTACAGCGCCAGAAACAAGTTGAGATAACAAAAAGGATAAAAAGGTGTGAACATTTGTCATAAATCGGGAGAAATGCGGGACAATTGTGACCCTGGAAGGAAACCGAGAGAGGGCGATGAAAAACAGGAGTCTCCCAGGAAAATTTGGAGGGTTGGCAAGTATGAGGATATTACGCAGTTGAATCAGACTTTCACCGAAGGGACGTGCACACGCATCTGTATTTGTAGAACAGCCAATAGGAACGCTCTCTCTCAGAAATGACCTGTGATTGGTCAAAGTCTCCCGTCACGGGCTAGATTTTCTAAAGCCTGAAAACAGAGCCATGAGGAGGTGCAGAAGTCTAGTTTTCTCTCAGAACACTTGAATTACAATATGCTGAAAGGTTATTATGGAATTTTTGCCCAATGATGCCAAAAATATTCTGCCTACTCCTGCTTTAATATATAAAAGCTGAATAAACACATCAACGTACTAGCGGTTCTTTTAAGTACACAAGAGCATTGACTGTAAATGAGTTTGTTTTACAAGTGAGTTTGAGTTTGTTGCACACTTCCAAACGGATTTTCATCTCCCAAATTGGTTGGGAAACAACATCACTTGTCTGATGTGTGTGCACGTGCACATGTTGTGCTATACAAGCCTTGTGAGTATTGTATGAGTGTGTTTCAGTGTGTGTGAATGTCGCACGCGCACTGAGTTTCTTAGAGTTTACAAACAGGGCTCGGATCCAGGCACCAGCCTCAGCTCAAATAAAACAAACCAGACTTGCGTCAGGCGTACAAACATTGGCACAAATAAAAATGATATAAATAAATATGTGCAAATGTATGAAGCAAAATAGCAAAGCCTCAACAAATTGGGACGGGTTTGTGTTTGAGGGGGAGCCAGTGAGAGCTCAGTGGGGAGAGAGACGTTAAGATGCATCCACAGCTCATCTCGTCTGGTTTCTTTACTGAAGCAGATCTGTGTGTTTCCGTCTCCACCTCTAGAACAGCTGCTGATCCTACACTTCAGCTATTCAACTCTGAAATATGGGCGTGGCAGACGGGTGTGGCTGTAGGTGGAGGTCTGAGGAGGCTCCTGATACAGGTGGGTTCAGGACAGTACGTGAAGTGCAAGAACTCTCTTATTGACATGTTGGCGTGTGTATCGGCCGCTATCAGCAATCTATTGCGACTTATTCCAGTTTATTCATTATTTCTTTAAGAATGTTAAACTGTGTCAGTCATAACCAGCTGAGGTTTTATTGCTGTATTATTATACTTATACTAGTAGGCCTATAATACTATGTTTAGGAGCAGTGTCTCAGTCAGGATGCTCCTACATATTATGCAGCAGGATAAAGAGAACATGTGAATAACAGATAATAGGAGATATTTGGGTTTGGTCCTCCCTCAAGAAAATTTGAAGGGTTTTGACTTAAAACTATGCAAGTTTACATCATGTTGGACTACTATTACTGCTAGTTCATAGATTATTTTATTATTTACACAAATTGCAGCCTTCGTCTGCACATTTAATTCTTCTGGAAATGTTTGACCTAAAAGAGCAGATTCAGAAAACTTTGAAATAATGTTTCATTAATTATATTTGTTCACAACTAAACAACTATTCACAACTATTTTACAAACAGGACATGAACATTGTATTGATAAATTACAGCACCCTGGGTCTCAACCCTCCTCCCCCGGGCCGTGCGTCGGCTCGTCCAGATGTTCCCCACATAGTTTTAAAGATTATTATTTTTTGTCTCTTTTGCCTTTATTTAATAGTGATATTATAGACATGAAAAGGGGAGAGAGAGAGAGAGAGAGGGGATGACATGCAGCAAATGGCCGCGAGTCGGTTTCAAACCCGGGCCGCTGTGGAAAGGACTCAGCCTTGGTACATGGGCGCCTGCTATACAGGGTGAGCTACTGGGGCGCCCTCCCACAAAGTTTTATGTTCATATGGCTTATGAGCCGCGGTGCAAATACGCTGGCGCTGTGCTGTTATGAATCACCGTTATGAATCACTGGGCAGAGAAGAGTACCGGCAGCTTGTGAGAAGTTCTGGCACGCGTGAAAAAGTCACGGTACGCCAAGGAGTGAAATGAAGAAGTGCTGGTACTGCATATCGGTGAGTACCGGCCCACTTCGAGCTCTGGTCCAGGAGGTTTAGTAGCCTCATTATCAGACTGTGTGTACTGATTCGTGTGTACAGGCACAAATATAACCTCTGGCAAGAGAAAAAACCTTTGAACTTTAAGCTGACCTTTCTACTTCATGTTGTTTAACTTGTGCTCAGTATGGGGCAACATCATCAGATGTCTGGCCTAGATACTGTACAGCAGGTCCAGGCTCTGCTAGATACAGTACCATATGTGTACAAGCAGCAGAGCCTGTGAGCAACACGTGTGCGTAACACTAACTGGCCTCCTGTCGCCATGTATAAGACGACACCCAGCGACATCACTGAGGCCATTCTGACCATATTTGAGATCTCAGCCTCAGCAAGCAGCTCGCCGCGGGGAGGAGCGAGCTGTGTGTCAGTTAGTTATTCAGGTCATGTGTGTCCCAGCTTAACAGGACAGATGTACAGATGTATAGGTGAGGGAGTACACGTCAGACTCTCGCTGTTGTTTTTCATCTCGCCCTGGTTTGACCCAAGGCTCTAACAGAGGCATCTATTAGAGATTTCAACAACTTTTTTCACATTATTGCATGAATGATTTTAAGTTGTTTGAAGAAATTAATATAATATTAAATTACATATTTTCCTCTGCTTTATTTGTCAATATTTATCTTAACTACCAGTTACGTTCAGTGTTGCCAACTTGGCGACTTTCTCGCTAGATTTATGCTGAGTGCATTGTGTGCAGCTCTAAAGTGTATTTTTTCCATTCTGTCAACATTTAGCAAGGAGACAAAATATGAAATTAACGTTAAGAATCAACCTCTTTTTTTTACAGTCTCATCATGTGATTACAGTGGAGTACTGGGATGAAGTCTTCCTTTACCGATACTCGTACCACACTGTAATAAGACACTTATGTGCACAAAGCTGCATGCAAACACGCACACTCCAGACCTCATGTCACCTTTCTCCGCTGCCTCCAGCCTTTCCATTCATCTCCACATTTCAGCCACCTCTGTAATGAGCAATAAAACACATACTGTACAGAGACCACAGACACACACACTCACACAGGACCAACATGATAATTCCTTACATGTCCCCCCTGACCAATCACTGTGTAATGAAGCCTACAAGGCCTGGTGAGGCCCCAGAGCCATAACTTCACCCCCCTCACACTATAATCTCCATCTCTTCCTGACTGGATGCAGCAGAAGCTGTGAAAAAGGAGAAGGTGGTAAAGGAGGAGGAGAACGGAGCGGAGCCAACAGGCTGGAAGGCAGAGAGTCTGGTTGGGGTACTGTGGTCCACGGGCCCCCCAACTCTCAAAGGCTCCCACCAGAGTGCATGTGTGGTCCTGGATGTGATTAGTGCCGAGCCCTCATCATACACAACGGACACACACAGCTGCCCAAATGTGTACGGTGAACACAGGCTAGCATTTACACACACTCAGGAGCTGTGCACATGCAGCATGTCCAAAAGAGCGAACACTCTCTTCACGGTTCAGAAATTCACTTATTGTCTGAACAACGTCAGGGTTGACAGTTTTTTGACTCACTTAACACGAGACGGCAGGGTTTCCGACAGCGTTTTGCAAGCCCGGCGGCCCTTGTCATTCGGGATTTGAAGATGTTTTTTAAACTAAACTGTGTTATACTGTACAGGTAGCAAACTCCTTTAAGGAATAACTCTGTGCGTAGGTTGTGTGCTAAAAGCCCCCCTTCAGTCTATTTTGGCATTCCTAGGATATTTCATATTTATTTGAGTCATTTCCTGACTAAGTTGATTAGCCACACTGTTTGCCAACATTTTTCTGACAAATAACTTAATTTTGTGTTAAAAAAAGAAGGTTGTTGGTGAAATGGGAATATGACGTATGACTATAGTAGAAACTGCAGGTCATACATCATCCTCCAAACTTGTGCAGGCGCACTCATGCTTTCTAGTTAGCTAGTTAGGTGCATGGTTAGGTGTAGTTAGCTATCCCAACTGGTTGCATCAGCTAACTGAGGTTTTCATTTTATTTTTTTGTTTCCTCCACCTTAGTTTAGTGTGTTTATTTTCACCATGGCTTTTGTGTGTGCTGAGAATGGTGTTAGCACCTCCAAAACGTTCCAAAACTACATTTCAAATGGCAAACCTCTGCAAAATGTCTATCTGTCCTCCGGTGCACTGTGGCCGGCGTGCGGCGGTGCGGCTCCTCGGTGCAGCAGCAGCCAGACGGCCGCCTCGCCAGGAGGAGACGGTGAAGAAGAGAGCGAGTGAGAGAGAGAGTCGGTGTATTGCGCTAATTCTTGTCTCATTTGTGGTCTGATGAACAGTAAATTCATCTAAACTGGTTTCATCTAAACTGGGTTGAAAAATGATGTAATCCTGTTGCCATGGTAATGAGTTACATCTGAATACTAACCAAACCCTCATTCACTGTTTGAGAAAGAATGTTAACCAAAAAACAGGAAGAAAAACTGTCTGGAGGGGGGCTTTAACGTTGGTGAGTGTCGGTGTGTGCGGTCAAGAGAGAGAGAGAGGGAAACAGAAGAGACACACCGCGCACGTTGTGTTTGTTTACCAGAAAGTTCATGCGTCTTTCGGAGTTACGAGACAAGACGGGCTTCGCTGTAACGTCAGTGAGTGTGCAGTTAAGTGATAGAGAGAGAGAGTGACATGTGTGTGACGGACGGTGAGAATGAAGTTAACAGTAACGTTATAGCTGTGAACGTAGCAGTGCAAAGCTGTCGGTTAATAAATGCTACAACTACCAGGCCAAGTTCCCGTGTCCTGCCCCGTTAGCCACGCAGTTAACAACAACAGCTCGCTCGCTTAAGGTGGGCTGACCTTAGTGGCAAGCAGCCCCTCCGAGTTTTGCTCATGACACACTAGGTAGCCGGTCCTGACAACTTTCCTGGCGGAAACCCTGGACGGTGATAAGAAACAGAACAAAATGGTCCGTTGGGGAAATAGAAGATGACGAGGAAGAAGCTGTGAAACGCGGCGAGAGCCAAAGCTGTCAAAGTTTTGAGTTTTCATTGCAAACGGCCCCGAGCAATAAAATGAAAAGTTGCTCAATCATTAAACACACACACAGAGAGTACATACAGATTCAGCCAACAGACACAGTACTGTATGTGCACGAGAGAGATGTTTTTCCGCAGTGTGTATGAGTTCATGCAAAGTTTAGTGCCAGTGGGTGTTTGCCTAAAGAGCCTGAGGAAAATTGTGTCCATGTGGCAGTCTATACATCACATGTCCAGGTTGTGTAGGTGATTAAAGAAGAAACGGAGCGAGAAGTTAGAAATATGTTGGATGTCAGGATGAATTTTCTGCTGCCTAAACATGTCTTTGAATCTTAGCGAGTCTTTGTCAGTATTACAGTTGGTGGAAGGGCAAATGAGTGAAGGGAGCACGGTGTACTCCTTTAGGATGTGTGTTCAGACAGGCTCCACCTGTCTTACAAACGCCTCAGGAGCCAGTGTACATGTGACTGTATGTGCTGATGATATAACATCTGTCATCACAGCGGTTATTCCCCTTAAACTAACTAATACACCCTTATGTGCTATTTCATAAATTTAACACATTTGAAGTCAAAGTGAGACATACTGTAGAGAATCCAATACTCATTTCGCTGCACTTTTGATTCATGCACATATTATTTTCCCAATAGAGCGTGCAGCCACACGCCTCCAGGTACAAAATAAAAAACTAGAAAAGTGTGCTCAGTAGAGTGCAGATCTCTGCCAGGTGGGTCTGCAGCGACCACTGTTCTAATGTTTGAATTAATGAAAACAAACTACAATCGCAGCCCGTCTGGACTGCAAGCGTATCAGACACGCTTTTCACACAACAGATACGGTACGCTGCCTTTTTAATCTATGCAGCCGTCTGCGCCGGCTCTGTGCAGCTAAACTGCAGTTCACTGTGTAATGCTTCATGTTGACTGTTTAAAGCTGCAGTTGGTAACTTTTATAAAAATCTGTCTCATATATTATCATGATATAGGGACTGTTTGAGCAAATCTGACAAAAAGTTCTATTCATAAATGTTACTAGGCTCGCTGTGGGAGTCTGAGTTACACAGTGTGACTGCCGTTTGCTTTTTTTTAATAGAAATAAAACTCATTTAGTTCATTTTCGCGTATCGGCGCCGTGTTATCAATACATAGTTGGACGACGGACGCTACAAACTGAAAGTGAAAGTGTCTGCTTCATACGGAGTCTCAGCACAGAGTAGCAGGAGTCAAAGCGGAAAGCAAAAGCGCCAATTTGGCAATATTTCAGATTTAAACCCAATGCTACAAGGGAACCATATCAATAATGAGGCAATCGCCGTGAGGAGGACGGAGCGGTCACAGCCGGTGTGCGCGGTGCGGCGGCTCAGTTCAGTTTGTCATTTGCTAAGCGATAGTTATACATAACATAGGTGTGCAAATCAATACAGGAACAATTCGTAATCGGTAGCGGTAGCCTACCAGCTGGTTAAGAGTAGTGAGGAGTCAGCAGTCAATAACGGTATAAAACAGTCAATAAAATTTGTTTCCAAAAAGTGTGAATCACTGCAACCACGAGAGGTCATTGAGCAAACAGTCATAAATGAGCACAATAAATATCAGGCTGATGAGTCGAGCACTATGTGAGATTAGCCGTGGACAGACAGACACAGAGATGCACAGACACGACCAAAAACATAATCTCCTGGCAGAGATAATAATAAAGTACATGTGGCAAGGATTGAAGAAACTGAACGTCACTGCATCCTCAGACGTTAGGAGGAAGAGGAGGAGGATGAGGAGGCAGGCGGGCTGTCAGCAGCCCGTCATCATCACCTCCTCTTTGTGTTTCTGCCTTGGTGGATTGGAATCTGCGTAATGATCGGGTAGCCTCAATAAATAAGCTGCTGGAGCTATATGGCAGGGTATCTGTGGTTGGTACAGTATGAGTGTTTGTAGAATTCATGTGAATGTGCATACTGTATATTGTGTTGTGTATATTTAGATTCTGTAGCGTCGGTTTTGTAGAGCATAAAACCAACAAAGTAAACCATACTGCTTTTGTTAAGACTCTCCAGACATGTTTTAAGATATAAATATACTCTCTTGTATAATGTGTTTTTTTTTTTACAAAGAAGTTTGTTTGCTGAGTCAAAAGTTCTTAAAATAATATACACTACTCCTTCTCCCTCTCTGAAAAGTCCATTCTCAGTGTGCTGTATGTGCACTGGAGGTTTCAGGTTTCCACACACATGTGGAAGTTGCACATTGGACCCCGAATGGCCTCAAAGCTAATTGTGATGTCACAAAATCTCGCTCGTACGTCCACGTGTTAAACTCAGAGTTAAGGCGAGCGCGGAGGAACTTTCCCCCAGCAGCAGAAGAATGTGAAAACAGCCTTCAGGTATCTCAACGCTGCACAAACACCATTCTGCACAGTGAAATCTCAAACATCCATCTTAACTCTGTGTGGGTGTCAGTCCAGCTTTTAACATCACATTCAACAGTCCATTGAGGCCTTTTCCCCTTTATATTTGATTTCTTTTAAAATACCACAAACATTTAATGGATTTTGAAGGCTAAACAAGATAATTACAGTCTGGTGTCTGGCTAATTTACTGTATTATCAGAACGCAAGGCTACTGACTGGACTGTGGACACAATGAGAAATCCACAAATAGGATATAAAGTGATGACTGAAAGAAAGAAAAACAGCAGCCCACATTTCCTCTTTACAATTATGATTTGCTTTCTCTTTCTCGCTTCGGTTTGTTTCACCTTTCAGCCTGTAATATCAATTACATATCACTAATATGATAAATGTATGCAGAAATCACATAAAATATGATCAAACTGATGTTCAAAGCAAAGCGATGAACTATGCCCCGTATTCATTACATGAGAACAAACATCTTCACATGAGCTTGTTAGCTTTTAATTACAGCGTGCTGTGAATTATTAAAGTGAGACTATGAAACTTTTGTAAGAAGAAATAACAGTATCTTCCTCCTACAAATTAAAAGTTGAACTCATAAGCAAAGAAACGTACCTCTGCCTGATTATACTGTATATGCTCAGGAGTTTTACTGCTATAGACATCATTGGTCTGGTATGACCTGGAGGTTTTGGCGGCTAATGTTAGCAAACATGTGGCTGAATAACAGACTTTACGTTAGGGATGCACGCTATTGGATACTTGCCGATATCCAATATTTTCCAACTCATTTTGGCTGATTGCCGATGACGATACGCGTATATTTTTTCCACCTAACAGCAGAGAACATAAAGTCTCTCCTGTAGTGGAATTAATATATTATTATGCCTTTACTGTTATCATGATGGCCCATTGGCAGATGCAATAAATTACAATGCTTTTCAAAAGGTACACGTTCTCTGGGCAAAATAAGAAGACTACTTCAACTTAGGTTACATGTAAAACATGCCATATTTATTTTTATGTAACATGTAGAGATGTTCCTATAGCATTTTTTCCTTACCGATACCGACATACCGCAGTATGTTATTATTTAACAGCTGTTTACCACTGTTGTTGTTTGTTATTGTCATGTGACAAACTACCTGCAATCAAATCTTCTTCACTGCTCTAAAACAGTAGTTGCTAGCGGCAGCCATTATACATCCAGGGCGACAGCATAGTGAAGGCTACTGTTTTGGAGCGGAGAAGGAGAACTGATTTCTAGTTAAACAAGTTTTTTTTCAGGGTCGATAAATTATTGTACGGGATCGGTGCATATACTGACGTACTCGCCGATACTCAAATCCAAATTTTGTGCAGTATCGGACGAATTTTCGATATCGGAACCACTCTAGTAACATACATGTGCAAACAAAACTAGAAAGTTCATCCTACTTTAACAGGCTTGGATGATGCTGTCCCTGAGACAACCCTGAAAACTGGCCCAACCAGGGCAAATTTGACCTACTTCACAGATGGGTAATTCAGTTTGTAGTGTTGAAGGAATGCAGTTTAGCTTCTTCTCACATGACCGATGTTGAACAATCATTGCAAATAGCAACCTTGCTATCCCTTTCAGACACTTTAAAAAACCTCCACACCGCAGACATATTTGTGTTTGCATCTTAACGGTATCGGGGGAAATATTCATTTCTGACTTAATGACTCTTCTGTACTCTGTTACACCAGGTTTTAGCATTCACCATTATCCTGTCATTGTTCAGCAAAGATACACAGATTTGTAAAATTTCAGCTGAAGGTCAAAATTGAAATTTATGAAGAAAAAGTAGATGTGGATTAATGTAAAAAGGAAATGTGCAGTAATGTAAAATATTACTGGAGATAAAAGACAAACTGGCACGACAAATTTGCAAATAGGGCAATTCTCAGTTTTGTATTTTAATTAACCTGTACGTTGGAGGGAAAGCCTCTTGGACAAATGGAACATTATGTGCACTTAGATAGATCTCGTCTGAGCAGTTAATGCCCCGGAGGGGAAAGCCAGCGCTGCTTTATGTGCTGCTCGAAAGGGACAAGAATGAGGATGAACTATTATAGCGGGACGGTCCTGTTCAACCAGATACAGAACAGCCGTTATGGAAAACAGATGGCAGCGAGGCTCCGTCACACTTCACATAATCTGTGTTCAAAATAGGGCAACATACACAAACATTCAAACGTTCCTATCGCCCATACATTAAAGTATGCAGGCGCCGACATGAATTAAACACAGACCAACATGCGTACAGAAACACGCCCACACATAATGTATGGATGCATGCACATGGAAAGGTCAGAGGGGTTCAGTGCGCTTAAGTTCACTGCAGGCTGTTTAAGGCCGCTGGAGACACACACACACACACACACACACACACTCTTTCTCCCTTATAGAAAACAAGTATTCAGCTCTGCGTCAGTCTGGCCCGCTGACCCTGCATGCTCGTACCCACAGGCTCCGCTCGATCAAAGAGTCAAAAGAGGACGTAAGAAACCGAGACGGGAGACAACAAAGAAGACAGAGATGGATTCGCTGCATGCTGACTTCACACCATCATCTGTATACGTTTGACTTACAGCATACTGTATATGGATGCATGCAGGCGTACACACACATATAATATTAATAATAATAATAATAACTTGCATTTATATAGCGTCTTTCAAGAAACCCAAGGACACTTTACATGGAGGTAGGGAGACACAACAAAACAACTAAACACAAGTACAGAAAAAGAAATGATAGACGGATAACTGGAGTTATTATACGCACAATAGGGGAAGGAATGCTGTCCGTCTTAACTTGCCAGAAACACAACTGCCTGGACGAACAGGTGAAAATAATAATCCACTCCTACAGCTTCACTCTCTATCTTTATTTCTTTAACACATTTCTGTGTTTCTACAACTTTTGTTAAATGAATTAAGCTTTTATGTTCATTTTTCACTGATATCAACATCTACTTTTATTGTACCTCAAAGGAAAAGCTATTAAAGGTTATGAGCTAGGAAAAAGAAAACACAAGTTCATATGTAGATCTTTCCTTCACACATTCGATTTAAACCCCTGTAACTGTAGTACACTGCCTTTTTCCACTTTTCCAACGCCATCACGCCGACTCATCCGTCTTTATAGCCTCGTTGTGTATACTCGCACTCATGCAACCGTGGTGTTGTTTGTTTATAGTCTTACGTTAGCTTTTTACTTCTGGCGATTGCATTCACGCTTCAAAAGTCAGAAAAGTGGTGTTCATTTGTGGAGATTATCTTGCTGAACAAAATGTGTAAGTACCCGTTTGTTTGCCACAGAGCTTGTTTCTGCAAATTGCGAATTCATCGCCCAAAAAACAACGCCTCTGGTATGTAAAGGCTTTAAGGAAGAGATCTTTTAATCTTCAGCAAACAAAACCTGTTTCAGTGTACATACTGCATGGGCACGTGAGTGTTGTTTTAACAAAAGTTTTTGGCAAGTATTAAGAGAACTGGATACAGCGTTGGAGGCGGGGCCCCGTTCATTCCTATTAAAAGTTGCTCAGTGGCGCATGATGCCAAAATGGCTTCAGACTGGAAAAGTACCCGGATCTTCCGGCGATCTTCCGCATCCATTGGGCCCATGGAGCAGGCGCAGTAGCGTCCATTTACCAAAAGCAAGTTTTACCCAAAGATAGCAATGCAGAGTGTAGAGCACAGAGGAGAGTGGAATTCTGCCATCATGTACAAGCCGACGCCGCTACCGTTGAAATGATTCCTTCATCTATCAATTTGAGCCGACCGAGACATCGAAGCTGTTGCGACTCAAAGACGATCAATTAACCACTGTACCTGGCTATTCTAGGGCACACAGTGTGTAATGGCAGCTCCAGTATCTAGTGCACAGCCAGCAGCCGCTCCCACAGCTCTCATTAGTCAAGAGGGACTCGGCCAACACCAGCGCCGACATAAAGACTCGAAAACCTGAGATCAAAAGCGGCCTCTGTTTCGCCGAAACGGTTAACTCACATCTCTGGGAATAAAAGTTCAGAAGAGGGCCATTATTCTTCACTGTGTTACAGGAGAACACAAGTGACATAAATAGTGAATAAGCTGTGCCTTGCTCCATTAAGCCCAGTGGTTGAGCGCAGGGCTACTGGGAGTCTAGACGCTAGTCCAGTATCATGGACGGAGATATGATGATAGGCTGCAATGGGACGCTACAGCAGTGCATGTAGGTTTCGTTCTACTTAAGCTGAGCAGAGATTTTTCTGCAATGAAAGAAAGTTTATTGCTGCTGAAGGAAGGGAAACTGATGGCAGGTCGGGTCCATAGCACAGTGGTGGGGAGCTATATGTGTCTGTATTACTTCCTGAGAGGCATGTGTACACATTATATTTATGCTCTGCCCAAAAATGCCTTTTCTATTTTAGCATTTCTGAATGTTTGTGGCATTTCTTTAATTTTTTTTCTGAACATGTCAAGATAAGGGGTGTTAATCAATTAAAATAGTTAATCGCGATTAATCGCAAATTGATTTTTATCCGTTCAAAATGTACCTTAAAGGGAGATTTGTCAAGTATTTAATACTCTTATCAACATGGGAGTGGACAAATATGCTGCTTTTTGCAAATGCATGTATATATTTATTATTGGAAATCAATTAACAACGCAAAACAAGGACAGATATAGTCCAGAAACCCTCAGACTCGTGGGTACCCAGAGAACCCATTTTCATTCACATATCTTGAGGTCAGAGGTCAAGGGACCCCTTTGAAAATGGCCATGCCAGTTTTTCCTCGCCAACATTTAGCGCAAGTTTGGAGCGTTATTTAGCCTCCTTCACGACAAGCTAGCATGACCTGGTTGATACCAATGGATTCCTTAGGTTTATCTAGTTTCATATGATGCCAGTATCTTCACTTTACCTTTAAAACTGAGCCCACTACAACCTAAATATCGTTGCGTGAACACGTTATTATCGTGTTAACATTAACAGCCCTAGTCAAGATGTGATCTACTACATAAGAAGGATCCAGGCAAGATAATATTTACTTATTTATATAAAATATTGCTGTAACAGTATGTCACTGTGCCTAAAGCCAAATTAAACATTTAGCAACCTGAGCAGGATGTTTATCTTTGACAATGTCCTAACCAGTAGGATATTAAAGAATTGTTAATACACTAGAAAACCTCTATTTGTCGTGCATGCTCCTACTCCTAAAGCTAAAAAATATGCAAATAAATAATTGACTAATTTGACAGTCAGTATCAGCCTAGAAGTCGATTTCTGAGCAGCAACGCAAACAGCTGGTTCATCATCTAATCAAGTGACGAGAGAGATAAAAGATATAAAGGTAAAGCAAAGGAAGGAGAAGAAGATGAGCAGGGAGATTGTGATGGGGGGAGGACAGATAAGGTGAAGTCTATGAGAACATTCTGTGCCATGTCAAGACGTAATGATAAACATCTCTGTGCTGCCATGCACACAGAGGTCAATGTACTGCATGTACACAAGTATGTGTCTTCAGAATGCATTAGTGTATCCAAAGAACTGTTTGAGAGAACTGGAACAGCAAGACTTTCTGGGTCATCCAGTCTGTGGCACAGATACCTGGTGTGTGTTTTGAGTATGTACAGTGTGTGTGAGGACGAGGGATAGGAATACAGTATCTCTATTAAATCGCTTGAGCGCCGCCGCCTTGATGGTGGAGCCTGATGGACTAAGTTACCCGACTAAGGCAGATACCATGTAGGCAACGTCTCTGGTTTGATTACAGCTTTCTGTCTTTGTTTAAAGGTGCACTGTGTAGGATCTGGCGTAATCTGGTGGTGAGGTTGCAGATTGCAACCAACTGAAACTTCTCCCGTGTGCCAAGCGCGTAGTCATTTTTAACTACGTATTTTAACCGGATGAAGGCTTGACGTCTGGATCTGAAGTTATCAGACAAACAAGCTGAGCAAACGTCCGGAACGTCCTGTGTCCGCCGAACAGTGTCTGAGAAACATTGATTTTTAACGTGAAACTGCTTGATTCAGTGTTTTTACCGGTTTTATTCACTTGGTTAATTTGTTTTGGACAGGAGGAGACCTCTGCGGATAATTCGGTTCCCGGTAAAAACCTGCTGAACGATGAACTCTGAAGGAATCCTAATCTGGAGAAGCTGACTGCAATGAAGACAACAACTCCCATGATCCCACGCTGCTTCATGATGTCACCAAACTCCATCTTTTGTTATTGTTTTGATTGACAGACTCCTCGCGGCAGAAAATCACATATTGTGTGTTTAATTAAAATTATTTTCTTCTTTTATTAGGTAGCTGACGGTTGAGAGATGACAGGAAATAACGGCCGTAACCCCTTGGTAACCCTGATTTTCACATTTAATTAAATTTGTGAAATGACCAATTAAGACTTCCAGGTAATTAGATATTTAGAAATATGAAGGCAAAACTGGGTTTACTGTTTTATTCTATTGTGGAATAGCCCTTCAGCCTCTTTCTAATCTAAATTAAAAACTATCCTATTTTCTTGTGCCTTTGATTGACTTATTTCCTCTACTGCACTTTTATTAGATTTACTGCAATCATTTAATGGTTTTATATCATTTAATTTGAATTGCCTGTGTGTTAAAATGGTGCCATAACTGTCTTACACCACACCACCAGAATTTTTGCCAGTTTTAAAAAACATTATTTAGTTATATTTGAATCTGCAACCATTAGAAATGCCATCAAAGCCCCCATAAAAGGATGCATCAAACATAATATAAAAATCTTAAGAGATAACAAAATAAACATTAAATGAACCACAAGCGGTCGTGCTGTCGCTGCGTCTGATCAGATGTAAACGCTAAAGGAGGCCATTATGCAGCGGCCACATCCCTCCTCTAACAGCTGCACCCAAAGACAAACAGGCCGCTTCAGCAGCCTTATCACAAACAGCAGGCCTCTGCCAGCTGCCTGGAGCTCATGTGACCTATCATTAGACTAATGGGCCGTCGATTAATGTTAACATGCCAGTAGAGCTCATATCGGGGAGATCTACAGGTCGGTGCAGAGCCATTAATAATATAATTGACTGGCGTGCTTTTCCCTGCTGGTGGCCTTTTACCTTTCACATCTTTTCTTGATTACACAATGATCCTTTTCTTTTGCCAGGAGTCGCCCACAATTACACATCACAGATTAAATCAGACAATCCAGGGTGGGAACAAGCACTTTTCTTTTACATTGCATCTTAAATTTCTGTTTTGTTTCATGTTACTATGTAACTGCAAAGAAATGGAAACTAGATATACACAAATATGTTGCTGGAGGACAAATCTGATCTATAACACACCCTCTATTTAATCCATATGATCTGATCCTGTCAGGCCTACATCAGGTTACAAAGTGGCTACATGTAGAACTGACTAGCCTGTAGAGCTGGGACAAAACACGTCTCCCGATTCGATACTATCACGATACTTGGGTGCCGATTCAACATATGTTGTGTTTTTTTTAAGTATTGTGATTTGATATTGCGATTTTTGTTAACTTTTTTAACACTAGACTATGGGAACAAGTTGAATCATACACTTCTAGGGACTTTTACTTCGGAAAATATCTAAAGTAATACAGTAAAACTGTTTCAGCATGTATGTAGTCTGAGATGTCCTGAAGTCAAATATATCAGTCATTGTCAGGAATTATTTATAACTTTTTTCCAGCAACCCAAAAATCAAAGAATAAACACATTTCCCTCACAAACTAGTGGTATTTTCTTTTTAATTTACAAAATGTCACTCCTATTATCATCATTATAATCCATTCATCATAGATCTCCTTCTCCCTATCTGCATTCTCCATCTCTTCCTGGGGGATCCCGAGGTGTTCCCAGGCCAGATGGGATATATAATCCCTCCAACGTGTTCTGGGTCTGTCCCAGTTGGGCGTGCCTGGGAAACAGTGGGGGATGTCCAGGAGGAGGCATCCTAATCAGATGCTCGAGGCACCTCAACAGGTTCCGTTCAGCGCAAAAGGAGCTACTCTGAATGACTCAGCTCCTCAGCTCATCTGGAAGGGTCTTACTCTTTCATTCACTACCCAAACCTCAAGACCATAGGTGAGCTTTGGCTCACGCTGCAACGTTTATCTTGCATCTGGACACTAAAACAACACAGGCTCAAAGCTCTGGAGCAAAGCCAGCTGTTGTTACTGGCTGAGCAACGTGCCGGTGATGTGTAGCGAGTCGTCACCGCTATCACAGATATCGTGATAAAAACTTTTATTTGGGTGCCAACTGTACACCCAAACACAGCGGACGTGCTGCACCAGCTGCATGGTGCAGAGATGCTTTTGCCTGGGTGCTACCTACTGTGGAAATGTCCCCGCTTAAGAGGATTGGGAATTCAAACCAGGCACTTTCTGCTGAATAAAACATCACAGCTAGAGGGGTCCTACGCTGGTTAAATGCTTAGCTCTGCACAGAGGTGTAGCGGTGGCGGGAGCCTGTGTGTGAGACACAGCTGAGAGGCATTACGCTCACCTTTTGATGTCAGTGAGCAATAGTGTTGAGTAAAAAATGTGACAGTAACAGCTGACGGATGAGCAACAACACCAGGTATGTTTCTTCACGGGGGCTGACATCAGCACTGAGATTCAATCTTTGACAACAGCAACACCTCAGACAAAATCTAGTTCACCACAGCGAGAGGGGGAAGCCACACGGAGCGCTTGTTTTATCTTTTAGCAGTCTAGAGACATTTGTGGAAAGCATGAGGTGTGATTCCTACTGATGCTGGGAGATCTGATAGAGTTTTTTTCTTTTTTGCTCAAGCTGAAGTGGTTTTGACTTCTAGTGAATGCAAAACATCAAATACATTCTCACGACTAAGAAACTGAATCATGGAGCAGTGTGTGAAAAGAGTACTTCAGTTATTTTAGTCAACATTTAGTCTACAAGAATCACACGAGACAAAGCTTATTTCGTTGGATTTGAGTTACGCTGTCTGTGCCAGCTCTCACAGACTGAACGGGTACGTTTTAAAGTCAGCAAGCGGTGTTTAACAATACTGCCATTTCCTTCCTGTCTATTAGAAAGAACCTCCTCCTTGGTTTATTCATGAAAACAGGGATATTAATCAGTGGGTGAGACCTGAACTGACCCACAACAGTGCTCCGTTCCCACACAATTTTTGGAATCATGTTGTCATTTATAGTTATACTTCTGTCTACATTTACAGTCCCCTGTCATTTTCATTTTCATTTGACGTCTTTAAAATAACTTCAATACTTCTAGCTTGAAATGTCCATCTGTTCTGGCTCGCAATGATGTCCTAAAAATGACAATGACATGGGAATCAAGTTTGTAAGATGACATGTTTTTTCTGTCAGTGGAGACTTCCATTTATTCCTGTGGGTTTTGGGCGAGTGCATCTATTAGGGACGTTCCTAACTACTGATTTCCGACGTTTAAACGGAAGTTTAAATTTAGACTAGTCGACTAGTCTAAAAGTAAGAAAACACTCAGAAAACAGTCAAACCTGAGCACAATTTAATCTATAAGGTTACACATCGTGTATAAGAGCTATTTGAAATCATTAGTCACGTTTTTCAAAATCAAAATTGTATTTTAAATGCCGCTGAAATCAATATTTCTGCTGATTTTTGTACTTAATAATAAGTAGTGAAGGTCCTTCCTATGAAGGTCAACAAGTCCAGATATCTCCATCTACACTGATAGTGTTCAAAACAATAAGAACATTATAAAGGGGGCGACCTAGACGAGTGGCAGAGGCTTAAAACACATCAGTGAGAAGTGAGCTCCAGATTAGGGAGAAACTCCTGAAAAGTTAAAGGTGGAGTTAGCCTTTACATCGCCTAAAGCAAATATGTATAAGTGAGGATTGTTTGAGCAAGTAAATGAGGCGGCCTTCCTTTGTCTAACTTTTTTTAAACATTCTCTTTTATGTTTGCACAACTCCTATTTAGCATCCCAAGACTTCTTACGAAAGAGTAAAATATTAAAGTCTCCGTGGCTATGCAGCGCTAATAAGTGAATAAATGATAGGGAAGGAGTGTGTTGAAATATAATTATTAATAAACTGCCAGGAGCAACATGACATATTTATCTTATTTCCCTTTCAGATTAAAATCCAGCACCTGCATTAGCAGCCAGTGCAGAAGCCGAGTGGAAAATCATGAAAACCACCAATTATAAATCAACACAATCATAGCAAAAATACTTTTGTTGCTTGCAGTATAAATGTTTTTAGGACATGAGGAAAGTCTTTATTGGGGAGTTTTTTATCTTTGCTGTGTAATTGGGCTGTAAAGCAAACGTGCGCTCTTTGATCTCACTGAAGTTTCAGCCGCTCTCTGAATGCAGCACCCCTATGGGGATGTTATTTACCGAGTGTTTGAACATCTATGCATTATTTGTGAAGCTGATAGCACGGCGGCAGTACCCTCCTGGTGCCTCTGTTGGCTAAGCAATGAACCACGACCCATTACCGGTATTAATCTAGGGATTTAAAGCAAAAATCAGTAACCTGTGACTTTATACAGCTGACAAACTGCACCACAGCTAAACAGCTGCAAAATATTTATGAAGACTGGCTTTGCCAAAATCCTGTGTGCACGCTAATCTCTCCAACAAAGAATATTTAGGACATGAGAGGATATACTAAGGCACATATTCTCCACGGTTACCATAATGTATATGCATATAAAAAAAACCTTTGGCAAGAGCTGACCAACATAAAAATATGAATACAAAAGTACAAAAACAAGTTACAAGGTTGTGTACAATCCTGCAGAGCAATACATCAATTATTTATAACAGTTATAATGATTTATTTCGGCAGCATGAAGCCCAGATAAAAAAAAGGAGAAGATTCAAACCCAAGCGCGATGACTCATAATCGCGACCCTCAAGGCTTCTCTGCGACTAAACAAGCAGTCTAAATAGATAACCTAGATAGCAGACTGCATCCCCACATCTGTCACGCTCAAACACACCATCACGCGAGGTAACACGGGAGACACGCTGGCTACGCCCGGCTTCTCCTCGCCGTTAACTAACGGAGCCAGACATGCATGGCAGACGTCACATGGGAGACATTCTAACAACATGAGACCTCAGAGGACCGGGAAAGAGGATTGGAGCATGCGTGTCCCCTCACTGACCCTCTGTATGCTGCAGCTAATCACATTGTATGTGGCTATATAATTAGCTTGCTCATTAGTCAGAACCCCGGGGTTATCTTTATTAACTGTCACGCAGGCTGTTTCGGGGAACGGGCACATGTCGTTGTTGTGTCTATGTTTAATTAATAGCACTTGAATGGGTGCCATCCACAGCTGCTCACTGCTTGTAAACATCCTAGTCTGTCACCTAATAGCCGCTGAGGTTAATTATTATGAGGCTGTTTGCGGTATCTAATGTTGTGTTCTTTACATTATAGAAAAGTCACAACAAAATCAAGTGATGAGTAAGATGGCTCGCCACGCTCTCTGTCTGCATGTTTATGTGACCTCCAACAGGACGTTCAGATATTAACTAGAAAAACATGGAACATTAGATCACATGTTCGTTCTTTTTGTACTTCATTTGTACATGTTTCTGTGTACACATGATTTATAAGATCATGTTGTGAATTATTACAGGCATATGTACAAGATGTAAACTAACTGACCAGAAAACTAGACACCTCTGTACATTGTCCTATAATGAATACCAGCATGGTGATCATTTTTAGAGCTGAAATCAATTTTTCAAGCAAATATGCAAAGTTTAATATATAGTGAAGCTTCTAAAATGTGAATATTTGCATGTTTTCTTGTCTTCTTCAGTATGATAGGAACTGCAACTCTATTTACATATAAATTAACCTGCAGATTACTTTCTAGATTAATGGTTTGGTGTAGAGGTGCAACGATTAATCGATGAGTTGTCAACTATTAAATTAATCGCCAACTATTTTGATAATCGATTAATCTTTTTGAGTAATTTTTTAAGAAAAAAAAAGTCAAACATTCTCTGATTCCAGCTTCTTAAATGTGAATATTTTCTGTTTTTTTTACTCCTCTATGACAGTAAACTGAGTATCTTTGAGTTGTGGACAAAACAAGACATTTGAGGACGTCATCTTGGGCTTTGGGAAACACTGATCCACATTTTTCACCATTTTCTGACATTTTATGGACCAAACAACTAATCAATAAATCAAGAAAATAATCGACAGATTAATCGACAATGAAAATAATCCTTAGTTGCAGCCCTAGTTTGGTCTATAAAATGTCAGAAAATAGAAAAAAAGGTCCATCCCAAGGTGATCTTTAAAATAGATTAAAAACATATTCAGTTTAATGTGATACAAAACAGAGAAAAGCAGGATATCTCCATATTGTGAGCACTTTTTATCTCGACGCTCATGTTAACAGGTTTAGAGCAGCCACACAGCGCGGCTCGGCTGCGTGTCAGCTGCAAATAAACACACGCTTCTCAACCTTTTTCTGTCAAAAATAAATTGAAATGACATTTATAATGAAATGAAATGGGCATTATGAAAGGCAAATTCTATGTAGAAAGGGCTGTTAGCAGCAGGGCTGCAGCAGAAACGCTGCCGGTATGGACACCAGACAGACGCAGCGGTTCAGCGAGGCAGCCGTCACACGCTGCTCCAGCACCCAGCGTGTCCCGGAAGTTATGGTCATTCTGTGTATTATATTCTGAGGTGTGCTTTGTCCTTGTAAGGCCCCGGACCTCGCTGAGAGCCGACAATTTGACTTCCACCTGTCACGTATCAATGTCGAGCTTTAACGCTGCTGAAGGAGCTTAAAACTCTCTCTCTCACACACACACACACACACACACACACACACACACACACACACACACACACACACACACACACACACACACACATTCCTCACATGCTGTACAGTAGAGACACACCCTCTTTATAGCTCCATTATATACAGCACAAGTGCCATAACTTAAACACAATTTGGGTGCGTCCAGATAAAAAGTTGAAACTCTGCTCTTTTGTCTCCGTCAAATTACTGTTGATCTTACTGATCATAAACCTGTGTATTTTTCTAACACTTTAGAAATAGCTGTTTGTTCGTGTTCCCTGGCAAACAGGGTTTCAATTGTAATAATATAATAGTACAGTATGTATATATGCCAACCAACCACTTTCTCCATATATAATTTCAATAGGTCTACTGGCAAAATGTCAAATACTGTAGCAGGAGATTTATATCTAGGCACCGCGAGATATAAAATACACATACATGCATGAGATTTAAGGGGTTAACCTCAGTTTAATAGGATGTTTATTGTTTTTGGTTTACAGTTTTTTATTAGTTATCTTTTTTGGGAGAGTTTGTATTCAGGGGAAATACTTTTGAGTGATACTTTTTTATTGTATAAAGAAGTATTTTCTAATGCTATAAAGGACCTTGGTTCAAGTATTTCTCTATAACATTAAATATTCATTACAATAAGCAACCAAAGTACAGAAAAAAACATCCTTAGGTATTATTTATTAAGAATTTATCACTCAGAAAACTCAGCTAATCTGCTTTATCAGGACTGTGTGGGTGTAGTTTCATCAGATTTGATTGACAGTGTTGGAAACACAAGCAAATAACCACATATTTATAATCACATTTCCATACAAATGTTGCTAAATCCTGATTTTAGTATTTCATGTTGTTAATCTCGTGATGCCTCCCGGTGTGTAAAGGCCTTTAGACTCAAACACCTGGAAGATTGGACATCTGTATTAAAGCAGTTAAGCACCGACGGTGAGCAGAGACACCTCGGTCCTGTTTGTGTGTACCAGCTCCAGCTAATTGAATGGCCTGCTGGGTCTGAGGCTGTATGTGTTACCGCTGCTATTGATCGCAGGTCTGTCTCTCTATTAAACCTGCCTGCTATACTGTCTCCTACAGCAGCGGCATGCTGAAGCATCCACACATACCTACACACGCAAGCATAAAAGCACAAGTCCTTTACAACGCCTGCTGCAAAGAAAACAAAAGAAAGAAGGTGCAAACAAAAACAGGAAGAGATAGAAGAAAAAAAGTTAGATTCAACAAAAAAAAAGAAAGAAGGAAGTATCCACACTGGATGAAGCCTTTTGAGCCATTAAACCAAAGCCATTAAATCAATTTCCTCTAATCTGGACAGGGCCATCCCAGAGCAGGAAATGCCAACCAGTAAGCCTCTCGAGGGAAAAGCAGCTATTGTGCCGGGACACAGAGCATAAACGGAAGGTCTGATTTAATAAAATGACTTTTTTCCTCTCTGCTGGGGAAGGTTCCTGGTCTCTTTCATTCATTCTATCTCTCTCCAACACTTCTCAGTACACGACTCTGCAGCAACTCAGACCCCTCATTACTAAGAACAAGGTGTACCTGATTAATACAGAACAAATTAATTCAATACAACACTGACAGGCCTGGCAGGTAGGGGAATTGGCAGCATGATTTTTGCAACATATATTCTGCTTTTGTGTGTAGTGTTTTTGTTCCATGCCATTTTTTCCTCGCCAAAATTGAGCGTAAATTTGGAGCGTTATTTAGCCTAGCTTATTATGACGAGGAAAAAATGGCATGGCCATTTTCAAAGGGCTCCCTTGACCTCCGACCTCGAGATGTATGAATGAAAATGGGTTCTATGGGTACCCACGAGTCTCCCCTTTACAGACATGCCCACTTTATGATAATCACATGCAGTTTGGGGCAAGTCATAGTCAAGTCAGCACACTGACACACTGACAGCTGGTGTTGCCTGTTGGGCTGCAGTTTGTCATGTTATGATTGGAGCATATTGTTTTATGCTAAATGCAGTACCTGTTAGGGTTTCTGGACAATATTTGTCAATGTTTTGTGTTGTTAATTGATTTACAATAATAAATATATACATACATTTGCATAAAGCAGCATATTTGCCCACTCCCATGTTGATAAGAGTATTAAATACTTGACAAATCTTCCTTTAAGGTACATTTTCAACAGATAAAAATTTTAATTAATTTGGGATTAATCGCAATTAACTATGGACAATCATGTGATTAATCATGATTAAATATTTGAATCGATTGACAGCCCTACTTTATAAAATGCCATTCAGCTATTAAACATTCAGCAAAGAATATAAAATGATCTCACTTGCCTCATGGGAGCAATTTTTAGGTATTATTTTATGTTTGATGAAACATCAGTCTACGATGCTACAATGGTTTAGAGGTCACCGCTTTGTTTAGAGTCAAAGTAACTGGCAGCGAACCAGACACCTGTTTGATACTGAGTCATTGTTTTGATCTGATGTGGTTGAGTGGCTGAGCATATGGTGGTAAAACAAGATAAAGGGGAAAAAAGATCCTATATAATTAAGGTATCGCAACAGTTTGTGTAGAATGTGGGCTCTTTATTAATGAACCTGGATTTAATTTGCAAAGCCACGTTTCTCTGCCAAAAACTGGTGTTAGTGTCAGAGGTTGTGCAACGGTGGTGTCTGTTTCTCCCCGAGGCTGTTTCACTCATTTCTGCTGAAATTTCTCCGAAATTCATTCCCATGAGCTGTACATCACGTACCCTCCTGACAACGTCTACGCTACCTCGATCGCGCTGTTGATCCTATTGTTACGCCGTTACTTCGCCATGCAAATGCATCCTTGTGCATCGCCTGCAGTAATAGTGTGACGCTATTTGGGCAGGATGATAATGGCTTCTGTCATTCAATCTTCTCCCGTCTTTTGTGTGTGTCTGTAGGGAATATGCCTTTATCCTGTGCCGGTCCATTAGCTGACAATGGACGAGTGTGGGGAGAACATTACCAGAGAGACATTTGTTCACTGTCTGACAATGCTCTGCTGTGAAAGGTGACACTAAATTTCTCATCACACGCCCACGCAGATAAGTTTCTCTTTCCTTTTTCCTTCAATCTGTCTGTGTGTGCATCCATGTGCATGTTTGTCTGCAAGCATGTATACAGCTCAAGCCCTCTAACATTATCTCATCTCTCCATTACTACAAACTTGTGTCAAAGCGTCTCGTATTGTATCTGGAAATAGAAGAATAGCATCAGATCAACTGCAGAGGTTGCACTCTCACACTAAACGTCTCCTTCCCCGTTCCCTATCCTTTCAGTTCTCTTGGTGCCGCAACAACACGTGTTCCAAACCACAACTTCCTGCCTGGTGGAGCCACGAGCCGATTGGTTGGAAGCGGTACATACCCCCGACACACCCACCCTGTAATGCTTACTGAGGTTCCTGGCACTAGTTGCTGGCCTTTCTGCCCGGGCAATTAGAGGTTTGCATCTCTGTTATGTGTCTGTGTGCACCCACTCACACACACACACACACACACACACACACACACACACACACACACATACAAACACCCCCCCCAATAGACATTAAGATAAAATACACACATATTTTACACACACAGTGAGCACATTAGCAAACGTCAGACCTGGGCTGTGCTGCGGAGGACAGCTGCCAAGAGTGACCAGCTGTGTCAAAACACATCGCACACACTTACACACTGTTTTTTATTCCACTGCTATTTCATTGATACGCTCGCAGTATTATACTCCACGGGCCGAGGTGCTAAACGCGGAAAAAAGCGTCAGAGATGGGAATGATTCAAAAAGGGAGGGATGGCGTTCAGCACAGAGCAGGAAATTAAAATCCTGAGATCACTCCTATGGGTCAAAGACGTTTTTATAATCCCGAACTTGCAGTGTTTTCATTCTTTTTGTGGCTTTTCCAAGAGCCCGCCCTTTAAACCACACACTTAGCCCATAGTGGGAGAACTTCATCGCAGACCACCTATAATAGCTTTCCATCTACACACCGCTGATGTATGACAGTCGAACGCCTGTTGACGCAGAAAAAAGGGAAAGATGGTAAAATAAATGATCTGCTAAACTTAGGAACAGTGAGGTTTGGGGACGCGGTCCAGCTCGTTCTGCTTAGCTGTCTTTTATACGGGCTGAAATTAAATTAAGGAAATTTAAAACTGCAGTTTTATATGACGAGTAAACACGCGGCTGCAGCAGCACATGGCCCACATAGGGGGAATTCCAGCTCTGCCCTTCTTGCCGTCTAAGCACCAAACATAAACCTCGGAGTTAAATCCAAGAAAAATGAATGAACCGTATATAAAATAAATGGTCCTGCTAAAGAAAAGCGCTTATAAAAGATTATAGAAAGGTATGTCTTGGCACTGAGAGCGTTTGCTGTAGTATCCTGACTCCTTACGTTAAGGAACACAAAGCCAGAGAAGCTGCTAATGGCTCAGCTTGTTTGTTTTCTTTGCGTTTTAGATTCACTTGATACAGGTTAAAGTTTAAGGCTATAATGCACAGAGCGGAACTCCAGCTCCCGCTGCCAGGAAATGACCCTAATCTTTCCGAGCAGGAACAGCTCCAGAGGTGGTAATGCGTTTCCCCTGAGTCAGGGGGAGCCTATGTAGGTGGTAGAGCAGCAGAGAGCAGCAGTGTGGGTAACACAGTGGCAGGGCCATCATTGATTATGGTAACTAACAGAGAGGAAACGTGCCTCATTGTTTCTGCAGTGGTGCAGAGGAGAAATGAAGGAGAGAGGAGGCCGGGAAAACAGGGAGGGCAGATGTGACGGGAACACATAAAAAGGTAAAGAGAGGACGGAAGAAGGTGGGAAAAGACAGATGGTAGTTATAAAAGAAATCACAGAGGGTGAAGAATTGTTTTGGAAAGTAGACTTCAGGTCATTGCAAATCTAAAACGTGTTAGCATGCAAATATTAGCAAATTAGCTATAGGAAAAGTTCACTAAAGTCATGAGGAAGCATCGTCTGGGAACCATGAATGTCTGTACACAAATGTCTGTGCCAATCCATCTGGTATATGCTGAGATATTTGAGATTAAAATCATGGGATTATCAAAGTCTTAAGGGTTCATCGTCTGGGGAACATGAATGTGTGGACAAAACTTTGATATAGTTGCATAGACTGTATATAAGAAGTGGACGTAGTCACCGTGACGTCACCCATTGGTTTGTGGACTACAGTTTTGAAGCCTCAGGTACAGCATTTTGGCCGTCGTCATCTTGGTTTTTGGTCGTCGCCATCTTAGTTTTTAGTCATCGTCATATTGTTTTTGGGTCATTGTCATTTGTTTTTTTTTGCAACCAGAAGTGACACGAGATGGTGGAGCAAATGCTAAATAAAGACATTTTTAGGACACCAAAAAGTTATAATTAACTTTCATGAAGTGAAAACACACTGTGAAAGGGTTAAAGTTGTAAAATGAAAACACGGACAACTCCCAGACCGAACAACGCCGTGGTAGCGACCTGTCAATCACAAGGTAGCCCCGCCCTAAAGCATCCCCTGCTTTATGGTCTATTTGACTCTAAATGGGACCATAATTTACTAAATGAACATCATGCTGTATTGAAGAAGACTTGAAACTAGCGATTGAGACCATAAACTCATGTTTACAATGTTTACTGAGGTAATAAATCCAGTGAGAAGTAGGATCATTTTCTCATAGACTTCTATACAATCAGTCTTCTTTTTGCAACCAGAGGAGTCGCCCCCTGCTGGCTGTTAGAAAGAATGCAAGTTTAAGGCACTTCAGCATTGGCTTCACTTCTCAGACCCGGAGGTTGCCGTCTGGATATTTCAGAGTACAAGTGAACATTTTGACTTGGAGGTAACGCTAGAGGTATAATCCGGGATTATCGAAGTCTGAAGGGTTCATTGTCTGGGCAACATGAATGTGTGTACAACGTTTCATGGCAATCCATCCAATAGTTGTTGAGATATTTCAGTCTGGACCAGAGTGGTGGACCGACAGAGCGCTGCTAGTATGCTAACTACATTATATCACATAGGTGGTAAATTGCTGAATTAAAGCTTCGTTGTTTGTATTCAGAGGGCAGCAGCAGTGCAACAGGATCAAGGTCCAAGCCCAATTACTGTTGGAATTAGCTAAATAAAGCATGTTTAAGTAACAGCATTTAAATTAAGTATTTGTAAATGCACAATTCCTTCCCATTAAAACCGTTAGATTTTATATTTTACCTCATGAATTGCAGACTGCAGGTTAGTGCCGGTTCCCAGCATCTTTTGGAGTGCCATGTTGCAGACTGATATAAATTTAACAAGTCTCAAGGCCGCGTGTCCATCTTTTTCTTTTAAGTTTCCACTCCTTGTTTTATTTCAATAACTCACAAGCTGGCAAGGCTACTCTGAGGCTAGGAATAAAGAGAAGAGGAGAAATAGAGGAAGAGAGACGGTGAGGAGAAGAAAAGAGGGAGAGGGGGGGGGGGGGGGCAAAGCCCAGCGGCTTGCTGCATAAAACCTCTTACCAGGTCTCTGGGGTAGTGTGTGTGTGTGTGTGTGTGTGTGTGTGTGTGTGTGTGTGTGTGTGTGTGTGTGTGTGTGTGTGTGTGTGTGTGTGTGTGTGTGTGTGTGTGTGTGCATGCTCATAATGGTGGTAATTAGCTGATCAAACAGATAGACAGTGGACCAGACTCGTGCTGTGGGTGGGCTCTAATAATCCAGATCATTAGGTATGTGAGTATGTGGTTTATATGTGACTCGTATGAATGTTTCTGTGTGTGTGCGCAGAGTTTAAGTCTGTGAAATCTGCCGTTAAGCTCCAACACTGCTGGATACTACAGCCACCGCAGCGCACTAATCACTCTCTGACCAGTTTTTTTTTTAAATGGTGTGTGTTACTGAAAAAACAAGAATCTCAAATCTTTGGCAGTCAATGGATTCAATTTTTGCCTTAAAAAATTCAGAGTGGAAATCTGGAGAAAATAAATGTGAGGGGAATTTCATGCTGTGATAAAGACCGGTGGGTACAGATTTTTTAAATACACTTTCTGTTCCTAATGTAGAAAAGGATTCATGTCATGCTGCCTCTTACTGTTACAGACTTCCTTTATAAAGAATAAAAGGAGCACAGTTGAGGGTTTGAATTAAAATAATAAACTGTCAATAGTTAACTAAAGTAATCAGAATGTAATTGTTACGTCCTTTATCAGTTATGATACACTATATCATTTATATATATTTTATTTAAGTCATTATTTCATATTACACAAACTAATGATAAAATAACAGAAATTATAGCATTAATAATAATTAGTAATCATTATTACTTAATTTCCTTGTTTTTTAACAGTAAAATAACTATTAATTAACTAGCAATTTACCATTCATAAATGATGGGTTATTATAAAGTGTTATATTTATAAATGTTATCTACCGAAGTTCAGACAATAACCACTAAGTCTCCAAGTCTTGCTGCAGAAAGTAATTTATGAAATTGCTGAGAGTGGAGTCCGAGTTCACACCAGAATATACTCGTCATGTCGGGTACTGACCAGACGCAGGCCTGCAAACCAAATTAAGCCCCAACTGCTAGTTAAAGAAACCAGGCTCTAACGTATATAACCGGCCCACACCAGGAGGAAGGTTCTACCTCCCACTGTATCCCACTGTGCCGGATAAAAGTCCTCTCAACATGTTTCATCAGTCCCGAAGCTGCCACGTCCTTCTAACGACATTTACAAGCTGATTGTTGGGACAATGGCCAGGCGGCCGTGTTCATGCGTGGTCGTTTGATCAGGAAAGACCCACCCTGTAGGTGCTCTGATGTCATCAGAGGTGGCCAGATGAAATCCCAAATCTCTTAAGTTGCATCCACGTTTCCCTCATTTGTTTCCCTGCGTCCCTCCCGCCGGGTGCATGGAGGAAAACGACGCAAGTGAGGGAAACGTGGATTTAAGAGACTTGGGATGCAGCCACCGTACATGCAGGGGGAAAAAATACACGTCGACACGCCTGAAAAAAATCTTCGCTCCCCGGTCTAATGGAAGGAGAAAGAACTGCGACATGATCTGGCAGCGTAACAAGGATTCCTTTATGCCGTTACCCCAAATGTATGTTTTTAAACGCACAATATTTGTTCCTGATGCAGAGGCCATTTTAGGATAAAATACAGTGTGTGAATATTTACATTCTGTCATACTTGAAGTCCTAGGGGATTGGAAATTGTAGGAGAAACACACACACACATGCACAAGCACATGCTAAAAACACTCTGCCGGCTGCAAAAATACACACACTGCAAACAGTCACTTTTTTGGGTCCTCTCCAAGTCTGGTGCTCCTAATAAGCCGGCGCTCATGACGGCAGGCATGTGAGGAGGAGCGGGAGCGAGCAACAGATAAGCAGAGAAAGGATGTGGACGAGTCATTACACTCGACACTGCCACAGCAGGAGAGGAACGGAGGCCTATTTGTTCCAGTTCATTATCTGATGTGATTGAGCTCAAAGAGAGAAATTTCTGATGACAGCCTGAGCCTCTGACCTCAAAGGGATTTTGTACGGAAAAGCAAACAACAAAACAAACAATAATAATTACTGCAAAAAGAAATTATCTGCGAGGATTCTGGCACACGGTGCAGCCTCACATGGCGCAGTGCATACTCTGATGACACATCCTTGCAGGAAACTGCAAGACGCACTGCAACCTGTCTGCAATTACTGCAGACAAATTGATGTCTAATTAGTGACAGAGGATTGGTATGAATGCTCTACAGTATATCCTATATGTTTCTGATTGTCAACAAATCCCATGAAAAGACCAAAACCAACAATGAATTGATCCTACTAACAAGTATTGTGTGTGTATCTAAATGCTGATAGATCTTCTTCCTCTAAAACTATTAAAACACACCAATAAGCCTCACTGTTACACTGGGTGACATTTCAAAGGGTTCCCTTGATTTGTTTTGTGCTGTTAATTGATTTCCAGTAATAAATATATACATACATTTGCATAAAGCAGCATATTTGCCCACTCCCATGTTGATAAGAGTATTAAATACTTGATGAATCTCCCTTTAAGGTACATTTTGAACAGATAAAAATTGCGATTATATATTTTAATCAATTGACAGCACTACAAAATAAAGAATAACAGCCTTTCTTTTTAATAGTCGTCTCTCATATCCTTCAGTGCAAAAGTCCTGCTTCATGTTTCACCTCTGTACTTATTATATTTTGCTCATGGTGCAACAGTGTGGTTTGCATGTATTTGTCAGGGACCGTATACTGTATACTGTACATTGCAGCAGTGCAGCTAGCAATCACATAACTTGTGAAACCTTGAGCCCGGCAACATTTATATATGCTGACATGAGCGAGAGGAGCGATGCGGCTCAGGCATAACAGCTCATTAATGTTAACCGGGTCTGGGAATAGACGGCAAAAAGACCCCAAAAAAAGCCTCTGAAAGTAGGGGCGGGGCCGGGGGAGCTGACATCCACAAATACGAGTCAAAATGCCACAGGAAAAATGAATGAGTCTGGTCTTCGACCACCACAAGATAGGGCCTCACTTGTGTACGACAGCCGCGAATAACCACGCTCACTCAAAAACATCGGCAGCAGCAGCCGTGAAGTGCGGCGGTCATCTGCGGGGTCGGGACTGTGTACTTTCTGTGCTAATGCATTCGATCTCTCGTTAAACTAACGGCTGTCAGAAAGTAAGAAAAAATACTGCTCACTTCAGTCAGTGCGAGCGAGCCGGTCGGCCACACAGAACACACTCTTTCCCTGCCTGGAGCCACTCTGTTTGCCAGGAAACCATTCCCTCTGAGCCGCGAGCAAATAGCCCCTGAGCAGCGGGGGGGCCAGTGATCAATGAGCTGTGGACAGGGTGGCAGCAGACAGCTAGTTAGTTCAGCTGATAAAGCTCCGATAGAGACACGTTCAGGCTGATGAAGCTAAGATCCCCTGTGTGTGTGTCTCTTTGTGGTTGTTACAGGCTGGAGGAGTGACAAGCCCCCCCCGGCTGCCTGCGTTAATGTGGGTTTCTCAGGGGTGTGCGCCCACCAACCTCGGAGTGGGAGTCTTTCTGTAATTCATTGCTACTTTTGGCAAGACTTAACGTTTTATTTTTACCCATTTATATGTGTTGCTATATTTTAAGTCACACTTAAATCATATAAGGCATTCGTTTTAGTCGAAAATGTTTTTTTTAAACATTTATTCCAGTAGTTTCCGACCTTTTTGACTTCTAATCACAGCCTTAATGTGGACATACTGTAAACTGTAAGCAATTTAAACAAAAGTTCCTCTCAGATTGCTTCATTTGAATGATTTTTTTAAAAGGCACCAAAAAAATTGAAAATATCTAGTATTTATTTCACCAGAGAAAAAGACGCAATAAAACAATATATACATACATTTGGTCAAGCAGAAGTATGTGTTTTTCTTATTTATTTTCTTTATTTATTTATTTCTTTATTATTTATTTAGTCCTCTCCTGGGTTGGAAATTAGTCCATTAATCCACTTACAAAAATTAATTAATTAGAAAAAAGTCGTTTATCAAGCAAAGATGATGAACAATTGCAGGTTCCAGTTATGTTATATCATTGTACATTGAATATTCAACAGATTAATAATGAAAAAACATTACATGAAGCCCTAATATTTTAAGGCATATTTGAGATCACTGTTTCTAACATATTATTATTAGGGCTGTCAATCGATTAAAATATTTAATCGCAATTAATCTTAGGATTGTCCATAGTTAATCGTGATCAATCGCAAATTAATCGCACATTATATATCTGTTCAAAATGTACCTTAAAAGGAGATTTGTAGTAAGTGTTTAATACTCTTATCAACATGGGAGTGGACAAATATGCAAATGTATGTATATATTTATACTGTAAATCAATTAACAACACAAAACAATGACAAATGTCGCAAGTAAATTCATTAATGCGTTAAAGAAATTAGTGGCATTAAAACAAATTTGCATTAAGGCATTATTGTCATGTTAAATTTGACAGCCATAATTATTACCTTATTAAAAAAGTATTCCAATTTTATTGATTTCAGAAGCTAACACTGACTTTACTCTAGTTACAGACGCTTTTTACGTTGGTATTAAGTAAATAAAGTTATTATTTATTACGTGAATGTTTATAGTTATATATGTATATCTATGGGGAGGGTAGTGACTTGGTGGCTTTTGCCTGCCACAGGCCTTTAACAGGCATGTGTGTCTTTAGCACAGTGATGTGAAAAAGAGACACCGTGTGCCGTCCTCTCAACACTTCTGTGATGAGGGAAGAAAGCGAGCGCTGGTGCCTTTTACTCTGCTGTGACATTAGTTTGCTCAACAGAAAATGAATGGTAAAAAACATAGGAAACATCTAGAGCCACCTGCAGAAACGCTGGCAACATATAGAGGGAAAGTCTTTTTTAATGAACAGCTTCTCTGTCAGAAGGGAGCTGGGTGAATGCTAGACTGTTACCAGGATGCCTCAGGTGGACAGATTTTACCTTGAATTGGGCTTACCTGTCATAGTTTTCCACAGAAACTGGTCCTGTGGTCATTAAAGTCATGTCTGTGTGTGAGCATGTGTGTGTGAGCGGAGTGGGCGCATCAGTCATCACTAATTTTCTAGGATTAAAAAGACAGAACAGGTGCACAGTGTGGCCATTTTTAGTTGACCGAGTTTTAAGTTTTCTCTTCTTTTCTGAAACTTCTTTATGTTGAAGCAGCAGTGGGTAGAAATGGAGCAAATGTGATTAAAAGAAGTTATTTTTATAAAACGGTCACTATATCCTGACAGTAGTGCATGAAACAGGTAATCTGAAAAAAAGCATGTGCCTCCGTGTCTTCCGGGGCTCCTAATGGCATCTGCAAGGTTTCACAGATTGGAGGAAAACAACCAATCAGAGCTGATCTGGAGCCTGCCGTCTCTGAGCAGCTGTCAATCACTCATGAATGCGCTGATCAAATATGAATCAATATTCTGTTACTGTAATGCCTATTTCTCTCCTCAAATGTTTTCATAAATATCTTGTGGTGTACTGTTTAGCTGTAAAATGAGAAAGTTTGTGACCCGGCAGCCATGTTGAGATCAGTTGAGGAAATACCAAGCACCGCCCACCAGCCAGAGCACATCCAATAGGAACGCTCTCTCAATGAAATGACCTGTGATTGGTCAAAGTCTCCCCTTGCGGGCTAGATTTTTTTAAAGCCTGAAAACAGAGCCATGAGGAGGTGCAGAAGTCTAGTTATCTCTCATAACACTTGAATTGCAATATGCTGAAAGGTTATTATGGAGCTTTTGCCCAATGATGCCAAAAATATTCTGCCTACTGCCACTTTAACAAGTGTTTTACACTTGAGAAAACACTCACTCCTTCTGCGGTCAAACTGGGTGACACAAGTGTTGCTTTACCTTGAATACGTCACTGTCTTTTCAGGACACAAAGAACACATGAGGTCAGAGGAGTCTACAGCATGCATGTGTTCACGTGTATCAAGTCACCTTTGCGGCTGCCGAGAGCAGAAAGAAAAGTACACAGGTTGATGGAATATATAATGGGCTCCGGCTATACTGCATTCCTTCCTATACAGCAGTTCACCGAGTGCACGCGTTCTCAACAACAGCACAGATAACAAGCCAAGAGCACTGATGTCACACACCAGTAATTGCTGTCTTCTGACTGCAGTTACACCAGTGCTTCGCTATGCATTTGCGGGGGTTGTTTGCCCGGCGATGGTACATCCAGCTTTTTAAAGGGTAAGAAAATAAGAGAGCACAAGAGAGATTAAGTGTAATTTTCCACAAGCAGGACAAGAGGCCGATTTTTTTTTTTTTTAACTCAAGCGGAAAATATGTTCTTTTACTGCTGTGCAGAGCCCCAGGGCTGTATTTACAGAAAGTTGCACAACCAAAACAGGTAACAGTAAAGACCGGGGTTGATTGACACCTACGTAATGTTACCAAAAAAAGCCTGAATCAGTGAGCAGTAATGTAAAAGTCACTGGATTGTGATGTGAAACAAATCAGAAGAGGGATTACTTGGCAGATTAATTCAGTGGGTTGGATTCAGTGTATCTACAATGCAGACAAGATTAACTTTTCTTTGTTCTAATGTGTCAGAAGAGTAGACAGATGAAATGTGATTATACATCTGTAGTTTTCCAATTTCACTGCTGCCGTTGACATGACGGACTGTCAGGCTTTTACTTTACTGCCTATGACTATATATACACACATACAACATGCACCCACTAAAAAAAAAAAAATGTGCATGCTACACAGTTTGAACATGTGTGTGTATGAGGTGTGTGCATGCATGTGTGTGAGTGTCCACTGCAGCAGCTACGTCAGCAGCGGTCCTGTAGCGCCAGGTGAGATTTATGAGGTGTTAAGAATGCTTGCCTCCAGCCCAGTGATGGGAGACCGATCCCACCTCCTCGCCTGCCTGTGCCCCCGCCTAACACCTCGCCTGGCTCCTTCCCACACAGCTGCATGTATGCGCACAGTACCCCCCTGCACACACACACACACACACACACACACACACACACACACACACACACACACACACACACACACACACACACACACACACACATATGTTCACATCAACCCCTGAACCCGAAAGTGTGAGTCTAATGTCTGCACCACCCCCATCCCCGCTCTGAAAGACGCACTTCCTGGAGCTAAGCACACCTTCTAAAATATCCCGTTCCTGCCTCCAACGATTTTCTTTCCCCGCTGACGAAAGCTCTTCTGTGGAGGAATCACACACATTCTGGCCTTCGTCTAACCAAAGAGCGTACTCTCCAGTGGGGGCCACTCGGAGAGAAAAGCTTTACTTGAAAGCGGCTCGAAAGGTCACTGCAGGAGCCGGTGAGAAGGAGGGAGCGTGTTTCACAGCTTTTACAAGCATCATGAATCACCAAGGCTTCTCACTTCACTGGCTGACATTGAAGACGCTCTCTTGCCTGACAGAAAGTATAGAGTTGAATTTTCTCTTGCAGTTGCTAAATATTCTATAGCTTAAGAGACCATATCGTATATATATTTTGGACACAGTATTTGTATCTAGGGTCCAGGATATAGGGATCAAGAGTCCTTATAATGGTAATCTGCTGATACCGAGCCTGATCCTATACCTATATTTACCCAAACGTTCATTTGACACATTAAAATAAAAGCGGCAGTAACGTATTGATATGATATGTATGAAAGTTTAACTGGGAGAATGTGACGTGACTGGTGAAAACGGCGAGCTGAGTAAAGAAAGGATCGGCTTTATTTTAGTCGATACGATCCATTAAAATATTCCCTGATCTATCTTTTGGATCTGCTCGGCTCTGTATGATCTTTATTTGTACCATATTGGCTAAGCCTTCAGGCTTATCTTAAACCATAATAAATTATACTTCACTTCTACCAATGAATCTGCTATTTGAGCACAACTGATCAAGTACCTCTTTGTGTTTTTGTCTTTGTAAGACATTTAGGTTTGCCTTAAAATTCCAGGTACAAAATGTCTTCAAATCAACAATCCAACAAAGACTAGGGATGTATCAGGAACCGATACTTCGGTACCAAGTCGATACCAAAATTCCGAAACAGTGATGTACTCGTTTTTCTACAATACCGTAGGTACCGGGGATCAGGGCTCTAGACTAACGGCATCCCGACGTCCAGAGGACGATAATGCTACATTGTGCAGAGCTAACAGCTAACGTTGCATTGTGGTGCGTTCAAGATCTATTCAGTAAAAATGAGTATTGGGCGAAGGTAAATTATGACGTTATAATGATGTGTTCAAATGTAATCTTGTAAAATTTAGTTTTTGGCGTGAAGTTGAGGCGAATTATCAGGGATTAATAATAAATTCACAAAAACCAGTATGCAAACGGTAAAAAAGGAGTGTATGTTGAAGTAATTGGGATTTATTGTTTTGTTTTTCAACATGGTATCGAATTGGGTATCGAAAATCAATGAATTTCACTGGTATTGGTATCGACTACTAAATTTCTGGTATCGTGAGATCTCTTACAACCTTAGGCGAAACTTGATTGTGCAACAAGAAGCACTTACTCAAAGCAACTTTACTCCGGCTGAACTAGGTCACTAACTTTTCTTCCTGTAAGGGGGTCAACAACACCCTGGATGTATTTACAACAGCATCACAACCAATTACAATATTTACAATAGTAATAGCGACTTCTTTTCAACCTCTTCCCCCTTTGAGAGAGAGAAGGACACAACCAAACCTGATGTGCACATGTTGCCTTGATCACCACAGCAACACTCAAAGAGGAGCTGCAACAACAGCTCATTACAAAGGCTCACTTCAGCATCACCTGAGTCCAGTTCCCCCACTCCAACCTGTGACCGACACCAGACCCCTCTGGTCCAGCATGAGCTCTCTACCATTAAAGCTGTTCTCACCAAACATCTGTCCAAACAACTCTGGGGGTTATTCCGTCTCACTGTGCCCGAGCTGCTATGCATTATCTGCCTCTGCTGCTTCCCTAATGCCGCGGGGACTTAGAGCAGGATTAAACCACAATTATGTGCTTCCCCATTCGCTCCAGCTGTTTGCAGAGAGGAGAGGACTATGGGAGGCACTATTCCAAAAAGTTGCTTGCCAAAGATGCTTTGTGCAGTCATAGAAAACAACATCATTTACATAAAAGTCTAATTCTTTCCGCATGTGGTGCTCCATCACCTCCAGCCATCACATGCTTATTTCAATTCACTGAGAAAAATCTCTTACTTAAAACCACTTTTGTCATTAATAACCATTAAATCCTGACAAGACAAATTAATTATTTCCGTTTTCTGCTACTTTATATTTCTACTCTATATTGTACTTTCTACTCTACTACATTTATTTGACAGCTTTAGTTACCAGTTACTTTTAAGATGAAGCTTTTACACAGTGGATAATATAACAAGCTTTTAAAATACAGCACATTGTCAAAGATTAAACCAGTGGTTTCCAACCTTTTCTACTTCTGACGTCTTACAAACAGCAGTCGGTAGTCGGGGTCACATTTCAGATGTCTGATTTCCACCAAATAGAGATTTTTCTCTCTAAACTTCTATATTTCTCTTCTATATCTCACCAAAAATCAAAGATTTTTACTTCTATTTTTACGTTGCTGTATTGGTACTTTTAATTGAATTAATTCAACTGTGCAATACTGTCATTAATACTACATTTATACTGTACATACTGTACATTTAAAGAAATATTGTTATTCATTTCTTATTTATACCATTCTGGCACTTATATTAACACACTTAATAAATCCCATTTTGTATTTACTTATTTGCACTGTGGTTATTTGTTATACATTGCACGTCTTAATGCAAATATTGGTAGATATTTCATATTTCTTATATTCTCATTTTCTTATTTTTAATTTTTAATTTTAGTACTCACTTATATTTCTTACATATATTGTGTTTATATTGTAGCATTATGTACATAATTTACACGTTACATACTCCTTTATTTCTATTTTCTTACATTTCTTTATGTTTATACAAGAGCAACTATAACGCCCCAATTTCCCCGACAGGGATCAATAAAGTATTTCTGATTCTGATTTTACTTCAGTAAAATATCTGAATACTTCTTCCAACACTGGATGTGAGGCAACAGTGTCAAATACAAATCAACTGAACTATATGAATAAGGAACTACTAAAAGAAATGAATTAATATGTACATCTAGTTTTACTTCTGTTAAAATTGTATGGACTGTATTGTATGTAGGGATTGTATTTTAATGAGTAAATCAGGGGAACATCTCCTTATAATACCTGTAGCGACTCCTCAGTGGGCGTCACTGAAGCTAAATAAAAGCTATAAGCTAAACGAGGCGGAGCTACAGAGACAGCGAGCATATGAGCTGCACATACTGCGTATGTGACAAATCACTGTGCACAATTAGAGGATGAGGACAGTAGACGGGATAAGGATAATGAATCGTTATCCAAAGAAGCCGCTTGCTGAGTCTGTGATGTGTACACACGCATTATAAACATACATGTATTAATCACATGGGCAGACGGGCAGAACACAACCTACCAGTCATATTGTGTGTGTTTGTGCGCGGTTAATGATTTCCCCAGGCCTCCTGCGTTGTGTGGTCCGCCTCGTCTCCGCCCTGGAAGAAATAAAAAGAGGATTGTTAGGGTGGGTGAGCAGCTGAGACAGAGGGCGGAGGGTGGCGGGAGGAGGAAGGGAGGGATATAGCATATAGAAAACAAACAAGGCCGTACAGTACAAAGGCCAGCAAGGACACACACCCCTCCTCCCCCTTTCCCCTCTGTCCTCATTCCTCTTACTTTTCTTGTTCTCTGTTTCTGTCTGTACTTCCTCTGTTGACTTCTCTCCCTTCATCTGTCCTCTCTTTCCTTCCTCCTCTATTTCCTCTTAGTTTGAAGACCTTGTTTTTGTTTCCTCTGTCTCTCTCTGTCACTCTCTTCCTATCTTTTATTCCTCTGCCGCTCCATCTATTTCTTCCCTCGCTTCCCCCCCCCCTTCTGTGAAAATTTAACTCAGAAGCCTCGGCCTGTTTACCTCACAGTCAGACATGAAAGCCACACATTTATCTACGGGCCTGCGTCACAGTCATGCTATAATGGGAGCAAAAACATCCTCCTAAAGCTAGCAGTACTGGATTTAATGTCAGCATTGGAGCGAGAGACGTTGACAGACTGACATCAGGCAGACGTTAGCGTGCATGCTACAGACGTCTGCTACCTGTAGGGTCACACTTTGATGCTTACCAGCCTGTCATCTCAGATAAGACGCTAGTGCAGCACTCTTGTGCTAAGCTAGCTGTGCTAACATCAGCTGTGATTTGCCAAATGTTCATATGGTTAACATTTAGGGGAATATTTGCTTTCCTTCTGAGAGTGAAATGAAGAAGATTATATCAATATGTATTGTAATGTAATGTAATGTATTTCCCAAAATGTCAATTCCTTTAAATATCAATGCTGTCTTTTTACCCACATCATTCACAACAAGACAAATGATTTTACCTTTTAAAAAAAAATACAATAATTCAACAGCTAATATTATCAAAACTAAATACCTGTTGTGCTGCTAACACAAACGGTAGTTATTCATTTAAAAAGGTTGAAGCTTGAAAACCAGAACTGACAGAGAGCAGAGTGATGGTGGCGAGATGTCAGCAACTTGGCAAAAGGAGAAAATTCAACAGAGTTCAGCTTTATGCAAAAATGTAAAATGCCTTTGACTTTAGTTCCTATCAGTCAGTTCCTGTTGAACAATGAAAAGCTGATTGCGGCTTTACCAGCTGCACCTCACAACCTGTTTATTATCTGGGGAGGTTTATTACAAAGATGACAACTTCATATTAGAAAACGGCACAGTAATGACAAAATGTATGTAAGCGTTTACAGGCAATTTATCCCTGCTACAGTTCATTATGGTTTGTGTCTCAATAACAAATCCACAAGAACGGTTATGCCCAAAGGCGTCGGTAGGCACGCTGCCCACAACAGACAGACACTTCCCACACAACAACAAAGCAGGGAACAGAAGAAGAAAAACAGATAATGGGGAGGAAAAGAGAAACAGAAATTGTGAGAAAATCTGTGAAAGTGAGAAAGAGGAAGGAAAGAAATCCGCTTAAACTGCAAAGCGTTTTGAGGCGGGAAGGAAAAGAGGAAGCCGTTAATGTCTTTACGGTCCCATCGGAGAGGAAGTGCCGGAAGGAATGCATGTGTGCCTGACTTTCTATATGTGGAGTGTGTTGTGGAATTAGGAAGCGTCTTTGTTGCAGCTTCATATTTGTATATTACATTTTCATTTACGTGTGTGTGTGGACACTAGGGTTGGGATGATGTATATGGTGCGATGATATAAATTTAGCTGCCGTTTATAGCTGTGTTCACTTGATGGCATGTGTGGAAAATGTGATGGGTGGGTTTCATTTCACATTCCACATGAGGGGAATTCCCCTCCGTCTGAACATAAAGAATACATTTATTTCCTGCTGTGGGGAGGAGAGGATGGGGAGACGGATGGATAGCTTTATGGACAGAAGTGCAAGAGCTTCTGACTAATTTAGCTAATAGATGAGGCCGAAGGTCACACGCTGAGTTTACACAGGGGATCTGTGGGCTTGCAGACGGCGGATTAACAGAGAGGCGGTGAAATGGATTGTGTCTGTGCGGCGAACGTCTGTTTGAAATGAAGGAATATGGGTCGGATTTGCCACGGAGACACCAGATCAACTCACTGAAGACAACACGTTAAGATGGGAGGTCAACTATTTAGCCCCTGTGCTGACAGTCTGTGACAACTCAGATCCCCCCCCCCCAACACTGCAGAGCAACAGAAGCGAAGAGATGGAGGGGGCTGAAGGCTGAGCAGCATTGAGCTGAGAGCTTGGAAGAAGACGAGCTTCAAAGTGAAGCCTCTTCATCTTGCTAGCAATGCTATCGCCGCTGCCAGTGTGGCCTTTTCACCATCCTGCTGACATGAATAGCTCCCTTTGTCGCAGTGAAATTCCACTGGCAAGTCTCTAATTAGCTGGAGGGCTCTTCCCCTGCAGACCGGCATGGGCAAAAAAAAAAAAAAAAAAAAAGACAGGGCACAAGGAAAGAGGTAGCTCACTGAGAGGGGGAACTGGGCAAACAATAAAGAGCCTGAATGGAGAAGCAGTCATATGATGCCCTCCTGCTGCAGCTAACTAATAATATAAATTGAGTGTGGAGGAAAAAAGAGTGTGTGAGTGAGAATGAATGTCTCAGGGAAGGAATCTGACAGGTGGTTAACCAGCACCGGGTTGTCAACACCAATATGAATCCTCCAGTTGGTATTTACACTGAATTGTTGAGGAGTGCCTCACCTGCAAATATGTAACAACTATTCTGCCTGAGGATCTGATTAATGTTCATTAGTAACGAGACCTGGCTCACTTCAGATAGGGTTTAGGATGGGAAGGGGAACTCCACCGATTATACACATACAGTAAATTAACTCAATCAACTAACTGTTTTTTTTTTTAGTAAACTTTAAACGTTTTTTGTTTTGTTTTGTTTCAATTTACAACGTTAACACATGTTTAAAACTGTTTAAGACTGCGACCATAATCCGGGACAAAATATGTTTTCATTGAAATTGAGAATGTAGTTTAGTTGCATGGGAACATCATTTTGTAGGAGACAGAGCTGCAACTACAAAGAGTTTAGCGCCATTTCTACCGGTGACTGTATAGTTGTGACATCACAACCATACAGAAGTCCTGACTGCTCATTTAAAACCACAGTTTCTGAATACGGCTGTGTGCATTTTTCCGTCGAGTGAGCTTTTGATGCTTTCACAGCATTTTATATATTAAAAGACATGAAAATCTCACTTTCTACAATATGGGACCTTTAAATATTTGGTAGAAAACTTGTGTTATAAACTGGGGGCATAAAGTTTGAAAGATGAGGGCGTTTAACAAGCAGAGGCCGTCTAATGAAAGATGCTACTGAGTTGCATTATGTAGGTTCCTGGGTTTTAAAGCTGACTCATGCTAAGGACTAAATGTCAGGATCTGTTTCTTCATTTTTGACCAATCGTTGTTTATTTAATCCGTCTTGCATCCCCCGACTTTATGAATATCCAATACTAAATTTCTACCCCCTTTAAATTGTACAATTTGTGTCAATAATGCAACTTTCCCATCATCTTCCCACATCTATGATGCATTGGCCTTGCAGAATACAAGTGAATACAATTGTCTCATGTGTGTTTTCGATACAGTAAGTGTGAGACTTTGCTGGCCCTGTGTACATGCTGATGGGTGTCCTGTGTCAAGTTTGATCTCAGTAGCATTACTGTGGCATGTGATCACATGCCTGTGCTATATTTGCACCGACTGGATAGCTATCTTATATGGTCTATCTAAGCCACAAGCATAAAAGGCACAAATATTGTACAGTACACGAGGCGTGTCCCTTACTGAACTGTAGCAAGGGTCATACAGGATATATGATTAACAGCTTTCATGATGGACTGCGTCTAATTAGTTGCCTTTTTTATTTGCACTGAACAGGATTTTCTGAGCTAAAAATATCTGAGCTACAAACTCACCGTCACTTAAAGCCCCCAAATCCACCTGCTATTGACATCTGAAGCATTGCTGATGCATCAACAACAAAGTTACGGCAGGTCACGGCAGAGCGAGTTGTAAACGAGCGACTTCCTATTTCCTGTTAACAAAGCGACCACAGGTGCTACGAGTAAACAGTACGAGGTTGTGAGGTTGCACAGTCTGATGCACAAAGAAACTGGGTCAGGATCAATATTGCATAGCAAAGTGCAAGGTTGAATCAGAGGTAGTGTAGACGATAATAGCCATAGTGAAAAGACAATGAACATGTTATTATAATATAGAATATTGATCCATGGTTTACTTCAGAAAATGAGTAAGATGCTGTATTGTTAGTCCATATTAAAGGTGCAGTATGCAGGATTTGGCGGCATCTAGCGGTGAGGCTGCAGATTGCAACCAACAGAAATGTCTCCCGTGTGCCAAGCGTGTAGGAGAACTAAGGTTTTGAAGCCTTGAGTTCGGCATTTTGGCCGTTGCCATCTTGGTTTCTGGCCGTCCCCAACTGAACGCTGAATAAGGTATTTTTAGGCGATCAAAATGTTATAAATAACTTTCATGAACTGAAAACACACTGTGAAACTGACATCGCCGTGGTAGCGACCATTGCCGTGGTAGCGACCTGTCAATCACAAGGTAGCCACGCCCTAAAGCATCCCCTGCTTTATGGTCTATTTGACTCTAAATGGGACCATAATTTACTAAATGAACATCATGCTGTATTGAAAAAGACTTGAAACTAGCGATTGAGACCATAAACTCATGTTTACAATGTTTACTGAGGTAATAAATCAAGTGAGAAGTAGGCTCATTTTCTCATAGACTTCTATAAAACCAAAGGAGTCGCCCCCTGCTGGCTATTAGAAAGAATCCAAGTTTAAGGCATCGGCTTCATTTCTCAGACCGTGACTCTAACACACTAACAAGACTCTTGATCAAAATGCCAACCGAAAAAGGTAGAATGGCTGTTAAAGATACCAAACTACATCACAAGGAGATCCAGTTCTGCTTGATCAAAAGTGCAGGAGGTGTTTGGTGGTCTGTCGAAATGCATTTCTAGTTGTCATCTGACCTAAAGGCACAATGCCATAAAGAAGCTCCTAAGGAATATGTCATTATCTGATGGCTCTAAACAAGCCTGGAAGTGTTCCACAAAGAAAAGGGAGGAGACTTTGATAAGATCCGTCAAAGGCTGACTGATTCTTATCTGACCAAGCCTGCCCTCCCAAGTCCCAACATTGCCACCACATCTTTACATTTGTACAGAGAGACTGTAAGACCTGCCTTGTAAATACAGTTCATTAAGTTTTAACAATCTGACTTCTAGCTCTAATTGAAGTTAACTATGAGAAGTATTTCAGAGGCTGTTATGGAGCAAAGTACTTGCCCTACTATTTTTCAATCCAACAATGAAGACAATCATTAGTCGGTGCAAATCAAAAGACAGCAAAGGCATCACAGTTATAAGCCTTAAGGCAAATTAAAAGTTCTACATTTCCAAAGCAGCGACTTTGATGCACGCTGCAAGAACAGGGTCTTATTGTAGGATAAGTGCTTCCCCTGCTTCCTCTAAGTGTCTAAAAAAACGACATCGATATGATCTCACCAGATAGGAAACACACAGTGGACTTGACGAAGTCTAAAACAGAAGCAGAAAAAGTCTCCCCACTTCAGAGGACATTCAACTGAAAACATCTTGAGGGTAAATTCTGTCAGTGGGCCCCAAGTTCACCACTACACCCCCCTCTCTGGTGGCAAATGTAAGGCTTTGAACTCCAGGCCGGGAGGGGTGCGGGGAATTCGCTAGCCTGTCAGGACTATGAATGATGGTGGATGGAAAAGATCAGATCCTGCCTCGCTGTTCTGCCTTCAGGGAAAAGATCCTCTGACGATGCAGAGCGAGCCATGCGAGGCTAAACATGGCAAGTCATAAAGAGCTCCGGCTCTGGGGGTGCAAAGTGTTATCTCAGCATACAAAGGCCCCAATTACACCTGCAATTTCAGCAAAAGATATCATCATCAACCAGGAGATCGGCAAGCAGTTTTAGACGCATCGGTTGCCTCCAGAAATACTTTGAGGTGCTCTCTTAACAATGCAATGTTTTAAAGTGGGATAGCCTTGAGAAGTCAGAGCAGAAGAGATTATAAATGAAGTATACACTGCCATGCTTTTAATCAACTGATAATCTAGGTTGGTTGGAGGGAAGTCATGTAATTTCAGCAAAAATGTCAGCCAAGATTCCACTCGTCTGCTTTGCATCAGCACATTGCATCATGGATATTCTTGTGGCTTGTCTGTGGGAAATGGCTCAAAACCAATCTGTAATGGTTTGGCATGAAGCAGATCCCCTGTCAGTGGCTTTGCAGAGTTCACATGAAAATAAGGCTTCATAGTGGCACTTCATTTCCCAATCTTACTCATCACCACCTTCACACCATCTCCTCCTTCCAATGCACTTAACCTTGACCCATCTCACTTAGTCACAATAAGTGGTAAATTTGATCTAACATCCGAAGCCCCTTTTGAACTTCTTTGGAAGACGCCGACAACCCGTACGAACGAAAGAAATACTATCAAACAATAGCAGCAATTAACGAGTATCGGTGCCAGCAGCCTGAGGGATCACAAACGTGTCTGGCAAGAGAGCGCGAGCAAGAGAGAGAAGAAGTCAACTGTTGGCTTGAAAAGAGTAGTGTGCAATCTGTGTCATGCTTTACATGATTAACCAATTATTCATCATTAATGCGGAGGATGATCTGGTGAGATATAGTAAATGGCATAACATATGCACCATTAGTAGAGGCACAAGTCACATTGGTTCCATGTCAAGGAAGGAAAGGGGCATTCACTGTTCAACCAAATGCAATTAGGGCTGTGTATGTGGCAAGCATCTGACGATACGATACGTATCATGATACAGGGGTTACGATTCAATACATTGTGATATATTGCGATACTGTAAGCAAGGGGATATATTGTGATTTTTTAAATCTAATTTTATGAAAACTGTCATTGTATAAAGAACACACCGCCATATGCATCAAATCTGAGTAAAAAAAAGTGTACGTTTTTATGCAATCAGAACGGTGGGATCTTTATTTGCATTTATCTCAGTCGCTGTAACATCCAACATCATACTGTAGCACTACTTTGAGAGGGCACATACACTGAGAGGGCACATCTCTTTGCATGTAAACTATTAATTAAAAATCGATTTTGGGAATTGATATAGTATCACAAAATATAATTGCGATATCCTATATACTATATTTTCGATATTTTCTTACACTCCTACTTGCAACTGGAGCCTACCAAGGTACAGTACCCTCTCAGGGTCGCACAGAAATATTTTGCTAGTCAAAAAATGTATTTCCTAAGCATATAATATTACATTTTAACCTCTGCAGACGACTACACCAGCCATGTAATCGCTCGCATTTTACTAACGCTTAACGTGCATGACTGCAACCCAATGCGTCTTTTTAGGTATCAAGAAGTCTATTATTTTCAAGTAATAATCTCTAGAATTTTCATTTAAATAAACGTCTATTAATCATTATTGTCAAATGAGCTAACAATGGTGATTGAGCTTATGGCCCACGGATGAAAGCCCTTGAATTTGCAGTATTACGAACTTGGTGTCTGTGAGGACATTCCCGGGAAAAGGCGACACTGTTTGGACATCTGGGAAGTGAGATTCCAAAAGACGCTTGCAATTACCGCTTAACGCCATAGGTGCCGAAAAAGAGAAGAAATGGAGATCTTTGAGATTTATTTTGTACTGGACTGTGAGCGCTGACAAAGAAAATATCCAAGCCTACAGCAGTACCGTTAATGAAATATTATGTCGTGATCTAATATATAAAAATTGCCTGTAGAGGGCGGTGAGTTATTAACAAACTAGCTTTTTTTGCGCAAGATTAAAGTGTCTGTACATCAGGATGCACTTTCAATGTGGATCAAATTGGTTCCTCGTTCCCAGTAAAGGCGTCATCATCCGTGCAACACGATGGGCTTTGCATGACAGCAGTACAAACATGTAAACATTCCCTTCGGAGAATCTGTACTGCCCAGCTGGAATTGATGTAAGTTAGGGACAAAAAAATTGCTCCTTCATGCTATTTTAGCTGTTTCATGTAGTTCAAAACAGTTGTGGGTTTGACTGCATTCTTTCTCTCTGCCCGTAAAGCTTGAGATTTAGCCTATAACATCAGGAATCAATTCTCAAGCCATGTGCACTGAGTGTAACTGTGGATGAAACCATTTATTCACACATACATGGATGTGCATGCCCAAACCCTCACACACACACAAACTTCAGTAAACGTCCTTCAGGCCATCTGTGTTTCAATCTATTCAGGTTGGGGAAGAGAGGGAGGGGGGTCGGAGGGGGTGACAGCATGTTCATAGTGTCACTCCAAGGGCGGTCGTTTTGTCCCGGTGAAAGACTGGATTCACTAGACGACGGGCGGTCATAAAACGCACAGCACTCAGGGAGAGGATGACCCAAGAGAGATCAGGAGGAGGATAGCAATAAGGAGAGAGATGACGAAGATAGAAAGACCCCGAGACTGAAAGAGCAAGGGGACACAAGGCCTCGTTGATGAGAGGCTGCACAGCTGGATGGTTCAAGGAGACAGCAGGGGGGAGGAGGCCATGGCAAACAGGGAGAAGACAATGCAACAGGGCTTGTCAAAATGAAAATTTACTGTTGGTCAAGCTGCAAATAGCTCTGCTCCAGTGCCCTCGACGCTGTATTTGCATGAAATATGTGTAGAGAAAAAGAGATAGGGACACGGAGGGTGATGAAAGATCAAGGAAGCTGTAGAGCTCTAGAAATCCCTGTCTGTATATGAGCATGAGATGAGAGAGAGACCGGTGTGAACTAGGGCTGCAACTAACGATTAATCGATTAGTTGTTTGGTTTATAAAATGTCAGAAAAATGTCGATCAGTGTTTCCCAAAGCCCATGATGGGCTTTTGCTTTTCGTGACGAAGCGAAAAGCGAGCAATCTACAGATATTGACCGTCATCTTTTTTTTGTAAAATGTCACACCGGTGTTGTCACGAGTTTATTAACCGGTGGGAAGATTTCTTCACCGTCACATCCCTAATTGCCATTATACATTCACAAATGCACTATAGATTCTTGAAGTTCTGTTTATCCTCATCACATACTGGCTCGAGTGATTTTAATTTGCCATTTCAGACATGCTGGTAATATTAGCAGCACTGCACTGGTTTCTATAAGAAAGGAACAGAAGAGGCTTTGTTGCAGTTTTCCCCCAGTTGGGTTTTCCCCACCAGTCAATTCATACGGTTTCAAATTAGAGACATCTTCAAAATCATAAATAAGTTGTATGTGTTTAATATTAGCCTTTTATCTATGATCTATCAGCAAACTGCTGCGAGACATTCACTCACTTAAAGAAGAAGAATCCCAAACCCAACATGATGCTTACTGAACTTTAACATTCACTATCTCAGTTACAAACTCACCAAGTTACAGTAATAAGGCATGTTGGGGAACATGGTGACATTGCTAAAGACATCCTATGGCTAGGGCAACAAACACAAGCAGTCAGACGATCCCACTAGGTGAGAATAATGTTACTACAATTGATAGAAATGATGATGTCAAAGCTATGAATATAAGATCCAAGTTGTAACTAGGTCTGTCTTATAAACAAACTTGACTCCATCTTTGCAACCATGTTGTTTATGTGCTTCGCTCCACAGACTCCAGGAAGGAAAAGGAAGGAAGAAGCTCAACAGGTGCATGACAACAGCTGGGCCCCACCAGAGCTCAGGACATGCATTAAATCACTCCGGCCTCAGACGCACAGCCCGGCCCAGAACAGAACAGAAGCTATCATCTCGGAGCCTAAATGCGATTAGTGTCCAGTGGTAATCTAGGGCCTATTCATTCGTGCTTAGAGTAGGTGACACATTTGATTCAGAGGATTAGTCCACCTCTCCTCACGGTGCAGGGGAGGGAAATCAAAGGGCCCACGTTGGGGGGAGCAGTGGAAAGAAGGAAGGAGCTGCGTGGAAGAAGAGGAAGGAATATCAAAGAAGCAGAAAGGGGAGCAGGAGCCATGAGCCCAACACTCTTCCATAATTAAAGCAGACAGTTCCTTTGTGCAGCCATGTCATTAACATAACCCAGCACCCTGCAGGGAGGCCTTTAGTTAGAGCCTTCAGAACATACGTGATGAGAAGCTGCGAGACACCAGGAGATGCAGATGCCACCACATGTTGAGTTTAACATTCAAAACTTTTAACGACTGTCATTTTATGAGTCTATTTAACCTTTCAATGAAATACATGCATTATCCCAACACAGCGGTCGCATGCATGTCGTTACAGTGGAATTTAGTATGCAATCTTGCATGCATATAAACATATAAACACACGCTGCCACTGTTCAGTGTATTTATCAACCCCCCATTAAAACAGGGCTGTTTCATGACACAATAAGGAGTTAGTGAGTGAGATCATCCACACAGGCTGCCACACTAAACACTGAGAAACCATGTGACTCACCACATGATGTCACGTGTGGGTCTGTTATCTGTGACTCCATCTCTGGCCTATATGCAACAGCTTTTGCTGCCCAAACTCTACTTTTGTTTTAAACTGAACATTTCCTCTTTTACACAAATAAACAATGAAGAGGATCACCGTGATGGAATTGACATTGAGAGGTTTAACATAACTCATTAGAGCAGACGTCATCCTAGAGAGTCTCCACCAAAGGGTAGGCATGCATTAGGTCTGGGACGATACACCTATCTCCTGATTACATACTATCATGATACTTGGGTGCCGATTCGATATGTATTACGATTCTACAAGTATTGCGATTCGATATTACGAATTATTGTGATTTTTGTTAACTTTTTAAGCGCTAGACCATGGGGAATACAGTAAAAAATGTTTGATTTTCAGCATGTATGTAGTAAGAGATGTCCTGAAGTCAAATATATCAGTCTTTGTCAGGCATTATTTGTTAAATATTTTTCCAGTTACCCAAAAATCAAAGAATAAAGATATTTCCCTCACAAATTAGTAGTATTCTCTTTTTAATTTATAAGGGACATGTATTTTTTTTTTTCATGCAATCAATTTTTTTTCCCACCCATAGCATGTATATTGTACAAATGCTACAGTTAGGAACCAAGCTGTTAACTCATAATACAATATGATGATTTGCTCATTCCCCAAAATGATGATATTCTGCAAGACAGTCATCTGTGATGCATCACAATACGTGTGCAGCTGAAGATAAACACATCTGAGAATGGCAAAATAATTGTAGAAGAAATAACCAAGTGCACTGTTTGCTTTGGATGTAATAGAAGTTCATAGCTAGCAAAGATGAAACAGCTGAGATGAAACTATAATCCTTAACACACACAGGCTGAGCCTTAAAACACACACAGCAAAACCTGTGCCGTCGTTTAAATGTCAAGCAGCAATGAGATAGCTGAAGCGTTTACCTGCCAGAAAAAGAACAGTTAAGAGTTCAAATATCTGTAACAAAAGAAGAAAAACAGCTTCAGTATCGCAACAGAACGTCCTGTTCTTTTAGTGTGTTGGTACAGTATTTCAAGAGAACATTTCCCTGCATACAGCTGCAATATTGATTATTTGTACCACCCCCCATTGCTCACTCCGACACGAAGACAAACACAGTTGCAACACATCCATTTTTAAAACTCAGCTATGCAGTCAGATATTTTGAGGGTCCATTGTTGTGTTCTGTGTTCAAGAGGAGAGGAGAGCAGCTCAGACAAGCAGAGGAGCTTCAACAGGTTAGTTCCACTAGCAGGACCAGGCAGGTCATACAGACGCATTGGCACTATGTCCAGAACTTGTTGGAAATATTGCTAGCAGTTAATCTCATAAGTCCACTTGGCTGTTTGGTTCATCTTCACAGACTGAACACCTCGAATCTCTCTGTACATCTAACATTAACTTTGGCCTAATCCCAATTCCCCCACTTGGCCCTACAACTCCATTTTGCGTGCCGCCGCATAGGGTAGGGTGTCCCGTTTCTTTTGGGGATCAAGGGGTTCTGGTCCTCTAGCAACCCAGATGGCCCTCCAAATGGAATGGTAGAAGAAAATTCCCAGAATACTTTGCAAACTGATACATGTAACACAAAGAGAACTGGATACAGCGTTGGAGGCTCCCGTTCATTCCTATCAGAGTTGTCTGAGTCTTAGTTTAATATAGATACAATTTAAAAAAATGTCAATAATCAATACAGCTTCATGTAGACGACAATTTGTATGTAGACTGAAATGTGTCATAAACGGAAAGATGATTTTGAATGTCTTTCCAGATTGTAATCTTGTTTCCTTATTCATGATCCTGATAGTTCCTGATGTAAATCATATTTTTGCCGATTTTACACCACTTTAGTTAGTCAAACTTCTTGTAAAGTTTGTGTTTAGATCGCATTTAACATTCGAGAAGTTGGGCGTCTTTTATCAAATGACAAAAATGGTTTTGTAGAAAAACTAAAGCAAGTATCTCTTCAGTCCATCAAAACAAAAATACAAATATACTACAGACAGACATTGTATTTTCTCACAAGAAGGCCAACAAGTAAGCGCAAAAATGTAAGAGATTTTGCAAAAAAAAGTCATTCAATTCACAGAAAACCTCCAACACACAAAGCCTTCATTTCACAGAAAATTGGTACGCTAGCAGCAGGTTGATATAGATTTCACACTGTCCCGGGAACCACACACACACACACACAAACACACCTCCAACTACTTGTATTTCTATGCATCTTTATGTGTGTTTTCTGGGATCTTATTACTCACTACTTTCGTCTGTAGATTTTTCATTTTCCCTGCATGAAAGTGCACAGCGGTGGCAGATAATATAAGTCCTATGAGGCTTCTCTCTCTCTGTCAAGTTTTGCATGTGCTAGCTTTGTTATATGGTCTCTACAGATACAACTACACAGAGGCAGAGACAGGCAAGTGGGAGACTGAATTTAGAGAGTTAACGAGCAAAAAAGAAAAAAGATTTCCAAGACTGTCAAAGAGCAAACAGCATGACAGAGCGAGTGAAGTTATCGTTAGAGAGGATGATGAAGGGAGAGAGGGGGAGGGCAAATAAAGGGAGAGAAAGTAAAAGTGGTGAACTGCAACACAGAGAAATAGACAGGTGACGGAGTTAAAGTGAAAGAAAAAAGAGTGAGCGTCATAGAGAGTACTAGATCAATACTTTATTGACCCCGAAGGAAATGTAGGCATCCAGTAGCTTAAACAACACATCCAACACCAATACACGTTAAAAGGAGATCAAATCGAATAGAATAAAGTAAAATAAATATAAATAAGATAACATAAGTATAGCAGTGAAGTGGCAGTGTGCCAATGGTAGTGCAAATAGTACAAGAGTACTGAATATTATAGTGTATGATACAGTAGTGTAATGTAATAGTATAATAGTAGTATAGCTGTATAATATGATAATACAAGATGATGTCACTTCCTGGCTAGCTGCTGTTCCACTAGCTTTTCTGAAGAGTTCTTTCATCTGCCCTTCTGGAAAGGGTTCGTGGGGTTTACGATGAACTACAGCGGTAACTGTTGAGGTTTATTCCTCATCCATTAATCCACTCGCACGTTCTTCTAATGTGTTTTTCACTATATTCTCTTCTGTCTAATGGTACGTGTCCACAGGGATGTTTTTGGACGCGAGGGATCGCCTCGCTTCCCAGTATTGGACGCTTGATGGGCTGCCACTAGACACAAGGCACCTGAGTGGACGTAAGCTTTCCCTCGTGGGCTGCTGCGCCCAGCTGTCAAACCAGAACCAAGATGGCGGCTCGTTTGGAAACTTTCTTCTCTTATATCACGAAAATAGTTCACCAAAATGTGATTTTGAAAAACAAGCCATGCAGTTGCTGAATCTGTCTTCATTTTAGATCAACGGTTAGTTTAAAAGTTTGTGGGGAGTTTCCAGAGGCAGCGAGTCACGTCGGATGCCCGTGCTTTGCATAAAGACCTCAACTTTATGCAAATGAGGAGCGGCGTGACGCCCTCTCTCAAATCGCGCGCCACCCTACCAGAATGCATTGCACAGCTGCTTACATAGACAATGAATGGGAAGCCTGGAAAGGACGGATCCTGTGGACACGTACCATAAGCCTTCCCATCCTGCTATTGTTACAACAACCACATCTGGACTAGCTGCAGCCACTGAACTGATCTCAGTTTAACCCGTTAGCTTAGCTCAGAATAAATACTGATAACAAGGGGGAAACAGCTAGCCTGTTTGTCTCTGTCCAAATGTAAAGAAATCTATAATAAAAGAAATTAACCATGCATAATTTAATAGATTTGGGTTCTGACTGAACAAACAATATTAAGACATCACCTTGGGCTCTGGGAAATAGTGGCAGGCATTTTCCACTTTTTCTGGCATTATAAAGACCAAACAAATAATCAGTTAATCAAAAAGAAAAAGTAATCAATATTGAATATAATCATTTGTTGCAGCCCTGATATGGCCCTGCAGCTAAACTGCACATAAGTATAAATCAGCAAAGAGAGAGACTGAAACGTCAGCAGCACTGCTACTCAACAGTCGTTCCACCTTAAGAATCTTACCTAACAGTCTCATACGTGTTGAAACTGATAACAGCTTATAGAGTACACCCCTGCTGTATGTTAGAACAACACTAACTGCTTTGTTTGATGATTACCCGTTTCATTTCACATGTTCTAAAAGCTGAATTCTGCAGCAGACACACCCTTATTTGTCTTAGCGTTGCTCCAGCTTTAATTCTAGCCTGCTGTGCAGAGTACAGCGTGTGTAATGTTCAGTACATTATGTACTTAAACATGATCACTGTGCCACAGTCGCAGGCTCAGTAATCTTCTCTCTCTCTCTCTCTCTCTCTCTCTCTCTCTCTCTCTCTCTCGATTCAGGACACAGATAAGACCAGCGTCTCCCTCGCTGCCTATTCGGGTGTGAACCGTGATGTGAGAGTGCACTGTCCCCGCTGGAGAGGCGACACCGGCGGATCTATACCGCGAACACAGGGAGATCTTCATCAAGTGAAGCCACAAGCGCAGGTCTGACTGCACATCAGATGGAGTTACAGCCTGCTGAGGTCTTTCAGTGTCTAACAATATTATAAAGGAGGTGGCAGGAGGTCATTTGAAGGATGATGAAAGTGACAGAGTCCCAGTCGCTCACACAGATCAGATCAGTAATAGGCTCCCTTTGACAACACTGTGGATATTTTAAAAGAGAAGGCAGTCTTTGCTCTCATTACTGGAAAAGTAAGAAAGGTTTCCACAGGAAGAAAACGTCATTCTGACCCATTTCATCACACTTAAAGGAAAAGACACTTATTTGGTTTCTTTGCTGAGAGTGAGATGAGAAGATCGATATCAATCTCATGCCTGTTTATTAAGTACTGAGCTGGATTCAGGACGTGTTTAATGTGGAGTTTTTGATCCAATATACTGTACATCAGATAAATTAGTTGATAAATAGAGATAGATGTAGTAAACTTTATTTTCCCAGAGGGGAGATTTGTCTCGGGCACAGTGCTGTACACAGGCACATTCGGTTGCTTTACATAAAAAAAAATCACAAAAGATAAGAGACATTTGACATTGACAACATGGCAGCTTAAAGATGAACTATTATGCTCCTTTTCAGGTTCATGCTATTTTGGGTTTCTACTAGAACATGTGTACGTGCTTTAATGTTCAAAAAAACGCCGGCTGTGCTGCAGCACCTCTTTTCACCCTCTGTCTGAAAAGCCCAGTCTGCTCTGATTGGTCAGTTTGTTCACTCTGTTGTGATTGGTCATCCGAATCAGACACTTTGGACTCCGCTCCAGCTCCTCTCTAACTAGCTCTGTTTGAAGGCGTGCCAAACTAGCCGCTAGGCAGGTATTATGCAAGTGTGTTCCTTGGTGACATCACCACGTTACAGAAGAAAAGGCGAAACTTCAATCAAGGTGTTTCAGGCAGTTCAGGAGCAGTGTTTCTGTGGGGGAGAGTAACTCCCTTTGGCCTAGACTTTGGGCTTTGTAATTTTGCAGACCTTTTACATGCACACAAAAACTATATGACACACTAAAGGAAAGGGAAAAACACAAAAGCGTAATAGGTCCTTTAAAAAAGAATGTGTAAAAATTAAAGTGCTAAGTTCAGCAGCTTGTTGGAGGCTGGAACAAACGATAGCTTCACGCGGTTTGATTTACACTTTGGCACACAGAGTCTTCTTCGTGATGGCAGAGGTTTGTATTCAAAGAGGAAAAAAATTGATTTAAAAAAATGATATTTGTTGCTTGTTTCATGACTGCCTGCTTGTACAGGCTCTGTATGGGCTCATAGTCCTTCTTCACTATTACCTTCATAGGTGTTTTTTGCATGCTGGACAGCCTGCTCTCTAGAACAACAGCATGATCTGGCTGCTCACTCCATACAGCATCAATCACGTGAGGAAGTAAAGTCTCTGCTGCAGTTTATTGTGCAGGTTATCAATATGTGTTTTCCAGCAAAGAAGGTTGTCTATGTGGACAGGACAGCTAAGCATTTGTACGAGGACACCTGAATGATTGTCTGGTGTTTGAAGACCACTGGCTCATGGTCAGTCAGTGACCTCGGGTCGAGGACCATCTCCTGTGTTTTGGTGACATTATCTTATCACTGATTTATATCAGTATCAGCGTATACTGTATGTTGGACAATAAGTAGAAATTATGGTACAGACGTGCCAAAGAGTTGTTTGAGGTGATAACATTGTCATGTTTACATTTCTGTTCATGTTAATTAGTCAGTTTTAGAGGAGTTTGCAGGCATATATTTTCACTTTGGACAAAACCAGACTAGTTGTTGAACACAATATTCAAATGCCTATATGTACTGGACATTGAAATATCTTTAATAAGTATCTTTTATTGTGAAATTCAGGCCACAAATAGATCCTCTTCTTAAAGCAATTTCAGTTGAAGTGATGGGGAACAAAATCCACCGGTATCGAATCAGATTTATAATCTTGTCAATTTATTCTTTGATAAAATAATTCCAGAATTATATCATAATTATAATTCTGCCCATTTTAAACCATTTTATTTAGGTACAGTTCTTGTTTAGCTGCTAGTGTTTAGATTACATTAACATATGAGAACTTTTGTTAAATTACGGGAAAAAAGGGATTTGTAGAAAAATATATTTTTATTCCTCAAAGTAAGGTTTAAGTAGCTGTACCTAAACTCAGGTATCATAAACTATACCCAGCCCTACTCATGAAACGCTGCCATTGTCATTCTTATGCATCTTATATGTTCTTGTAATACATTTCCAGCCAGGACTTCGCAAAATGAAGATTAAGTATTGTTGATAAAAACAGGTAGAGGCCCGTGAATCTCGGGGTGTTGACAATGGGAAATAAAAGCACTGAGATCACATTATGGAGGATTTCATGTCCCATTTTCAACAGAAATAATTAGTATTAAAGACCTTCCAAAACAAACATGAGCACAGTAAATAAACTCTGTAGTAAGTATTAGTTTCCAGTATCCCAGTGGCTTTCGCTGCTGAAAGACACTTCAGTTGCAGCTTGATGAATACACAGCAGCCACATTTTCCCAGCTGATCTGGACTAACTTTGTCATAAGTTCAGGGCAATTCCCACCTCCCTCCTCTTCTTCTTTCTCCTCGCCAGATAAGCACAGCGGAGTAGAGATCTGGCGGGGGAACAGACGGGCGCAGGAAAAAATGTGGCTACTGGCAAGCCTCGCACTATGGCCGACCGCTCTGCCAAATTCTCTGATTGTGTACACGACACGTGCCGCTGTTGCTTTTTTAAAACCGGAGCAACAACAGCGCTGTCGGCCGCAGCACAGATACAGTTCGGTGCGTGGTAAAAGGTAGAACAGCGACTCACTACTGTACATCTGCGTTCTTTAAGTCTTCACGAGAGCCAAAACTGAAATAAAAAAAAAGCTCCACTACCACTGTGGATCTTCCTCTTTACAGAAAACATGATGCCATGACACACAATACATAATTGATGGCTCAACATATGAGCTACTATGTTTTGGCTAGATAAGGTATCGCCAACAGGGCGACACTCCTAGTGTGAGTAACTGTACGCTCGCCTTTTGTGCTTGGAGAACTGGAGATGTGACAGCTATAGGATCTACTGTGATCAAATCTGTGATAAAGAGGATAGACCTTCTGCGACCTCTGCTCTGTTGGCATGTGTGACGGCAGACTGAAGTCTTCTAAAAGTTTAATAAATAGCTGATCTGATGGACATTCATTTGAGAATATTAAATACTTTTATAGTTGCCAGCTGAAAGCAAGTCAGGCCTGTAATGTCTTCCAGAGGATCTGAGATGTTAAAATGCAGCCAGTTTTTCAAAGACACAAGACAACAACCACAACAGCCCCGGAGGACATTCTGTGGTGATCGGCGTGAATACATTACTAAGTAAGATGTAAGGTCGCAGAACAGTTTAAAGACGTCTAACTGCCTGATGCAACAGCTTCCACTGCAGTGTAAAAAGGCCTTTGTGTTGCCTGATGATAAGACGGAGCTGCCAGTTTGTTTCATGGTATTCATTCAGTCTGAAATTCTGTTCATGGGAGAGGGGTTGTTTTTGTTTTCTTAGAGTAGAGAGTGATATAGTTTCAAAATGTGATAGCGATTGCTACAGAAGTAGCTAACAGTTTTCTGAGTCGATTAGACTGTTGTCAGGCTATTAAATAGGCGTTATCAGTCGGTAGAAGCCCCATAGATGTGGGTCAATAGGGGCCTACTACATCCACTAGTAGGTAGAAAAAACACAGAAAAGGTGATCAGTACCACTGTCACCACCTTAGCTTTGAGGTGTCGAGTGCGATCGTATCCCTTTCAGACGGTTTGTAATCCAGTTTGGAACAACAGTGTTTTTTCTGAGACTTCATAAAAGTAATAAATCCAACACTGAAAGTCTTCTGTCAGTATTTATCCATTTATCCGTGTCGAAAGCAGTTATTGTTGTCGTCAGCCGTTAGCTAAAACTTACAGACGGCAAGATTTAGCCCGTGATGAAGCGGGTCGGGTCTGTTGATGAAACAGTTGGTGGGCTGCGGTGTGCCAACAGTGCCGAGCTTCGGGGACGTGTGCAATGGAATAACACGGCATTCACCTCATCCTAGTAGCTGGTAGGTCTGTGCTGTTTTGGTAGCAACTGAAATAACTAGTCTCATCGCGAGTGTAATTTATAATGCGTAGATGATCATTGCGTACAAAAAAAAGAGAAAAGGAGCCTCTGCGCCATGATTGTGCATTACAGTGTTGAGATTCTACAGTAATTATTACAAAAGGAGACCAGGCGGACCAAAAATAGCAAAAAAATGGCTTAGACCTCAGAGGGTTAATCAACACCTCTGTAAAACTGAGTTTCTCCACAAAGAATCACACAAAAGCACCACTTTAAATCTGGTGTTTACCAGAGATGTGCTCATTAGGCTCTTGGAAATAAGTCATTCAGCATGAAAAAAAAGCATAAAACACGACTAATTGACTAAAGAAATCTTAGTTGGCTAAGACCAAAACGACTGATTAGTCAACTAATCGACTAAGAGGGAGCAGCCCTATTAAAATCAGTTCTAAAACTGACTGGTAACCAGTGAAGAGAGGCTAATAACAAGGCCGATATGATCTTGCAGGAAGATGATGTCCTCATTCATAATCCTGATTTATCAACTGTGTCTCTAACAGCCGTCAATGAGCACAACAGCAGACCTATTTGAATAGCTGAATAAATTGGAGATGCGGGCGGAGGTTCAGAGGTCTGGAAACAGACTGGCTTTGTGTGTAACACCCAGGAACAAACACAGTGCTATGAGCAGCGCTGTGGGGCAACTGAACTCTACACGGCACATCAAACAGCACAACTTCTAATGCAATAATGATGGCAATAAATGTGATTCCTAAACAAGTTAGGAGAGGACTTTTACACATGTTTGGTTTTCACGATCGACCACAATGGGCTTAGACTGGATAAACACGCTAGAGTTTACATTCACTGTGAATTGACTGGGCACAGAGGGGTCTGATGGATGGATTAGGACAGCTTTACCAGTTGAAAACAGAAACCAGGATCACTTCACTGTGACAAAGGATGTGCTTTGATAGAAAACTTGTGATGTCCAAAGCCCTTAAAGCCAAACACACTCTATTTCAATCCCTCGCAGCCTAAATATGTTTGATGCCTTTGTGAAATTATAAATAAATGCACAGCCGTAAAAAGCAGGATCGAGTCCCCATTGAAAATATGCTAATCATAAGCTTTTTGACTTCATTTTGGCACCTGGGGATTAATCCTGATGTTATTTTTAAATGCAGATGAGAATAAATAGACTGTACAGTAAGTGTTTACAGGTGCCGGCACGGCGCCATTCTGCAGTGACATAACACAAAAAAGGCGCGTAAAAATATGAGGTTTTCAACATGACAGTGAGCGCTGGCGACCTCTGAGGGAAGCTGGCTTTGCTTCGAACACGCAAGAGACGACACATCCGCTCTGCACATGTGTTCCTCTCCTTCAGAGGAGCCACCAAACTGTGAATCTGAACCAGACCGAACACAATGGACGACCAAACGGAGGGATGAACGAGCGAGGCGGGAGGGGGTGAGGCCGGCGCCGGAGCCAAACTCACTAAATCACTGGACTAATGTGCAGCAGGCTTGTTGTCATCTGAGCGTCTCACACATGTAGAAAAACACTTGAAATGCTGTCTCGAGCAGCTCAATACACACTAAATTTTATGTACATGAACCCATATCAAAGCGGAGCAAAGGGGCCCTTGTGTTGACGGAACTTAGTGGATCTTAGCATTACACTGCACCAGAGCAGTGAATCAATTAAAAGCAGTTTGTTAATCAGCATGTGTAGACCAGACAGACGAGATGTATTGGAGAGAAAAACAGCGACCGAATAGATGAGCAAATGAGAATAGAGGGTCATGCAGAGGTAGAGGGAAGGCTGTTGAGTCATGGGGGAGGGGGTGGGAGGGAGAGAAGCAATCCTCTATTCGACTACGGTTTGGGCCCCAGGATAGACAACATCTGTAGAACAAATTTCTTTCCACTAGCCTTTTTTTCTCTTCTTTTTTTTCTTACAAAGAGAGAGGCAGAGCTCTGGAAGAAATAGACACAAAGTCAGAAAAGAGACAAAGCTAGAGGGAAGCTGCCAAATGGAAAGCGATGTGCATGTACACATAAAAACAAAACAAAACTTGCGCAAGCTCTTTCTGAGGGACCTCAGCATATTAAATGTCTTTACTTAAAGGGGCTGTATGTAAGTTTTTACACGTATAAACATTTTTTAATCGTTTTTCATTTGCCAATGTGTGAACAGGTTGTAACCTAACCTAGCCTTTCTGAGTTTCCTCTATCAGCCTGTAGATGGCTTTTAATGTGAAGAATATGGGTCGTTTTTTCCAGGAAAATCCAACGGATGTGACGTCATGCTAGTAAGCGGGTTCCTTTATTTTCAGGGCTAGCGCTACAGGGCTAACAGTGTGCAACCGGAGCTAACGTTCAGTTAAAAATGGAGTCCGCTAACGCCAACAAACCACCAGCTCCAACCACAACTCAGACTCCAACACAAACTCCACGGAAGCACAAAAAGAGAAAGTTTCACTTTGGGGACATTACGTGACCAGGAATTATCAATCCACTTGATGAGGGTGGCTTCAACCAGAGCTGCTTTCCCCGTGCGCATTCGTTTTTTTATTCAGAGAAAATTGCTTTCCTTTTCCCGTCATGATTTCAATGGACACGCACGTAACCAGCCGGACAGCAGACAGTCCGCGAGGCAAAGTATTAAGAGAGTAAAGTAAAAAACAAAACAAAAATTAAATTAACACTAGTCTAACATAGTTTTAAAATGTTTTTCCGAATGTTGTCATGTATGAAAAGACCCAAAATGAACACTGTATTACTATAAGTGAATTATTTAAAAGCGTTTGTACAGGAATTATTGTGTCCCAAGCTTTTTGATGCATATAAGCGGTTGATCACTGTAACCGTGATCACTGTAAGCGGTTTCCACTGTACTTTATTAGGGAGTAGGATTTATCTTGGGTTGCCTTTTCTTTCTCCTCTTGTTGTATCTTTATTATTACGTATAACTTGGAAGCATGTGTCTCTGACATGAAGGCGCATGTAATATATTAAACTCTTAGTAGTGAGATTAAACGGAGGGGCTACGGAATCAATCATCACTGAGGGAGATTGAGAGTAATGTGGGTCACAAAGGTTAGTTAAACGCTGTTGGACCATATATCAGGTCGAGACAATAAGAAGGCAAAGAGTGAGAAAATGACAGACAGGGAGGAGGAGAGAAAGCTATCGAACCGTCAACTAAACCTTCTTGGGACAGGTTGTCAGTGGCCTGATTGTCAGCCCCCTTTTCCATACATACACAAACACTCCCCGGGTCAACATGTGGGGTGACAGATGCAGAGCGAAGGGGCCCAGGGTGCTGCAGCAGCCTGTAGTTGATTTAGGATTGTTGAACGTGGGCCAAAATTCCTGAAGGAACACAGTGAGCGTGGGGGCGCAGCCATAAAAACCAGCCCAGAACTGGGGTATAAAAAAAAAAGGAGAGGGAAAAAAGGGAATGTGGTGAATATGAACTGTGTGTGTGTGTGTGTGTAAGCGCGGACATGCTGGTGTTGCTATGGTGAAACAGGATTCTAGGAATGGGGGAGAATTCCTAATGGGAACGTTGGGGGTGCAGTGTGTTCAGGGAGCCGAAAACACATCCAAGGCTTCACATGTGCGTGTGTGTGTGTTATGGAGGTACAGCACAGAAGAGAATAAAGGGGAAGGGGGGACATCAGGGTCAAGGATGAGTGTGCGAGCAAAGTATGCGAGAAAAGAGACAGAAAATAGAAGAAAAACAAGGTCATTAAACTGGTTACAGTGGCGTTTAAGAGCGCTGGGTGTGAGCTCAGCTCTTCAAGCCCTGAATGTACAGAAGGCGTTAGGAAAAGAGATGCAAGCCATCGGGAAAGTGGACATGTACTCCCCACCATCTCTGAGCTACATCACATCCAGCGGAAAGGTTTGAAGATTTTAAAGGACTCCTCACACCCTCCAAACCCTCTACTCAGTCTTCTGCCTTCGGGTAAAACACTATTAACTCTATAACATCTCGCTTCCACAATAGCACCTATCCTGAAGCAGTCCGCATCCTAAATGCTTCACCGGTTGTATAACCAAGCACGTGCATCTGGTTGCATTTTTGTATTTATTGTATGGTTACTGTAATGTAATTGTGGCAGTGTGTTTTTGTGATTATATGTTTTGTTGTTGAGCGCACCGAAACAAATTCCGAATCAGCTGTGGTTGATATGGCAATGAATGATTGAATCTAGGGAGCCTCACGGTGCCTTGAGGACCAGTCTTACAGTTGTTACACACTCAAAGATGCTTAAAATGAAATTAAGCACATCACTGAGCATCCAGGTTGTCATTTCATACTAATTTTCTACATCAGATTTCTTGGAGAAGGCTGTTGAAGAAAAACTGGCAATGACAGTAGCTTTTCACTCATGTTTTACAAACTGATGTGGTGTAATCTTGGAGCTAAAGGCCTTTACACCGCCGGCAGTGATTTTTTGTGCGATTCGAACTGTTGTTTTTGTCATGAATACTTTAACACAGAACGTGAATATTACGCGGCAAAAAAGCAAAACTTTTTTTCCGAAACAAGGTCGATTTGTGGTGCAAAAGCTCAGAAAAATCGACCTTGTTCCGCAAAAAAAGTATGTCACTTTTTGCCGCATAATATTTTCTGTTCTGTGTGAAAGTGCTCATGACAAAACAGCAACGACAGTTAAAAACATATATTGCCGTGTGAATCAATCAAACAAAAAAAAATGCTGCTGGTGTGTAAGGCCTTAATAGGCAACTAATAGACAAAAGGCACACTTACAGGGTCAAAAAAAATCCAGGACTGTGTGACATACTGTACTGAAGGCCTACAATCTTGAACCTGCTTTTTCATGCTATAATAACAACAAGAGGAAGATTGCAGGTCCACTAGAGAGAGAGCTACAGCTCTCCTCTCCCATCTATATGCATTTCACCTTTATCTAAGGCTAACCAAACACTGCTCCCTGCCTCCATCCATCCATGGAAGCTCCATTATAACCCGTTGGATCAGAGGGCAAACAATTTGTTTGAGAACCTACAAAACTCCTCATCCTGAGAATGAGTCACCCACCACGGAGGTTAAGACTCTTCTCATTTCTCTTGCTCAGCCAACAGAAAACTTGCTTTTGCAAAAGATTCACCAGACAGCCTCCTCTAAACTCGACACTATAGAGGCTACATTTAAAAAACTCAAAACAAACGTACAACCGGATTCACTGCACTGATTCTATTTGTGATTATCTTTAATAAATCAATCAAAAATTGCATAGATGGTAACGCTTTGTGATTTGGGGAAATAAACAGACTTGATAGCCTGATACTGATAATAGCCACCTGCAGTCAGAAAGCAGGGGCCAGGTGCAGCTTCAAAAAGTGTTAACAGCTGATGCACAGTAGAGCTACATTACATAATATTATACACCTCTGTGCATCAATATGTCTAATACCAGAGTGTGTCAAAGCGCACTCACTATCAGCTCTAAGGAGAGAAATGTGTTTTTGGAGGTGTGAACTGTAAAGTGCAGGAAAAAAATCATATGTATTGCTGTTCCTTTCAACCGCTGCTGCCTCTTAATTGATGGAGCATCATGCTCCACATTTTGGGATCTGGTCTAAATATCTAACTGATCTAACTGGTCTAACTGTCCTCGGATCCGTACTGTTTTTTAAATATGTATTTATGCATGTTGGGTTTTGGTCAAGCAGTAACCTCTGGTGCTGAGAAATGAAGCCAACGCGGAAGCGCCAAAAACTGCAGTTGCTCAAATGTCCACTTGAGGCTCCAAAAGGGAGTCAATCCCCAAAGATCCCCATGTTAAAATGCCTGAGAGAGTAAAGATACTGGCATCATATGAAACTAGAAAACCTCAGGAATCCATCGGTACCAACCATGTCATACTAGCTTGTCGGGACGGTGGTTAAATAACGCTCCAAACTCACGCTACATTTTGGCGAGGAAAAGTGACAGTGGATGTCGTACCGGGTCGCTAGCTGCTAGCTGTCTGCTCTGCTGCGTCACCCGGGCCGCCTCAGCTCCACCAACGATCCACCTCTTTAGCCATATTAGATTAGTCGTGAGTTAGGCTGTGTCATCACTGCAAAGATAGTGACGGCCGGAGCCAACCACTTTGAGCTTCACACACTCTTCAGAAACCTATGGGTGAGGGCGCGGAGACTACATCCATATTTTATACAGTCTAGGGTTTTGGTAGGTTTTCCACGGGTCTGCTTCTGTGAGTCAAGGCGAAGGGTTTCACACTGTGCTACAGTCACCTACACTTGGAAAGAAACCAACCTCATGAAAGTTATACCTTACGAGTTTTAACACTAATTAACTTTACACCAACAATCTTTAACACGTATCTCTGTTTTTCCAGACACATTGATAAACATGAGCTATATTTGTAGACAGATGATTCTAGCAGACCTCCGTGATGGTGTCAGATGTGGTTGCAGTTATTGCATGTAACTTCCCTGATGAAAATCATATATACATCAAGTCTTGACACCCTAACCCTGACCCTTAATACAAACACATAAATCTGAGAATACTGGTTCTTTTAATTCTTCTGCTCTTGTGTACCTCAGTGTTGGTTTTAGCTCAGCCTGGACTTGCAATGCTCCTTCGCCCCTGGCTGAGTGCTCAAACAGGAACCGGCTTGGTGAGTCTGTTTCACACTGAGCCCCCTCTTTTTCTTTTTTCTTCCTCTTTATCAGCACCTTCTATTTATAGCACCTTTGCTGCAGCGGCGCAGCTTAGTACAGTATGTTCCATAAAACACAGGCCTCTCCTGACCACATCCCCACCGGGCATGCCTCTGCAGTCGTCTCCCACTGCTGGATGCTGGAGCGTATGGAATGATCCAGACAGTAGGAGTCACACACACACACACACACACACACACACACACACACACACACACACACACACACACACACACACACACAGAGATACAGCGACACACAGACAGTGATAAACAGGGACACATTCAGAGACACCACACAAGGACACAAACACATTTAGGGACACAAACAGACAAGGACACACATACAGAGTCAAATATAGCAAGTGATTTACACATGGACACACAGAGTGGGATGAAAGGGGACTCACAAAGATGACCATTTACAAAAGACTGAATGTATTAGATTAAAGGGACGATTGTCACAGACCCAGCCTCTCAAAGGGGAATGTTTGATGAGTTTCTGAGCCCTTAAGGATAGTAAATTGAATATTTTTGAGTATCGGACAAAAAAAACGTAGTATATCGAGCGACCGTTATTGAAAGTGATGTGGTATAATAATGAGAAAGAGGAGGTGGATGGGTGAAAAAAACCCAGGACTTTCAGCCACGAGACCGCTGTTCATGTCCTGTGTGAAACTAAAAGTAAACGTGGACTTAATGCTCGTTGCGTAACATTACATTTGAAAGTTCGCTACGGGCGGTTGTTATTTATTTATACTAGTTACAGTTGTTGCGTTCCGTTGTTGCGTAACATTGTTGCCTAACATTGGTGCGTTCCGTTGTTGCGTAACGTTGTTGCGTAGCGTTGTCACGTTACGCTGTTACGTTACGTTGTTACGTTACGTTGTTACGTTACGTTGTTACGTTACGTTGCTACGTTACGTTGCTACGTTACGTTACGTTGTTACGTTGCGTTGTTACGATACATTGTTACGCTGCGTTGTTACGTTACGTTGTTACGTTACGCTGTTACGTTAAGTTGTTACGTTACGCTGTTACGTTACGTTGTTACGTTACAAACCAAGATCTTTTTTTCTAACCTTAACCAAGTGGTTTTGTTGCCTAAACCTAACCAATCATTTCATTCATGGCATTGTGCATTTCACAAGCGTATGTGCAAATGTAATGCAAATGTATTTTTGGTTCAGAAACGTCGACATTTATCGTATCCGTGGTTTGCTGAAACAAACAATGCAACATATTTTCTTGAAAAAACTGCTCTGATTGACATTTTTTTGGACGAAACAATTAGTTGCTTAATGAAGAAGATAATCAGCAGGTTTTCTGGAAATTAATATAACTTAACTGCACCTCATAGGTTACACACACTTACTGCTTACTCTTTTGCCCCAGGATGACACAGGAGGAGCCGGGAATCAAATAACCAACCTCACAATCAATTACAGGACGACTGACTACCGACACTGTGGGCTCGTACCTTTTGTCTGAGATATTACAAATTAGTTTCATTGCTCACAGCTGTTAAACAGAAACTGTCTCTGTACCGCAGTGAAATAACCGTGGGTGCTGTCAAAGTCAGGAGCTCACCTCCCTACTTCTGATTTGTCTCTAGATGACATCAAAAGTAGTCTTTCCTCTCTGTTCTTCAGCTTAAAGACAAACTTGTTCAACATCACCAGATAACACTGAGCTGTACAATGTTATAGAAACAGACAAATGTCAATTCTATCAGCTAGAACCATAAAGACAAGGGGAAGGTCACAGGAACATTACGATCATCGCACTTGATTGATATGACCTCAGCTCAGACTGAGGCAGTGTGTAGAGAGGCCAAAGGTCACGGCTGAGTCTGCAGGTTTTCTGAGAACACTACAGCACACTGGGACTGTTGATAAAGTAAAGCAATACAAGCCACTTTATAGCACTTTGTCAAACAAAACCACACGTTATTTCAATTTTAAATCCAGTAATTTAATTGTAACATTCAATAATTCAAAATAATTCTAAAGGATAACGGTACCCTGGGACCCTATTGTCCCATCTTTTGAAATTGGTCCAGTATTGAGCGAGAACGCTGCAGAAGGCAGCCGCTAAATGGGATGTAATGTAATCATAACAAGCAATTTCTCACCGTCAATGTACGTCTACTAAAAGTGCTTGTTTTTGCCACCGACAGCCTCAGATTGTTAATATAAGTGTCTGACAACATTATGGAAAGGACCCTACAGAGAAATAAAACGTTTTTCTTTACCTTTGTCTTTTAACTCAGACAACAACAGCACTCCTCTTTCCAACTCTCACTTACATTTCCACTGTTGCCGTCTTCCAGCGATAAGTCACATGAGAATAACAGATCAGATCAAGCAAAAGGTAAGAAAAACATTTTATTTCTCTGTAGAGTCCTTTCCACTATGTTGTCAGACGCTTATAATAACAGTCTGAGCCTGACAGTGGAAAAAACAAGCAGTTTTAGTGGACGTACATATATTGACGATTATATTACAGCCCATTTAACGCCTGCTGGCTGCAGTGCTCTCGCTCAATACTTACCTTACCTTCTAGCAATATCACGATCATGAGATCATAGATCTCGCAAGAATTGCGGGATCAAGAGATCACACGAAAATCCATCTCGTCAGGCTTTACGTAATTCGTTTGTGTCCGACTCACCAGATCAAGGACCAATCAGCATCCTGTGAGGAGCTACTGGCAGCTACGGCGTGGCTTTAGGTGTGTGACATTTAGGTGTGTGTGACAGGACACTTCAGACTGTTAGTTCTAAACAACAATAGCAGCTCCTGAAGAGGTTAGCATAGATGCTGTAACAGCATTCAATTCAATTCAATTCAATTTAAAGATGTTTTTGCTCTTATCCCGACTGGCTTCGGCAAGAGTTTGATTGACAGATGGTTCATCCAATCACCTGCCAAGTGTTTTTTGAAAGTGCCTGCTCTTTTCCAAACAGTTTCCAATGACGGCTTCTCAGATGGTTCCGTGTAACAAACCTATCTAGGGCGTCAGGTTAGTTCAATAGAAACTGTTGTCCCCATTAGTCACTTAGACACAAAAACATGGGAAAACAGGTTCAAGGTTGAAAAATACAGAAGTTACTCTTTAAGGTATTCAAACAGAGGAAAAAAGAGGGAATTTGTGTCTTGCAGGCCTATCTGACAAACGGTCAAATACTGAACAAAGTTTACAGCACCTTCACGCACAAACACACACACACAGGTGTGTCAAACCACACAGGCACAATTTCAGCTAAACTAACTTTGACAGATTTGGCTGAGGTTTCACAAACGAGGAGCTTTGCCAAATGGCACGCGGGTAATTTAGTAATAGAGACAACATCTCAGCTGGCACAGAGGAGCGAGATTAAACAACAACAAACAAAAAAGAAAGGAACATTAAGGCACAAAGCAACAATAAAGTTGTGAAGTGTGAAGAAGCAGAGAGAATCATTAAAATACGAAGGCCTCTCCAGTCAATTGGGACTAATATATATGATAATATGAGTCATACGTCTGGCCTCAATACTGGCTTCTGTATCGCTCTGATATTATTAATGATATCACTCATGCTGTCAAACTTAATGTTCAACCAAGTTAAATAAAAAAGGAGGTGTGAATTTTATTTATATTACATGTAAGGGATAATGTACAGAGAGCTGGTCATTGTTGCGAAATAAACCCCAACAGGGCGATGCTGCAATAATCTGACACAAAAATGGTCCTCCAGAGTCCAGGATGAGAGCTGCGTCCATAGCAACGGTCTGCTATAAAGAAATAACAGACCATAGAATGCTGTGAATGACCAATCAGGATCGAGTATTCAACAAAGCTGTGTAATAACATCTATATAGCCTCTTTCCCACTGGACAAAAACCCACTAACCCCCACTAACATCTGGCTTTTGTCTTCAGTGGGAAAGGTTACAATCAGCACTCATTCCCGGGACAAATGACTCTGCAGTAGTCAAGGGTATTCATCAGCTCCGATCGGCAGCGATGGAAACATGACACCCTGGTGGACTCGCTAATTTACGCACCTTTTCCGGCGCGATGCTATGTGACGCGCTTTGAAGTAAATATATAATAAATAAAATCAACACGAATTTGGACAATTATTATAATTTATTAACGTACAAAACATAAAATTAATATGCTCTCCTCAAAGCCACCAGACTCCATTGATAAAAACAGTAATTTTACCTCACTGATCGTCGTAAAACCCACCTCATTCAAACTCAACAGAAACACATAAAACTCATCAAAACCATCTTTGTTAGTCTTTCCACTGTTCTAACAATCACCAACTCTGGTTTGGTCAAAAAATAACTTTAACTCACTGAGTTAGATGTGAAAAGAAACAGCCGTTATATGCGCTCCTCAAAGCCACCAGACTCCATTGACAGAAACAGTAATTTGACCTTGATGATCAGCATCGTAAAACACTTCATTCAAACTTGACAGAAACAAAATAAAACTTTTCACTGTTCCAACAATCACCAACTCTTGTTTGAGAGTTTGAAAGAGAGCCTGAATAAGTAACGGATATAAAACAAGAAGTAACCACCGCAACATTTTCACTGTTTACTAACTCTGTTTTCGGTGCTGGTCGGTGCGTCCGTGACGTCGAACATCACCCAGAAAGGCTAGTGCAACAGCACGGTATACTCACAATGGGAAAGGAGTCTATCACCTTTTTTTTGCGAATTTTCCCGTTTAAAAAACCTGCACATACGCGCTAATTATGATGGAAAATGGTTATAAAAGCCTACTAGAGCTCTGCACACAGTGGCGGAGGGAAAATGTCCCAATATGGCTCTAACTAGTCACGGCACGTTGAAACCAGTCCGATACCCTATGGAACCGCGTCTTTAATGAGAAGGTGCAGAACACGGTTAACTGATCTGGAACTCATCCAAACACAGGACAAAAAGGTGGGCTGATGCATTCCTGTGCCCATCCCCTCTGTACTAGCTGGATCGAGCAGGAGAAAACATTCAAATATACGATACATGTCAGTGCACGCACTCACCTGTATGCATAGAGAGGTGGTTTTTGTGTGAGGATTTATATCTGAAACAAAGTTTAATAAAATGTCTTCCCTTGTGTGTGAGACTGAACCCCTCCCCGACACTCTTCCACATGCCTGCTGCGTACAGTAAAACTCGAACCAGATTGCACTAAGTGTCATAGTGGAACTAACAGTTCAGACCACGTGGAGATCTGAAAGAGTGTCCACTGTATGCAGCGAGCCAACGTTCCTAACCCCAGGCCTTTTAATACTCTTGCCTCTTCTCCGCCTTTATTGGAGTCCCTCAAGTTCACTTCATTTACGTGGCAAAGGAGTAGGAGGACTGGAATATTTGTGGCCCGACAACAAAAGAGCTGGAATGCCCCTCTCTAAACTGGTTAATGCTGCCCACCACTCACAGGCCATTTCTGCCCTCTTTTCCCTGCAGTCTCTCACATACTTCTGTTCCTTTGTGTTTCTTTTCTATTTCTATTGGTGTCCCTCTAAGAATAGCTCTTGATTATGGAAATATTCGCTGTATCCAGAGCTTTTCTAATCTTGTTTACAGCAATTTGGACATAATAAACATTAGGGGTGGGAAAAAAATTGATTCACCTATATATTGCGATTTCTTTTTTTTTACAATTTCGAAATAGATTTTTTAATGCCAGAATCAATATATTTGCTTCATTTGAGTCTGTGCAGAGGTAGAAGGAAGTTACCGCTTTTATTGTATCGTATATGCATCAACCAAAACAAACCGCAGCGAGCCGCTACGAGAAAGTATAATAATAAGATTGATTGGATTATATTCACCAGAAGTAAAAAACTTTACATGTCCCTTATAAATTAAAAAGAAAATACCACTAATTTGTGAGGGAAATGTATTTTTTCTTTGATTAATGGGTTGCTTGAAAAAAATGAAATAAATAATTCCTGACAATGACTGATATATTTGACTTCAGGACATCTCTGACTACATACCTGCTGAAAATCAAACATTTTTACTGTATTAATTTAGACATTTTCCAAAGTAAAAGTCCCTAGAAGTGTATGATTCAACTTTTCCAATGGTCTAGTGTTAAAAAAGTTAAAATCGCAATAAATCATAATTAATCGGCACCCAAGTATCGTGATAGTATTGAGTCCGGAGATAGGTGTATTGTCCCCACCCTAACAAACATGCTGACTACAGATATGCTGGCTTTTGTTTCGAGTCTCAGAGAGGTGCCCATGGCCACAAAGAGAGCCTTTCTTGGGTAGAAAGGAGCTTTGAAATTAACACCAACTCTTTTCACCCGCACCTCTGGGTTGAGATTATCGCTAGCCAGAGTGCACACTATCAGATCCTACTAAACACAGATACATACGTGCTACTATATGCAGTCATAAAACACCCAGTATAGAAGGACGTAAGCCAGCATGTTCTTACATGCACTCCCTCAGAGCAACACAATGTCCCACTTTCTCTCCAACCAAGATATACTGTACTGTACTTATCTGCACTGATGTGTTACTCATTAAACTTGTAAACCAGCAGACGCTCAGCTTTTTCTGTCCTCAGCTAGAGGTAAAAGACCCTGTGAGGTCTTAGCGTGCGCTATACATGGTGTCTTTATCTATAATCCCATACAGCTGAGCCCTGATAGGGCGAGAGTGAGAGCAAACACAGACAGGGCGGCATTAACACAAGAAAAGGCGTTTGCCGGGGTCGAGTACCTTGAACCTGTTTTCTCTTTCCACGTGCATGGCGGCGCAGTCGCAGAACGGGCTGTACATTACATATATAATGTGGCTGTTTGAGCAGGAACTTGTGTTCATATCACTCCCAGCTGCACCTGTTCAGCGCCTCAACTGACACCGCCGTGGGGAAAGATTAAGAAGGGGGGAGGAGACGCACAGGGAGGGAAAAAAGAGGGACAAAACGTAATGAAGAATGTGGCCCTCATAACTATAAGGACGTCTACACATTGAGCGTAAACACAGCTGTGATAAACATACTGCGCTACATCCTCTGTTGTTATTAACAGCAGATCAGCGACATCAGTGTGACTTACTGAAGTGTGACCGGATTTATGCATTTAGCATTAAATCTTGCCGGGAGAAAGAGGGATTCATCAGGCTCGCTCACATGATCAGCCACATTAAAAGACTCACCATAGCACCCACTGTATCTGGGGCTGTCAACAGTTTGGGTTTTCCCTCAACTATTGTTCAATGTCTTGTGTGTTTTCCACTTACTGTATGTGCAAAAATATAATTGATTCTTTTCATCTGCAAATGAATGTTTAATACTCCAGAGTATGAGGACGTGTCAGAAATAATGTTCCAAAATAATTTGGTGACTGTTGGATGAAAGCACTAACCCACTTCGGTCCTCTAGTATATGGTAATCACAATCACAACAAAGGGAGGCCAGAAGTTTGTTTAATACAACAACAAAGCATCTGGATGTATAATGTATGCATGTATCTATGTTTTATTTATTTATTTTTCTTTTATATTTTGAAACTTGTGTATGTCCTGTCAGAGAGTTAGTAAACTGTGCCCTGGTGTGACTGATCTTGTTTGCAATTTTATGATTTGTTTGTTGTGTATTTGTTAAAAATATTTTGATAACAATAATAATAACACATGCACACATATATCGTCAATCAGCAGTTGTTGAGCTGTTGGCACATCGCCCAACCGTATTGTTTAGTCTATAAAATGGCAAGAAAAGTAGTGAAAAATGCACATCAAGAGTTTTGAAATCCCAGGGCGAAATCTTCAAAAAGTCATGCAACTCATTAATGTAAAATCTGAAAAAAAAAGCCGAAAATCCTCAAATTCAAGAAGCTGGAACCAGCAAATATTAATTCCTATTATTCCAACTGAACATTACAGCTGCACCTTGTTTTGTCAAAGAATTGCTGGATCTATAAAACATCAGAAAACTGCCCATCCAATTTCCCAGAGCCCAAGGGGAAATCATCCAATTTCTTGTTTTGTTCAACCAACTGTACACAACCTAAAGATATTCAATTTATTATAATGTAACACAAGGGAAATAAAAAAAACAACTAATTCTCACATTTGAGAAGCTGGAACCATGAACATTTTTCTTGAAATATGACTTTAACAATGAATCAATTACCAAAGTATTTGCATAATATGGAGGACGGAACCTGCCAAAATCAAAAATAAATAAATAAATAAATAAATAATGACTTGATAAATAAATAAATATGTAATTAATTGTAGCAAAAATAATATTGAACTAATTTTCTTCTTTATTTAATTATCTTTGCCCTTATTTATTAACTCTTCTGTTTAGTTTTCCCTTTTATTTATTTGTATATTTATTTTTTATTATTTTTAAAATGTACGGTATTTATTTATTTTTGTATTTATCTTTTATTGATTGATTTGTTTTTGCATTTATTTTTATTTATTTATATTTACATTTATTTTTATTTATTTCATATCTATTTTTTAATGTATGTATTTATTTATGTATTATTTATTTATTTATATCTGCACAATTTTCCATTTGTATTTCACCCCTTATTTATTTCCCAATATTGAGTCATTTATTTATTTATTGTTTGTCAACTAATCGATTAATTTGAATAATCATCACAGCTTTCCAGTATATTAATGGTTAATTAATCATCAAAATTGATGTTGATTAACGCTTGAATGATTAATTAATCTACTTATCATAGCAGCACTATCACTTCATACTGATCATACTGATGGACACGCTTACTGCTGTCAGAACACAACAGCCATAAATGTAAAGGCGCTCCGGCTGACATGTATTATCATAGAGGGTCATACACATGAGTCATACATGGGACAAATGTAAATGGACTACCTCGACAGTGTTCACTGCAGGCGCTGCCCGGGACAGTTTACCGTGATGTGATTACCACAGAGGTCCTGCACACAGCGGCTTAATTCAGACACCTCTCAACTACGGTATGTTTCATTACCATCTAGGCTATATCAGATGTCCCTTCATGCCCTGCAATTAGAAATTGGTCCGTTACACAATCCCCTTAGACCTCAGGAACATGTAACTGCCACTAAAGGTTCAGCAGCAGATGGGTAACTTCTAACGCCAGGAGCAGGCAGCAGTTTAATCTACAATAATGATATGGAAACATCCTGCTATCTTGAATCAAGCTCTACAGATAAAGATTAAATGTTTTGTCTCTACACAGAGCTACAAAAATGTTCCTGTCAGACTGCCGTGTCAGGAAACGGGAGCTCCCAGTGAAACTTGTGAACTTAGAACAATGTGTCCAGTCTGGTTTGCTCAAAGAAGTCATTCATTGTTAGTCTGAAACTGGATCGCGCTTGATACGATCATATCTGTTTCACACCGTGATATCCAGTTGGATGCGTGACAGGAGCTGCTGCAGCGGCCAGCTATTCAGAGAGGCTGAGACGAGTTACATTCATGTTGCATATCACTAAGCTGTGATCACAGGTTACTAAGCACGAGTCAAAGAGTCCAGACACTCAGACAGCACATTTTTTTTTCTGACAATTTGTCTTGAGAATATTTCAGCCGTCATCACACCACACACTGTAATCGTTATCAGCCTGAAATCCACAAGAACCTCACAGTGTGAGAGAAAGAAGAAGTCAGCTCTGCAGCCTGTCCTATGAGCTGCTGCACATTTAAAATGCATGTCAGGGTTGAAAGGGAACATGACTTCTTATTTTTGTTGTGTGCACGGAGACTCATGAATTGCTGATGGCTAGTTTGAAGGTTGAACACATAAATCTTTTAAGCTGACTTGAAGGTTCCCGTGTTGAGTTTTGGGGGCAGACTGATACATCGACGTGGCGGATATTAATATCAACCCAGTGTAGTTTATAACAGATATATCAGTGTTGATGTATCAATGCTGTCAAATAAGTAACAACAAGTTTCAGTACAGACATGCTAATGATATGTTGACGTAGATTAGAAATAGTGTTGATTTGACATAGTTTGTCCATCTGAGAGCATTGACAATGAGCTTAGTCACATAACAAAATATATCCAAATAAATAATAAAAAAATAATAATGAAAACTCTAGTATTGGTTCAGTTCTATTTTTGACCACAGGTTGGCTCTGGAGTACGGCATAATCACGATTATTTTGGTAAATATTGAGATCACGATCGTTTAACATTGACTTTGAAAACATCATGAATTTATTGAAAGAAACTTTTCTTTTTGATTTTTGGGATTTTCTTGAACTTTAAATATAATTCTTAGTTTATATAAAGGCTCTCCTTCCGTCATCTTGGCTCGAGCTGAACTAAAAATTTTTATACATTTTAAAGTTAACTGCATCAATCTGGTGCACTTTGAGAGCTAAATAAAAGGGGTAGTTCAGATTTTTTTTTGGTGTGTTTAGTTTTCCTAAAATTAGATTTTTTAAAAATCGCAATATATGGCCTTGCTTTCAGTATCGCAATATATTGAATCGTAACCCCTGTATCATGATATGTATCGTATCGCCAGATTCTTGCCAATACACAGCCCTAATAAGTACCTCAAACAACCCAACTTCAAAACACCTGAACTATCCCTTTAAGAGGCTGTATCCATGAAGAACTTTGTCCTCTTGTAAACAATTTAATCATAAATACATTGGTTGTATAGATATGATTGGTGATGACACGGCAAAAAAAAGTCACACCCACAAAGCATGGTAAACGAGACAGGGTCCGTGTTTCAAGACGGGTCGAGGGGTTTCCGGGCGAGCGGTGCTATAAAGCTCATGGCGCGCCACCACGGAGGAAATGCGCCCGGCGAGGGCCAGGAAGAGAGAGTGGGAGAGGTCCCACACTGAGCAACCGTCCCTGAACTGCCGAGTTGAATCCCCTGGGCAGACTGCACGAACCCCACCCGGAAAATGTAAAAATTCGTATTTGAAAATAAAATTTGATTGATCTCCCAGCTCTACTCTGGAGCAATGTTTACATTTCTTCTACCTTGTGCTCTACTAGCAAATGCACAAGGATGCACTTTATCAATTATAAAATGAGTTGATCAACAGAGAATTATTCAACATGTTGTGGAGTCTAAACAGGTCCTGGAGGCCAAACACCTGGAGACCTTAGAAACACCTTACAGACTTTATCTTTACCTTTGCACTCTGCAGCACCAATCAACTCCAGTTCAAATACAAACACAGCTCTAAACAATCATTACTAGCAATGTTACCACCAACACTTTCTACTGACGACTGTGGTTTGCACTTTTCCTCTTGAGCCTTCCGTCTGACCCCAAACAGAGAGTCTGTCTTTAATACAGACGACCATAAGAATGAGTGAAATTACAGAGTATCACCAGAGCGCTGCAAAAGAGGAACATTTTCCGTTTAGCTGAGAGGAGGCAAAAACCACTTCCTTTCAGTGAATGAGAGAGCTGTCCAAGAAACCGCACAGTTTCACAAAATACCACCCACTCTATCTCTACGACGCTGCAGCCGAACACTACAGCTGCACCTTGTTTATGCTGCACAACAACACAACCACACGGTGGGAAGCAGAGAGTTTTCAATACGTTACAGCGCCATGCCTCCACCGCTGCACTGTGACCCGGCCAAGCCTCCTGGATTCAACGCAGGTTAAGCCGCACACAGACCAACTAATTCAACCTGGTATTAGCCAGAGTCATTATTCAGTTATTGTTTCCTCAGTTCCTGGAAATGTCATCTAGCAGCATGCTAGGTAATTGTCTTCCTAAATTAATCCCTGGCTTCCTTGCGGAGTGCAAACGATATTCTGTCTAGACATCCAAGAGCCTCAAGACAGGTTATTAAGTTAGTTTATTGATTACCGAGAAAAAATGCTTATTCAAATGTCACTAACAGAAAAGGAGACAGCAGTAATATAGCGACAGCTTGCGCTCACATCCGTCTGACTGTAATGGTTTCATTTTAAATGTCATTGTGTGTCTGTTCTGCACAGCTTTAACGGTCATAAAGCTTGCTTCTTCCGGAGAGAGCCAGGCAGAGCTTGAATGGCCATCTGAGAAATTCAATTCAGTCAGATTGAAATTGAGGTTTAGTACGGGAGCTGTCCAAAAGCGTGCGCTGGGATTACCCAACCAGGTGGTGAGTCAAACCGTGGGAGAATAAAAGTAATTCAACCGCTGGCTCCGAGCCCACTCACAGTTTGCCCATCCTGCTGTACGGATCCACAGTACTCCCCGGTTAGAGATAAATGTCAGCAGGGCTCAGAGATTATCTGTGTATGAATCCAAATGTATTTAGACCGTGTGTGTTTGTATTTGTCTGTGTGCATGTGGATGTTTGTACATATTTGTCCATTTGATTATGTGTGTGCATGTTTGTTTTTGCGTCCGTGAATGTGTGCCCAGGTGGGTGTGTGTGTGTGTGTGTGTGTGTGTGTACTCGTCTGTGTGTGCCAGAGCGGGGAAGTGATTCCCCTGATGGGTATGACAGATGGGCAGGGAGTGGCTCTGCTCGTTCTCGCTGCCACCTGACAAGCACGAGGGCGGGATGTGCAGCATCCACGCTCACCTCGCATCCCTCTGACAGACGCCACTTTGTTTAGATTCATGTACTACAGTAGCCCCTTAAAAAGGTGAGCTTATTGTTAATGGGAAGTTGTTCTGAACACCACAACAGAAAAGTGAGTCTACTGTAACTGGAGTGAAGTTCTGTTTTTGTCACTTTCACTGGTAAAACCTACAAATGGCAGCAGATTCTATCAGTTAATCAGTGTTAATGCTGTGAGGCTGCAGATATAGGCTAGTTCTGCAAAGATACATGCAAACATCTCTGCACAGAGAAGGGTGTTATGGGTCGTTGTCATTAACATGTGGTGAGGACCTGAGCCTCAAACAAGTTGCTGTTGATCCAACTTCGTGTAGGGAGGAAGGTTCGAAATGGGAAAAAAAAGCGACACCAGAAACAGCCAAATGAACACCCTACACATTGGCATGTGTGCAGCCCCAGCCAGGTCTCGTCCCAGGGCGTCAAATACCGACGCTATGTCACAGCTGTCGGCATTCGATACCGTTGCACAAGTCACCCTTTCGCACCAGGCTTTCCATTATCTACAATGTAAACCCATCCAAGGCAACAGTAAACACACAGGGAAAGTGTGCCGGGAGTGTGGTGACGTAGTTTAAAGATCAAAAGAGACACACAGGGCGGGCGTGAGGGGACGTGTCCAACAAACACAAGGCTTTCATCCAGGAGACAGCTGGTCGCGTCCAGTACATTATGTTTTACTTCCACGTTACAATCATCTGTTCGATCGTGTCCCATGTTCACAACGTCAAATCACACTTTCATTGTACAAACTTAGTAATTTTAAGCCCAACCATGTTGTTTTTTCCTCAACCTAACTAAGTGGTTTTGTTGCTTAAACCTAAGTATGTGTTTTTGTTTAATTCACAACATTAAGCAAGTGTTTACTGCGACTGAAAAGTGATGCAGAAACATGTTCAAGCCCTAAGTCACTTATAAAAGGCCAAAATGAAACTTGGCTCTCTGTCTGTACTCGACCAAAGAGACCAAAGAAATATCTAAAATCAGGAGTGTTTTTGTGGTTCAACAAAACCAACAGACTGAAACAATCTCGCTGATTGTGGCACTTCAATTTTCTTTTGTCGATTCTCCCTTTCATAACAATCATTTCAGCTATCAGCTTCTGAAGTGGGACCTCCAGCATTTGGAGCAAGTAAAAACAAGGTATGCAAAAGTCAGCAGGCTGCCCCTGTTACTTTATTGTGTCTACGGCTGTTATGTCAATATGCTGTCATATGCTGTTCATCTCACTTTCAGGTTGCAGATGCAGGTTGTGATTATTAATTAGGCTCACTGTAAGCACTTTGTAACTGTGCTTTGAAAGGTGCTATATAAATAAAGTTTATTATTATTATATTATTAACTGCTTCTGCCTTCTCAGTCAACAACAGGTGGTTACAGATCTCAGTTCAATCTTTGAGTTTTAGGTTTTTTAAACTAATACTGAATTCAATAATGCATTCAGATCAATAAGTTGTTATCGAACCCCAACCCTAACAATAACTGCTTTATGCTGCTGCACGCCTGTCCACGCACAGTGCAGTAACTTGAGTGCACAAGAAAATCATGAAAATGCAACCTGAAAAGGATCATAAGTCAACATGAGCTCTGGTGTGAAGCGAAGGCGTGAGCTGTCACTGAGGCGCAGCGTGTTAGCCTCTGGATAGCGGCGAAAGGGAAAAGTGCAAGTTCAACACTCTTCAAGATAACGCTGCTCAGGAAGAGCGCTGACTGCTGCAGCTCGGGGTCTGTGAACTGTGCCATGCAGCACTGCACTGGCCAGCCGCCAGCAGACGTACAGAAAAACTGGCCCCAAAGAAAAATCTGTTGCGGCACCCGGCTAATTCCAGTGTGTCTCGTTACTGCCTTGTCAGCCCCGAGTGATTTCCCAATGCAGGGATGTGGACATGTTTATATCGGCTGCACAAAGGTGACGGAGAGTTCAGAGAACACAACACACATATTGTTATTAAAGAATATTCAAAGTGTGATGTGTTTGATGAGCCATATTCAAAAGGGTATGAGATTATACCTAAAAAATCACTGAGTATAAGGAAAATGCAAAGTTTTCTGACATGCAATTTGATTTGTAAATGAAGGCTGAGCCTGCTGTCTATATATGACACCGTAATGCTGTTGAGGTGGCAGAGAGAGAAAGCTGTGCTCATACATCACATCTGGAAAGAAGAGGGAAAAAGCTCTCAGAATGGAAAGCTGCAGCCTTTTAGATCATTTTACAAATGACAGGCAAAAAGCACGGGGAGCTGATAAACATGTGAGTGAGCTGAACATGTGTGCTGTACAGCTCCGATGTACTATACATACAGGATCTGATATCTGCACCTGTGGAAATGAGACACAGTGTTCCAGCATGGAAAAATAAAACCACCTCCCCTCCAGTCCTTTGAGGTATCAACGTAACTATACACGCACAGATCCCATTGATGTAGCTTCACAGTTAATTAAGTATGTGCTGAAACGGGAATATTGAGTGACTTTGCAGAAAAAATGTCAACCACCAGAGGTGTGCACAAAGCTAGCAAAACATTTCTTACCTCGGTGGTCAGTTGTCTTCACTTCAGTGTTGTTTCTTTACATCCCGGCTTTCATCCCAACGTTAGCTCTCAGGGAACTCTGTAATCACAACAGACAATCTGTGATTCCTTCATATCTCTGCCAACAAAAGAAATAACATCCAGCAGGCCAAACACTCCGGAGAGTGAGAAGGCTTACAGAAAGATCCTGCGAGCAGGAGTTAGCCAAATCCTACAAGATATCCACAGCTCTGCACAAGGAAATCCACATGGCCACTGATGCATGCGTGTACTGCCAAGTCAGGGATGAGATGGGAGGAGTCTCAGAGTTCAAGAGAGGAAAATCCCCGAAGGAGGTGCAAGGTTTCTTGTCTATGCGAACCGTTGATGTTAGATTTTCATGTGACCAGCTTACCACTAAAAGGCTTAGTAGTCTAATCCTTTAGGCAAATGAAGTGTCTAACTTAAGGCTTAGGCCGGCCAGACGAATCAAAGGGAGTTTATAGTATGATGAACCTTGCTAGACTTTCAAAAGGCCAGGAGTACGCAGTATCTGCTCAGGAATGCATTGATGGAGAGAGATTCTGCTCTATATGGTACAGTATTAATCATCCCTTAGGCTACTTAACTCTTCACTCTATATTTACACCTGGGGTAGACTTAAAGAAAGGCTTCAGGCGACATTAACCAGACTTCCACTCAAGATGCCACAATCCTGGCAGCAAATGTGAATAATTAGCAGTCACACCTCAAGACAACACATCAAGGTGAAGATGAGAAATGAACTCTTGAATGTGTTAATGTTCATAACTGGATTGCTGCTGAGAAAGAGCTTGCATGCTTGACATACCTGTACAGAAACCTTAACTTAACACAATCACTCTAGCTTTGATGCATGACTATTAAATTACATTGCAATGTGCATCACATCCAATCATCTTACACTGAACAGGACCAAATCTGCCTCTTTGCATTGGATCAAATAAAGTGACTGGCAGAGCAGAGGCAAATTCAATAATGCTTCACATCTGTTTTCACACACACAAACATTTGCACACAGTCAGATAAACACACCCACACACAGACATGCTGCATACACAAATTAACATGGAAACATATGTAACATGATTTTAGAAATAGACAGAAAATCACTGAGATTAGGGCTGCAACTGAAATGTCTTTCATTCTCTTCATGATTTAATATTAATCATCAGGTTAGGGGAGTAAAGATGAACTGATACCAGAGTGAGAGATTCAGCTACAGGTCTGACCCAAATTCTGCATGAAATTAGGAAATAAACTGGTAGAGCTGTCAAAAACCGATCTTTCCAAATAATTCCTTGTGTTGGTGTGTGTGTGACTCACTACTCTCCTGCTGAGTCAGTACAGTATGTTCCCCATTCAAAAACCTGCCACAACGTTCCCACACTGAATGAAATATCAGACTACTGTGTAAGACGTTGCCTGAAGTCTTCAAAAGGCACATTTACCCTTCCTAAGCCCCACCCCTTTTCGCTCTGTGGTCCAATAACAGTCGAGCAAGCTTGGAACCCGGCAGAACCTCAGTCAACTTTCCCCTTTCCTGTTGGGTTATACTTAGATATGCTACATCTGTTCAAAGGTAACATTACTATGTAAGTCACATTACATTGGTGTCACAATCTTCACGGACACATTACACTGTATATAGTCACAGTTACTAAGAGAAACTTTCATTTCGTGTTGATTTCGGCGGTCCCTGAGGACAAAAGCGGTAGTGTTTCCGAGCACCAGAGTCCCTTTAGAAACCCTTTTACCGTGGCAGGGTCTGACAGTCTGTGCCGTGCACTCCTGGTTCTAATTTTGTTCCTTTGTTTATATTATCTCTGTAAGGCTATGTGCCGCCATGAAGTAACTTTTGGTGTTATTTATTTTTGATAGATAGCTGAGTGAAAAGAGTGAAGAGTGAAAGTTATCGTGAATATATCCTTCCATCGCATACTGTAGTCCCTGCTGTTGGCTTCATGAAGCTATACTGCCTATCTAAAAAGCTATCCATTGTATCACTGCCCATGTTTAAGATTGTTTTTGAGGCAGAAGACATCATTTTCCGTGGTATTTTTAATTCAGCATTTGAAATTAAAGTTAAGAAAATAACATTATAATAAAAGTAAGTCACAGCATATCATACCATTAGAAATGTAGAGCTGTAGTTTTTGCACCCGATCTTGGACTAATTATCTAGATATGTATGGTATCGTGAGGGAAAGATACACACACCCCTACATGTAGTTAATAAAATGTCAACACCTATAATAAATGCTTGTGAAGGAAAGGCAAGCCTAAAACATTTTCATTAACTTCCTGTCATTCAACAAGTCTATTCGTTTCAGCTCTGATTGAGACAAAAACACACTTCCATTGATACAATCCCGATATCATTACGTAATAATGAAGATCCGTGTCTTTGGCACACTGGATACATTTTTCCCGGTTGAATCATTATCTGATGACATTCAGCCAAGTAGCACCACAACATTCTCACCTTTCAAACCTGACTTGGCAGGTGGCACACATCGGGCCACTCCTATCTTGCATTGAAAAGATAATGAAATGATTCTTCTTGGATGCACACAAACGTGACCGGCTGCTTGTTGGCGGCGTTATCAAAAGAAACAGGAACAGAATTGAAGACCTTGGTATCGGATTTTGCCTGAGAACTGCTGCAATCTCACAAATCAAAGTCAGTAGATAGAAGCTGTCCTTAGGCCTTCTTTAGGCCAAATACCGGAGGTTGTGAAATACTGCAAATAGTGCACACCTCGTAACCACTTAACCATGATCATTTCCAGAGTATATGCTACCTCACATTTTTAAAGGCAGTGAAGTCTATTGAGGGCCTTTAATTTTTAATAGAACAGACTGGAGACGCCTGGTTATATATGAGCATTACTACCAACTCCACAGCTGACCTCTACCATAACTCAGATTTAAGGTGAAATACTCATTTCTCTTTAAGCAACACTACCAGTTTGTTTTCATTACCGGCTCTGGCGATTCAGTGTGGCCATGCATCCGATTCCCCGGCTAATCCATATGCTAAGCCAGCTCTCAGCCACTCGGGGAGAGATAAATATGCATCGGCACAGGCGGGACAGATAAGAGGGCCAGCTGCTTGGAGTCAGGGTTAAACCTGACAGCACTCAAGCTCATCTACAGTATATACTCTGTTTTATTTTAACCACACAGAGAGAGAGAGAGAGATACAGGTTAACAAGTAGGAAACGTACAGTAATGATTCATTCAGCCTCTTATTCAGCACCAAGGCTGAGTATCACAACCTCAACACTTTTGTGTGTACGGACCGAAATGTGTCAGTGTGCTGCCATCGACAAGGATGTACTGAGAGGAAAATACAGTAAAAAGACAGATAGATACTAAAGATAGACTTTGCTCTCTGTTAGCCAAGAAGAGAGAGACTGGATCCTTTTGTCTACAACATAACATGCCTACACATTAGTTCTAGTCTTGTGACATGTTTTAGTGCACATCAACACAAAGAAGAATATTTGTTGTTCCTTGAAGCCCATTTACAACTGAATCACAATATAAGAAGGGGAAACATGAACCCCTTTCATTCCAGACATTTAATGGATTACTGTATTAGACTGACTATAAATACAATGATTGTCTTCTGCAAATTCTGTTACACGCTGAGGCCTTTACTGAAAGGAATAGTTTAAATTTGGGAAGCACACTTATTAGCTTTCCGTCTTCTCCTTCATGGCAGAAAGACACATTGTTAGCAATGTGCACGTTATTAGAAATGGGTCAGCTGACAGATGGTAGAAACTTGCTAGCCTAGCTGCTTTAAGGCTACAAACAACCCATAAAACAAAACTCTCTTTGAAGCAACAGCTCATAATTTTTCAAAATATGTTAATTTGCTTTTTTTCCAAGCGCGAGATCATAACATTGATATCAATCTCATGTCTGTGTGTTAAGTGTATCGCTAGAGTACGGATACAGTTAGCCTAGCTTATTAGTAATCTTTTCAACCTTTTTAACTCTCGGAAAGAAAGCAAATGAGAGGAAAAAGCATTTACGGACCGTTACTGCAGAAACTGACAGAATAATTTGTCCAGCAGCAAACAATTAACGTCACAAAATGTCATGTTACGAGGTGGCTAGCCCTAAACAACAGTCTTAAAACAGTCCGAGAAAATCTTTACAATCACAGAACGGCAAGTTTGTGAGTGAAACGCAGAATGAAGGAATGCCTGTTACTAGCTGCACTCAAAACATTCTTGAACAAGCTGCACAAACGGTGAGATTTATGGTCTACTGGACCAACCATATGTTTCATTTTTACAGGAGTAAAGAGTTCAAGGACGAGGACGAACAGCTGGATCCACAGTCGATCTTTGAAATGCTAAAACTGACTTCAAAAGAAGAGTAGAATACAGATTATTTTTTTAATACTGCGTTTCATTAAAAGTTGACGATGCATTCTTTACCTTGTCATATCAATGTGTCTCTTATTTTCAATAAGTCTAAATAAGAAAGGTTGTCTCATATTCAGGCCAATACGGTATTTATATAAGCCTCATCTGCTCCGCAATCATCCTCTTAAAAGAGAGAGACAGCGTATTTCCTGTAAATACCCGTCTGCTCATTTCATCCAGAAAACTTCTTCTACCTTCTATGTTTTCATGCAAAGCTGTTTCATACTTAATGAAGTATTGTCCCTCATTCTCTCGCTGTGAGTTTCACAGAGTATGTCTAACTAATCGGTATGCCAGTCCCACAGACCAAAATTTTATAGGCAGACTGTGATGCTTAATCTTCACAATAAAAGAAAAATCTCTCTTGTAAGATGACAGCATCTCCCAAAACTAGACCGCAACCATTGTTAATCTTTTTAGACAAATCTGACATTTTGGGCAGAGCTTTTTGTCAGAAGCTTCCCATTATAAACAACAATAAGCTTTATCCCATTTTAAAATGAAACAGGACCAAATATTGATGCTTTTCATGGTGTTTCTGTGTGAGCTGTTCCACCTTTAGTTCGGTTATACTTTTAGCACGTTTTTCTCCGTTAGAGCTGCAACAATTAGTCGATTCATCTATTAATCAATCAACAGAATATTAATCTGCAACTTTTAATCATTATTTGTGTCATTTTTCAAAGGAACAGTCTACAACATTTCGGGGGATCTACTGTATTATTAGAAGTGGAATATAATAGTCATAACTGTTTATTATGGTTTTGCACTCGGCGGCTCACGTTACCGCAGTCTTGGAAAAGGAGGAGGGAGCAGAGTAGTTGGTTGCTATCTGCAACCACACCAATAGATGCCGCCAAATCCTACACACAGTACCTTTAAATCAAAAATGCCCATAAAAATGCTGGTTTCAGCCTCTCAAATGTAATGATTTTGACTGTTTTGCATCATTGTAAACTGAATATTTTGGGGTTTTGGACTATTGGTCGTATAAAACAAGACATTTGAAGAAGTCACCTCGGGCTGTGAGAAATTATAACGAGCCCTTTTCACTATTTTCTGACATTTTATAGACAAAACGACTAATCAGTTAATTGAGAATATTAATCGACTCCTTGTTATACAGCAAAAGTATAAATAAATTGTATTTCTTTTCACATTTTTCCCCTCAATAAATAATGTTCTTGCTGTGGGGGGTTCACTGCTGAATGAATTCAAGGGGGACCTTGGTTGCGGTCTGTTTCTGAGAGCTATCATGCCTACAACTAGGACTTTCTAATAGAAGTGGGCTAAGTGCTCTGGATGCCAGAGGAAGGCCTCAAACAGGAAATGTTGCAGGCTCACTGACACGTTGCCAAACCAACCGCTGAATCACATCCATGTATTTGCATATTATGCAAATCACCCTGAGTTACTTAAGTGTAAACTGGAGAACATGTGTGTTCATCTGAGTGTGAGAGAGCTCCTTTCCAAATCAGCTTACGATCTACCGTGACACATTAACATCACTCATGTCAGACGTGCGACCTACAGGACTGCGTTTCCATTTCAGGCGTTCAGCTGACGCTCCGCTGCAGACTGCCTTAAACAGAATAAACTTTATTTCCTTTACTTTGTTACAGATGTATTCCATTAATGCTCATTCCAAGTTTAATCCATTTCATTGTTCCTCCACGGCTGTGTATAGAATAAGTCATTTCCACACAGGATTAATCCAGAGTGTGCTTTACTTTTAGAACAATCTGCTGGTTTGCATAGTTTAAAAGCTTAGCTGTTACATGCGGACTCAGACACACACTCTCACTCACACACACAGCGTTGTAACCGAGCCAATGTGGAGATTGATCGGCTGGGCTGTGTCCAAATTAAAGCCCGTCCTCTGCAGACATGCCAAGCATAATAACTCTCTCCTCTCTTTGCACTTTTTCTTGGCCAGGGAAAGTGGGGAGAGAGAAAAAAAACAAATGCATGAGAGAAAGAGAAAGCAAGAAAAAGAATACGAAAAAGAGGTGCAATTGGATAATGTCTTGACACCCATCGCAGAAAAAGGACTGCCTGGCTCTCAGATGTCTGACCCATTTTCTGCTCTCGCTCTCTCCCTCTCCTCCTTTTCTCTCTAATTTCCTTCCTTCCTCTAATCTACAGTAAAGGAGCTCTCTGACTCAGATTCATTGGAGCTGCAGCAAGCTGTGTATTTCTATGAAATGCAGTGCCACAGGATCCAAACCTACACATTGAAACACAAATACCCACACATACACGTCCTGACGTACAGTTTGGAACTGCAATAACTGGAACGAGAACACAAGACCATGCTATGCTTCCACGATTTATATTCTCTGTGTGGGCTTTTATGCAAATGTGTGTTTGTTTGTGTATCCTAGATGTAAGTGGCACATGTACTGTGTGTGTTCAACAGTATGCATACTGAGAGGCCTGAGCTCCAACACAGACAGTTCAATAATTAATTATTCACTCGCTGGAAATACACTGGTGCCCAATTCTAATAATAAAATCAGCTCACAGCTTTTAGATTGCAAAGACAAGAAAAGAATATTCTATTTATTGCATTTCTGAAGATTTAGTCACATTATGCCACGATGATGGATAAAACTTAAGTGTAATTACATGCAATAATGAGGGCAAATTTCCCCTGGTATTATTGGTGCATATTAGCATTTTCACATTATATAGACCACTTCACAGTTGTAAACATCCCAAATGTGTCCCAGCTTATTTCCTGTTGCAGTGTATGTGAATGACATAAGCTGACAGGAAGTAAACATGGACCTAAGTTGTTGCCTAGCGGCAGCTGGAGCAAGTAACGTTAGCGACTCCGGCCCAAGCAGGAAAAGTTAACAGAGTTTGGTTGCAGATTGATTGATGGATGTTAGGATATTATTGGTTGAAGTTGGTTGGTACTAGCTTACGTATGCACGCGTCATATTTTGTTTTACAAGAAGAAAAATGATTGGATATTGATATAAAAATATGAACAAATTGTTTTTTGTAAAAAAAAAAATGCATATATTGTTAAATACTGTAGGTGTTCAATATGACTGGAAATGAGATCTAAAGGGTTGCAAAGGCATTTTTAATTTCATCTCGACTTTAAGATTTCAGCCCTGGATGACACACATAGTTGACCTGGTAAAAGCAAGTGCGGTTTTCTCAGAATTCTGTGACTGCTTCACACTAAAAAGCCACCTCGTGTTTCGGCAGTTGAACACCTTTAATGTGAAGCAGCAACAGCAGCAGTAGGAAATGTTCTGTTTGCATCAGCAGTAACTTAATACAGCTCAGTGAGGTTGATATCAATAACATCAAATTACAGTAATGCTGGATTACATGCTGCATCATTTCCTGTGAATCCCTTGTGCATGTGAAGTCAATATGAATCTTGTGCAGGAATTGCAGACTCCACCATTAACAATTAATACTATTATTACTATTATATAGAATCAAAACCAGGGTTAGATTATGACTCAATTATGACTATTTAGATTAATTAATGAGATTATTGACTTAAAGGGTCCTATTGATAACATTTTTATGTAGACAAATATTTTTTTTTTAAATAATACCTCTACAGAGCCTTTAGAAAGGTGCCAAATAAAAGTATGGCTTTTCCTAAAAAAATTATTATGATTGTGAATTAATCATTTTAAAAATTTTGGCAGGTCTAAAATTAATGTTTTGTTTATCTCTGTGGAAGATATCTGACGTTCGGTTCCCACTTCTAACGAGGCTTGTGAGCCAATAGTAAAATGAAGTTGGTATCACGTGGTATCTCTGGGTCGTCAGTTAGTTTGGAAACAACGGATAAATAGTTGAGATTGGATGTCAGCGCCTGGCAACGACTTGTTGTGAAGAGAATGCGACATAGTGGCTGAATGCTATCATAGCACCTTTAATGACAAAAAAATGGACAAATAAATCAAAGCGGCATGGCTAGATAGCACTAGAGGTAAGTGAGAAAATATGCTTTCTTTATAATATGGGTGAACTGACCCTTTAATATCATAATGAAATGCAAATTAAAGGAATTAAATGGCTGCCTGGAAGCTTGAAAATCATTCTAAAATTTGAATGTATGCCTAAGGAAATGATTAACAGGCATGTATTTGTATGTAATGGGGTGAGACATGCAGGTTAATGTACAGTAGGCTACTGCAGCGTCTGGCTTTACAGTAGCAGAGCAGACATGCTTAAGTGACAATCTGTGGAAAAACAAGGGGAAGGGCTCACGGCAGGCAGAGGGCAGGGGAGGCAAAGGGTCGCCTTCGGTCAGCTAATCCCCCGTGTCAGATAAGGGTCTGCCAACACACTCGTGCTTAGCACACTAACACACACATGTACAGCAATAACAAAGAAAGCAATGAACTGTAAAGAATGTACTTTTACACGATACCCACACAGAATACATTAACTCACAGTCAAACACATGATCCGTCTACCATCTCTCCCTTCATGCTCGCTCTAATGTTATCTGTTTATACTTCTCTCTCTCTCTCGCACACAAACACGAATAGAAGGCCAGCAGGGTCAGCGGCGCTGCCTGCTTTGGCACAGAAGAGGACTACAGATGTGAAAGTAGGGAGAGCTCGCTCGCTCCGGGGACCAGTTGGAGCCCGTCCAACCTGGACAAGGGTCAGGGACACGACAGAGAACACAAGCAGCATTTGGAGCCTCTTCTCAGGGGCCGGCCAGCATGTCACTCTCGTCAGTCACCCTGGGCCGACATCCAGACAGATCGTCTAACGCTCCGTAGGCCAATTTGATTATTTTGACCGTTCATTTTCACACCTTTGTAAAATGTTTTCACATTGTTAGTTGTCTGACAAAAGTGTTTAAAGTAAGGCTGTCAAAGTTAACGCGATAATAACGCATTTCAAACGCAAATTCATTTTAACGCCACAATTTCTTTAACGCATTAATGCACCAAATTTTAGGTTGTAGCGGGCTCAGTTTTAAAGCTAGAGTGAAGATACTGGCATCATACGAAACTAGAAAACCTAAGGAATCTATTGGTAAATAACGCTCCAAAGACGCGCTACATTTTGGTGAGGAAAAACTGTCATGGCCATTTTCAAAGGGGTCCCTTGACCTCTGAACTCTAGATATGTGAATGATAATAGGTTCTCTGGGTACCCACGAGTCTCCCCTTTACAGACATGCCCACTTTATGATAATCACATGCAGTTTGGGGCAAGTCATAGTGAAGTCAGCACACTGACACACTGACAGCTGTTGTTGCCTGTTGGGCTGCAGTTTGCCATGTTATGATTTGAGCATATTTTTTTATGCTAAATGCAGTACCTGTGAGGGTTTCTGGACAATATCTGTCATTGTTTTGTGTTGTTAATTCATTTCCAGTAATACATATATACATACATTTGCATAAAGCAGCATATTTGCCCACTCCCATGTTGATAAGAGTATTAAATACTTGAAAAATCTCCCTGTAAGGTGCATTTTGAAGAGATACAAAATGTGTGAGTAATTTGGGATTAAGTATTTTAATCGATTGACAGCCCTAGTTTAAAATATTGTCCTATCAAATCCATTACATTACAAAAACTATAGCTCTAAAGCACAGCCTTTTAACTCTACATCCTTTGCAACACTTTCAATTTTCATGTTGTGAAGCTGTTTTATAATTTTGGAAAGATTAAGATTAATAAATGTGATTAAATAACAATAAACAAGGCCCAGGGTGGGACTACACTGTGTTCTATTCTGAGTCTGCTATGATTACAATCATCTGCAGCAGTGCTTTTCATTTTGTCATGTTTGTCAACAACAGCATGAAATCATATTTCCGTATCATAAAAAAACACAAATTCCACATGTCAAAGTCCAATGTATGACAAACATTTGTTTTGATATGGGAAGTTGTTCCAGTTACACGGGACTGTTGGAAGCTTATTGCTCCCCTCGGTGTCGTCCTGCGTTAAACAAGTCAAACAGTTGTTGGGTACAGCATTAAACACTCACTCGAGACAGTTTAGACAGAGCTGTACAAACACGGAGCAGGCTGGGTAAAAAAATGAACTGTAAGTGCCTTTGTGTATATCCCTATGTACGGTATTGTGCAAACAGAGTACCTAATGCAACATGTGTTCCTCACAGGGAAGTGATCTGTACGAGCTTGAGTGATAACATCTCAACTAAGAATAGCCGCCTGCATGTGTTAGTGAACATGAATGTGCCTCTGCTGGTGTGAATGCCTGTTTGTAAATGCATGCATATCAGTTGTATTATTGGGGAGTGTGCAAAGCGTGCATGCAACTTCCCTGAATTTTTGTGCCCAGTGTTGCCATGCCACAACTACTGCAGGGCAGCAGCGTACGCTAATCACAGAGAGGTTGCCTCACACTTTGCCTATTGAGTTTCCTGCTATCCGGGCCAGCTATGTTGAAGGAAACATGAGCTTGTCCTCTACACCAAACACATGGAGACGCTGCAGAGATACAATGCTCACACAAGCAGCCTTGCATATATACCCACACACATGTGCACATTAACACAACGCAGCTCGTGCCACATGCCAACACATGCATGTGGAAAAGAAGAGATGTTACTTTCAATACCAGCAAGAAACTTCAATTTAGACTACGCTAGCTAGTATCTCCTGTTTGTTTATTGACTGGCTGCAGTTGAGACGACTCAGATGAGGAATGTGTTCGCCTGCCAGATCAGCAAGTCTCTCAATACTTTCATAAAGACAAACGCACACACACACAGCCTCAGGGTGATTGGCATTAAGCTGGCATTCAGGACCTCCCAGTGCGTACTGTAGCTCGCCATCCCGCGACTTGGCGAGGAACACCACCAGGTAGACATGAAACACACTCCGTGGCTCAGGTAAAGTGCAGAGCAAATCCCTGGATTAATGAAGCATTCAAATTGGAAAACAATATCTAGGTTCTGTGCAGGATAGGGGACTTCTTACAGTGATACGTTAATGATTGTTTACATGCCCTGCATTGCTCCCAAACTAGTACTTCAAGTTCTTAAAGGTTACGTCTTTCAGAGTCATCATAAGCGACAGAACGTCCTTGTGCAGCAGCCTCAATGATGACAATTTAATCAGGTTAGATTTCTTCTTTTTATTAAGGGCAGACTGCCAAGAGCGGTCACACTATCTTTTGTTTGATTATTTGCTAGAGCTGAACAAATTTCCCTTTCAACAACCCAGTACACACCTTTCACATGAATCATACCCGCAACACATTAAAATATCACTTCAAAGCAAGTGATTAAAACTAATGTGAAGCCTGGTATGAAAAGAAAAACCATTGACATTTTTTCAATAATACTTTATAAAACAGTTAAACACTAATAATTAATTATAATTAATTAATACCCTAACATTTTTCCCATTTAATCTTCTCTTTAAGCACCTTTAAGGTTGGAAAAATTATCTCATTCCACACAATGTCTGACAGCATCATATAATTAGGGCTGCAACTAATGAACATAAATCGATTTGTCTATAAAATGTCAGAAAATATGCCCGTTATAATTTCAAATATCCCAAGCTGACATATTAAAAGAAAATAACAGCAAAGATATTTAGTTTAGTTTGGCTGCACAGCATTTTGTAATAACAGGTTTTAAAGGTTAAATCCATATGGACAGCAAGCATCAGCAAGTGAAGCCCTGCAGAGTTGCAATGGATTAAAAAAAAAAGAGGTCACTTTGCCCCTTCTTAACATCATTTTGAAGGTGAACCGTTCCTCTAAAGTGCTGCTGCTGCTGCATCTGACAAATTCTGTCCATTAAGCCATAAGGACAGAGCGACACGGACAAAATTCAAAATCACAAGCTAACAGCTCAAATTTAATCACAATGATCATCTCTCATTAATATCATCCTTTAATCATAAAATACAAGAAAACTGTCTCAAATGAAAAGTGTGGCAGTGTGCATGAACTTGAGATAATAATCAAGAGAAGGTGACTAAAAAAGAGATATATCACACGCAGATCTGACATTGTGGCGTCAACAAACTGTTGAAAAGGTGACTCACTTGAGTTTCCTGTTACCAACATGCCCCTTCACACACCGCAGCCTACCCACCTGCAATTGTAATATAATGGCACGCAATTTCCACCACGACCATGATTCAATCACACAGTGAATGCTGAGCTATTCTCCACTCTGTCAGGAAGGGACAGTGTGTGATTCTTTGAACAAAATGCACTGACCCTGGCTCAACAAGTGGCACGACTTCACTTTCTCTCACTGAAAATAATCGCTGGAAGAAGAATAGATTCCAGCCTCAGAAAGGTTTGGATATGAGGTCAGAAAAAGAAGTTTCCTCAAACAAAAAAAGTGCTTGGTGGGCAATAACGGAGAGGCCCAATGGAGAGTGGGTCAGTGTCAGTCACACTTCAAAGAAGCCCAACTAAACTCTGAAGTGATCTTTAACCTCACCGACAGTCATAACATAAACCAAAGTCTAATTCTTCAGCCAGGGGAATATCTCACACACACATAACCTACACACTTGTTGCCTCAGTCAGACAAGGTTGTGATTCGACCACTGTGAAAACCAGACATGTGACTGAAATCTAGGGCATTCTCCAACTGAGGAAGCAGCTGCTGTAAATTAACAGGAGAGTTGTGCAATAACTGCTAGGAAGAAGTGACCTGCCATAACTGAACATAAAACCTTAATAAGCCTTGAAAGCCCAATCCCTAAGCTTTAATTACCCTTTTTCAATGCCCAAAAATAATTAAAAAAAGCATTACCAGATACAGCTATATCTTATTAAGCCATACCTAACCTGCACTGTTAATAGTGATACTGTAGAACAGTGATTCCCAACTGGGGGTACATGTTCCCCAAGAGGTGATTCTGCGGTTGTCAGGGGGTACATGGAGAGATTGGGCAGTAGCTAAACTAATTTGATCCAACAGAATTAACTGTATTAAAAGAACAATATTTACCTATTGAGTTACCTGAGCGAGGTTGCGATTACAAGTGTGAAAACCATACAGTCTACGATGAAAACAAGTTAGCAAGCTGGCCAAGAAGTTGAAACACTAATGGATAAACAGTTGAAAAAGTTAGCTAGAATTAGTGGATAAACAGTTGTAATAGTTAGCTAAAGCTAATGGATAAACCGTTGAAATAGTTAGCTAGAAGACATGGATAAATGGTTGTAACATTCTCTTCCACCCCAAGTCGGAACTTAACCAAACTGACCTAAACATTGATAAATCAATTGTATGAAAAAATTATTCTAACATCCACTATTATATCCACTTACAGTATCATTATTAATAGTTTAATAATGTCCTGTTTTAAATCAATTCAAATGAGTGGATTTGAAACATGCCAGGTGGTGTTGATGAAGGGGGATTGAGTTCATCTATCTAACAGAGCTGTTGGGTTGCTGTTGTAGAACAAGCTACAGCCTCACTCACTCCTGACACTTGTAATTCCACACTGTCTGGAGTGAAAAGCCGTGTCCCTAATGAAAACCTACATGTTTCTATTCTGAAAGCCAACTGTATAACCAGAGGTCTTCATTTTGGTCTTGTAATTACGCAGCTATGTCGTAGCAAATCTAATGTAGGTGTAGGTGTCATGGGTGGCCTTAACCTCAATCCAAATTAAAAAAAAAAAAATCCAATGATCATGAGGTGGAGTTTTTTAGAAGCTTGCCAAACCATCAGGCGTTGGAACAAGTCCATCCAAATTTCCTCAAGCATGACAGATCACAAAACAGGGAGCAATAAAACTCCAGCCTTTCCTCTGCATAGCCAACTATGTATCCAGCTCCTAATTCAGGGGTATTCAAGGGGAATTCAAGCAGTGGAGGCTCTGTAAGAGATGTTTAAGATCATCTCAAACCCTTGTTTACCAAAAAAAGAACTGCTGGTAAAGTTTAATTTGCAGCAGCAGCAAGGAAAGAGCATTAAACTCACTCGGATTGGATATTAAAAAAGGTCAATCTAGTCTGTACTCATGGATTTTCTTCCTACCGTTATGAAACGCTGACCTATATACAGTAGCCTACACGTTGGAAGAGCAGAGTAGCCATGCATAGCGGGACTTGGGACTCGGCCAATTTTTTAATTGTGGGGTTTTATAAGCATCTCTTTGCTCAGAGTTATTCATTACCTTAGCAGATAGTATGTCCAAGCATGAAAAATTTCCAAGTGGAAGCGGTATAACAGATTTGTTCTTTTGCCTCTTATCACGTGCATTTTAACACTATTGACTTAATCATTAACGCCATCAACCGTGCTTTCCTTTACCTCTGGGAGGTGCTTGATTGTGGTAAAAAGATACACCCAGTACAGCAAAGACACAATACTGTACAATGTACTTTAGAGCTGATTATTAAAATATTTTATTATGTCTCAATTTTTATTTTTTATTTAAATTTACAGCTTCTAAATTTTGAGTATTTGTTGCTTTCCTCTGTTCTATTCCATTGTAAATAGAACATTTACGGGGTTTTGGACTGTTTGATTGGACAAACCAACCAATTTGAAGATGTTGCCTTAGGCTCTGGGAACTTGTGATGGCCATTTTTCAAACAATTAATCAATTAATTGAGAAATGAATCCACAGATTAATCAATAATGAAAATAGTCATTAGTTACAGCCCTAGTACATATACACAAATCCGGGGAAATACCGGATGTAACCAAGTCGCCATTACTGCGATGGCGTCTACCTATAATACGCACACGTTTGAATGCAAGCTGTCTTAAGAAGTGTATAATTTTCTACTTTTACCTTTACTTTCTATGTAACGTTACTTTTGATAATGATGTCTAGGAGTTCGGGAAGATCCTGAGCAGTTCTCAGACACCTAACGTTAGCCTGAAGTGGGCTAGGGCACTGTCTACGAGCTGCGCTGGTCCCACAGAAGAAATGAACTCAACTAACTGTGGCGTTATTATATATAACGTTAGTTGCTCTAACCAGGGCAACCTAATGACCACAAAGTAAACATCATTAATCGGTTGAAAACACAAACAGAACATTTAGATTTATACAGGTATATACAACAAATAATTTGACACTGCATCAACCAAAACAAAAGTTATCAGTTTAGAGCAAATCTTCAATTATTTATTTTTCAAATTCCCGTCTGTAATGCCCTCATACTAAATCATAATCACACACATTAATTCCTCTTGGGACCTATAAACTGATTATCTTCTGCCACAGGGGCACAGATACTGAAACTGTTATAGCCAGTTTAATCTCAAATCCACATGAAGGGATTCCCTCCGTACGCCACAACGCCTCAGTGTTTACGACACAGTAGAAAAAAAGTAGCCACTTAATTGTCTTGGGAACTGGTTGTTTAATACGTCTGCAAATGCGTAATGACTTAATTTCTATTCCACTGCATAAATTGAGGAAGCCCTCACAGAGAGAGAGAGAGAGAGAGAGAGGAGAGAGAGAGATAGAGAGAGAGATAGAGAGAGAGAGAGGAGAGAGAGAGATAGAGAGAGAGAGAGAGAGAGAGAGAGAGAGGGGAGAGAGAGAGATAGAGAGAGAGATAGAGAGATAGAGAGAGAGAGAGAGAGAGAGAGAGAGAGAGAGAGAGAGAGCAGTTCAATGCCAGCAAATGTCGGATGTCCTCGTAAAGTGCTCCGCTTCGTCCTGGCAAAAATAAACCTCACGGGCCTCTGTGCCAAGTATTCCCGTTGATGAAAAGCCAGTTGTGAGTGGCCCCAGTTGTACCCAGGCAGAGCCAAGCTGACTGGTGTTAATAAGAAAGAAGTGCGGCTGTGTAAAACAGCTTCTCTACTCTCTCTGGCCAATAAAGGCTATTCTACAAATTATTATTTTCCCTGGAAATCTGGAAGCTGCTGAAGCACAAGCTGGCGGAGAGGACCAGAGAGACCAGTGACAACGGTTCAATGGCACAAAGAAATAAAAAAGACTAGCGGGTGCCTCTGGTAATCATCTGCATGGAAACCACTGCTCAACAGAAACAACTGAAAAAAAACGCCTAAAGAATAAAGCGAAAGCTAACCTACTAAGAAGAGGGAGGGGCCAACACAACCTTGAGAAACAGCCACAAACTTGGAGCACGCTGGCTGACATCATGTGTTAGGGGGATGGGGAGTTTATCTCGAGGACAGCAGGACCCCCAGTGCTCTGTGTGAAGACCGGTGCAGAGTGCACTGATAATCTCTTGTCGTGTTCACCATGACAGCATGCTTATCAGCGGTGGAGCTTCACGGGCCTCCGAATGCAACACAAACCCGCTACGACATCACACTGAAAGGTTAGCCTCATTCTTCTTCGATAATGAGGTTTGAATTGCCAGTGAGGACACACTCATTACTCTGCGTGCCAGATATTACAACAGGAAACAGCACGGAGTTTCCTTTATGGCAGACGCATTACTTCTTATTGTTACTGGTATATATAGATATCAGCTGAATTGGCCTACTTTTTTGAAGAATCTAATAACTTTACTTGAATAGATTTAATGTGATTGCACATGTGGTCAACCTCTGCTTTGAATTAGAGCTGAAACGATATATGAAGACGTCACCTTGGGCACTGGGAACTTTGTGGGCATATTGAACATTTTATAGACCAAACATTAACTGATTAATAATGAAAATAATCATTAGCTTTTATTACCAGAATTAGAGCCACAAACTGGATATATTATTCTGTGGACATATTTATTTAATCTTAATTTAATCAGGCAGTCTCACTGAGATTAAGATCTGTTTTCCAAGAAGCATTCACAAGAGTACACTCAGCAAAACAGAAACAACACAACTACACAATAACAAGGAATTAAAAATAGTTACAAAAATCATAAAAAAACATCAGTTAATAAAGCTTTAAGGGGAATGTAAGACTCTAGTTTGAGGGCAGTTTGCAGTTTATTACATTTAAAAAGGTGCACAGCACCTGAAACCAGTTCTGCCAACATTAGTGCGTACATGAAGGATATCTAAGATTAAGTACTTACTGGATCGAATATGACCTCTGACCTGTTATTGTAAATGTAATACAATGTCTCACGCCACACTTCTTACTGTAACAAGGGCAAAGCAATGACTTTGACCCTATTAGGGCTTCCCCCTCTTAGTCAATTAGTCGACTAATTGGTCATTTTGGTTAGTCGACTAAGATTTCTTTAGTCGAGAAGGTATAGGTGATAGATTAAGCAGTGGAAGTGGAAGTCCTGAAAGAAATTAGTCCATTAGAGTTTCAGCTGAAGAAGAAGCACTGAAAGTAGTTGAAGCAACAAGCTGCACATACTGTATATTTCTCATCACAACTGGATTTGGGGGAACAAGAGGATGATTGTGAGAAGTAAATGGCCTTGAGGCAGTGACTAGCTCTCCTAAATCAGCAGGTCGTCATGATCTCATTAGTGCTTGGACTCTATTGGTATGCATAATGATGTATAGGCGTTTATAAAGACGCCTGATGTTTATCTGATGTCATCTGAGCAATCTCTTGATGCATAAAGAGGACGATTTATATGCTCAAATAAAAATAAACTGAATCAAACATTTCTATACAAGTGCTCTTTGATAAAGATGTCTTTGTGCATCTAAATAAAGTATGTTGATAAACACAAGCTATACTCTACGCTGCCACACGACTATTATCCCGGCTCTGGTGCAGAAACCCGTGATGATCAGATGACTTTTTGTGGATGGCTGCATTCACCCAGACTGAATGGATCCTATGAAACAACCTACAAGTCTATATCATATGGGTGTGCTGTAATCTAATTAGTCATAGGCGAAAACACAGACAACGTGGTGAAGCGCACTGGGGCCCAGCTGCTATTGGATGAGAACAGTCAAATGAGGTCAAGCAGCAAAAGCGTAAAGGCAAGACAATAGGCATGTTTTTCTAGGATGTGCATTTATGCAGGAAAAGGCAACATTAAAGAAGTCACATAATATATCACCTTTGCTTACTTTGGACCGAGGTCCAATAAGTATGTTTGGAAATGCCATAAAAATCTAAACCAGGGTGGCGATGTCTTGAGGTAATCAGCTTGATGTATGAGCAAACAATGTAGCTGCTCCCTCAGGACAAATACTGCCATGTCGAGGACATTCCTTATTATAAGATGCATCATTTGCACGTTTCGTTTAGGGATGCACCGATACCGATACCTGATCGGATATCGGGCCGATACGGACTTAAATAGCTGGATCGGGTATCGGTGACAATGGGGCTGATCTATTCAATTCAATTCTATGTTTATAAACTAATCATTATATACTGGAATTTGGATTCCTGTTTTAAGTTTTGAGCAATTTGTGGCTGCATTAAAAAAGTTTACACTTGAATCGTAATTCTTGTTAATTTTGAAGAGTTTTTACCAAGTTGCTGGTGTCCGATTCATGATTTAAATAATAAATAACAATAATTGAAATAATACAAATGTATATCTATGTCTTTATTTGTCAAATTTTATTTGAAAGCAATGTTTAAGTCAGGCCTGCTGCTTTTTTTTACAGAAATAAAACCCTTTTAATTAATTTTGGCGTATCAGCGGCGTGATAACAATAGATATTCGGACGACGGACGCTACAAACTGACAGTGAATGTGTCTGCTCCATACGGAGTCTCAGCACAGAGTAGCAGGTGTCAGATTTCACACACTGGACGAGAGAGAGTTGACAGATCGAGAGATGGCAGAGGATCTGGTGTCGAAGCGAAAAGCAAATGCGCCTATTTGGCAATATTTCAGATTTAAACCTAACGCTATAAGAGAACCATAACGTTAATGAGGTAGTGTTAATCGCTGCGAGGAGGACGGAGCGGTCACAGCCGGTGTGCGAGGCGCAGCGGCGCCAAGTTGACCCCTAAGGCCCTGCGGCCCCGCAGCGAAAGCTCTACCGGAGAGGCCAGACACACAGCCATCCGATGGTAAAGATCAAAGTAAATACTCTGCACATATTGACCGTCATCTTTTCTTGTAAAATGTCCAGTGTAATCGGTAACACCGGTGTTGTCACAAGTTCATTAACCGGTGGGAAATTTACCTCACCGTCACATCCCTAGTACTCGGTATCGGCCGATATCCAAAGCCCTGGTATCTGTATCGGTATCGGGACTGAAAAAGTCGGATCGGTGCATCCCTAGTTTCATTAAAACTGACGAATAAAACAAACATCTAATCAACTGTATTTCCATTTAAATCCTCCTGAGAAACCAAAAAAGGAGGCAAATCCTAGATTCAACCCGCTCACCAGACTCAGTTCAGGAATAGCTCTTGACATATTGGCCTACCCAGCATGCCCTCTGCCTCTCTAGACAGCTCTGACATCATTATACAGCAGATACAGACCAGGACATCAGCTGCACAGCCATGGTTATATAAGGGAACGCTCTATGTTTCTAAGCATTAAGTGCTGCTGCTGCCCCACCACGGGGAATAGGAGGGGATGGGTGTAGACGAGGGGGGGGGGGTTAAGGAGAAGGAAAAGGAGCGAGGAGGCCAGGAAGAAAGACAGACAGAAACCGGGTCACAAAAAGAGAGGCCCACTGGGGTGCTCGCTGCTGGGAGAGACTGAAGAAGGTCACCTCTGGCCCCCTAAAGGAGCCCCAGCCGACAGGAAGAGGAGAGGAGAGAAAGAGGAGACCAGGTCACATGGGGCTACACCCATCCACCTTCTGTGTGCTCGCTCATATACATCACTCTGTATTAGCTTCCCTTCTACGCAAGGAAAAATATTTACAATAAAGGAAGAGTAAAGTGCCAGTGTGTGAGAAAACACACCTACAGTAAATGTTTCACTGAGTTTGTCTATTTGTTTCTGATGGAAGACCTTTGTTTGCACAGGTTTTTGCCCTCTCCGTAGCCCACACTTGGTCTATTTAAGATCCTATCCGTAGAGAAAATGTTTATACTTGACTGCTGGATTTGTCCAGGGCTAATAATCAACCCAGAGAGAGAACACTGCGATTTAAACGGATGGCTAATGATTAATGAACAGTGGGCATCTGGGGCCATACCAGCTGATGCAACATAAATTAGTTTTAGTCCAGTTTTGTATAGAATCCAGAGACTCTATAGGGGTTTAGCACCACATACATTTACATAATAACAACAGAAAAGGTGTATGCACCTTTCTTCAAAAAGCAACATTTCTAGAAGACGTCACATTGTAAGAAAGATGTTTTGTGCCAGATTTACTGTAAAATGAGAGTACAACCTTTTAAAAGTTCTCAAAGACATCTCAGACATCAAAGAGTCAAAACGACTTACATTTTTCACAGGTTACCGAGTTGATGGTAAAATCCATACACTCTGCCTTTTAAAACAAGCCTCGGTGTGCCAGAGGAAATACTTTTGTTGCCAGCTTGATGGATTCAACTGCAAGAGCATACCGCTTTTAGACTGTCACTTTCTATCAGCGCAGTGCAAGATACTACTGTGAAAACCAATGTGACTGAGAATGGAGACACTGAAAAAGCTCTGGGCAGAGTGGTTACATTGAGTGATTTAATTATTACAGTGCTGTAATGTGGTGATGAGGGACTTCACACACAAACAGCTGCAGACGCACTAAGCAAACTGTCACCATTATATTCATGATCTGCTGCACTGAGATTATTTTCACTGGGGATTTTCACATGGTCTGAGCAAATGATTAAGTGTCAGCACTGGCTGTCAGCAGTCAGTCCGGGCTGCGGGACATCAGGTTGTATTAGCAAAGTGTTTCTTGGCAACATTTTAGTTCCTTCTTAATCAGTGCAGTCATGTCAAGGCACCTTCCTGGGCAATGTTGTCTTTGCTGCAGAAAGTACACCCTATTGTATCGAGCTGTGCTGCATTTTGACGGCATGTTTATCTGAAACACGCCGAAACACACACACACACACACACACACACACACACACACACAGTTGTACAACTGAGCCAGAGCGTCTGTGGTTATTTAATACCCAACCCAGACAGTTTTAATGCAGTGCACATTGTGCCTCTCTAGAACACTTTGTTCTGATATTAGCAGTTTGTGATACACATCCTCAGATAAGCTCGGACGATAATTATCTAGGATGCACAGGACATTTGTTGTACTATAGTCAGTAATATAACCACAAAGCAAAGAAAAACAGACTAATTACTCTTAATTCCAGTCTGTGAGCATCACAGGGACCATTATACACAATGATAAACTATATATGCATGACTTATATTATATGAATGTTAATGACCCAATTTTCACACTGAGTTTGGTTTAGGGCGGCACAATTAATCGAATATTAATCACAATCACAATTTTGGCTTCCCACAATTAAATGAACATGATGTCCTGAGATGTTGATGTTTAAAATGTGTGCTCTGCTCATAGAAAACTCTGCTGCATCAAATCAACGCTTCCTAAACTAACAACCAGCCACCAGCCAGTGATCGGGATGTTTTGGCTTCACTTTTGGGTATAGATATTATCTATACAGCCAATGTGTTTATGATTAAATTAAGAGCATACAATTGTTTATCTAGCTCTTAATGTTGCTAATTTTGCTCTCAAAGTGCACCAGATTGAAACATTTAACTTTAAAATGTAGCTAACAAAGGGGTAGGGTGAATATTCCTGTATTGTTTCATATTGCAATATATATATAGCAGAAAAAAATATTGCAATGTCAGTTTTTTCCAGCATCGTGTAAATAACTGATATCAATATTGATCAAAAATAATTGTGATTATCACTTTGGCCATAATCGTGCAGCCCTAAGTTTGGTTTAGAAAGATTTACTCCAGCCCAAAAAAGATGATTTAAGTTGACTTTAGGGTGGGTTTCCCTTTTATTACAGCCTTAGATACAGTACTTCATCTGGATCAATACTATTATAGACACAAATATTGCCTTTATTAAAATAACAATGCAAGTATGCATTATAGACTGACTGTCTAGGTCTCAAGGAGAAATGGGGACAACAGGATTAGGGTCATGTAAGTGAACTGAAAGGCCCTCCTATAGCATGTTCCCTATACATTAGGAGTGCATCATAGCTGGTGATCTTTATCGATCAGTCTATGTGCCTCTGTGTGCACATGCGTGATTGGACCATGCGCGCGCCACCGTGCAGCTGCAGGCATTAAATCCAAGTTCGGGCCTGTGTGCAGCACATAGTACATAGCATAATACAGTGTAAAGAAATGCAGCATGCCCGATGTGCAGTTAGCAGCGTCTCAATGACAACTAAGCAGAGAGAAACGTCAACAATAGCGTCGGAATGGCTGCAGAGCTGCAGAGGTTTAGAAGGCAGCCTGCTGTACAGTACACCGTGTGTACAGCAGGCTGCTGATCCGATCTGTCAAACCCAGCCCGGGCTACTGATGCTAGCACCGACCAAACAACTGCATGCACAACCACGCTGTGCACGCTGTGCACGTCGGGCAGGGTTGAAAGCCTGATAGCGACACTTACCGTCGGTTACCCCCACGCGGTCCGGACACCAGGAGGGGTTTGGATATTAGGGCATTAGGCGGAAATGAAGCGGGAGAAAGTCAGCGGGGCTCCTCCGGGTTTCTGCACACAAGTGTAGCGGCTGAGTGGCTCCACGTTCCCCCCCTCCTTCACTCCGAAGCCTCCGCTAAGCTGCTTCGCCTCGTACTGCCCTAAAAGATCTCTCCCCTCCTCACACAGCTCCCCCGTCCTCCTTCCTACTGAGCTTTTTTTGCGTGAAAATTAGTAGTTTGTTCCCCCTTTTTTTGTGTTGCCTTCCAGTAGCGTTTGGCTGGGCTGCAGCGACAGGAGGGAAAGAAGCAAAAAAAGAAATACTACACGGTCGCTCCTCCCTCCGCTTATGTAGTGTACAGTACGGGCAGCTCGGCTGGGCTGAGGGAACCACTTATTAAAACTATCTACCGCTCTCTACAGGACCACCACTGTAAAGCACACACTGTACACACAGACACATGTCGGGACGCATCCCCTGCCTGCAATCTGCTGTCCTTATTTATTCACCTCATCATCACTGCGCTGAAGCCCCCTCCTTCCTCCTCCTCCTCCTCCTCCTCCCTGAGGTAAAGTGAGATTAGTCCACCTTAATAGGTAGATAAGACATTACAGATTTGGCTAAGGGACGCGACTGGGCTGTTAAATACTGTAATAAGAAACACTGTCCCCCCAAGAACTGTTTATATCTGTTAGTTATCTCGGAGAAATAAAATAAAACTACTATATCATACTCTACTCTATAATATACTCTGCTATATTCTGCTATATATTAATATACTCTGCTATATTTGCACTACCATTTGCACTATTTGCACCATTGGCACACTGTCACTTCACTGCTGTACTTATGTTATCTTATTTTTATTTTTATTTTATCTCACTTTATTCTATTTGATTGTATCTTTTTTAAGGTGTATTGGTGTTGGGACTTGTTGTCTAAGCTACTGGATGCCTAAATTTCCTTCGGGATCAATAAAGTATCTATCTATCTATCTATCTATCTATCTATCTATCTATCTATCTAAAAAGAATATTGGTGCTGAAATAATGAGCCAATTAATCGATTAATTGTCAACTGATAGAAAATTAACAACAATTTTGATAATAGATTAATTATCTAAATTATAAAGCAAAACTGCTGCACATTTGCTGGTTTCAGCTTCTGAAATGTGACGATTTTCTCCTTTTTCTCAGTTTTTTAAAATTGAATTATTTTCATAAATCTATTCACCGTTTAGCTCCTAAATTGTCAGAAAAATGCCCATTATAATTAAGACCTGTCATCAGGTCAAAACCCCAAATATATTCAGTTCATATAAGATAAAGAAAAGCATCAAATACTCTGAGAAGATGGAATCTGCAAATGTGCAGCATTTTTGCTTCAAAATGTAAATATGCAAATAAATCAATGACTAAATGCTTAAGCTAAATTAATGATATTAGCATTGATAAGTGCTGAAATAATTAGCCAATTAACCAATTAGCCAATCAACATGAATATTGATTGATTATAAAATAATGAAAGTCATTTATTAAGCAAAAATGACAACCATTTTCAGGGTCCAGCTTCTCAAATGTGAGGATTTACTGCTCTATTTTATATCATTGTAAAATTGAATATCTTTTGAACTTATGGGTGGACAAAACAAACAATATGAGGTAAACGGATACAAAACAAAACCATTATTGCCATTATCAATTAATCTGTCAATTTTGTTTTGAATCGGTTATTCGTTATAGTGATGAATGCCCAAGGTGAGGTCTTCAGATTGCTTCTTTTCTCTGATCAACATATATAGATTTCCATTTATAATAAAAAGAGAAAAGCAGGGAATCATTACATTTGAGGAGCTAGAACCAGCAATTGTTTGGCTTCTTTGCTTTAATAAATGCTTTAAATAGTTAATCAATTACGAAAATTGTTGACAATTAATTTTGTGACGGTCGTCCAATTGTTTCAGCCGCTTTTTTGAAGGCATTGAAGGTTCGTAGACCAAACTATCACAAAAAAATCAATCAATCAATGAAAATAATCATTACTTTCAGCCCCAATATTGATACATTTCACTCTGTATTTTGATAACAGAACAGAATTTGTGTCAGTAAGCATATAGTATTGATTTTTTTAGGCAATACTTTGCAACGTAGCGGCCATTATCACAGAACAAACACAAGCAGAGTGGATCAGGGCTCAGTGGGATCACTCTAAATTGCAATAATCCCTGGCTTGCTGTACATCATGCCACTTATTTAATAATCTACGGATGTACAGAAGACAGAAGATAATACACTCCACTTATTTTGATCAAAATAACAGCTGGACAAACAGAACCTACAAAATTACCATAACTGCTTCAAATAGGTTGCACGCTGACAACGGCATCCTGAGAGGATCCGGACGTCAGTGCAGCCGAGGAATCTTTGAACACTATGGTAAAAGTGACCACTTTCTTTATTCATACTAGGGCGCGGGCGTTACACCTATCTCCTGATTCCATACTATCACGATATTGAGGTGCCGATTCGATATGTATTGCGATTCGATATTACGATTTATTGCGATTTTTGTTAACTTTTTTTACACTAGACCATGGGGAAAGAGTTGAATCATACACTTCTAGGGACTTTTCCTTTGGAAAATATCTAAATTAATACAGTAAAAATGTTTGATTTTCAGTAAGTATGTAGTCAGAGAAGCCAATTATATCAGTCATTGTCATTATTTATTAATACATTTCCCTCACAAATTAGTGGTATTTTCTTTTTAATTTATAAGGGACATGTAATGTTTTATACTTCTGGTGAATATAATCCAATCAATCTTATTTCTATATATGTATTTTGTATATACAGTTCCCTTTGTTAACACCTTATTTTGAAAAACTGGATGTAGTCACGTGTGTATACTTCCTCTAACTTCTCCAAGGTGGTCTCTAGCTCTCCCGTCAGCTCCGTTCTCTTTATACATCCATGGTCAGCTCCACATTACGGGGCCGTTTGAATGTATTTAACATAAATGTCAGTATATGGGTGCTCTACAGTTGTAGCGTCGGCCCATTAGACCACGGAGATGAGAGCGACGGCTGGCTTGACCGCACGTTAGCGCAATACGATAACGTGCGGTCAAGCACGTTATCGTATTGCACGTTTTCTGTCCGTCACAGAGTTAGCATGCAGCTTTAGCCATGATGTCTAGCTCTGCTATTCCTGGTAATGTGTGAAACCCAAAGTGTTTCCATACTTCAAACTGGTGTTTACCACTCGTTTCGGCTCGCTGCGGCCGACCGCGGTTTGTTTTGGTGACGGATACGGAACGGATATGACGTCACATTTCTCAGACTACAACAATAAAAGCGGAAACTTCCTTCTACCTCCACATAGGCTCAAATGAAGCAAATATATTGATTCTGGCATTAAAAAAAAATTGATTTCAAAATTGATAAACAGGTGAATTAATTTTTTTTTTCCCCGGCTAATTCATACCGTCACATGTTTTATTAAGTGAAGTTCAACTTAAAAAAAAAAAAAAAACGTAGTGCAGGCAGGGCTTGTGAAATAAAGTTCAATGGTATAGCCTCAGCTATGTTTCAAAAGATTTCTCCTTCCTCTCTTCAGTCTTAGAGGAAATTCTGTGCCGAGTGAATGTATGCTGACTGTACTGTAGCCTTCAAGCAGTCAGATATGTCTGTCCGACTAATTTGGCCGTCAAATATTCAGGAAATCACCAGCTGTGAAAGTGGCACAATCTTTTTGCTCTGCATGGCCAGAAGTGAGAAGTGTGACATTTACATTTGATGGTTTTCAATTGCAGAGAGCTGCTGGTAGAGGACGAAGCTTCACATTGTGCAGCACACACATGAAAGATTCCTGCTTTTACTGTGTGTGTGTGAGATTGTGTGTCTCCGTGCCTGTACTAGGTTTGAATATTTCACTATAGGGGAGAGTCGTGATACAGAAAGTTGCTATTTGATTACATGCTGGTAAGTCAGATCAACCAAATAAGTTCCATCCACTGACAGCCTAATCAAAAGAAAGTACATGTTGAGAACTGTTACATGCTAATGACTTAACTCTGCATTTGATCCTGTTGCTTTCTGTCCCCCTTTTAAAGAGGCCATTCCATGCGTGCATGATTCACAGGATTTGGAATGCAAATGTCATCCGTTTCCGTTGCTATGACAACTCCAAAAGATACCAATTACTGAGGAACACCAATTACCAGATCACCCACAGGTTGTCAGATTGCAAGAATACATTACAGACAATCAGAGGAGCTTTTCAGGTCAGATTTAGGACAGGCGGAAGGGACTTCATCTCCCAGCATGCAGGTGTGACTCAACTGACGGTACAATGAATTTGAACACTTACTGCAAAAATGTGTCTATTAATTATTATACAATATATGCACATGGAAAGTACAGCATGGTTAAGGTTAAATTTAGGAAACTAAACAATCAGGATCATTGGGTTTCTTTCAAGTCTATGTTAATTCACTACTCACATGTCATATGTAAATAGAAAGAGTTATTTCTAGGGCTGTCAATCGATTAAAATATTTAATTGTGATTAATCGCATGATTGTCCATAGTTAATCGTGATTAATTGCAAATGAAACTCACATTTTTTATCTGTTCAAAATGTACCTTAAAGGGAGATTTGTCAAAATTTAGCCCAACTTTGGAGCATTATTTAATCTCCTTCACGACAAGCTAATATGACAAGTTTGGTACCGATGGATTCCTTTTTCTTTTTCTAGTTTCATATGATACCAGTATATTCACTCTATATTTAAAACTGAGCCCGCTACAACCTAAAAACTGCAAGTTGCGTTAATGTGGTAAAGAAATTAATGTGTTAAAGAAATGAATAAAATTTGTACCAGATTTCATTGGCAACCCATCCAATAGTTGTCAAGATATTTCACTATGCACCAAAATAAGAGTAAATGTCCGACCGTCATTGCCACACTGGTAACTACGTGGTTAGGACAAGATCATCGTCATGGTTACATATTTTAAGAAACAAGCCAACACTGGTGCTGCAAATCCTGGCCTCATGTGTCCAATCAAGCTTATTAATTAAACACCCAACCCCCACCCCAACCTTACTTTTGGCTGCGTTCTATAAATGTCACTCTACTTCCCACGTTGGCACTGAGCGTTGGCTCTTGGAGGCCAGTCGTAAACTGCTGAATCGTCCAAGTGTATTTTATTCCTACAGAGATTGGGCAGCGGAGTAGATGGATACGTTAATGAGTGCAAGGATGGACAGATGGATAATAGCCCTTCTATATGAATCTATTCCCACCACAGACTGGCGAAAAATATGCACGTAGCATCTGGGATCTCTGAGGCTTTGGTTTGGGTTTACCATTCACCGCCATTATTGGAGCCACCAAATTCAAATTTGGTCAAATTTGGACTATTGGCACAATCAAATCTGTCTCCAGTGTTTTCTGCAAAGTCTCAAAGTACTGTGATTCCTCGATTTGCTATTATTTTAGATTCATTAGATTGAAACAATATGTTTGGTGCAAAACTACTAAAACACTACTGTGCTAACAAAAAACTTAATTAACATTGACATCTTGCAATCCGGTACTACAAAGATTTATTTTCTGCTGTGCTTTTAATCAGCCTTGTGTCATTGTGGTTGTGAGTTTAATTTGTTTTTAATTTGATCGTTTTATTGTTTGTTAGTGCACCATGTATGCAAGTGTATATAGTTCCTACTGTTAATGGTCTTTGCTTTTCTGTCAAGCACAGCGTGTTACCCTTGGAATGAAACGTGTTGTATAAATAAACTTTTGCTCTATTGGGAGGGTTGTAAATCATTGTCAGGCTGTAAAAACACACTATAATTAGGCCAAAACGCAATGAACACATACAGACACAGGTTTAATATCCTACTACCATTCACATCTACGTCCACTTTTAGTTTGCAAAATCTCCCAAAAAAAGCCTTTGCATTTGAACATATGAGTGCAAACTTTTGCAGCTTTAATCCTAACCCTCCTTTTTCATTGTATGTCAGAGGTTGCACATATGCATGTTATGAGAGATTTAATCATTGGATTAAAACACAGTGAAAACACAATCTGTGTGTGATGAACTGGATTAACCGTTAGATTTCCTACAGCAGCACTGCACTGCCCCGTGTTTTCGTCTGTTAGCTCACTGTCAAGGAATTAATTCCTGCATAGCCTCTTTTACATTTATCCACAGTGGTGTGCATCATTAGTGTAGATTATACTCAGATTATAAATGTTTTATTACTTCATGAGCAGTCTTTAATGCACACAGTTAAGCATGTAAACCACACTGATGGGCCAAAGCAACGGACAGGACCATTCTCAGTTGTTGTTATTCATCATTACAGCACTCTGATCAGTCTTATCTAATTCTGAACACCCTTTTTATTTAGAAAGTGTTTTCAAAAACACACAGCGATCAGAGGAGAGAGAAAGAGGAGAGAAACGTGCGACAGTAAATGACAGCAAAACGCAGTAAAGACTCACACTGAGCTGAATTGAAACCAAACTCCCTCTTATGTTCCGTCACTGCATCAATGCAGAATTGTTCGCCGCATCGCGGTGCATCTTATAATCAAGAAATTTCCACACATCTATTGCTAAGAAGACTGATGCTGCTGTTTTTAAGAGGAAAGTCTCCATTTCTTTGTTTGGCCAAAACTAAATAGGATATTTGTAGCACATCTGCTAATAGTTCTGTTCTCAAAACGAGAAAAATTATGTAAATATGAAAGTCATAAGCTGCTGAATAGATGTAATCTATTTCCTTGCTTAGTAGACTCTTGATTTCCAAGCATGGTTAGTATTTGCCAGTTTGTCCGCTCAGGAAGGGCATGTTCCCACTACATATGTGCAATAATAAAGCATTCAGAGTGTGCTAGGGGAGCTAAGTGTGCTGATTCATTATCATTTTTATTACAACTTCCAAATCAAAAATAAATAAAATAAATAAATGCATAATAGATAGACCGACTGAAAACCAATAACTGTAAGATAGATGAATCTCTGATATCTTTCACAGACAGGAGGTTGAAACAAGTGGTTTAGAGGGTCATCAGTGACACTGGTCTTCTGCCCTCAGTTTACTTTCATTTCCTGCACCTTTGCACTTGTATTCTTTACCCTTTCACTGATAGTGTGCTACTTTGTTGGCATAACAACAAAAGGGAAACCCAACTTTAAAGACAGGCTGCACCTGTGACCTTTGCCTGCAGATCCTCCCAGTGAAAAACTACGACTACAAATGAGAAGTCTAAGTCTTTTTGAATATGAACGTAGAACCCTGGCAGCATCCACCATTTAACTAAATCTCTAAAAGAGCTTTATGTGTACAGTTGGACATGTAACATTTTCCAATTAGCCCATACGTCTTTCAGCATGATACCCCCTTTGTCCAAATGCAAACAAGTGAGAGTTAATCTAACAAATGGCTGTCAAAGCCTGATACTGGAGAGGCTCAGCTCTGAATAATGGATCACTCCATCTGCAGCTTGTCCTCTGCCTTAATGGCACCAGCACCTAATCTAGCCCATGATAAACTTCTCTGTTGATTGAAGTTAACATGTTGTTCTCTGGTTCATACAGACACCACTGTGTTAAAGGTTATGTGGTAATTCATTATTAATCGACCGCAAAATTAACTGTGACAGTTGAAATTGTTGAGGTTTTTCAAGTTGTCAAGACAGACATTTAGTAATCTGGTTCTGGTAAAGCATTAATAAATTAATTCTAATTAAGATATAGGCAATATTACGGTTGCCCTGAAAGCTCAATATACTGCAGCTTAAGAAAACACATGCACACAAGCAAATTAAGAGAACATCTTCACCAATTTGACAACACATTATTGCAAATAGAGAAAACACAACCAATACAGAAACGCTGCAAGTACAGTAGCACAGACAAAAACGGAAACTGTTTCCTGGGGACACTAAAAAGGGACACAGATGGCTGGGAATAAAATATTATAAATATAATAAGTGTTTTAAGTCCAATATGGCGGCACCGGCGTTTTGTCTCTTTGCTTCTATACTATTTGGCCATGGATTTATTTTAAGAACTGTATACTCGACCCCAAGATGGCGCCAATTCAGTCCAATGAGAATGGTTCGCCTGGTTCAAACGCCAAAAAAAGTTTTCTTGAATGACTGAATATGGACAGTAGTGTTTCTCCCACTGGCCCCGCCCATGAGTTCCCACTCGGGCCTTAGACTTTACATTGTGATGACGTCACAGATTTTTTGCTTTTCTAGCTCGAGGAAAGTTTTACAAATATAAAACCTCTATGAATGAAAAATTCATAATAGAAAGAGTCATTATAGACCTTGCAGTTCAAGGTGTCCAGTCAACAGCTTTACAGATGTCTCTTTTACAATGGTGGTTTATGGAGAAAATGCTTTTTTTGCTGCAATACCGAGAGTGACCACTGGGCAAAATTGGAAGCAAGGCAGAAAGGTGGCAAATGTTATTTTTTTGGTGGGACAACAAGAGTGGCTTTTATTGTGAAGCAGTCACAGGAAACATAATGCATTTGTCATGCAGGTTAGCACTAACTGCAATCGTTCATCAAAAATGCGTCTACAAAACAAGACAATAAATTTCTGCATTTTTTTGACAGGGGGTGAGTTTTAAATATTGCAGGAAGTACAATAACAAGAGCTGTTAGATAAAGAGTTGCATCTGCAACATTGAACATTGCATTAATGCATGGAAATCCTCAGGATTATAAATTAGAATTTCTAAACAGGATGAAGAAAATTATGTTTGGCAATTTCTGAACTTCAGAGTGGAGTTAACACGTTGCCCACACAGTATTCATGAGTTCTCACGAGGAGTATTAAATTTTACTCTGATGCGACATCACAGTGGGTTTGATTTCAGTCTGGTAGTGTTGTGCAGCACAATTTGCTTCTTTAAAAATAATTTCTTATTATGTTGGTTCCATTTATTTCCACAGCATTGATTTCAGATGATTAAGTACACATACTGCTGGTTTGTCCTATTCTTAACAAACAAAAATGTATTACACAAGAGGAAATAACATTACCCCTATTGACTACAGACTTAGTGTAAACACTCAACAGACAAAAACACCGCATGTAACTGAAACACCTCTTGTTCTATTATAAATTCTTGATTTTTATTTATTGTGTTCAACATCTTCACTTATATCCTGTTATCGTTGCCAACCAACGAGCACCATGTAGCTATGTAATAAATGCATCTACACAGCATTCTGTCTCCACTGTTTTCCAGAGAAAGGTTTGTTTTTACCAGCCCCTTGGCATTTTCATCTCACTGATAAAATCAGTTATTGTTTCTGTGCCCTTCCTTTATCATTGTTGTATTTGGTGGTTTGAGGGAAGGAAATCTGAACATTCTTTCTCTTCACTTTGCTGCCCTAAACAGACCGAGAGCTTCCAGGGAAAAGAATAAGAGTTTGTTGAGTCCAGTAGTGTAAAGGAAGCCAAATGATTTGACCCCGGTCAACTCTCCAGACTCACCTCCAGGCAGCATTGCCTCATACTGTGTGGTACTCGCACTCTGAATTCTCACACTGTAAAAAGGCCCTATCAGATTGAAGTGAAAACATTTTAGATATGTTCGTTATTTTGCCTGAAACAACCAAATGTGGCAGTGAGTGTTTATCACTTGATAAGATTTCTTAAAATAAATCAGGATGCTCAGCCACCAGAAGTCTTAAAACAAAATCAAATTACTTCAAGTACCCATGGAATGATAAATACATTTTCCCAGTTTTTATCCTGTGTCCCAAGGTTAATTGTTCATTTATATCATTATATGCCACATATATGTAACAAAAAATCAGTATTTTTTTAGGGCTATCAAAGTTAACGATGACGCGGTAACGCAAATTCGTTTTAACGCCACTAATTTCATTAACCCAATTGATCTTTCGGAGGTTGTAGTGGGCTCAGTTTTAAAGCTAGAGTGAAGATACTGGCATCATATGAAACTAGAAAACCTAAAGAATCCATTGGTACCAACCATGTCATACTAGCTGGTCCCTTGACCTCTGACCTCAAGATATGTGAATGAAAATGGGATCTATGGGTACCCACGAGTCTCCCCTTTACAGACATTCCCACTTTATGATAATCACATGCAGTTTGAAGCAAGTCATTTTGCCATGTTATGATTTGAGCATATTTTTTATGCTAAATGCAGTACCTGTTAGGGTTTCTGGACAATATTACTCATTGTTTTGTGTTGTTAACTGATTTCCAGTAATAAATATATACATACATTTGCATAAAACAGCATATTTGTCCACCCCCATGTTGATAAGAGTATTAAATACTTGACAAATCTCCCTTTAAGGTACATTTTGAACAGATAAAAAATGTGTGATAAATTTTCGATTAATCGCGATTAATCATGGACAATCATGCGATTAATTGCCTTAACTATTCGAGGTCACTGCCTAACCTTAATCATCTCGTGAGAGTTTTGCAACTTGTGGGTTACCTTCTAGACACAGCCTCAAATAGACACACAGATACATCTATTGTGTCTCTGATATAATAAATATTATACCTGATTATCATAAAAAGCAAAGTATGCCTTGTGTTGACCCTCTTATGGCCTATTATCTAGTAATTCAACAGTAGGCCTTCAATGATATTCCCTGGTTACCATGGTAACAGCCCTCAGATTGAACTGGAGTCATCATTATGAGACTGAAAAGCCGAGGTTAACCTCAGAGTTTGCTGACAAATCCTGTAATCCTGCATGACGAGAATGTGAGGTCAGTGATCAGTATCACGCTGCTTGTGAAACCACTGTGCTCATTTGTTTAATGTATTTGGTTTTATGTGTGTTTGATTCTATGTCTTCAACAGTTTCATAGTAGTACCTGTGGTTGTCACTTTGTCGACTGGAGACCCCCCCCCCGCAGCCTTTCATCACAACATGATTTATATCTGGATTTAGACACAAACAGCTTATCTTTGAAACATATCCACTAACTCATTCTCCAAACTTCTCAGCTGTCCAAACTTGCCTCGGCCCTTTGTGCCGTGCTCCTGAGGAAGCTGACTCATGTTCATCATCGCAGTGGGACATTTGCATTTCAGGCCTATTTTTCATCCGATCTATTTTTCCTCCTCAAAGGAGAGGCACTTTGATGTCCCTCAAATCTCATTATGGCTGGGGCTCAGCACCGGCAAAGACTGATTTCCTCTGGTTTTGCAGTGGCGGGGAAGAACTGAGGGAGGCAAAATCCCTGTGGAGCAAAACCCAAATGGATATGGCCGGTCGCGAGGGGAACTCTTTGAAACGCACAGCGCCAAGAGCCTCATTCCATCATGGAGGCGAACCTTGTTTAGGGTTGATTAGCAAGACCCAGTGTGACAGGGAGATGTAGTAGTTACCTGAAATCAGTCACACGACACGTGCACACTCAGATGCACTGAGAAGCATAATCTCCACACAGTGACCCTGTTTTTTACCCAATCACTGGAGGTTTATATACTGTACTAGAACTTTAAAGCAACTATAATCTATAGTTATATATAGACAATGGATCAAATGTGCATGGGATCACTTGTAGTGACAAACCCACCAAGAATTATCACTCAAGGTCGTTCAGCTCATTGTTTTGGTTGTCCGACCCGCATCTTTACAGTTTTGGTTCAGTCTCACTGCTCTCATCAGTGTAATTTCCAGACACAAAAGACAACTGTTTTCGGTGAAAAATCTCTAAAAACCCACCGTATATCCCACCTAACTAATTTAAACACTTACGCCACTACCATCTCGTGCACGAACTCGCACAATTTTGGCAAAAATGCATGTGTTTGGGAATTAGTGAGCATATGACTGGATACTGAGTCTTGGATTATACTGCACGAGTTGTGTGAGAGTAAACGGATGTTTCAATATAGTTTTGCTATTGTTAAACCTGGACCCCATTTACTTCAGTTTAGGGATTCACCGATCCCACTTCTTCAGTCCCGACACCGTTAGCGATTCCTGGGCTTCCGATCCGATACCAGTGTTTAATTAATATATTAGCTGTACGCCTCACTGTGTGGAAGTGACTGGGATGATTCCTTTATGTGTAAAGAAACATCAGGCTTGACATCAATATTGTTTTCTTAACTTTGTAAAACAAAATGTAACAAATACATAGATATAAATTTACTGAATTGTTATTTATATTCAAACTAATAAATCGTACACCAGAAACAAACTTCAAAATTAACAGGAATTACTGTTAAAATTCCAGTGTATATAGTATATAAACATAGAATTGAATAGATCGGCACCATTGTCACCGAAGCCCAATCCAGCTATTTGAGTCAGTATCGGCCCGATATCCGATATCAGTGCATCCCTACTTCAATTCATCAAGGATTTACTCCGTTTTCGGATTCTTCATTCTCCATGGAGGCATGCGAGAAAACCTTCTTTCTTCAAGAATTCAAGGTCACGCAATGAGTATGTATATAGATAGATAGTCATATGTTGTTTTTATCATTTTTGTGGGTATTTATTTCCTGTGTTTTGAGAATCAGCGTTGGTTGATTAGGATGGAAAACTGTAATTTATGCAATTTTTGTTTTTTCTGTATGGATGAATCAATTGAAAATGAATAAATCAAAGTATTTTGACACTAAAACCAGATCCAACGTGTGTGGGACATTAGAGGCAATCCAGTCAAAATGATCCACTCACAATCACACAGCTGCTGCAGGTATTGAGCATCATTGTGTTAAACACAATAATGAACTCTTGAAAAGGGTATTGGTTCATTTTGATGGCAGGGGATTCAATAAGGATCCAATTAGCTCAAAAACAAATCGACACACTCCAATAACACTGGCGATGATGTACAACTCTCTGCTCCAGGGCCACTGAAAAAAACATGCATCATGTTCACATGTTGGTCATTTTCCTGCCCGGTGGGGTTGAAACGTTTCAGTCTATTCCTCAGTAAAAGTTGCTCTTAGTAGTTTCTTGGATGTTGAGAGGAAACACTTAGTGAGGAACTTTAAGTGGCATTTAGGAGGACTCCCAGTGGTAAGATAAGACAGACCAGAGGCCCGAGGTGTGAACCTTTACCAGAGAGAAATCATTACTGTAGGAGGTCTACACCAGCTGGAACATCAATAAAGGCATGTAGATAGGGCCCATCAATATTAACCAGCAGATTTCTTCCACTTAAATCTATTCATAATGAAGCTGGGTGGTACAATCTAAAATTATATATACACACCGAGTATAATAACATTCAATTTCCATTCATCAGCCCATTATTCACAGCAATCAACTTGCATCTGACAGCAGCAGTAATTACACAGCGTGTGTCAAATGGAGAAATGATTGCAGAGATAAACTCTCTTCTGACTGTGTGATCTGAATTTGGCGTGAGAAGCTATTTGTGCTCAAATGTTTTTAACTGTACAGTGTGTTTATGTCCACCCAGCTGCCAAACCCGCTGGTCGGCCATGAAGTTTTATCACATGTCAGGAACATCCACCAAGCGTGAACATCAGCGTTTTTCAAACATGCAACATATGGACGTGTAAACATGGAGAAATTGAGTGTGGTTGGACCGCAAGATTTGGAGATGCACTCAAGCTGCTTCTCTGGGGTCTTCTGGGTCGGAATTGTCCAGAGATTTACAGTAAGGAGAACAAATATTTACTCAGCGTTGCAATTTAAACGGTGAGAACACAATACAGGTCAGGGTTGATGGGAGAGGCCTGTTCATCAACATGGGTGCTTTTCATCATGCTAAATTATGCTTCCTCGCACCCTCTCTCCTCCTGCGACACGAAAATCGTTCCACCTCCGCCATCATGGGGAATCTTCCAGTCCCTTAAATGCACCACCTAAGCCATGCAGTTGCTGAATCTGTCTTTATTTTGGATCGACAAAGGTTAGTTTAAAAGTTTCTCTGGAGTTTCCAGAGGCGGCGAGTCGTGTCGGACGCCCGTGATTTGCATAAAGTAGCCTAGACCTCAACTTTATGCAAATGAGGAGCGGCCAATGTGAGGCCCTGTCTCTTGAATCCCACCGCCACACTACCAGAAGGCATGGCACGGCTGCTCACATAGACAATGAATGGGAAGCGTGGGAAGGACGAAGGCTGTGGACATGTACCAGAGGACGCAAGGAAGAGACGCGAGTGAGGGAAGCGAGGAGACATGTTAGCATAATGAAAAGCACAAAAATGCCTCAAAAATGTGTAGCTGAGCTCTAATGGCTGCAAAATAATGGGCCTCTTACACCCTTTTCTCCACTCCTCTGTGAATCCTCTCCTGCCAGAATATGTGCGCTCTTTCTTTCTCCATTTCACACAAACACTGAGAGTAAGTGTGTGTGTGCGCCACATGTCCCTTTTCCATCTATTGTGCAGCACCCAATCTAAGACACACACACACACACACACACACACACACACAAAGTTTACATTCGACGGATTCTGGTCTGGACACAATCCCAGTGTTGATCGACCCCTTTCGCTCTGACTGACAGGATGATTTGCACCGAGGCTCTGTGGTGGGTTTTCAGTAAGCAACGTGTACCAAGGTCACATGGCCATGCACTTACCGGACACTGAGACAACGCACACTCAAGCATCTCAGGGATTACAGGAGAAGATGAGAAGCGAGAGGAGAGGAGACAAAGGGAAATAAAAAGGAAAGAAAGATGTGTATGGAAGACTAAACAGAGTGGAGGAGGCTTATGGGAAAATAATGACGAACAAAGGCATGAAATGACTTGTGGCTGGGGATCAAGTAAAAGCACACAGAGAAGGTCTTCTACAGTGTAATGTTTCAAAAGGAATGCTTTATTTTAAAGTGCTGCTGGCATTGACACTCAACAGGAGTCTGTCTGTGCATTTAGTTGATATTCCTAAACCGTAATGAGCTTTGCTTTTATTTCGTAGAATAAAGAGAGACCCTGGTTGGAGGATACATACTGTATGTTAGGACATTGTTTTTTTTTCAGTGTCTGCTCCAAAAAATATCTGGAAAAGGTTCAGTCAATTATTAAGCACAGCTTTGATTTGTGGATCTGTGATTTCTGCATTATTTGCACAGAGAAAAGAGGACGAAATGTCTTTCACTGACACCTTTTGTAGAACACTCACATGAAAGATGAGAATTAAATGTGTGACAAATTGTTCCTGACCTGATGTCGCGGTGAGAAAAGCTTTAGACCCTTGTCTTCAGCTTTCTCTCTGGAAATAATAGATATAAATAATAGATAATAATAGTCCTCTGGGGCCAGGATTTTAAGAGAGAATAATATACGGCTTGCATCATCCTGTTAGTATGTCTATCTCTGGCTTGTAACAGCGCTAACAGTGCAAAATACGGCAACGGAGGGTCGGCGTTATGCTTCCGCAACAACGCCGTTGGTCGGGGTGGCGTTATCAGCTGTAACCGCCGTATGAGAGCTGTGCAGAGCGGCGGCCATAAGCTAGCCAGTGGTGCATGCTCACATGCACTAACATGCACTAAAAGGCACACGCGGCCGGCTCGGCTATGTCAATAAAGCACGGAGAAGCTCTGATTACAACATACACAGAGGGAGAGTCACTTCATTCTCTACTCAGGTAGACATTACTCTTTTACACAGCAAATAGTTGTTTGATGCTATATTAATGTTTTTGATATCACATAGAGAACCTTTAAATAAATAAATCATGCTACACAATAAATAGAAGGTGACAAATAAACCCTGTGATCGGTGTTCTGCACCAAAATCCTGATCGGAGCACCCTTATTTTTAGCCGTGCTAGCATCATGGGTGTAGGGATAGCAATGTTGGTCAGTCAGTCGGTCCACCACTCTGGTCCAAGGCTGAAATATCTCAATAACTATTGATGGATTGCCATGACATTTTGCCCAGATATTACTGTCTGCCTCAGGATGTACTGTAATAACTTTACACTGCAGTGACCAAAATAAACATTGAGATGACTTATTGTCTCTCACCTGCTTTAGAAAGTTAGCATTACCCATTCCTGCATATTCTAATTAGCAGCTAAGGAACATATGTTTCATCACAAAGATGTTATTGTTGCAGATTTTTAAATAGAAGTGTGATAACTTGCAGACTCTACGCCTAGACATTACAGTAGTTATCTTATTGACAGAGGAGAGAAAGTCTGCTCCACATTTCTTTGAACATGCTTCTATAACCACTTAGAGGGCAATTGCAGTAATTCATGTGTTGACACAGAGCATGTAATGGAACCATAATTGAAAAGTAGAAGAGAATTGCAGCTCTGGAGATAATATTTCAGTCGGCATCTGTCTATGATCAAGATCCCTGTCTGAGAGAAAGAAATGACACCTTGATACAACAGCAGGAACAAAGATTTTATAGCCTGATATCAGAGAATCCAGCTGCATTGTTAGCTCCCACCATTTAGTGAAGCAGTCATGTGAAGCTATGCATACAAATAATAATTCTAAAAGCTAGTCCGTCATTTATCCTCGCCTCACTGAGGAGCAAGGTAGAATACAAAAATACCGTTTAAATAACTCTTTGGAAAATCAATCACCAGATAATACCTCCACACCAGATGTAAACATGTTGCCATTCTTCAGGTAGAAGGTCTAACATTGTTGCGATGGACTTACAGTAAACACTTCAGAATGAGAGTGGTATTTTTTTTCTGCCGATGATGTCGGTGAGAAGTTTGTTTGAGAAAGTTTCAGGGACGTAACACAACATATAATGCTGACCTTACAACAAACAACTCTTCAAGCGATTTCACTGTTGCAGACATATTTCCAATGTCGGAAAAAAATCATGAGTTTTGCAAGATGAGTTTTGGCACGTTCCCGTGATCTCGATCGTTTAGTGTAAGGTGGTCATAAAACTCAGTCCAAGCTGTCTTAAGTCTTGACGTTCTGATAAAATCAAACAAGTTTAATATTATCGTAAGTTCAATGACGCGAACATTGTCAACAACCAATGGGTGGGCTCTCTCCAGCACCAAACGGGAAGCAGCAAACGGGGTAGAACGTAAACATGGAGAAACTGGTGGGGTTGTGGAGCGAAGAAGGGCGCCTCTTTGATGTGTCCTCCCATTTGCAAGATCACAAATTCTTGTAGTCTGACTAAAAACTCTGTGACTTAAGACTCAATATCTTTAGATGTTAGAGGGTTCAGTCTTTTAAAAGTCTTTTCAAAGTCTCCTAGTGTATGGTTGGCATAAGCCGAGAAGGTCTGCAGAAGGTCGTAGATTAAATAACAATTCGGACCACAAGTAAAACATAATACAGTTTCAGATTTGTAGAGCAGAGGGAACAGTTATTGGTAAAAGTATATCTTTTTGAAAGGTGATGAATTGAGTTGGCACCGACAGTGACAGCCGAGTTATTTTGATATATTGTCACTCTGTTGAAATCTACATGACTTCTCTTCTGTTGAGCATTGACAGCTCATGTGGAAATATATTTGAAGAAGAATAAAGTCAGGAGGTGCTTTGATTTATTTTCCTACAGGGAGCACTTTTGGGGCTGTGGAGACACCCGGTTTTCTGCGTGAATACGAAGAACGTTTAAAGGTTACAATCTCAAAAGCAAGCCAAGATGTGGATGTGGAAGATGTTTCCAGCAAGTCTTTTAAAGGGGACATATATTGAAAAACTAATTTTTTCAGTGCTTGTGCACGTACATTTGGGTATCTAGAGTACCTACAAACCCACGCATACATTTGTAAAAAGCATATTTGCCTACTCCTATGTTGATAAGAGTGTTAAATACTTGACAAATCTCCCTTTAAGGTACATTTTGAACAGATAAAAAATGTGCGATTAATCACGATTAGCGATGGACAATCATTTGATTAATCGCGATTAAATATTTGAATCGATTCACAGCCCTAATGTAAAAATGTTCAAAGTAAAAATGAAAATGAGCATGATATGTCCCCTTTAAATTGTTGTGGTCCTGCAACACTTCCATACACAAGCCTCTCTGAAGCAGAGCTTTTAGTCATAACAACAAATGAGCCGATGCGTATGGCTCTGTGTGATGCCCTGTGCTGCACATCGCAGCCCGCTGCAATCACACACTCTGTAGACAACCAGGAGTTGTGTACTGTGAGGGGGCATCCACAGTGTTCGCATGTGCACAATGTGCTTATGTGTCCATGGCGACGGAGATCATGGCAAACAGAGCGAGAAACGATGACAAACACTTCAGACTGTGTTTCTGTGTTGAGGGTCAGTGGACAGAAAATAACAGTGAAAACTGCGCTGAATTAAAATGGACTCATTGTTTGTCTGAGTGCTGAGGCATCAACAGTTCACTGTGATTCACTACATCACTGTGAAATTATTATTTATTTACTTCTGTTCTGTGATGGTACAGTTCAACCTTGAGTTGTTGCTACAGTACACACCACCTGGGCTAAGTAGAAAAATATATCTTAAGAAGAATCTGTCACAGTTATCGCAAATTCGTTTTCAGGCCACTAATTTCTTTAACGCAACTTGCGATTTTTAGGTTGTAGCGGGCTCAGTTTTAAAGCTATAGTGAAGATACTGGCATCATATTAAAACTAGAAAACCTAAAGAATCCATTGGTATTGGCATTGCTACCAATGTCATACTAGATTGTCGCGAAGGATGCTAAGTAGCACTCCAAAGTTATGCTAAATTTTGGCAAAGAAAAACTGTCCCCTTTACAGACATGCCCACTGACAGCTGTTGTTGCCTGTTGGGCTGCAGTTTGCCATGTTATGATTTGAGCATATTTTTTATGCTAAATGCAGTACCTGTGAGGGTTTCTGGACAATATTTGTCATTGTATTGTGTTTTAAATTGATTTCCAATATTAAATACATACATACATTGGCATAAAGCAATGTTTTAGCAACACTTCCATGTTGATAAAAGTATTAAATACTTGAAAAATCTCTGTTTGAGGTACATTTTGAAAAGATAAAAAATGTGTGATTAACTTGTGATTAATTTGCAATTAATCGCGATTAACTATGGACAATCATTTATTGCGATTAAATATTTTAATTGATTGACAGCCCTACTAAGTTTAATATATTACATGTAAATGTACTAGATTGCCTTTCAAGCCCAAAGGACACTTGGGGTCGTATCCCATCATACCTTTAAGTGGTCCTCATCTGTTTTCAAGCAGCTATAGAAGCGTCTTGATCGCCTGTGTTTTGGCTCCTGGGCTCCTCTGCATACTAATGTTGGCGCTTGATAGAACGTACAGCCTCCGGATTCCCTCTGCTATCACCTTTGTTCTTCTGCCAAGCAGGGCGCCATCTAATACATGGGCTGAGTGTGTGACTGACAAGTGGGGAGAGAGCATGATAACAGACAATCACGAGTGTCCGTGCGTCTGTGTAATTTGTGTGTATCTACAATTTGCGTGTTTGCGTGTGTGCGAGCACAGAGGCATGTCCAAGACTGCAATGCGTCAGGATCCCACATGCAAACCCAGCTCCTGGCAGCACTTACAAGGCCTGTATGTTCTGCAAAAACGTGCCTCAAACACATGCCAGCTATTCTGCCCGGGAGCTGGCATGGATGTGAAGACGATTCTGAATATTTTTGCTCCATGCGAGTGTGTGTGTGTGTGTGTGTGTGTGTGTGTGTGTGTGTGTGTGTGTGTGTGAGAGAGACAAAGAGCGTTGGCTGGGTGGTGGTGTGCTATAGGGAGATCACTTCACTCTGTAGCTGTGCCCACAAGGGAAAGCACATATTCACATACAGACATGCACCCTGGAACACACACAGCATTGTTCTCCACTAGAAGCTGATTACAAGGTGTGCAAGCACAGGCTGTACGTAGTGGAACTCACAGGTGATTTAAATCTTTGATCTAGTAGTGATACAATTTTTCTGTCATGCCCCTATTTGGAAGCAGAAAAATATTTCATCTCATTGTGCAATTAATTTTTTTTTACGAACAATTAAAGTTACTACAAGGAACTTTCGTTTTGTGTTGATTTTGACGACCCCAAAAGCGGTAGTGTTTTCAATGAGCACCACGCCTTGTGTCGTAAAGATCTGCAGCTGCCGGACTCCCTTTAGAAAACCTCTCATTTTACTGCAGCAGGTTCTGAGAGTCTGCCCCGCTCAGTCCTGGTTCTGGTTCTCCGGTGCCTCCCATACGGCCTGGGTCTCCGGCAGCGTAGTGTCGGTGTTGGCTTCCAGGAAACGGGCGGTAAGCTCCAGGTCCTGCTGCACCGCTGCAGCTTCTCTCCGTCCGCCGGCACATGCAGTGGAACTTCCCGCCGAAGTCAATGTACAGGTCGTCCTGGACCATGTGCATGATCGTCCCGACCACCACCTTGTCTTTGGCCGGTCCCAACTGGATCAGCAGGGACCGGCGGAGCAGCGAGGCGAAGCTTTGCTCCTGGCCGGAGGAGGAGGAGCCGCTGCTGCTGGACGTGGAGCTCCGACTGTATTGGTCGAAGGCGGCAGCGAAGCTGGATCTGGGTCTGTCCACGGCGGACTGGAGTCTGGAGTCTGAGCTGAAGGAGCTTCTGGTGAACCTGCATGCCGTAAATCGTTTCGTCTGACGTCGCAGAGAATCGGACCGGATGACAGGCATTAAGAATAACTATGTAGAAATAGGCAATATTCTCGCCGATGGTCTCTTTTGCTTATGTAGGTCATATAGAGGCAACAGTATTAAATTGAGTGTGTTTCATAACCAGTTAAAAGCTCCTCCCAGTAACTTTAACATTACTGGGATAATAAACATGAAAACAAACAACATGAACTGTATGATTTATTTCATCTTTACGTGGTTTCTCTTGTGCAAATTAACAAGATTAAGAGTCTACAACCATGCTAGCAGCTCTGTGAGGCTGCACTTGGGGCTTGGAGCTAAATGCTAAGCACATTGACAATGCTAACATGATGATGTTTAGCAGATACAAAGTTTACCATGTTCACCATCAAAGACTAACATGTTAGCATGCTAACATTTGCTTATTAGCTTTAAACACAAAGTACAGATGAAGCTGATGGGAATGTTATTAGTTTTGCAGGTATTTGGTCATAAACCAAAGTAATGGAGATATGAAAAATGTCATCCTGAAGCTAAGAAAAGTCAGTGTCACTGCCAGAGTTTTTAGACACCAAAGACAGAAGTCTCTTCCATCACACTGAATGCAAACCCTCGAGCAGGATAGGCTTTTAAATATTTTCTTGACTTCAGTTTTGATTGACGTATTTGTTCAGTGAGCATCACCTGGGACCTGTTTCCATCTTACACACAACGTTTTGCTGTCTGAAGCCTTGCTGGTGTAGAAGCGTGTGTGTGTTTGTTGTTCCTACATGAATCTTATTATTCAACCTAACTTCCCCTCAGCTTTGGATTTTGGACTGTGAGACAAAATACATTATTTCAAGATGTTACTCTGGGCTCTGGATAATTGTGATGGGCACTGTTTTACAATTTTCTGACCTAATATAGATTAGAACATTTAACTTAAAACATTTAACAGGTGGATACTGAGAATAACTGTTAGAGGCAGCCCTTGAACCTTAAACATCAGAACACATCTGCTTATGATTTCTCCATAACCGCGCACACACACATCCAAACACCATACATAATGTTTGTAGAAACAGCTGGCACGCAATGTTTAAGCCTACAGCTCTCTGTGGTGAGTGTTCACTGCTCACATATTCATGGTACAAACAGTACACAGAGACAAGAATTTCCCCTCACATACACAGCCTATGCCGTAAATGTAAGTCGCTCATTATATTCACACCAACACTACTAAAAACAAGGTCGCTGGTTGCGCTGATTCGACGGCACAGAGGATCAAAGCGCTGCTCCATCAGAGTCTCTTGGAGACTGGCGCTGCAGGTGCAGAGGATTTACCACAGCGAGGAGGCTGATAAGTCCTGCTCAATATTCATGGCCAAGGAGAACAAAATGAGTACATGTCCTCCAAAAAAGACTTCCTGCCTCCATGTTCACAGCAGCCGCGAAATGAGTCAGAAAAATCCTCCCATTTGGATCCTAAGCCGCCCTGGTGCTCATGTTTATGCACTGCATGGCTAATGGGCTCACTCCGGTGGGGAATCCTTAAGAAGTTTGTCTTCATCATAGGTTTTGAAAAATCTCATTATGCAAAGTTGTCGAAGATTTTTGAGGGTGATGAGTTACAAGTTCTGGTTATGATGGCTCAGCTTCCACTTTTTAATATGCTAGCTAACAGTGGTAGAACGGAGAGTTAAGGCTACTGTTGGATTTAAAAACTTATATATATACACACACGTTTGTTTGTTTTTAAACCTAAGGAATCCAGTGGTACCAACCATGTCATACTAGCATGTCGCAAAGGAGGCTAAATAACGTTACAAACTTTCGCTAAATTTTGTCGAGGAAAAACTGGCAAGGCCATTTTCAAAGGGGTCCCTTGACCTCTGACCTCAAGATATGTGAATGAAAACGGGTTCTATGAGTACCCACGAGTCTCCTCTTTATAGACATTTGCATAAAGCAGCATATTTGCCCACTCCCATGTTAATAAGAGTATTAAATACTTGACAAATCTCCCTTTAGGTACATTCTGAACAAATCAAAAAAGTGTAATTAATTTGCGATTAATCACGATTAACTATGGATTATCAGGCGATTAATCGTGATTAAATATTTTAATCGATTGACAGCCCTAAAAAAAACATGTCCCACAAGAGGAGAATACTACTATAATATTAGTATTAGTAATAGTAGAGAATACTGCACATCCTCCAAAGCCAGACTGAGGCACACTTGTAAATACCAACACTAGAGGTTACAAACCGATGTTCTACACACAGGTGATTTAGAAAAACATTTCCCGTACTTAGTGTGTCACTACCAGGTGAAAACAAGGGTCACTCTGTATTGATTTCTGCTTGTTATGGCGTCTCATCAAAGTCAGAGTGCTGGAGATCAGCCAAGGAACAATGGCCACTCTGGTACATTATATTCATTTTGGCAGACGCTTTTATCCAAAAAGACTTGAATTTTTTGCATAAACATGCACTGGGAGCAATACGGAGTTCAGTGTTTTTCCTAAAGACATGAAGACCGATCAACCAACCTTGCAATAAATGGCCGACCTGCTTTACCAACTGACCTGCAGCCGCCCTAACTAGCACCCCCTCTTTCACCTTGAATCATCTGACGAGAGGGAAGCACAGAAATCTTGCAAAAACATCTGCTGTGAGCTCCAAACATCACTTTGCACAGTTTTTAATCTCTCCCTCCGCAAATGCCGCAACAACACAATCACCTTATTTCTCAGAGAAAGTCTGAGCTCTCAACAAATTGATGAAGCTGTTGTGTTACATGATGGCTGTCGCGCACTCCCTCACTAAGACCTCAACAAGCCTTTGTGTTGAGGTTAATGGAAGATGTGCTGGCTTGGTGATTGCTGAGGACCCGTGCGTTGGATATAAAAGAGCCCTGAGAGAAGATGGGTTACCGGAGTGGCCTTGATTGAAAAGTGTTTTCTGCAGCTGCTGAAAGCATTATTCCTCGTTCGGTCCAAAGTGTAATGCATCTGTCAATGTTGACGGTCGACAAGGCAGTCAAGCAATTATGCTACTGGTTACACCAGTCTGCACATAGACAAGAGGGACCTTATCAAAAGCAAAGACAAAAACATGCACACTGCTGTCCCAGTTCTTTTATCTTATGGGAACTGACATTGTTTTCGACCACAGATCGTCCTCAGGTAAAGATGAGGACACGAATCACACAATTAGTGAATTCACACCTACCTCCCGATTCAATACTATTACGATACTTGAGTGCCGATGCAATATGTCGATAGGATTCGATAGGATTTAAAAAGTGAGGCTTTTTTTTGCTCTAAGACATCTACTGTACTGTGCTATATACTGTAACTACAATGTCCCTGGATGGCATCTAGCAGGAAACCTTTATCACATCATTTCCTTTTCTTCCTACATGTTTCCTGTCTATGTCAAATAAAGTTAAAATGCCTTAAAAGATAATCCTCAGGTTGGGGGAGAAGAAAGTCTGGAGATGTAATGCAACAAAGGCTGTGATCCCGTTTCAAAGTCATAATATCTAAATTAAAAGAAACGTCTTCAATATCTAGAAATGTTTCGATGCACTGACGATCACTGAATGGAATGGCTATTTAATTTTAATGCTTATAAGTTGGCTACCTTTGTTTCTAAAGCTTGGAAAAAACATCAGGATGGTTTATTTGTTTAGTATTATTTGTAATTTATATTGCTTCTCTGGTTTCTGTCTGTTTCTAAATAATGGTGTCTTCTAAGCCTGTTTGGGCAGGGCATATTATTTATGCATGATACAATAATAGTAAAAATCGAATCATAACACAACCAAGACCATCAAAGCAAACTCAACCCACTCATCCCCTCCTCATCCTCTTGAATTCCTGTGCCGTTCACGTAGCGAGGAACTCATAAGAATCCTTATCATGTCGCATGCCTGGAAGCACAGCTGTCATAAACCTCATCTACAACCTGAGGCCAAAACCAACACGCAGCCTCTGCCTCGCCATCGCTAGGTGTGCCGTGCACCCATTTCTCCCCAGATGTCTCTTATTCCACACAAGCCTGAGAAAACAAGACACTGAAAGCAGAGGAGGAAAAGCTGAGGAGGTATGTGAGCAGGAAGAACGCAAGCTCTAATTTCTCATGTGTGCTGTTGCCAAAGCAAATGTCTTTGTTGTTGGGAAGTGTTCCCTTGTTTAGCTCTCAGCGATTCCAACTGAGATTTCATTTATTATCATCAAATATACCATGAAATGAACACTATGGGTGAAAATAAACATACAGTAGGGAGAATGCCAAACGCAAGATCTCCACACCACAAAGGCATGCAATACTCACTGGGATGATACACCGACGAGGAAAACGTAGCAGCTTCTACTACGGCTGACTGTTTCCATTTCACTTGGCACATTGGTTATTAAAGAAACCACAGAGAGTAAACTAGACATCAAATTGTTGTTGCAGTGATTAAATCCCAGTGTGTTATAGGGCTGGGACGATACACCTATCTCCCTAATTCGATACCATCACAATACTTGGGTGCCGATTCAATATGTATTGTGATTTTTAAGTATTGCAATTCGATATTACTATTTATTCTGATTTTTGTTAACGTTTTTTTTTAACACTAGACCATGGGGAAAAGTTGAATCATACACTTCTAATATAGGACTTTTACTTTGGAAAATATCTACATTAATACTGTAAAAATGTTTGAATTTTCAGCATGTAGGTAGTCAGAGATGTCCTGAAGTCAAATATATCAGTCATTGTCAGAAATCATTTATTACATTTTTTCCAGCAACCCAATAATCAAAGAATAAAGACATTTCCCTCACAAATTAGTAGTATTTTCTTTTTAATTTATAAGGGACATGTAATATTTTATACTTCTGGTGAATATAATCCAATCAATCTTTATTTCCATATATGTATTTTTTATATACAGTTCCCTTTGTTAACACCTTATTTTGAAAACCAGACGTAGTCACACGTGTCTACTTCCTCTAACTTCTCCAAGGTGGTCTCTAGCTCTCCCGTCAGCTCCGTTCTCTTTATCCATCCATGGTCAGCTCCATCGGGGCCGTTTGAATGCATTTAACATAAAAGTCAGTATATGGGTGCTCTACAGTTGTAGCGTCGGCCGATTTGACCACGGAGATGAGAGTGACGGCCGGCTTGACCGCACGTTACCGCACTACGATAGCGTTTCCTGTCCATGACAGAGTTAGCATGCAGCTTTAGCCGTGATGTCTAGCTCTGCTTTTCCTGCAATGTGTGAAACCAAAAGTGTTTCCATACTTTACTGGTTGTGTAGTGTTTACCACTTTGGATTTAACATGTGAGGGTGCAGGTCGTTTCCACGCCGATCCTCCACCGTTTTCTACTTCCCCGTTGCGGCCAGCTGCGGTTTGTTTTGGTTGACGGATACGGAGCGGATATGACGTCACGTTACTCAGACAACAATAACGGTGGTAACTTCCTTCTACCTCTGCATAGACTCAAATGAAGCAAATATATAGATTCTGGCATTAAAAAAATCAATTTAAAAATCGCGATACATAGGTGAATCGATTTTTCTTCTCCACTCCTAGTGTGTTATGTGTGATATGCATGCTTAGAAACAGTATACAGTCCTCACTGATATTTTCAGACTTGGTGACATTGAATTGTCCTCCCTTGGTGTGCACTACCCCGATAACTAAAGGGTCAGCGGCTCAGAGCAGATAGAGTGCTCAGTGTGTTAATAGGTCATGTCTGTGCACAGTGTGACACAGTCAGGCCTTGTTGTGCTCATCTAACCCCCTTTTGCTCACTCAAGCGTTTCTCTTTCTTCTTCTTCCGATCCAAAACCTGCAGCTCACTTACTTCCCCTTCATGCCCTGCTCCCTCTCACCTTTCCTTAAAACTTTTTTCCCTCCAAAGCAGTAGCATTTCAGATTTAATTAGGCCTTTATGAAATAGGATTTGTATTTTTAAAACTTATGTTCTAGAACGAGAAATAATCTCATTTATGTTGGATGATAAACTTCAGTAGAGGTGGACAATATAGATAAGATCTCTTTCATGGTGTAGGTAAGTATATGTAAGGCATAATGCCCGACAAGGCGTCCATTATCAGGAATTAATGGACGCCGTGAAGGCCAGAACCCTCCGACGCGCTTGGTCACTTGCCAAAGAAAAAAAATGAAGACCATTCATTTATATTTTCATGCATTTTGCAACCAAAATCTAAAGTTTTTCCACAATAGAGAGGTGAAGTCCCGCCCCTTCTGGTGGACCACCATGGGACCTTTTTTTTGGAAAAAATATGTATGGCAGTCAATGGCGAGAGACAAGTATTTTTTTGATTCCATTTGAATTACGCCATGAATCACACATACTGTATGGTGTTTGTCAATTTAAAACATAATTTATCTCTCTCCGTTGACTACCGTTCATATTTTTTCCGAAATAAGGTCCCATGGGGTCCACCAGAAGGGGACGGACTTCGCCTCTCTATAAATCTAAAATATCGACATATATCAGATATAGTGTGACTTGTAGATTATCTGGAAACTAACAGATAAAATAACCACATCTGAATGTCTGTTTTTGTCTAACCCTTTGAATTAAATGACTGGAAAAACTTAGCACTGCATCGCATTAATGCAAAATAAATAAAGCAGTCCGGCTCAATAGTTTGTAACATTAACCACAATAACTTTATAGAAGATATTCCAGAGATATTTAAGGCATTGCTTACATTAGAAAAGTCTCTGACGTGTCACAAATTCCTTTTGTGTATATCATCATACAGTATGGCCTGACCGTGAACCACAGGTAAGATTCTTTCCACTCTCTGTTTCTGTTAGAGGACTATACTGTATATATATATACAGCAAGCTGCACATGCTGCTGATGTGTCTCTTCAGCGGCCCTGCTGCAGACTCTTGGCACAGCTTGAGCCTCCATCACACTGTCTAAAGCTCCCATTCTTGGCATCTTCCCCAACCCTTGCTGCTGCATCTCTCTCCAATCACACCAATTAAATGTCAGTCTGCCAAAAGGAGAAAAAAAAAGCCTTTTTCCGCTCACACATACTGTAAATTCACCTCCCTCGCATCTCCCGTTTCTCTCTTTCACCAGCTCTCTGTCTCCTGCAATGCAGACATTTTAAAAAGGCTGGCAGCATGCGGGCCCGTTGCTCTGGAGCAGGTCCAGTAAGTGATTAGAGGAGGGACTGAGAGCATCCCTGTGGCTGACTAATGTCCAAGTGTAAATCATCTTGAAGAGAACGAGAGGAAGATACGAGGAGAGAGAAGGTCAAATAAAAAGGAGCAGACAAGGGTACATGGTTAGGGAATAAGAAAAGGTAGATGTTTACTGCAGATAAGATTACCATCAGAGGCGCAAAATTGTGCATCACCGCTTTTTTTCAATTTAGCTCGGTACTTACTGAGACAACACATAAAACGAGCCCTGCAGCCGTTCATCTGATTTGCATTAAGTGCAGAGAAATAACACCGTATGTTGGTCTGTGTTGTGCATGTCTGGAAAACAATGGAGTGCAAAATAAAGTATTCTCTGAGGGTGAATGTGAAATATTGGGATACTGTTCAAAGAGAAGACACTTTTGGGACTACAATTGTGCATTGTTCCTGTAAGAGGAGAAGGCTACGCTGTAAATGTGAGGAAATATTTGTTAAATAGCCTGATTTTGTTAGCTCGTACAAAAAGATCAGTGACTCGGAACAGTGAATTCCTTTGACTACATTAGTGCTTTAAACTGATAGAAACAAAGCAATAGGCCGACTTAATTATTTAATTGGCTGCTTCAATAATATCACATTAGACTGGACCTGCTGTGACCTATCAAATGTCAGGAAAACACAGGATTACACGGAGGGAAAGGACAGGCTGTTACATTGCTGCTCTTTTGTCATGTTGTGGCGCTGAACACAGAGCTCCTGTAAAAGATTCTGACTGTAAATGCATCTATTAATTAGCTGCAATATCATTTACTATTGACACTTAAGTGTTTTCATTGTCTGAACTATTAGCCTTCTAGAGACAGACCAAGGTTGTCTCATCGTTCACAGTCTCTCTCTCCAGCTGTAGTCTCTCTCCCCCTCAATAAAACCCAGAGGTTGAAGGACTAACTCAATATCAGGCTGGAAAACAGTACTTCACTGCCCTCTCTGGTTGGAAGTTTAAGTCGTACCTCTGACCAGACCCAGACAAATGTCTCGACAACTATTGGATGGATTATACAATTTGGTTCAGACCTCCATGTTGCCCTCAGCGTGGCTTGTTCTCTTCTAAACAGAAGATATTAAAATACATATTGTATGAGCCAAAACACTTTTCTTCCATTTTACCGGTGAAAACCATCTGTGCTGCCCTTCAGTAAACACAGACAGAGATTCTGTTCTCACAAATGAAAGACGTTTTTTGGCTGGACCGCAGAGGGCCAGCCCTACAAACGCAAAAGTCTGTCACTGACTGACTGAGTGATGAAGTTACACGATTGGTCGGCCGAGTATTGGAGTTTCCTCATTGGCCGTTGCTCTTTCAAAATGAAAAGGCTGGAACAGTCCTTTGTTTACGTTTTCATTCATTTCCTATGGAAAGCAGGAGAAGCAGTCACCCAGTGCATGATGGGAGTGTTGCGGCGAGTTGGAGAGGGTCTGTATTAGCATTAAGTTGAAAAATCTCAACTTTATGTAAATGAGCCCATCCAGTGCGACGCATCCGGCTCACGAAACTTAGACCAAGCTGTCAAACTAGGCGATCTAGTTTTAAAATGAAGCCTAATTCTCGCTTGAAATGTTTTGAGAAGTAGATTTTGGTGGATTGTTTAGATGGAATAACAGAAAGTTTAGGAGCAGGCCGCCGTGTTGTTTCCTATTTGAAACCAGGGACCAATCAGGTGCGTTCAACGATAGGGTACGAACGGCCAGTTGAACGGAGCAGCGCGTCCACTACTGTCCTCGCCGGACCTGCTGGACATATACCGCTGGTTTTAACATTATAGACATGACCACTGACTATTTGTATACTATACTATAACAATTAAGCCACAAATTCACAGACTGATCACACACGGTCCAGACATATACTTGGTTTTGACCGAGTCTTGTTGTGTGAATGTATGCCTCACTGCTAGTGCCCTAAAATAAAGCCCCTCACACGGCAAATACCAGCAAACTCCAAAACAGACACAGTGATATAAAGTGCCAGCTGGTCCAAAATCAAAGACATTTTACTCCTAAGCTTCGACACTGCCGCTCCAGCAGAAAGAATCTAACAATTCATTAAAAGCGATGTTATTCTCTGCGCCACCGTCTTCAATATCTCTTCTTTCCAAAGCCCAGACTGATATTTCCAGCTGACTTTTATTGGTTTTGTTGGCACTACAGGCTCTACGGATGATTCCAGGAAGGGCAACGTGAGAAAATCAAAGCCTCACTGATCTGCAGTTCCACACAGAAGCATTGAATTTTTTTATTGCCTAATATCACACAGTGACCCTTGTCAGATGTCGGGGTCAGCCTATGTCCACAGGTATTCTGTGTGTGTGCAAAGGCTGAGAGGAAGGATCTCAGAGAAGCAGAGCAACAGCAAGACTGGAGCAGTATTTGAAAAAAAAGTCTTTCAACCGTATTTCTAAGAAATCATGTTTACTCCGTCAGTCTGGGAGGCTCTAAATGATACCCACAAGCCTCAGCCACCATTACCAGATAGTTGTTGGACCCTGGTCGAAGCTGGCAGATACTACGCTATGATTGGCCATTCTGCGTTCGAGGGGCAGGACTTAGCGAAGGGTCAATTGAATGGAAACACGACCATTTATCACAAAAGGTGTCTCCATAAAGAACAATAAATTGGAAAAGCGTTGCTTTAAAGCCAACATCTACTGGAGTATTTCAGTGTCGAGTTGAGCAAGGCTGCATTGGATAAATTGGTTAAAGTGCACCAATGTGTTTCTACCTTCCAATCTGTCCAATTTTAAATGTGTAGCATGTACATATATGAACTTGACCACTATGTTTGTGTGTATCCCTTGAAAGAAATGGGCCTCGATAGCTGTTTAGTGGTAATTGAGTGGCTAAGTGGCTGAGGACATCCTGCCAAGTCAGCAGCAACACAGGAAAGAGGAAAGAGGTTTGGCTCTGGGGGCCAGCGGCTACATTACCCCCCTCCTGCATATTAAATATTAAACATCCATCCACATTATTGTCAACCCAGGACAAAAATGTGGACAAATTACAGGAATGGACGATAGACTAGGCAGCCAATACAATCCATCATTCCTGAGTTCGGTAGAAGAGTTTGTGTATTGTGAAAGGTGTCAATGCTTGTTTTGAAAATATTAATTTCATCAACTCACAGAGTTATTACACAAATAGGAGTGTCTGCTTATCAGATATGTTGAATTACCGGTCAGGCAGTGATCATATCCATTTGGGAATCCCCAGGAACATCCATAATTTCTGTTCCCTATAGTTTCCGGTGTGTAGACGTCCATTTAAATGTGGCATTAGATGCATCTGTTTCTCATGAATATCTAATATCACATTAAAGTGAGGGAAATCCCTCAACAGTTTTACAACCAGAGCCTCCGAACAACCACTGTGTTCAGCATTCTGAGTGAGCATCGATTAGACGGCTGATGTATACTTATGTAGTGCATCATTTATGTCCGCCTACTCAGTCTGAAATTCAGCATTTAAAGGTCACACAGATAATGGCTTAGATTCCTGAAAACAGACATGGAGTCAATGCTAAACAGCACAAAAAACAACAAAAGAAGGAAGTGAAAGTAGGTAAAGTTCTTGGAGGAGATAAGGTCAAACTTCTCTCCACGTAACATTCATTCTTAGGGGTGTCACGATTCAATTTGATTTTAAGGTCACAATTCGATTCAGTTATCAATTAAATCATGCCATTGTTAGACTATGCAGTCTTGATCTGTAAAGATCAACAGATCATTGGATTTATGCCCTGACAACTGTCATTTACACTTTCAAATTCTTCTTTAAAAAGAGAGGCTATCAAGTGGGACACTTTTTGGAATTTACCACACTAAGGCCATATGGTTAAATTTAATAATAACTCATTTCACCAGTTGATATTATTGGTCAATTGGGGAACAAGCTGTTAAACAACAAAAAGAAGATCCACTAGATGGCAGGAGGATATTTTACAACAACAGCTCGAGTTTCTCAGAGTTTACGAGGCACACCTGAATGCACGTCTGTGTCGGCGCCTACAAGCTTTACACTACGCTACCTGTGCTACAGTAGAAAAACGAGTACCGTCACGTTTTCAAAATTGGTACCAAAGTATCGTTTCTCGTGACATCCCTAATCGTGTTTAATAATCATGATCTCAATATTGACCAAAATAATGGTGATTATGATTTTTGCCATAATCAACCAGCCCTAGCCTCTGGTATTGCTGCTTGCAGCTTTCTCGAGAAGCGTTCATACAAACAACTTGACTCTCGACACTGTGTTCCTCAGGTCCTGAGCAATACACCTCACATGACATAGATGCATCCCCCAGCAATGCTGAGTATATGAATCATTTGGGTGCAAAAGCTCACACAAGCATCGGCAGAGAGCGAGCTGTACCCAGCATGCCGTTCAGTGGTGTAACTGTTAATAGGGCTCCCCTCTCAACACACAGATAGACAGAGACTCCTTCCATTTTAGTTAGATGTTTATGTGGAACAAAACCAAACTGGCACTTATAAACCTAGTTATATTATAATTAACTATAATATAGACTATAATCTAATATAACGGTGCATTGACTGAGTGTCATGGTTTTATTAAAGCCTATTTACTTCTATAGTAGGTTGCTAAATTGAACAAGTGAGTCTTTTATAAAGCCACTAGAGAACTTGGAGGTAATTAGTCTGGTGTATAATTACAGTCATTTAGATAATTATCTGGCCATGGTGTATCGATTATAACTTGAGAGCTACTTTTGAAACATTTCAATTAACCTGTGCTGAATAACGCTAGGCCCACCGAAGAAAAGGAAGCTTTTAAAAATGAGACGTTCACAAAATGATTAAAATGTGTATTTGAAAAGTTCAGAATTGACTTACTAAAAGTACATTCTGCAGAAACATACAGGGAACGTTAATGGATTTCATTCTCTTCAATAAAGTATGGAGTTTGAGGCGACTGGTGACGGATGTGGAAGCAAATTTACAATATGTGAGGTATAATTGTGTGTTAAAATAGGTCTGACATGAAAGGATGATTCAGGTTTATTACAACCTGGGTCTCATCTTTCATACCTTTGTCCATAATTTCTACCAATATATTTAAATTTCTATTCATCATTTGATTCCATCGGGTATAGTATGTCAGAGTTTAACCAGGAAGTTGGTCTGTAAATGGACTTGCATTTATATAGCATTCTCTGGGGCGACTGTGGCTCAGAGGGTAGAACAGGTTGTCCACCAATCGGAAGGTCGGTGGTTCGATCCCCGGCTGCTCCGGGTCACATGTCGATGTGTCCTTGAGCAAGACACTTAACCCCAAATTGCTCCCGAAGGCAGAGCCATCGGTGTGTGAATGAGTATTTAGATTAGATCCTGATGGGCAAAGTTGGCACCTTAGCAACCTCTGCCATCAGTGTATGAGTGTGTGTGTGAATGGGTGAATGCTGATGTAGTGTAAAGCGCTTTGAGTGGTCGGTAGACTAGAGAAGCGCTATATAAATGCAAGTCCATTTACCATTTAACCAGGAAGTTGGTCTGTAAACTATCATGGATGCATACTGTAATGTACAGATTGAGTAATTTTACTGTTCACCTTTGTCTGAAATATGTCTGATGGGGAGTTTCCTGGTGGCCTTGTGGTTAAGACACATATCATAAAACCGCTTTTCATTTCTTATCTGTATCTCTACTGTCACTATTAAACAAAAGGCAAAATGTCATAAAAATAGTCCTTTAACATATTGTTTGACTATTTATGTTCCCAGATCTCCGCAATTAACTTAGTGAGTACAATGTCATTATTTCTGATTGGAATAATGGCCAAAACTAAGAAAATGAGACCCAAATTGTAATAAATCCTTATTTTCTGACGGTCTAATACCAGGAGATTTCCTGTTGTGCTTCTATCTGAATGTCATGAAAATGCACCTGGTCCTGGATGTTGAAACCAGGCGGCAGTAATTGGTGCTCTTTTCAGCAGCTACCTAAATGAGCTCTGCAGTGTTCTGCTATGTTCTTCCTGTAAATTAGACTGTGCATCAGGAGATTTGTGCTCAACCATGTGTATTCGTCTGTATCCGCGCTTACACCTGTGTGTGGGCGTATTTGTTAAGAGACAATGAACACAATGTACATGACTGTACTGTACTTTCCAATTAACATTCACAGCAGCTGACTGAGCAGATGATTTTTTTTTCCAGTAATTGTTTTTACAGAAAACTCTTATCAGCTTGGTGAAATATTCTCTAACCTCAAGACAGGTGCTCGAGGTCTGCATTGCCAGACTGAATACATTATAACAGGCCTACAAGCCAATTCTCATGTCAAAAGCTCCTCTGAATGCAGCTGAAAAAAATACTTTGAAGAGGAGAAGACTGGTGTGTCCTTTCCAGCCCTCAGTATCCCATTACCCACTGCAGCCTGGTGAATTAATACATGGAAATATCATGTGACCACATCATATTTCCTGGGTAGTTATTTTCAAGTAGGTCATCAGTCACTGGTAAATAAATACATAACACAATCTGATTCTGGACTAGTAAAAAATATCCACTGCAAGATGAAAATATAGGTAACCAGGCATAAACTAAATTAACTACTGGGGGCTAGGGTCCGAAATTAACACCCACCAAGCGGCTTTCTGGGGGGCCCATATGCAAAATCTTGTTTTTTGACCAAATGCTACTTTTTACACATAAAAAATATATTGGAATTTAACTTAGCTGCATTGTTACCATGAGAATCACAACAAACATGCAAATTAATTACTGATTAAGTTCTCTTAGTTTTGTATTCAACATAATACCTAATTAATTTAATGAAATGTACTGAAACAAATGTATATGTGATTTTTTCATCTACCAGTCCCCTTGGCAGGTGAGTCAAAAAGTTAATTTCGGACACTGTTATGGGCCTTGAATTACTGCTGGCATATTATATATGGCATATGTCATTTATACCTAATAAGAGTCGGGTCGTGGAACCTAATCAATGCATCTTATTTCACATCTCCGACCTCCTCTGTCCTTGCATGATCAGGAACTCAAACAGGTTTGCCACCATGAAGGACTAAACATTGTCTTAATGTTCTCTGGAGGAGCAGGGAGAGAAACAAGGAGACAAATAAGAAAAACGAGCTGCTTCTCCTGAAAGCTGTAAAGACGAAACTGGAGACACGAGCTTCTGTTTACGTCCAACAATAACAACAAGAAACTCTTTTCCTCAATGTCCCCATTACAATAAAGAGCCACTGTAATGCTTTCTGCTCCTTTCAGAGAGGCAAAGCAAATATCCGGAAATGATTACTTGGAAATAAGCGCCATTTATTTGCCGTGACAACAAATACAGGGAAACATATAGTTCAGACCATTGCATTGTGGGAACTTGGCAACTGTTCCCCTTTGCTATCAGCATGTTATATGGCTGAATAAACATGATAACAAATGGTAGGAATGAGAAAACCCAAAAAAATAGACTCTTTTATGACTTTTGTTTTTAACTAGGGCCACATTTAAAAAAAAAATTAATAGTTAAGCTATGAAAAACATTAGTGTTAAGCAATCAACAAATTAAATTACCTCACAAAATCCCTCAACATGATTTAACAAGCAATCCAAGTCATCTCTAACAAACATGTTCATATAATCTGTATAAACCTCTATGATTCTGCTTTTTTTTGGCTCCTTATATATGTACACAGTAGCTGCTGAATCATAATTTACTGTTCCTCGGCTGTCAACACAGCAGATATGAAGTTAAAGATACACTAAGGTACCAGTTTATTAGGTAGGCTGCACCTGTACGACCGTGCTATAAATCCTACCTAGTAAAGCACTGATTCACACCTCTTCTCCGGACTGTGTTCACTGCACCAGTGGCGGAGTATGACTATGTAACTCTGCCATTATACTGTATAAGCACTGTATTAAGTACAATGTTGAGGTACTTGTTCTGTTACGTTCTACTTCTACTACACATTTCAAAAAGAAATACTATACTTTTTACTCCACAACGTTCTAAGGACCGCCAGTAAAATGCGTATTGTTTATTAAAGTGGCATTAGACAAGTTTTTTGCTTTAAAGGAACAGTTGGTAACATTTCTATTAGCTGAAATGGAATATTATCTTCATTATTATGTTTTCATTAGTGTATGATCACCTGAGACTAAAAATCATTGTGTTTTCGTTAGCTTAGAATGAGTCCTTCATACAGTATCTACATTTATCACAGTCACTGTGACATCCAACATCATAGCACTACTTTTTGTACTATTAATTAAAAATCAATAGTGTTTTTGAGAATCAATACAGTATCACAAAACACACAATATTACGATACTCAAGTGTATCGATATTTTCTTACACCCCTACTTGTTATAGAGTATTTTTTAGGGCTGCCAATCGATTAAAATATTTAATCACGATTAATCGCATGATTTTTTTGTGTTTAAAATGTACCTTAAAGGGAGATTTGTCAAGTATTTAATACTCTTATCAACATGGGAGTGGACAAATATGCTGCTTTATGCAAATGTTTGTATATATTTATTATTGAAAATCAATTAACAACACAAAACAATGACAAATATTGTCCAGAAACCCCAAAGCCCCAAAGCCCAACAGGCAACAACAGCTGTCAGTGTGTCAGTGTGCTGACTTGACTATGACTTGCCCCAAACTGCATCTGATTATCATAAAGTGGGCATGTCTGGAGCGTTATTTAGCCTCCTTCACGACAAGCTAGTATGACATGATTGGTACAACCTCCGGAAGATTGATAGCGTTAATGCGTTAAAGAAATTAGTGGTGTGAAAGCTAATTTGCGTTAACGTGTTATTATCACGTTAACTTTGACAGCTCTAGTATTTTTACACAGTACAGTAAAACATTTAAATGCTGACATGTACAGACCACGCTTGATTGACAGCTCCCTGACTGCCTTGTTGTTGTTGTTTTTGCGTATATAAAGTTTAAGTCGCCAAATTCCCAGCATACTGTAGCTCCACCTAACTTCCACATGTGAAGCGGCCCAATTAGTTAGAATAACTAAACACACCAGTGTGGATGTGCAGAGCCTTTACATACTGTACTGATAGAGAATCCACACACACACACAGACAGACAGACACACACACACACACACACACACACACACACACACACACACACACACTACTATGAGAAATTCTGAAAATGCCTTTTATTCCTCAGGGGGAGCCTCGGCATCCAGAAAGCGAGCTAATCTTCCTGCTATACCATTTATGCCTTCTTATACTAAAGTATATATGATTATTTATAAATTTCGTTTTTCCTGCATCACAACCACTTGTGTTGCCAGGAGGTGCTGCTGCTAGTCGGGTCAATTTGTTCTGGCTGAATGAATGAGTGGTTAGCTTGGTATGCTATGGGTGACTGCGCTCTCCACCAGACCTCTCAGTCACCAGACAGCAGCTATTAGTGCATTGCCTGAGCCCTGAAGGGATGTTTCAGCTCTCGTCAGGCAGTAATGAGGAGGGCGAGTGGGAGGTATACAGGGTCATGTCTTTGCTGCTGGTCGGCTCACAATTAATAATACATGGTATACTCGGAGATCTGTCTAAGGAGGAGGGGGTATTTTTAGTTTGCCTTGCACAGCATCAATTTACACAGGTATATCAAGTCCTGATGTAGCCAGATGAAATACAGTAGGTTGTGAGGTTGTGGGTGGTGAATGTTTACATACCAATAAAGAAGACACTCGAGACTAGGGGCAGGGGAATCAATCATTACAGCATAGTATCGCGATATTTTGTGTGGCAATATTGTATTAACACAAAGACGTCAAGTATCAATCTTTTATTATATAAACTATTAACCACTTAACAATCCGGCCGTTATTCTGTCTTTCAGAGGTTGTAGTGGACTCTTAAAGCTAGAGTGAAGATACTGGTGTCATATGAAACTAACCGAAGGCGAGGAAAAACTGGCATGGCCATATTCAAAGGGGTCCAATGACCTTGAAGATATGTCAATGCAAACTCTAAAATGAACAGAGTGAAAACTATCTTATTAGATAAAACAGATGTTGATGAACTGCATAATTTCCAGTTCAAAAAAGGTAATAAATCGCAATATATCACAATATATCTTATCGCAATATTTAGCATATCGTAAAATGTTTAAAATCGCAATAAGATCGCATTGTGATTTACGTATCGGGATAATATCGTATCGTTAAACTGATATAAACAGGCACATTAAATTTTGAAAGATTAATTCTAGATATACAGCTCAACAAGTTTAGAGCTTGCATTTTTTAAATATATACAGATCTTAAATATTTCATAGCACTAAAACATAACTGTATCTTCTAATTTGCTCTCCCAAAGATATTTTGGAGGAAATGTGACAGATATTTCGATTACATTTAGTGTTTTTAAAAGTGGAAAATCTCCTGACCTGCACGCTGTCTTGCGTACTGCTGCTGCTGTTTGTCTGACTGCTTGTGTATGCTACCTGCCCGATGCTTGTGTGCCAGACTGCATGTCATTTATGTAATACGTGTTGTCACATGTAATGTGATTGTATGTGAGTAGTGGGTGTGTTGGGAATGTTTGGATGTGCACAGCTGTCTTTTGACATTTCTTTTTTAAGCCCCTACCCCCTTCTCTCAAGAGGCTTCTTCTGTTCTTAATGACTTGATGGGAAACGGTATATTTATTCATGATGTTTCCGTCTCAGTGACTTTGATCAGGTGTGAAAAAGCAAAAGTTCCATGTGTATACATATGTGTTGGATAAATTATCCAATCAAAGGACGACAAAAACAACTGACAACTTCTGTCACACTGTCAAAAGGTTAGAAAGAGACTTCCTGCATCATCATACAGGAAAACATCACTTCAACAATATAACAAGCCGACACGGTCCAAAAGTCAAAGAATTTTTTTGTATACCTGACTGCAGAATGTCCAGTCTGTTCTCATTCCCAAGGCATCAAATACCGATGCTTTGTCACAGCCATCGGCGTATGATACCACAGAACAAGGCACCCTTTAGATTTTTGCAGGGATCTGTACCAAACAAAGATGTTTTCTTAAGCCTGCAGAATATGATGTGTAGACCAGGACATTTCTGCAGCACCACAATGTTTAATTTATAATGGTATTTTGACAAACATTTCGCTTTTAACAAATACTGCAATATGAAAATTGCAGTATTTGATAAAATTTTGATTAATTGTGCAGCCTTACTTTGGTTAAATATTTTATAAAGGGAACATGTACTATCTCATGCTTTAAGTCAGCGTTTTTCAATATTTAACCAAGACGATGATCTTTCCCCAACATTAACCAAGTTGCTTTGAGTGGTCTAATTATAACCATAAAAGCATTAATCCCACTTTAGCCAGGAGGAGTTCAATATACATTTTCCTCATTAAGTTGATTAAGCAGCATTAATAGCATTGTACAGTATATTAATGCTATTTTTAGGAGGCAGTGTAGCACAAAGCTCAGTTGTTCTTTGAGCAGTATGCTACAAAATGTTCTAAGATGTGACATTTTGAACAGCTCACCTCAATAATAATCATTTTCATGTTATCTATTGACCCAACCTTATGGATTTTCTTTTTTCTTTTAGAAAAAGATAGATAACCTCTGTCATGTTAGGTTCAAGCAATATTTCATTTTGGTTGAACCTTGACCTTTCAGCATGTCAACCTCCAGCATAATCAGCATCAAGAATATATTCAGCAGTGACACAAACACAAATCTTTTCCTCCTGCTCCTCTGAAATTGCAAACAGACAAACCACATCCCAAAAACCGATGGAAATAATGAATTCTATACTGGTTGCTTTGGTTTAGCTCATACTTTACTGTAAGTGCACAACAATGACTCCAAAACCAATGGAGTTATGTCACCGGGGGCAGCAGGATCAGCCAATACAAATGAACAAGGCATTCATTACGCTCTGTTTGTGCCATGGGATAACTTCTCACAATGCTCTGCAGCCACATGTGTAAATAATTTACACGTGCACTAAAAAGGTTGCATGTGCTTCCACATGTGCGAGAGATAGAACAGTAACATCAAACAGAGGATTTGGGTGGCATTTAATTTAAAGCCGTAATCATTTTAGCACAGCATAAGTCTCACTAAATTTCATTTACAGATGTGCACATCAGCATCTTTTTTTTTAAGAGCATGATTTTATATTGTAAATGTGAGAGAATAATGAACAATAGATCATACACTTAACGTACTGCCTCAAATGGGATCAATGAATATGTTAAAAGACCTGGTCGCAGTAGAAAGTGGCGCAGCGAAATTCATTCTCCCCCCTAAAAAAAACTTTTAACAGGGAAAAAAGAAATAATGGAAGAAACCTCACGAAGAGCAACAGAGGAGGAATCCCCCTTCCAGGATGGACAGACGTGCAATAGATGTTGTGTGAACAGAATAACAACATAGTGAAAATACAACTGAGACAATCCATAGAGAGCCAGAGCAACACGACCTCCTCTCCACGCCAAACTCTCTCTCCCAGCGGTGAAGGACAGGGCCTCGGAGCGGCAGGGATCTGCAGTGATGATGGCAACCCACCCAACCCGTCTTGAAACACGAACCCCGTCTCCTTTACCATGCTTTGTGGTTGTGACTTTTTGCCGTGTCATCACCAATCACATCTATACAACCAATGTGTTTATGATTAAATTGTTACAAGAGCACAACATTCTTCATAGATCCAGCCTCTTATTTTTGCTCTCAAAGTGCACCAGGGTGATGCATTTAACTTAAAAATGTACAAAATCCCCGAATCCCCCTAGAGGGTCCGAGGTCCACCCACCACAGTCTCACAAAATCCTGTGGGAAACACTTAGGCAATGATATCAAAAGCCGGATGCCCCCCCTCCACCTCTGGTGCCTCTGAGTCAGTCACAATAACTCTCCCAGCTTCTCTCCATTTTCTCTGTCCTGTGCCTTTAACTCCCTCAGGTCAGTCAGCAAGCTTCTTAGCTCGTTAGCTTAGCTCGGTCGCTAATGGGACAATACGGTCAATACAGTTTATTTAAAAGACCCATTTGTGCAACTCCTGTCTCATAACTGTGTGAAAAACATTGCTCTTTTGTGGACCAGTTTATACTGTTTATAATGGGTTCACCAAAGTTAAAACATTTTGCACAGATTAAGGCCTACTTCGCCCCCTGCAAGCAAATTCATGCACTTACACTTTGATGCTAATAATGTGCTAATGTGTCTCCGACCACCTGTGGAGGTGGCGTGCAGGATCAGATCAGACATTGAGATTTAACGTGGTTTTGCACTAATTAGAATCTGATAAGCCAGCACAATCATTAATGAAAGGTGTAAATAGGTTGGAGTTTGTTATTAATCAATTAAAGACAAAGATTAATGAGCTGCATACTGTATGTCTCTGTGCTGTATATACTGTACAGCTTTCTACTAAGAGATAAAAAGCACAGATAAGGATGCCTGCAAGACATCAAAAAGCTTTACTGGCATGACCATTTATATACACAATCCTGCCACTCATTTGTCTCCCCCTATCACTGCCTTCCTATCTATTTTTCACTCATCTCTTTCTCACCGAACAGGCAGGGAAGATTGAAATTCAACAGTTGAAGAGCATCCGGGAAAAAAAAGACCATTCACACGCCCTCTAGATGAAAACATAATTTCCATCTGCTCTTAAAGCTGCCACCTGTAGGATTTGGTATTTAATGACTTATTTGATGACTGATATTAGTCCCTTGGTGATGGTGCTTTGCAGTGGTGACTCAGTTGACTTTCCTTGAATTAATGTGAATTTAAAAAAAAACTCTACACTCTTCCTTTCCGGTATCTTTATGTGTGATGGTCTGAGCCATCATTTCTGTTCTGAAATGCTGATTAAGTGACTGACAGCTATCTCAGATGTCGCTGATTTTGCTCACTCCATCACATTTTCCTCCACTATCTCTGTCATCAGTCCCAGATTTCTATTACAGCCTATGAAGAGAAAATGACACACATGACAAGGCTCGAGTGCTGCTGCAAAGCTACTCCTCCGATACGAGAGAAAAAGGGGAAATCACTTTAGGACCACATCAAACCCCTCTGATTGAATTGATTAATCAGAGATGGAGCGATGGATGGATGGAAAAATGCAAAGTAGAAGCCTAATATACAAACCACTTTAATCATGAATCCCACAAAGGAAACAGGATTTTCACAAGCTGCTGAGAGAACTAGAGACTAAAAAATGCAGTTTAATGAATATCTTTATGTCTTTTTACACTGTGAATCAATGTGATCTATGTTTAGCAACCTCTTTATCTTTATTATTGAAGGATTTCTTCCTGTAGAAAGACGGCACATTGAATCAAATAACATTTTTACATTAACTTCATTCCCTGGTTTTTATGAAAGGAAAGGTTTTACGCTTATTAGCTTTCTTGCAGAGCGTTGAGATGAGATAGACACCACTCTCAAATATGAGGCTACAGCCAGCGGCCGGTTAGCTTAGCGCAAAGACTGGAAACAGGGGGAAATGGCTAGCATGGCCATGTCTTATTCAGCGTTCTGTTGTACTTAGCTCCACCCTCTCATTTCAATTCTGGTTGCAAAAAAACAAGATGGCGACGGACAAAAACACGGTTTGCAATTTGTTATCGCTATTACTATGTTGAGTGCAGAAATGCGCTCACACTGAGAAGTATGGCAAAATGCAGTGCACTCCAAAAATCCTGATCGAAGCACCGTAAAGTGCTGGTTAATACGGTGACACCGTAATACAGGTCTAGGAGTTCTATTCAAAAAGACACTTGTATCGACCACTAGGGAGAAATGAATACAGCCTTGAGCAGCTGCTCAGTCAGAAAAGAAGGTTAAATAAAGAAGACAATTATACCATGCAGAGACATGCCCCGAGCACCTGTGAGCAGATGTCGTGCTGTGCAGAGAGCTCCAGTAGTTTTTCCATAAACAGGATGGCATGGTAAAGGGAGTGGCTTACCTTGATGACGTGTTGTAGATGTGTTGTCTCATAACCGCAGTAGGCGCCTCGCTGTCTGCAGTGTTTCATCCTACAGCTCACTGTGGTCACTTCTTCGGGGAACATTCCTCCCTGTGATATTTAAAATAAGAAAAAGCTGAAAATTTCCACGTTTTGTTTTTTGTTTTGTTTTGTGGCCACTAACTTCTAAGTGACCACTGAGAGACAAATACGCTGCATTTTCTGTAGCTGCTTTAGAATAAAAGCCACTTCACGATGTACCAGTTGACATAAAGCACAAACATTAGGAATTTTACATTAGCAGTGTGAACAAAAGTGAATAAGTGAATAAAATAACGTAAATAATGCCTTTAAACCATTCTTAATCAAAAGCGTGGTTGAATAGGTACATTTTAAGCTAATTGATTACATTATCTGATTGGCTAATCAAGTTTTACAACTTAAGTACAATAACGTTGGTAATTAATAAAATAACAATAAAATATAATAAAATGTTACAACTTAAATACTATAAAGTAAGTGATTAATAAAATAACAATAAGATAAAATATATTTCTACATTAAACCATTCTTAATCAAAAGCCTAGCTGAATAGGTAAATTTTAAGCTTATTGATTACATTAGCTGATTAGCAAGCTGATTACACCAGTTAGTGTTGGATCAATTTGTAAAGTTAATTCATTCAGAGAACTGATGCACTGAGGACAGAAGGACAACAACAGAATCTACATGGGTAAAGGTAAGAACCCCCCAGCTTGTATATGGGTATATGGGATGAGGACATTGGTTTCGTCTTTCAGTCGTTGGCTTACAAATGAATTCTGTGTCCTTCACAGTGTATAGCAGCTCTTTGCATTTTGCCACAGTGCAGCACATAACAGCGAGAGAAGGTCAACTCTGTTTACATAGTGCGCTGTTAAGGTGTCAATGAATACGGTACACTTGAGGACAGTAGAGCAGTATGTATGCCCTTCAGGTGTGGCAGGTGTCAGTCAAGACGTACTGTGGAGAGCTTCAGCAGAGGTCTATTACAACAACAAGGTTTACCTGCACTCAATTAACCCGTGAATCATCGACTCTGTCCTCCATCTCAGTGACTGATGAGCTGCTATAGAGGGTTAAGTGTTGGGTAATTGAGCCAGGCTGCTGCTGGTTTTCTATTCTACCATCTAATTATATATATATTCAGCTGGCATTCCAGGTGCAAATCAGCGTCTGATTAAATCAGCAGAGCACAGACAGAAGTGTTGCCACAGATGGTGAAAGAGCCACAGGTTGTTTAATAAGCTACAGTGCATTGCTGTCATATAAGGCAATATCTACAGTATGGTGCAGTATAATTTCACAGTATACCATAATCTTGACGACGCATGTACATTAAAAGGGTCTGTTCAGCCAAATTATCTAATGTAATGATATCTAGCTTTCAATATACTTTTGGTTATATTTGTGCAGGTTTTAAGTTACCTGTCTGTGATCTCTGCCACCAATACAAACAAGGTGAAAGAAAATGGCCATGACAGTTTTTCCTCACCAAAATTTAGCGCAAGTTTGGAGCTTTCACTCCAGCTTTAAAACTGAGCCTGTTACAACCTAAAAATCACAAGTTGCATTAATGTGTTAAATAACTAAGTGGTGTTAAAAATAATTTGCGTTCACACGTTATTATCACATTAACTTTGACAGCCCTAGTACAGTAGATACAATATATATTTGTGATAAGCCAATATCCACTAATATATCTAACAAATATATTGTATGAACTGGACACACATCAAAATATAGATGTTAATGTTATATGGATGTGTTTACTAGGTACTTGCCCATGTTTGGCTGTGGTGTTTACCGCTTTGTCTTCTGTTTGAGTGCAATTTCCTGGAAGACATTTCCAGATAGGGTTTCCACGCAGTGTTGAAAATTGCCTTTCTGACTCAGATCTACTTCAACAGAACAGTGTGGTCTTCAGGGCTTACGTGCCCTCCATCCCCCTCAATACAACCGCCTACAAACAACACACTCTTTCAATGTGAGCCACGCTTCTACACAAGTCTTCATATATCACAGGAAATTCTTACATCAAATACTGTGTGTTAGTACATGGGAGAACATACAGATTGGAGAGGCACAGAGAGGAGGAGAACCAAAAGCATGTAGGTGCAAAGAAAAGAAAGCAGCCAGAGGAAAGCTCAGGCAGCTTCAAAGAGAAATAACAGTGATTTTGACTTGTGTGCCTTCTGTCATTCTTACCATTACAAGCAGCTCAGGAAAGACGGATATACTGGGCCTCACGTAAGAGCTTTAAATGGTCTAACATAAAAGTTAATCGTTATGGCGCTCATCAGTATTCTATTCCATTTTATGGTAAGAGCAGAATTTAAGAGTGCTAAGAGACCGGGTTTTCACTCAGAGGAAGATCTCGTTGCTCTTTGTGCAGGTAGGAAAATTATTTCAACATTATCTTTATTATGCTGTTATTTAAAACTGATTTTTTTTATTGCATCATCAGAGTAACTAATTATGCAAACATTAAATTGATTTGAAAATGGGATGCTAAGTGCAATAAAACAAGTTCTGCTTGGATGACTTTTTATTGCTCCATAACATAACTTTCCTTTCAGGGGTCTTTTAACTCACCCTGCAACATGTCTTTTTTATCTAATCCATGTTACTGCAGTGGCACCTGACTTATAAACCTGTGTATAACAGTATAATGTATGTGAAAGATTAAATTATTTAAAGTTCCTTTGACAAGAAATCTGTCCCGCAGATCCTGTAGAACCGGTTATATGTCACAATTATGGTCCTCAAATGACTTTAAAATAAACGTTACAATCTACAACTTTTCAATGAAATGTAGTCCTGTTCTTTTCTTGGCTGTGCTGTTATCAGCTCAACAAACTGAGACTTTGGGCAAAAATGGAGCCACAAGCCTCATAAATCTCCATTAATTCCTCATGTCTCTATCGCATTACGATTGGCTTCCTGACAAAGGACCAACCAGGAACCACGAAAGACTGACAAATCTGCCTTCACAGAGCTAATGGTGAGACGCCACCATGCATATCTCTTGCTAGTTTGGTACTCTCTAAGGTTTCTTGACTGAAATTCAAATTTTCATCATGCCTTTTCGAGTTTTTATTAAACGATGCATTTCTTCTGATTACGATGCAAGAAATCATGGAGTTTGATTATTTAAATTATAAGTCATTTCTGCAGGGTTTAATCAACCCCACACATCACTTTCACATCAGACTGTGGAGGTGTGAAGTGGCACATTGATGTTGTTTTTTTTCCCTCAAAGCCTGTGTTATAATAAGCAATTTCATACAAGTGCTTTGAGATTGAATAACTTCCACATTCAAACAGAATACCGTCATCTGTCTGAGGATGCGACCGTGATTAACACAAACATCTCTGCTCCCACTCTCACTGTAAATGTGCTCAGTTCCTCTCTGCCACCACAGTAATAAGAGAGCCTCAGGGATGACGTATTTTTGAAGGTCAACCAGGAAGTTAGCATCGCCCTCTGTTCCCTCGACAAAAAGCCAATGGGATTTTTCCATTGGGTTTTGGATTATTACAGAAAATAAACTCTGTGGCAAACAAACGTTTATGATGCTTATACATTGTGTTCTGTAAGATAATCTCCACAATTGAACACTTCTTTTATGATTTTTTAAAGTGAGAATGCAATCTCCAGAAGTAAAAAGCTAACGTTAGGCTATAAACGAACTACACCACGGTGGCATGAACGCGAGTATACACAACGAGACTGTAAAGGCGGACGAGTCAGCGTGATGACGTTTAGTAGTCTCATTTAGCCACTTGTTAGCAACCGCCTTTTATATCGTAGAACAAAACGTTAAAATCTCTTCAGCTTGTGTTAACCACAGACCTTATTTATGGCATCTAACTAAAAACCATTCAAAAAACCCATTGACTTCCAGACGAGGGAACCTGAAGTGCTAAAATGCTAACTCATTTACGGGTTTTAGGACTCATTCCTGCAGCACTCTATGGTGTTGGTCTTTGAAAGCGCAACACATAAATCAGCCACAAAATTCGTCTGTAGGCTAAAAGAAACAAAGATATACTTGAAAACTGCTAGTATGTTGTCGTGCCACCTCTGAACATTAAAGTTATTACAAGGAACTTTTAACTGGCTATAAAACTGTCTCAGTTTAATACTGATGCCTCCATATGACCTACATAAGTTAAAAAGCTATTTCTATATACTGTAGCTATTCTTAATGCCTGCTTTCGGGTCCGATACCCCGCAAAAACAGACGAAACACTTTGCACTTTTACAGGTCCACCAGAAACTCCTTCAGCTCAGACTCCAGTGGGGCCTCCAGCAGTGACCAGCCCACCAACGACAGACCCAGATCGCCTTCAACCTGCAGTCAGAGCTCCGCCTGTCCCCGTTGGGAGCCAATACCAACACCACGCTGCTGGAGTTCCTGAAGGGAAGGGAGGCATCAGGGAACCAGAACCAGGACTGTGCGGTGCAGACTGTCAGACCCTGCTGCAGTATAATGAGAGGTTTTCTAAAGGGACTCTGGTGCTCGCAAACACTACCGCTTTTGTCCACAGGGACCGCCACAATCAACACAAAATGAAAGTTCCTCATAGTAGCTTTAACTAAATCAAGCAAAGCCTGCAAACTTGTTCCTGCCACTACACTCATGGCACACCCTTTTCACTGCTACACAATACAGAAATTAGTGATTTGTTCAGGACATATTAGCATAACAGTGGTCACAGAAATACTACGTTTGAAAGAGACAAACGATGGCATTTTAACCAGAGGAAGACGCTAATCCACCGTTTTAGACTCCATTAGTCTGAGTCACAGATCTCATGTGTCTTCTTGACAGCGTTCTGCTCGAGAAATAAATGCTTTCAGCAGGACAACAAAGAGAGAATGAGAACTATATTTTTTGGCCGGAACAGATCTTCTAAAACATATAATTTCCATACTGATGATAGTGACTAAAATTAATTATGACAATAACTGATGATAGCCAGTGATCATCCTTGACAGCTAGACGATCATTTTTGCTTGCTGCAGAACAGCCTCATTCAACACATTCACAGGAACAATGTGACTCATCTCTTTGGATTAATGACATTTTAGATATATTGCCTCTGAATACTACTATTACGTGCATGTGAATTGTGAATTGTGAATGTCTCTGTTAAGGTCTCTGCAGAGTCTCGTCATAAATGAAATGTCTAGTCACAGTGTCGCTCAGGTTTTAAATCACTTCACTTTCATCTCACTCACATCTACAGTTTGAAACTCTTAATGCAAAACCTGGAGACATTTTGAAATGCAATCCAGCTCATCTAATCAACAAAAATGAGGGCTGTGTCATTACATTAGCAGTAGTTTTAATTAATATCTTTAGTTAAAATTGATTGGACACCATAAGCAGACCAAGACCAAATCAATAACAATGATCTGTTGCCCCTAAAGACTCAATTAACATGCTCTACTTGCCTCAGCTTATTGAGTGAAGACTGCATGAGCTTCATCATCTCTCCTTCAGCAGGGCAAAACAGACTCCCAACTGGTGTTCAATACCATAATGAGGTCTGAAGCATCCCATCCATTATCACAGTTAACGCTCAAAATTGAAAGTAGTTGCACCAGGAAATCAATAGAGAACATCCATGTTTCGATTTTGACCCATAGAAGGAAAGTCTCTTGACCAGTGAGGGGTGTCGTATTTGTAAAAAAAGCTTGTTAGAGCTTTGAACTGGGAGGCGCTCAGGGGCAGGCTTATGGTGTTTACCATTGAATCAATAACGCTTGCTCCAACACCAGTTGCTTGAACAAACATCAGAGCGACAATTATTAAGATATAAAACAATCAATCACAGTCATTGATTACATCAACTCACTCTCAACTGTTCCATAAATAGCCAATGGAGGTTTGTTTGTAGCCACGTCAGCGGCATGGCTCAAGGGATGAATATATCAAAGTCAATTACTGAAATTATAAAAATATTTAGATCAATTTGGACAGAAAATCTTCAGCAAGTGTTCATTGCATCTGTATTCAATCATTGGACAATACAAACGGAACACATTAAAGCTGTACAGCAGTTTACGTCATAATTTCACTGCTATTAGGGCTGTGTATTGGGTGCCATGCCTTGTTCCCATTATTCCGAAACCCTAATAGTCCCAAAAATGTCCCTTTGATTCAAAAGTCCATTTGTCCGACAGACCGTTATCCTGAAAGCAAACGCCCATTGCTCTGAAAATACAAAATCTCCATACAACGAACAGAAGCACAATGCTAATTATTTTGCAAAATGAAGTTGCGGTTGCGATATTTTTTTTTCCTAGGATCCTCACTCCTCATGCCCAAAACTAACAAACCCAACCAATGAACGCAACGAATAATAAGAGGCAGAGTGGTGGATCATGCCTTCACCAGTAGGGAAAAGAATTGTGAAGGTCTGACGATGTCGTTCTGCATAATAAATAGCCATGTGCTTCTGTTTTTTTGGATGGAGAGTGTGTATTTTTGGAGCAATGGGTGTTTATTTTCGGGATAACAGGCTGTCAGACAAATGGGATATTTTTCAGACTATTGGAGTTTCGGAATAATGGGCCGTCAGAACAATGAGCAGCCCCTGTGTATTATTTGACTTTTTTTTGATGATGGTGTTGATGCAAATGTTGCAATGCTGTATCAACTGATGTGTCAATATCAAAATTATATTTACAATATACAAAAACATTGCTTAATTAAAATACAGTCTGACAAAAAGGAATAGGAAATAAATCTGTAAATATCTGATCAAAGAGGAAGTAAACAAGATAAATCTGAACAGACATTTGATGCCAGCAGTCAGTACTTGACTGTTTGATTCTCTGTGCTACGGGCACATTTTTGATTCAATACCATAAAAGTATTGAGGTTCAAAACTCAGGTCGAACTGTGACGAGACACCAATTTCCAGAGCACACCTAATTATTAATTGATTGAAAATGTTACATACAGGAGATTAAAAGAAACCAGAGGGTATTCAATTTGAGTGGATGCCGTTGGGCTGATTTGCTTTAAAATTAGAGTTAATATAATATTTTCATTTAATGCTGATTTGCTCAAGGTCAGTTTAGGATCCTTCGCCATCACGCTGGCTGATGACGTTTATTACGGTGCTCGAGCTTTGGAAGGAACATTTTTGTCCCCGACAAATTGCCTCGGGTACAAAATGGGTGAGCAGAGGACAAAACATTGAACCGGACTATTAGGACACCTGGAGGAAACCTTATCAAAGCTACACAGTCAGATGTCCGCAGAAAATGATGAAAAACATTACATCCTTTCACCCAACTTGCTCCAAGTTATGAAAAAAAAAAAGAGCCATGACTGAAAGTTCTTGTATTCTGTTGAGGGTGGGAGGATTAAAGATTGAGAAGGACGCCAGAAGATGAGAAGAGAAAGAGAGAGACTATCTGAACGAGCCCTTGCAGTGGGGCAGATTACTGGCGTCTATGGTGTTCACACAGATTTCATGAAGCTAATATCAAAGCAACAGCTGGAGGAAAAGGCCAGGCGGAGACACACGAGGACAGCCGCAGAAAGGGAATGAGAAATGCAATCTACGTAATAGAGGAGGAGCACGTGTGTGTGTGTGTTTCCATGTATATATTCATACACAGCTCAGCACCCGCCCACCCTCTGCCTCTTTAACTTTAAAGGACATTTTCTGGTGAAACTCAGTGGGCTCTCTCTAATATTTTATACAGCAGCAAACGAAAACCTTGGGATGAATTCAGAAGCCCTCTGATTGGGAACATCTTAAAAAATGCAAACCCCATCAAAGAGCCCCACTCTGAATCCATATGACGATGCAGCTGGCTCTCACTGAAACTTATTTTTAACTCTCAACAGCTACTTTCTTCTGGCCTTAATGTAAACCCTCTGGGCTTTGATTATTATAGTAAAAGCTCTTCCCATTCTTAGGGAAATGCTTTCACCATTTCCTCAAACACATTTTTCTCTGACAGGAGATATGTTTAACTTGACATGTTGTCATTACTGTATCTAACAACTTATATTATGTAATGGGTTATCTGTGAGTCATTTACTTGGTCATTTTGGACCAATTTGGGGCCTAATTCCCCCCTCCTGACAATCATCAGCAAAGCCCAATTTTTTGATGGTTTTAAAGATTATCTTTCCAGATATTCCTGTGGTGTGAGGTATGTTAAGATGTTTTTTTACATCCCCCGATTGGCTCAGAAGTCCATCCTGGCCACACCGATTTCGAATCGTAAATATTAAACATGTTCAATATTTACGATCGAATATCCTGTTGTGTGTGGGGAACCTCGAGGATAGCCAATGAGGCAGTCATGTGGGAAAGAACTAGAGCCGACCCGAATGCTCCGAAGCTTCAACCGTTGCCATGGTAATCAACCTCAAAATCAGTATTCGAATGCTTTGTTTTTTTATATATATATATGTAAGTGTATATATAAGTATATACTAATAATGTATAAATCCCAAAATAGCCCATGAAATAATCAGAATCAGAAATACTTTATTGATCCCCGGTGGGAAATTGGGGTAAGGAAAATTCCCACAACATTATTCATTATTCATATTCCATTATTATTAGTTATTTTCAGACAGATATCCCTGTTTGTTATGTTTAGAGGTGCGTATGTGTACAGTAGTAGTAGTAGTCGAATATTTCTCACCGAAGCTTCGAAGCCCAAAACATGGTATTCGGGACAGCCCTAGAAAGAACGATAGCCAATTGAGAACCAAGCTGACTGAAGAAGGAGGGGCAACCACCGCCGTCATGGCAGCTGTGGCTAATGCATGAGCTAATACAAAACACGAAGCATAAAGCAGTAGTAAGATGGACCCCAGAAATGGAGGACCAACTTGTTGATTAATGGCAACAACGCAAGTGTTTATTTAACCTGTCTCAATGATTTCATCCATATTTTTTATTTTTTCTTCGTGAATTTTCAGAACAAAGTGCAAAAAATAACATTGCTGTCGTCCGCCATGTTTGTTTACACTAAAGTCACGTTTTGATCGCGAAATATTTTGCAAGATTTCCGTTGTTTTTTTTTAGTCGGGACTCTTGTTGTTCGGGAATGAATCTGTTAGTGTGTGGTGTGCTGTTTGGTTTTGTTGTTATTGCTCACCACACATTATAGGAACAAAACTGTTAAATTTATCATAACATGTCGTTATATGTGGGGTCTCTCACATTTTCAACATCTGTTGAGATTTGAAAACTCTAGTGTGGGCCAGCCTTAAAACAGAGTTCATACTAGAGAAGACAGTTTACATTCAGCTTCACTTTTTCTATTTTTATTAATTAAGAAGGCGCTCATAAGTGATATTATACACCATACTTCAATGAGATAGAGCTTCAACAGTATTACTCAAACTCTGCAGCTGCTTCAATGACAATAAATGGAGCAGTGTGACTTTGTTTGAGTTGAAATCTGGCGGTCAAATGAGCCTCATAAATCCTCATTAGCAATCGTAATATTATGAATACATGTGTCACCTCAGCTGTTAATCAATTACCACATTAATATCAACAGATTGATTGTAAACCAGCTGCTGCTGTAAAAAACAAAATTGTTTATTAACAATTTATTTAAGTGAAATGCTGTTTGACATTAAAATCTACATTTCAGCACATTTAATACTGACAACAACAAAATAAGCTGCTGTATAATGGCTGAAAGTCTGACTGATAATTATTCATTGTTTTCTGCAGTCAAAAATAATGTTTAATGTTTTAAATTTCAATAAGTAATAAGAAGGAAACTAAAATGACCGCGTTGCGGTTGTATGCCTTAGCCAACCAGTGAAGTTGCAGTTTATATCCATGTCTGTCCAAAATGTCATCACTTCATAATTTTATCCTTTTACACATTTGTGTGAAATTGTCATAATTAGCATTTAAATTCTTGATTTATGGACAAAAACATCTTTTGTGAGGTCACGGTGACCTTGAACTTTGACCACCAAAATCTAATCAGTTCATGCAGGCTTTCCTAGGTTTATCGCGTTCACGAGAATGGTCCGGTCGGATGTACGGACCAACCCGATCTCACGGAGACACCGCACGCCGTTATTTGACGGTTGGAGCAAGTGACGTAATATTAATACCACAAGAGTCCGCAAAGGGTGGCGGGAGGGGAGGTGGATGTGTCAAACAAACTAAAAGTAATGTTGACTTTAGGGCTGTCAATCGCATGGATTGTCCATAGTTAATCACGATTAATCGCAAATTAATCACATTTTTTATCTGCTCAAAATGTACCTTAAAGGGAGATTTGTCAAGTATTTAATACTCTTATCAACATGGGAGTGGGGAAATATGCTGCTTTATGCAAATGTATGTATATATTTATTATTGGAAATCAATTAACAACACAAAACAATGACCAATATTGTCCAGAAACCCTCACAGGTACTGCATCTAGCATGAAAACACAATGCCTCCGGCCATGGCTGTCGCCTGCACGGAGGCATAAAAAGGTCTTCAAGGAAATATGACAAATGTTCTCTCTCATAGCGGCTGAGGGGGTGTACCTAACTAATTAGGTATTGAGCCTGCAAACTGATGTTAGAGGTGCACTTCTTCCAGAGGATGTTTGTCATGTCAGGCCCAGGTGCAGAACAAGACATGTGTCTGTTTTTAAGCTAGATAAGAATGAGACATTAGCAAGAAAGCTAATGAGGGCTGTTGTTCAAAGTCTGTGGCTCTCGTGATGTGCAACAAGCTGTTGTTTGGCTGTTAGTCAGCGTGACCATCTGCCTGTGACAGAACTGTGACATTACTACTTTATGCAAATACAGTTTGAAGTGAAACAATTTGAATTTATCTTTTTTGCATACTGATTTTTTCTCAAAGAAGAGCACAGCAGGATATTATAAGAGTCTAACCTGCTGCAGCATAACTGTAAGGGTCAGAAAGATTAATGCTACTGTAGCTGCCTGCATACAAATAATTTGAACTCCTGTAAACCTTCACTATCCATTTATGGAAAGAAACAGCAATTTGTCCTGAAAAGAAAATTAGCCATTAGTTGCTGTGCAATGAAAGCAGGCTAATTGGCTGCCTAGCATGGGCTAACCTACAGCCTGTCTTGAATCGTACTTCCATCAGGAACATTAACTGTGAAGTCATTATTATCTGAATAGTTACAGTAGAGTTTGGTGGCACAGGTGCTCTCTGTGGTGCTGTGAGCTGTATACTGAAAATTCAGCAGGGAACAGAACAAAGCCGGCAGAAAGTCACAGAGAATATACAGAGTTTCAAGTGAGGAGCAGAAATCATCACAGGTGCTGTATATTCATTAGTGGGGAACCAGAATGGAGGAAGTTGACAGCGGGGGGAAGCAACCAGCTCATATCAACAGCAGTGTGAAAGACACATGGAGAATCCACAGGAAATAGATGTTGCCGACAACGGATCAATAATGATAGATGGGTGATTGGTGTATTTTAAGATGACGGCACATGATTGATTTCGGCGATGTATTGCGATTCTACAAGTACTGCGATTCAATATTACGATTTATTGTTTTTGTTAACTTTTTTAACACTAGACCATGGGAAAAACTTCATTCATACACTTCTAGGGACTTTTACTTTGGAAAATATCTAAATTAATACAGTAAAAATGTTTGATTTCAGCATGTATGTAGTCAGCGATGTCCTGAAGTCAAATATATCAGTCAGTGTCAGGCATTCATTATTTCATTTTTTCACGCAACCCAAAAATCAAAAAGTAAGATATTTTCCTCACAAATTAGTGGTATTTTCTTTTTAATTTATAAGGGACGTGTAATGTTTTATACTTCTGGTGAATATAATCCAATCAATCTTATTTCCATTTATGTATTTTGTATATACAGTTCCCTTTGTTAACACCTTATTTTGAAAACCGGACGTAGTCACACGTGTATACTTCCTCTAACTTCGCCAAGTCCATCGCTAGCTCTCCTCGTCAGCTCCGTTCTCTTTATACACCCCTATTATTTATGTATTCAGCCTGATGTAAGTGCATACACAGTCTGTATTAAAGTGTATGTTTTCCTTCCAACATCTCAGATTCAAGCATTCACTGATTACTCATACACACACTGAAAACCCTATTTACCTCACCCAGACACACTGCCTGTCTGTCTGACATGGACTTATATAAAAAGCGTACACATTCACACCGAATCACACTTTCATTAACACAAGGTCAGACAATCAGATAACATATATACACACAGACAGAGCTTGGAGCGTGCTTAAAGGTACACAGTGTACGTGGGCTGCCAGGCTCCCTCTCTGTTACTGTCAGCGCTCTGGGTTAAAAGCCTTTAATATGAAAGATGGTGACGACAGCGACATGAAAAAATAACATAATAGGTCTGAGAGGAGATGTTGGAGGAAGGGATGGAGAAAGACTGGAAGGGAGGAAAAAGAGAAGTGCTGAAAGGAGAGCACGAAAAAAGAAAGCCCTCCAGTACTCACCATCTATCTACTGTAGTAGGCTGCAACTAATGATTATTTTCATTATTATTTTCGATTAGTCTCCTGATTATTATCTTTTGATTAAAATGGTACTCCAGCAATTCAGCACTGCGCTTCCATAAAGTTGGAGGCCTGCGAGAGGTTTAATTATGAATGGCCAAAGTCGAAGCAGCAGAGGCAGAGATGTCCTCGCTTTTACAATCTAGTATAGGTCGAGCTTCAAAACACTGTATCCTACATTTCCCATAATGCAAATAATTAATTTTCCGTGATACATCAGATTGTCATTACATCATCCAGAGTAGGCTCTCATGACCACGCCCCCTTTTGGGGGAAAACAATCCCGTGTCCCTCATAGACGGTAACGGAGTAAAGAGAAGAAGTTGAAACTCTCCAAACTTCTACTTTAAACAAACCAGTAATAGTAATAACGCTATGCTGAAGAGTTGCTGTGTAGTTGGTTGTACCAACAATAAATCCAAAAGCGCTGATCTCGGATTTGTTCCCCTGCCGTTTCCTAAAAAAGATATAATAGAGAGGCTTTATGGCCCAAAGCTATAGACCAGACCATGACATATAGACATGTCTGTAAAGCAAACGTTTGTTTAACAAGAGATGAATGTGTACAAACTTGTCAAAATTATAATCCAAACAGGATCTTTGGCTTTCTATCCCCCAAAAGGGGGTTGACTTTTTGCGAAGTACCTGTATGTGCCGGTCTGATGTATTGACCAGGCTCCTCTAGAGCCACAGAAGATATCATACAAGTGTATTCACAGGTTCTGTAAGCGACATGACAAGTAAACTGACCTTTTTGTGTACAATGGGTGGAGTCGCCCTTAAATAAATAAAACTGCAAAAAGTTGTACAAAATTGCCAAGGTGACGTCTTCAAATCACTTGTTTTGTTTGAACAACAGTCCAAAACTGAGAAATATTCTATTTACATTAATATAAACACATTTAAGAAGCTGGAAACAGTGACTATTTGACATTTTCGTTTTATAAAAGATTCATTTAGAATAAGTTTCTGTCGATTAACTAATCAACAAATCAACTACTCACTTCAGCACAACTTTTTAGGATGATAACTTTTCTGAAAGTCCAACAGAGAGGAGTCACATTGTCAAACATCACGTATCACTGTTGACTTTGTCTCGATGATACATACAACAGGTCAAATGCAATCAGGATTTCTTTTCTCTCCCTCTCTCACATCCACACACACACACACACACACACACACACATATAAACGCAGCTTCTTTTCCCTCTTTATCTCCAGATGTGTCTGTCTCATAGCCTTATTTATTTTTTCCTTTTATGCTGTTTCTTTGTGTTGAAACTGATATTTTATTCAGTGCGTTAATGCTAAATTAAACTGAACTGAATCACAGAAAGCAGTCCTAGAGATTGCTTTGCTAACGTCATCAGTACATATGCATCAGCCTCAATTGGAAATAGAACATAACAGTGCATTTCCTCTCTGAAATGGAGCCAGAAAAGGATTTCAGACCTTCCTGTCTCGACCTATACGGCCAATAAAACACTTAATACCGTGGGATAGATAATAACACTTGGCAAAGCATCACCTTCTTGCCAGCCTACACCGTAATAAATCAGTTCTTATCACTCATTTCTCCTCAGATGCACATTAATGACAGAGAAACTGGCTCTGAATCAAACCCAAGAGTGTTTAAGCTCTAAGCACAGACGTTTACAGTGAAGAGTAGGGAGACATTTCTGCACTTTTCATTAAAAGGTCGACTCCATCTGCATTTTCCACTCAGCCGTTAGCAAAAAGCTGTGACGTAGGTTACAGCGCTGATAAACAGAAGCAGCAAAGCCTATTTTAGACACCTAAAAAATATAAATATCAGTTTTAGTGTATACTATATTTTGAATAATAATATTTAAATATTTCACTGCTTCACCTTGCCGTAAGACAGCCCTTTACGACGTAGAACTGAAGCCGTTATATCGCTGTCTCCAAAGTCACCAGACTCCTTTGACAAAAACAGTCATTTTACCTCGCAGAACACGGGAGTTACTGATCTACCGCTGCCTCAGTCGATTAAATTGTTTGCGTTATTGTGTGACTTTGTTGAGTCCGAACTAGCGTGGCGTCCACAGCAGTACATTACTTTGCTGCCATGCTGGTACCCCTCTCTGCTTTTCCAAACTGGGGACGTGCCGACCGCCATCTAGGTTAATGTAGGTAATACACACTGACTATACAACCACATAAAACCACATTAGGCGGCTGGCTAGGGGGTTTACATGTAGAAACGTCATCATGCAGAAACCTACGTCAGGTCACGTAGGAAAACATTTTTGAAGGGCTTGGGAAAATAGCATTTTGACTTTAAAACATACGTACTTCGACCAAAATTGTAATGTTCGGATTTGAATACATAAGAAACACCTCTGGGAAGCTATAGAATTATGCCTACATGCTGCCAACAGAGATCCCAGTGTCGTTAAGCTGCAGGACACATGCAGTGTCAAACCTCAGTTACAATCACCTGCCACCTCAGTCACACTGTGTAGCTGTAGATGTCCCTCAGGAGAACCACACATTAAGCAAAGTCTACAGAAATGACTGAAGGCAAAGAACAGCGGGAAGCGAAGCGTTAAAAAGAGGACACGTGTTGAGACGTACCCTGTTGCAGATGACTGAACATTACCACTGCCTGCCAGCCTTACCATGACCTAAACTATGTCCACACTGGGAGTCAGATGCAGAATGAAGATAAACGGTCAAAAGCCAATTTTAGACCATATAGTTAAAGTTATTGTACAGCTGCTTGTGTTTAAACAACATTTAAAATTTGAGAACTTTTCTTCTGTTTTTTTTACAAAAACATGTTTGTATTAGGAATGTCAAAGTTAACGCGATAACGTATATTCGTTTTAACGCTACTAATTTCTTTAACGCATTAATGCAACTTGCGATCAGAGGTTGTTGCAGGCTCAGTTTTAAAGCTAGAGGGAAGCTACTAGTATGATATAAAACCAGAAAACCTAGGGAATCCATTGGTACCAACCATGTCACTAAGGAGGCTAAATAATGCTCCAAACTTGCACAAAATTTTACATTTGCATAAATCAAGCATATTTGCCCACTCCCATGTTAATAAGAGTATTAAATATTTGACAAATCTCACTTTAAGGTACATTTTGAACAGATAAAATTAATAAGATTCATATTTTAATCAAGTGAAAGCCGTATTTTATATTTTTCAAAGTAAAAACTCAGGTTTCATATCAGCACTTGTATTCAATACTTTTCAGCGATACCCAGCCCTACTCTAGTTGTCCTTTCTTCATTTTCCATTGGTGTTGTTTGTCTTATAAGGACAGCTTTTCAATTTTGCATATTTCCCATCTCACTCTTCTCCAGAGATTTGCCTTTTCAAACAAATGGCTAATCTCTGAGGAAATGTGCAAATAGCACAAAGTGAGACTGAGCAGATTGTGATAGTGGTGCAGTGTGCGGCTGTTCATGTGGAATTTTAATAGGCAGCGGCACACATTTCTGTAGGCACACACACATATTTCCTGGAACAAAATCTCTCTCTGCTCTGCCTGAAATGAATTCACTTTCCCACATCAGCCAGAGGAAAATGTCATCTCCAGCGAAGCAAAACTAATTTAGAATAGAATAAATGATGTACCTGCCCAATTGGCAGACACTAAAACCTCTGATCCCTTGTTATACGCTCCATTTCTTTCTTTTGACACCATGATAACCGATTGAACAGCAGGAATACTCAGTCAGTCTCAAAGATCATGCAAAAAGAAGCAGAGCAGACGGGCAGTTAACGAGTACTGAGATATAATGCCCCACAGCCGATCAATAAACAACTTGTGGAAGTGACTCATCACCAGTGCGCTCACCCTCCTCACCCCTCAGGCAAAGTGCTGAGGCAAGGCTCGCTCCACAACGGACACGCAGAGCGGTGCTGGCCCCACTCAGACACAAGTAGCCTGCTGGCAGCGAGTACATCTCGTTTCATTGATCTGCTCAGCCCGGATCTGAGAAATATGACTGAGGCCTGATTCCCTAATGGGACCGCAAATGCAAGCAGTAGGGCCGCGGCCTGTCTGCATGATGTATGCCAGGCAAATGGACAGGCCACTCGTCTTCTCATTGTCAGCTAATCGCCTCTGCGCCATTCCTCGTGTCTCAGTCAGGCCATGGATAATAGCCTGCAGGCCGTGTCTTCCCCTCTCACACCCTACCCCCAACCAGCTCCAGATCAATGCCATAAATACATACATTTCCCCCTCTACCCCTCTCTCTACTCCATCCACCTTCCCATAGGGGACAGGCCGAGTGCTGCGGTTACGGCTAAGTGTTACAGTTATGGTTATGCACATACATTTATAATCGAACGCATGGCCCCTTTAAGGCACCAGCATCTGTGGTGCAGACTGCCCACAACTATAGATTATCTGCATTTGGATAGGCTCTTACAATTTATTGACTTTAATAGTCGAGGCAATATTCCCTTCAGTTGAAGTAATTTATAAAAAGTAACCAAAGAGAAACGCTCAGTCTGTCTACTGATGATATCTTCCCACAATATTGAAAAGGTGGCAGATAAGATCAGCCCAATCAATCATGTAGAAGGGTAAGATTTTTTTTTTTCCAGTACACAAATGCAACAGTTAATCTTGGGATCAAATCAGAGAAGCTATATTAAAGTTATTAAAATAATAAAATGGGTTTTAACTAACTGGAAAATGACAACTATGAACTAGTTTTTTTACCTTGCAGTTCACTATAATTTACAATCACTATTACACCTGGGTGTTGTCATGATACCAGAAATTTAGTAGTCGATAACAATACCATTGAAATTCCACGATTCTCGATACCAATTCGATACCACGGCAAAAAACAACATACACTCCTTTATTACCATTTGCATACTGTTTTTTGTTAGGAAGTTAAACAGGTCATAATTCCAAGTAATGTAATCGGTGTATGCCCGACCACCGTGTAACACCGATAACACCGACTACCACAGCAAGCCTACTTGTGACCGATTTAAACCAAGCAATGTCTACTTGTGACTCATCGTCACCAGTTGCATAAGTCTACCAACTATCATCATTTTGTCCCCATTTTATTTGCATCAATTTTAGAGGCCTGACGAGGCAAAATCATCCAGTAATTCACACGAAAATAAACATAAAGATTAGGAACATCTGAGCAAACAAATCTAATTTTGTGTAGGATGACTGTTTCCTATCCTGTTAATCATCTTGTGACCCTTCAGATTTATTTCGTGACCCCTCAGGGCTCGAGCAGATTACAAGACTTTTGCCACAGTTTGTATTTCTCAAACAAATTTCTTTGATCTGAGACTAAATCCCCGGCGTGGCGGGGAGGGAGCCAGGCAGTTGACACAAACACATACAGAGTTACTTTATTAAATGTCATAGGAGTCATGAGGCGAGATCATGGGGAATGAAAATGAGACGGATGGACGTAATAGGACACATCAAAGACATAAAATATATACACAACTCTCAAACGGTAGAGAGAGAGAGAGAGCAGGTGGAGGTGAGATGGTGTTAATATATCTATATATAGATAGATATATAGATATGTCTCAGTGGAGTACTGAGGCAAAGCAGTAAAAGAAGTTCAGTTGAAGCCCGTAGTAATATTCCAATTATTTGAATGTCAAATTCACGTTATTGATTTTGCAATTGGCTGGTCAGATTTCATCCTCGCTGACTCGGAAAGTGTCACACACAGAAGCAATCTTTAAGTCTCTTGAGACACTCTGTCTATTGAATATTCCATATCTAAGGAGAGAAGTGAGATGAGTAATCCATACTCCATATAACCCATGTAGATGAAAAGGTCTGCTCACTGCGCAGATTCTGTTAGATGAGTTTTAGATGATTTTATTACTATGCTGTGTTGAATGTTGTCGGTTCTGTTGCAACATAAGCTCCCCAAGAAAAGTACCAGCTCAGTGATACTGTAGATGCTCGCAGGCCTACAATGCTACTCGTCTCTTTTCATAAATGCTAAAATTCTCGACAAATCCTCACACCTAAACAACAAAGATCTGCCACCTCTAGAGTTAAGTTTAGTATGCTGAAGCAACTAAAACTAGTTGGTTAACCCTCTGAGACCCGGATCACGACCGACTTTACTGTCTTTCAGAGGCTGTAGCAGGTTCAGTTTTAGAGCATGTCATGCTAGCTTGCCCTGAAGGAGGCTAAATAACGCTCCAAAGTTAGGCTAAATTTTAGCGAGGAAAAACTGTCATGGCCATTTTCAAAGGGGTCCCTTGACCTCTGACCTCCAGATATGTGAATGTAAATGGGTTCTATGGGTACCCACGAGTCTCCCCTTTACAGACATGCCCACTTTATGATAATCACATGCAGTTTGGGGCAAGTCATAGTCAAGTCAGCACACTGACACACTGACAGCTGTTGTTGCCTGTTGGGCTGCAGTTTGCCATGTTATGATTTGAGCATATTATTTTATGCTAAATGCAGTACCTGTGAGGGTTTCTGGACAATATCTGTCATTGTTTTGTGTTGTTAATTGATTTCAAATAATAAACATATACATACATTTCTATAAAGCAGCATATTTGTCCACTCCCATGTTGATAAGAGTATTAAATGTGTGACAAATCTCCATTTAAGGTACAGTTTGAACAGATAAAAAATATGCGATTAATTTGCGATTAACTATGGACAATCATGCGATTAATCACGATTAAATATGTTAATCGATTGACAGCCCTAATTCTTATTACTGTATATATAGTTTTTAAGGGATTTGAGAACCAGGGCACATGCATTTCATTGCATTTGAATGTACATCTGTACTTTTTAATGTATAAAACAATAAACTTGAGCCTAATTTGACAATTACATCATCTCATTGCGCCCTCTTCTTCTGCAATGGATTAATGGCATCCAGCTGTTTACCTTGATGCTCCCAACTCCAAATATTAACATAACAGTAGTGGATGGAGATGCACATTAATTCGTGCTCTATTTTGCCAATTTTCTGGAAAAATGTGCGCTACATTTTGGATGGAAACTTGACGAATCCCTGTGGTCTAACTAATCCTTTCGATCTTCACAAAGGAGTGGGAGCTGAAGTTATAAAAACACTGGCCAAAGTGCTGCTACTCAAAGAGACTGACAACAAGCAAACAACTGTATGGGTTTAACAGCCAAACACGATTCAAAGTTTGATGCCTGCGTTGCAGCGTGCTTTCTCTGCAGGACATCGAGGCAGGCAATTTTCCTACATGGATGTATGTACTGTGGGAGGTAACGGGGAGATGTACTCGCAGCAGCAGCCACTGTGGCTGACCTTGGTGCTCCTCACGAATGAGCCAAGCACTCAGCTCAAGCCCAGGCAGGGGAAAAATCACTGTGAATAATTTCTTAATGCTTTCACAGAGGAACAAAGAGGGAGGGGGGAAGAAAGGGGTCAGTGAGAAAGAGAGGGGAAAAGAAAGAGCTAGAAGAAGAGGAGGACAGAGATATGGCGGAAAGTTGAAATGGATGATGGTGAAACGGAGAGCAAATAAGAACTGGAGACAAAGAGGAAGAGGAGCGTGATGATCCATAAAGTCAGAGTAAAAAGGAGGAATGGATGAAAAAAAGTCTGACCATGAAAGGAGGGGTGGGTTGGGGAGTGCTGTGTCCGGTGTCCTGGGATCCTGCTGCAGTCTACATTATTCATCGCAGCACCAGATTCATCCAGGGTGACTTAGAGCGATCATCATTTACATGCCATCACCTCTGAATTATTAAAATAATGAGTTGCGGGTGTCATAATCCATAAAGTATAAGGGTGAAACATTGACTTTGAGGTCAATTACAAGCAGCTATGGCTAAATTAGTCCCTGAATAAACATAATGTAGTGGCACACGGTCGTCAAGCTTAAAGACCAGAGGAAAAAAAAAAACTTTTTTTCATCACATCACTTGTTTTGAGTATCGATACTGACATCGATAGGAAAATAGATCCGTCTCTCTCGATTATTTCAACAAAGACTGGAGATTGGAAAAACTTTGCAAACAAAGCAACATATCCTCATACGGTACAACGGTTAGTATGATATCTTACGAAAAGTTATTTGCTATTTACTCGGTTAGATTTAGGAAAAGGCTGTGGTTTGGGTTAAAATTAGTATGTTTCTTACATACTTAACTAACGCCACATACACAGTAACAGGGCTGTCCTCGATAGGGCTTAAAGATTTTGAAAAAATATCTAATTGTGATTATTTTTGACTGATATTGCAATTGCGATATTATTCGCTATAATAGAGGGAATGATAATTTTTACATTATTATTTACATTTTCATGGAAAGACAGATTAAAATGATTATGGTGTGTTTTTTGTGGGGATGTGTACCAAACAAAGATGTTTTCTTAAGTCTGTAGAATATGATGGGTAGGCCAGGATGACAATATTTAACTTAAAAATGGTATTTTGACACACATTTAGCCTTTAACAAATATTGCGCCTCCTGTGATTTGAAAATTGCAGTAGGTCATATTACGATTTTAATAAAATTTTGATTAATTGTGCAGCCCTAGTCCTCGACCAAAGAAATTCTTAGTTGGCTAACAGTCTTGCGATTTTGTCTCAATGAATTAGTTGATTCAATCGACAGATTTGTAAAACACTTTAAATCTTGGGTTTACCAGAGATGTGCTCATAAGTTTCTTGGAAATAAGTCATTCAGCATGAAAAAGCATAACAAAACGACTAATCGACTAAAGAAATCTTAGTCGACTAAGACCAAAACAGCCGATTAGTCGACTAATCGACTAAGACGAGGCAGCCCCAAAGAAAGGTAAAATAAGTCAACGTCGACTTTTGGTTTCACATGAGACACAGTCAACGGTCTCATGGGTGAAAGTCCTGCGTTTGTTTGACCCATCAATCCTACTCCGTATGTGGACTTTGTCTCTTTATAATACGTCACTCCTTAGAGGCAGCCTTGCGCGTCCTGGCTCACGATTACGTGGGTTACATACAAATTATAGTACATTACTTTTCATAGGTTTAAGTATGAACAGTGAATGAGAACAGCCTGCACAAAGTGTTGTTGTCATCTTCTGACAAGAATGTGATGTTAGATCAGCTTCTCTGCTGCTTTTGTGTCACAGAGCAATTTGTTAGTTCAGAGAAAACACACCTATAACACTGATGGCTGAATGCACAAGGGGCATCACTTAGTAGTAAAGTAGTATTTGTATTTGTGATTCTGGTCCAGGTATTCCTCCGAGTCCATCACACGGCTCATTACACCAAAACTGTCGAGCTGGGCAACACGGCTAAAAATATCTTGACATTTGAAGCCTTGATCTCTCTAAGATCTGGAAAGATCGAGGCTTGATGAGGAAGGAAAGAATGATGAGATCTGGAGGACATGGTTATATAGTAAGAGCTTTTTAATAAGGTGCAGTAATTAAGCTCTTACTATAACAGCGTTCCCCCGTGGCTTAGGGATCAAGACGCCAAGCATGAACCACTGTTGCATCATTCTCTCCCTCATTTTTTGTCATCTCTCTACTGGCACTATCTAATAAAAGGCATTAAATGTCCCCCCCCCCACAAATAATAACACATGAAACTAGTCCCACGTTATTAGAAAAGATGAATGTTTAAAAAAATCTATATTTCTTCTAATGAACTCTGGTGTAACAGTTAAGGTCTTACCGTAGTGCTGGTGTCTTCTTGACTTTGCGATCCCCATTACTGGCTCATAGCAGCTTCCATTCATCTGTCCATAACTGTAAATAAATTATTAAATAAGCATTAACAACAACAATGCCTAGTGGCCTAAATAAGGTATCTTCAACAATATCATCAAGAATATCATAATATATATAGAGTTGTTACGATACCGTTACCAGTATCGGAAATGCGTCCGATAATTCCCAAAATTCGGGATCAGGTATCGGCGAGTATGCCAGTCTACGCACCGATCTGATACCATAATTTATTAACCCAAATCAACTTGTTTAACCGAAAATCAATTCTTCTTCACTGCTCCACAACAGTAGCCTTCACTGTGCCGTCGCCCTGGATGTATCATGGCTGCCACTGGCAACTACTGTTTTAGAGCAGCGAAGAAGAACTGAATGCAGGTAGTTTTTCACAGATGTTAAATAATATACATTTTTATAATTCATTTATAATTATTTATAATTTTTAAATAATAAAAGAAATCATTCTAAAACTAGATATTTTTTTTATTACACTGGTATCAGATCGGTACTCTGTATCAGCCAATAACGCAAGTTCAGGTATCGGAAAGGAAAAAATGGTATTGGAACATCTCTAATAATATATATAAAAGGTTTATGATCAACTTATTTATACATTGTTGTCTTTCATGTTTTTCTATTGCACACGCTAGTGGATTTAGAGGCGTTGTGTCCCACTGAATCATAACAACCAAAGAGCACTGGCTCCGAGTCAGTTTCCACCCGGATCATCCCATCAGCAGAGAAAAGCCTGAAATCTATGAGTACAAACAGTTCGCATAAGGTATTGTTAGCATTGTTCTATATTTACTGCTGCTGAGCAGTGATAACTTACAGTATACCTTAGGCCATATATAGTACAATTCATTAAGATATGATCATGCAGCAGGTCGTTATTATAAACTAGATCCAGGTGAGGCTGCTGAGGCCTGGAGGTTTGGCAGAGTACGGCTAATCTAATCTCACTTTATGAACTATAATATTCTGGTTCCCTCCCGGGTCTTCTTGCTGTGCACGATTACAGTACAATGCTCTGGAATATATGTAGTGTTCATGTTCACCATCTGTTGTGTGAAACATTCTGATACATTACTGTTAGTCATTCAAATCAATGCAAAAACCACAGACAACTGTGGCTGCCTTCCAGTAACTGAACACCAGAGTTATGCTGCATTTAAAAGCACATTTATAGCAGAGAATATAATACTGACACACATGTTAACTTGTCTTGCCTTGAGCTCTGTCCTTTAGCAAATTGGGCAAAACAATAAATTGATATTTGATATACTCTTAAGTAAAAATACTTGTACCATTCCCATATTCACCCTTAAACAAAATATCAGACTCTTATATACACAAATTCACCTGAGAACCAGACAATTAATTGTCATACAGTAACTTCATGAGAATTATTAGATGTTTTGGGTGCTCCTTTAGATGTATTTTTTGATTAGCTATATTTCATACAGTTTCTGTTTTACTCTTATAGTTATGTAAAAAACGCCCAAGGTCAATATATAAAAGCAATATTGATTACACAAGAGGAAAACACAAATAATAAGCTGCTGTCCTACTGTCATAAACTTTTTGGAAATGTGTATGTCTCAACTAACTGCAGTATTTTGAATGAAACTAGCATGTTTTCTTAGAGGTACCTGTTGAGAAAACTAGCTAACTACTGTGTCAAGGCACAGGGTTTGACAAATAAAGAATATATCATAATTAAATGAAACTGTCAGGTTACTTATTAGCTATTATAACTAACTAGTTAATTTGTTGATGCAGTTGTTTTTTGCTGTGAAGGTCCCAGCAGTGGTTAGTTAGCCAAACAACACTTTAGCTAGCTACTTGTATTTTAGCATCTCAGCTAAGCTAGTTTATGTAGCTAGTTTGTTACCTGAGCAAACCGCCATCTTCGCTCCTATTTCACCATTTCCGGGGGAAAGCACCCGCATTTGAGGCAGAAGACCAGTGAAGGTTTGATTATTTTCTCCACTAATATGTCCTGAAGCCACATGTCAGACTTTATATAGAGGTGACCTGAGTATTGAGATGCTACATAAACTGCAGAGGTCGCAGTTACCCGTTACTGCAGCACGTGGCAGCCGTTTACTAAACGAGCGCGCGACCTATGCGCCATACTTCTTCTTCTTCTTCTTTGGTGTTTATTGGCGGTTGGCAAACCATCTCAGAGGTGCATTACCGCCTCCATCTGGACTGGAGTGTGGAACAGGAGATTGTGCAGAAACAATAAAATAAAAAAATAAATAATTATAATAAAAAATAAAAATAAAAAAAACAACAACTAATGAGGAAAACTAGATTCGTTTAACTAAATCAGTTTGTAAGAGCCACAATGTGTGAATATTATAAATATTAGTTAAATTACAAAACATGCAAATTCATAATTTCTAGTAATTGTAGTTGACTTAGCTAATGTTTAAAAAGGGTAAAAAGACAAATGCATGTATATTGAAATTTGATAATTTATGCTCCCTTTAATTAAGTGAGAGAGTGAGTTTGCAGTAGAGTCTGGCTGAGAGCTGCGTTAGGCACGGGAGCACATAGTTTTTCTACCGTGTGACACAATGTAAAATATAACTTTTTTCAGTAAACGTTTTAAACTGGATTACATCTCCTGTCATTCGCGTCAGACTGAAGTTACTGTGCCTACAGCTCGTTTGTGGCTTATTTTTGGGATCCAGACGGAATGCCACTACACAGTTCCTTTTAAAAACTTCATAATTTCACAATATATGTTAGCTGCTGTATTCCCCAAGAGACCTGACAAAGAAAAGTCCTGGTATTTTGCCTTCCTTAGTGACTGTAAAAGGTGATTTCTCTGGATAATATAATTCCTGCAGTGTTTCAGTACATGTTCAACAGTTTCTGTTTGGTTACAGTGTGTGCATTTCCAAGTTGGGTGCTTTCCTATTCTGCTCAATGTGTGATTAAGGCCTGTATGTCCTATTCTCAGTCGAGTAATGATATTTTCTTCCCTTCTTTTCCAGCCAACCTTTCTCCCTGCCCAAACATGTTTTTGTATATTGTACACAGAGCCGGCCCAGCCAATAAGCGATTATTGCGTTGGCTTAGGGCCCCGTGGCCAGCAGAGGGCCCCTTAAAAACAAGATATGTTGTTTCTGTGCCATATGTACTGAGAACGCACAGTCAGAGGGCCCCCCCAAACATTTTATTTGGGCCCACAAAGGTCTAGGGCCGGCTCTGATTGTACAGATGCCTTCCAGTTTCATGATCATCCCAGTACTCCTGCCATACTGTTTGTACATATGTCCTAATGAACGATTTAGCCTCAGCTTTACTTAATGGGACTTGTAAATCTATATTCTTAATTCTGAGTGTTTGTTTGGCCAGAATATCTACCTGTTCATTTCCCTCCACACCAACATGAGCAGGAACCCAGAGGAATCGTGTAACTGTGCCTTTCATTTCCATCCTATACATTATGAAGAATATTTCATTGATGATATCTGTCCTGACTGATGATTTACCAGATCCTATGCTTGTGAGTGCTGCTATGCGCGACACAAGTGCACGTGGATCAAATGAGTGGGCGGGGCATGGGCAGCTTCAGTGAATGGGTGCGTTTGATATGTATTGCAGCTCATACCATATTTCCCCTGTTACTGTAGTGGATCAGTATCAGTATGCATACTAAAACCTGCTTTATTTGTGAGTGTGCTGTTGATGTACACTTTTGTACTAATGCATAGCTGGAAATTGAGGTTATCGTTATCATATGACTAATTATTTTGTTGTAAATAATTATCTTTTTTTTGCTAAATATAGGTAGTACTTCAAAATATGAACACTTAAGACCTAAAACTTTTCTCTTGGCAAGGACTCTCTTTATTCACTCAATTTATTATTTAATTTTCTTTTATATATACATATAGTATTTTATTCCATTTTCTCTCTTTTACTGTTATAGTATAAATGTAAATAATTCGCTTTTTTTTTGCTTAACATTTTATTTATAGGTGTAGTACTTGAAAGTATGAAAGATTTTTTTTAAAGCCCTAAAACTTTTCTCTTGACAAGGACTCTCTTCCTTTATTTAATTTAACTTATTCATTTATTATTGAATATTTAATGTTTTTAAATTATTTTATTCCATTTTCTCTCTTTTACTGTTACAGTATCCTATAACATGAATGTATTATGGAATATTTTGTTATTTAAGCAAGGGCCTAAATGGTTGCACTTCATGAATAAAAAATAAACAAATTAATTAAGAAATTAATAAAACTGCTGTGCACATTTTAAACTAGTTGTGGATGGTGGTTAAACAGCTTCACCCTCCTCAGAAAACCAAAACGGTCAGTCTTAAAAAATCTACATTTTGCTTACTGTTTGTGAAGTTTAATTGATTTCCAAAGTCGAGTCTTGTATCATTTCCTGTTGCACGTTGATTTCTTGTATACTAAATGGGAAAAATAGTACGTACTGTATGCCATTATATTGTATGGAATTGGGACACATCATATTTAAAAATAGACCTGTTTTCACAGCAGACATGTTGACGTGTCACATCAGGAAGAGCAGGTGTAATCCAGCATGCACGGGCCGTGGAGGTGGACCAGCTTTATGGACTGCAGATGTTATCAATGTTGTTAATTACACACGTGCTTTTCCTGCTGTAACATGTTATAATATCTGACTTGAAATCTTTAGGTCTATAATAAAGTTCTGATTGATTGGATACTGCTCAATGAAGGACAAACTTGTTTTGTAAAAGTAATGTTTACCACACTGTGAAAGAAATTAAACTCACTTTTACTTCATGGACACTACTTCATGAATCTTGTTATTTCTGTCCTTGCTAGAGAACATCTCCGAGGTTCCTTCAGCTAAGACCGTCCTTCAGAAACTACTCATAGAGGCCTTTCCTTCACCACAGAGTCTTGAATAAACCTGGATGTATGGTTTTCCCAGAAGTCTGCAGTAAAAAAAGAAAGATTATAATTCGTTGTGCTGTATGTTATCTTACTCAGAGGACAAGAGATGACTTGTTCTCATGAACTTCTGAACAAAAAATATGTATTTTTAAAGCTCAGCAAACCCTCTGGAACCTCTTTAAAAAGTTTCTGAATGCAACAACTGTCCAAAGTTCAAAGTAGAACCATCCCATCTAATTATTTTTAGAACTAACATGGCCCCAGGCAGCAGCTGTCAATGAGACTGTAATAACACAGGGGAAAGACGCATTAAATCTGATGTTAAAGGGATAGAAAAGCTGATTCAAAAAGGGTAGTACAGTATAGATTAAATTATTAATATTCAACATAATTACCCATCGGAGAGGCTTCCTTTACCAGTGAAGCTTTGAATTTTTGTCGCTGAATGCAGAAGGGAGATTAACTTTGCATACCAATAGTAATTGGTCCAATTTATAGCACATTATTAAGAATGATTTAAGTTAAATGATTTACATTCAAGGCCGCAGTCTCGTCGGTACTCCGGAGAATAGATCCCACCCATTAGATCACACAGTGAACATCGGCGCAGTGATCAGATGTAATGAAACTCTGTGGGCATCGCTGCAGTAAAGCAAGTTCAGTATGGTGATTAAAAGACACACGCACACACACACACACAGTTCTATATCATAAAAATGCTAATCATGAATTACTGTTAATCATGGTGGAGTGAGTCAGTCACTGAAATGTGTCTTTTCATCTTTGCGCTCCCCTTTAAGCAGAAATCCATATTTATGCAGGTGCAGATGGATGTGATCCAATCTGAAAAGTATGAGGTACTTGTACTGAATATTCTGATTTTCTGCTACTTTATACTTCTACTTCACTATAATAGGAATATTGCACTTTTTACTCCATTTATACTTTTTACTCCATTTATACTTTTTACTACATTTATTTGACCACTTTACTTGCTTTGCAGATTCAGATTAACAACACAAAATATAATCAACAAATAAATTCCGATATTATATCAATAAGACTTTATCCATAGGGAGAAAATTCACAAGCTACCCAGTAGTATATAAAGTGATATATTAGGGCTGTCAATCGATTAAAATAGTTAATCGCAATTAATCGCATGATTGTCCATAGTTAATTGTGATTATCGCAAATTAATCATACAATTTTAATCTGTTCAAAATGTACCTTAAAGGTTGATTCGTGAAGTATTTAATACTCTTATCAACACAGGAGAGGACAAATATGCTGCTTTATGCTAATGTATGTATATATTTATTATTGAAAATCAATTAACAACACAAAACAATATCAGATATTGTCCAGAAACCCTCACAGGTACTGTATTTAGCATAAAAAATATGCTCAAATCATAACATGGCAAACTGCAGCCCAACAGGCAACAACAGCTGTCAGTGTGTCAGTTCTTAGTTTCAAGTGATTATACACTAATGAAATCATTATGAATATTATATTCCATTTCTGCTAATCGATCCCCAAAAATAATACACACTGTTCCTTTAAGTAAAAGTTTTGAATAACTTGTAACAGGGGGTATTTCTACACTGTATTACCACTTAAAAGATCTGATTACTTCTTCCAACACTGATTTAATCCAACCGTGCTCAGGTGATTTGATAGATGTTTTGCTCTCAACCCGGACCACTTAAGGAGATTAAAAAGAAACTATAAGGTCAGGTAGATACAAGCACGTCAGTCACCTGTGTGTCATATGTCTTACTAACACCTCGGAAATGTCTTTGTGCCTGATGAGAGGCTTTCAGTGTGTGAGCTTTCATCCTTGAGCAGACTCAGAGTGGTTGGAGAGAAATTGTAATTGTGGTCCGGCAGATGAAATTACCGCATCCTTCAGGAGGTACTCGTAATGACGTGCAGTGACGGGAAGAAGACACTCAAGAGTCTGCACACAATCCTGGGCTGGAGTAAGAAATACTGATGTCATTAATCCACAACCTGCAGTGTCACCCCACACCTCAAAGACATGTTTGATTATTCACCAAAAGCAACAAAATGTATTCTTTTTTCCCCCAGTTTTGTTTTATTTAACCTTCATTTAACCAGGATAGGTCCCACTGAGATTAAAAAACTCTTTTTCAAGGGAGTCCTGGCCAAGATAGGCAGCAACCAGTTTAAGCACCGACACCCCAACGATTCTGTCTCCAGATCTTTCAAAATGGATTTAAAAGCATACGAAGAAATCAAATTATGGCGTTTTAAAATATTCTGCAAAATATTCCAGTCTGAGGGTGCATTATAGCCCTTTTCCCTCTGTACGGACATTTGGTACAGACAACATATAAAAGTCCCATGACCGCAAAGAGTACTGTCCAGCTCTCTCATGTGAAATATAAATAGGATGGGAGCAGCCCAAGAATTGATTTAAAGGAACAGTGTGTAACATTTAGGGCGATTTATTGTCAGAAATGGAATATAATATTAGTATGTTTTCTTTAGTGTATAATCACCTGAAAATAAGAATCGTGTTTTTGTTACTTTAGAATGAGCCGTTTTTATCCAATGTATTCTCATACGACGGTTCGTATGATATCTTACGCAAAAGTTATTCCTCCTTTTTCGTTCGATTTCCTACGAATGTCCAGCAACACATGTCAATTTCCGACCGTAACATGCATACAGTCTTTTCAAAATACTAAAAATAAACAAAATACTTCCGTCTTCACGGGAAACAACTTCCTTAGGTTGCCGCCAGATCCTACACACTGCACCTTTGACTGTTCAATAATAATTCCTGGAAACATTGTTTCAAAGCCTTCACTAATTCTAGGGGGAAAATATTAAATCCTTTGTTTTGTTTTACTCTAAACACACTGAGATTTAAAAGATATTAAGTCTAAAAAATTGATCAAAATCAGCCTTAAAAACCCACCATGTGAAGCCTAAATGGCGGCCCCGCTCCCCTTAGTTACTGTTGCTACGCCTGTCAGCCCTGATTCACACACACCTTTCCTCAACTCTCTTCTTCTTCTAAGCATCTTCTCCTCCCTTTGCATGTTCTTCCTCCCCTCCTCTTTACACCCGTGGAGTGCACTCACACAAAGTGAGATAATAAAACTCCACAGAAGCTAACACCACACACCCACAGACACCCACAGACACCCACAGACACCCATTGTTGGAAAACAATAGAGCTGGCTGTCCTTGAAGAGGGAAAATAAAACAAAAATAACACAAAGCCAGCGCTAAATGCTCAGTAAGCCCTAGGTAATTAATTAAGAATGTTCAGATTTTAGTCATGGCTTAATACCCGGCAGTGCAGTGCTAAATTGCTGCGAAGTGAAAGCTAATTAGGCCTGTCTCTTAAGCCGTGATGTGTTTTATTTATGACTGCATTTCTGGAGCTTCTTCTCAATTTATTCGACACTACCATGGTGACCGGCGAATTTTACGCCGCTGGATTCAAACTCTGGATGTCACAGAGGGATCATAAATCTTATTATTGGGTGGAATGAGTATGTTAATAATGTAAAACAAGAGCAGTTTATGAATATTCATGGTTCCCATGATAGATCTGGGTAAGGCGTTATGAGTTGGCTTATAGCTCCGCCCTGGGCAGACAGCTCATTCTTAAAAGCTGTTCATCATCCGAAGGTGTCACCACAGACTGTTTCATCTGTAAAAGCTCTAAAGTGGTTTTCAGTCTCCAGTCAAACAGTTTGGGGACTGTGAGACTCTGTTTGATACATTTCAATGGTTTGTTCTAGTTTATTAAAGGGACAACAGCAGCCAACAATCACATATAAGTAAATATCTGCTCTTGCTGCTTGCTGCCAGGTAACACAAACTGACTTTAGAGATGGAATAACCACTGCGGCCTGCAGGGGAACATTGAAGCTACTTTAAACACCTCAAACGTGGTGCCGACTAATTTGGAAAGATGATGGAGCGCTGCCTGAACGGAGATGGACAAAATTTGTAGATGAGATGACAAAGAGTTGCAGAAGTTAGTCATAAAATGGAGTGAAAATCAGCCACCTGGGTGTCATGTTTCCATCACTGCCAATGAGAGCTGGAGCCGATAAATACCAGTCACCACTGCAGAGTTATTTGTCCCAGGAATGAATGCAGATTGTAACCTTTCCCACTAAAGACAACAGCCAGATGTTAGTGGGTTTTTTGTCCAGTGGGAAAGGGGCTTTAGTGTGTTGACAAGCCATTGTCAATCAAATTTGATTTGAACAACCACGCAGTATACTGATGAGTTTTTGACTCATAATAAGGATGGTTTTTTTTTCAAATCTTTGATTGACGCTAATTTAGTCAAGAATATTTAACGTAACATAGAAAACCACAAGATTTGAAACCAAGTTTTGAGGGTTTTTAAACCAGAGCGTCTAGATCAGATCATGTGGACCCTAATTATGGTTGAAGATTTAAAGGCACGTCTATTAGTGGTATGATCATCTAGATCCAAATTATCATCTACAGTCCCTAAAGGCCCAGAGGACTGTTCCCCACATACAGTAGGAAGGAAGGAAAAAGAACCAGGATTATTGGTCGTGTCTAGAAGGGAGCCCACAAATTGTGGAATCTGATCTGAGATCTGCAAAAACTCTTGCAGTCTTGCTGCCCAACGACCTATCCTAACCTTAACTATTCAAGGTCAATGCCTAACCTTAACCATTCGAGATCAACCTTAACCTTAACAATCTCGCGAGAGTTTCCCCAGCTGGCGGTACATAGCGTTTGGTTTCTAATTATTTTTGTTTGACTATGGAAAGTACAACATGTTATTTGTGTCATATCAACATGTTCTCATCCCAACTCGTCACATACCGCCGCTTTGAAACTGAACATTGTGAACATAGGACACAAATGAACAACTTATTGTAACGTGAAAGTGAAACTTAATGCATGGGACACGAATAGCGGTCTGCTGGACGTGTTTGTTTGACCCATCCACTTCCCCTCCCACCCGCCCGGTGTGTCTCTTTTTGCTCTTTAAACTACGTCACCACAGTCACTCCCGGCGCACTTTCTCTGAGCGTTTACTGTTGGCGCGGATGGGTTTACAATGTTAAAGGAACACCCGGTGTGTTTCATACCGGCGCTGAAGGGTGCCTTGTGCGGCGGTATCGAACGCCGATGGCTGTGACAAAGCCTCGGTATTTGACACCATGGGAATGAGAACGGGCTGATCATATCATGTATCTGTGTTTTGTTTAGTTGAATCCCCACCCTTGTGTAGAGTAGAAAGTAGAATAAAGGCATTGATTAGCATCTGAAACAAATTTTGTGAATTGGGAAAGTCAGGAATGTTCCAGGCAGAGATAACTTCAGCAGCAGAAGAAATTCAAATGCTAGTTTTAGTATTGCAGTTTTGATGAACAGTGTGCAGAGAAATGACTGACATGTAGATTTATACATCCGTACCATGCTGCCACAAACAAACATATAATCAACATACTGCACAGTGTTCTGCCTCATACCACATCTATTTCTACTTTTAACAAGACTTCAGAACATATGTTTTTCCTGTGTTTGGCAGAGCAGCCATTAAACAGGAGTCTGACCTTACGAAGGTCTACCAGTACCGTCTGAGAGCCCCACAGTGCATTTCAGTGACAGCACAGCAGCTTCAAGGGGACTCTGTCTCCTGTCACCAGGCCTGCCCTTGGCTTCCTCAGTCAGTTCACAAACCCCGCGGGGTATCCAGAGCTCATAATTAATTGATCCAATTCTTGTTTGGTTCTATTTATAGTTAACCGCTTCAGTAACACTTCCTTTCTTCCCTCCTACATGAAGCTCTCAACACTCGCGACCCGGCTCATCATTATCTGGTCGAACTGTGTCAATGTCACAGCGGGGCAGCTGAGAAACAAATCTATGGTTTGTTGTGTTTTATCTCTTCCCCGATGCGGTCACGTGCACAGAAAAAACAGAGCACACGCCGTGGGAGCCTCACGACATGGAGCATGCATATTTCAAATTCTCAATCTGAGTAGATGGCATCGCCACGTGTTCTCTCGGTTGCTAAGGGCTCGATGGGGGGGCGCTGGCTCTCTGGCGGGGGTCGTCATCCATATTGAATGATGTTGTTGGTTGTGCGGCGGTCATGTGACTTTGTTTTCCTCCAAGAAGAAAACAGACGTGCTGCCTGCTCACCAGAGTCAGCACAAAGTTTTCATGGAGTTACAGTTTGAGTCACAACGAGGGAAAATAAAATAATCCGAATTAGGGTTCGTTGGTATTCATGATTATTCAGAGGGTGATATGATAATTAGATTCTCTCTGACTCCTTTCATTAAACATGTGCATTTGTAACACACACAGTTGTAATGGCAGCTGTGTGACCATCGGTGGAAGAAGTTATAATCATGTAGTTAAAGGTGCAGTGTGTAGGATCTGGTGGCATCTGGCGGTGAGGTTGCAGATTGCAACCAACTGAAAATTCTCCCAAAGCGAGAAGAAAACTACGGTGGCTGACGCAAAGACGTGAATGTCCCTCTCTAGAGTCAGTGTCTGGTTTGTCCGTTCTGGGCTACTGCAGAAACATGGCGGCCTAATTCCATTTCTGCCAATAGATCCCCTTAATTGTTGCACACTGTTCCTTTAAGTAAAAGTACTACACTACATGTAAAAGTCATTCAAAACCCTACCGATGTAAAGGTTTGATTTGATTTATTCAGTAGCACATAAAAATATGCAAGGGAGGCCTAAAGCCTAAAAGGTTTATCACGGGTCTCCCCCAGTTCTGATTAAAATAATCAAATCAAATTAACTGATTAAAATTTTGAATAAAAATAATTAGTTTCAGAACAGATTCACACAGATAAGAAAAGTAATATGAAACAAAATTATCATAATAGAAAAAAACAAATAGTATATCATATATATAAATATATTAAACTAAAAGTACTCTGTATTCTGCAGCAAACATGGCCCTTGTTAATCAGTGGTGAGGGAAGTATTTAGTTCCTTTACTTGCATAAAAGTATTAATACCACACAGTAAAAAGTCCTTGTTATTTCACTAAAAGTATTTCAAAAATGTAATGAAAGTATGAAAAGTAAAATAATTCAATGCAGAAAGTGAGTGTTATTCTATTAAATATTAGATTATCATTACTCGTGCATTAATGTGTACGCAGCATTTTACTGTAGTTGGTTGTAGTGGAGGTGTGAATGAGGCTGTTCAGTATTCAGTGTGCATAGGCGGACTGTGCAGTAAATAAGATAAAAAATATAGAAATCAAGTGGGAGAGTAACGGTGTAATGAGCAGCAAAAATCTTCTGCTACTCATTACAGAGTTGCACTGATTGCAGATATAAATATATTTGCAGTCATTCCTCTGCACAGATACTGTTAGCTCCAACACTTATCCTGCATGTTGCATATTTCCCTGCATAAAACATACTGTAGATATGTGTGTACAGTTACCAATGAGACAATTATTACTAATAAGGGTTTCTTTTAGTGAACAGAACACTTGCTACCCATGCACTAAAACATATTTCATTTGTACAGTCATATTTTTGTGTGAATCTTGGCTGTTTTAAAATTTAGTACTATGTCAGTGACTTCTGGGAGACTGTAAAAGTGGAAGTGCTTAAATGAGTAAATGAGCAGAGAAGAAAAAACCTCTGGACAAAAAGACAAGAGAAAAAGACCAATAATCTCTCCCTGGCGGCGTTCCTATTTATAGGGGTTGAATGTCGCTTCAGATTAAGGTCACTGACAGCCATTTGCTGCCCTCTGCTGGAGAGACAAAGAGCTTGTAGTTGTAGTAATTACAGTATTCTGTGAACCAGCTCCTTTATATTTAACCTTTATCAAGAATAATACGAGCATTGAACATGTAGTAATGTTTGGAATTGTAGTGACACTGTACTGCAAACATATTATTGTGCAAACATACTATATGCCTCAAATCTTCACATGACACAGGATATAATTCAATTAATTGGACCATGAATTCACTTCACAAATCCACATCTGCCCGAGGCATCGGTCTCTTAAAGCTCATATGACATAAAAAAGAATATGAAAATGCAAGACTGTGCACATGCATCTTGAGGGGAAGGCTAATCAGGCTTCAAATCCATTCAATTACAAAATCTAATTAAATACGTAACATTTCATAAAAGAGATAATTACACAAACATGCCTCTCTGTCCTTCTCTGAATGGTCATTATATAAATGGACATAATGAGAAATGTAAGTGCTTTTGAGAAAAGCAATGTTACTTTGCATTTCATTCAAGCTGGAAACATTCAATTAAATTTCAGACTTTAAAAAAGTCATAGTATAGTATGTCATTAAAATGTTAAAAAAAATAGTACGGTGTCATAAAAATTCTCTATTTTTTGACATTTTAATGTAAAAAAAATGTAATACTATACTATTTTTTAATTACTTTTTTCATATTGTATGTAATTAAAATGTAAAAAAAAATGTATATAATATGATATATGCTAAATTACTTTTTTAATTACTTTTTTCATAGTATTGTATGTCATTAAAATGTCATAATATTTAAAAGTCGATTAGAGCGACATTCAAAAGTCTTATGTCTCAATAACTCAGGGTTATATATTAAAACTATAAAAATGTTGCTACACCTCTGAGCTTCATTGTCAATATCACACAAAATATAAACACTACTTTACACAAACATGTTTTTTACATCAGGGTGCCAGATCTGTGTGTTTCACAGCACTTAATCCAACATGATACCCTGTTATATTCACTCTAATACCTCGTCATTACTTTCACTTAATCAATGTTTAACAAGCCTCCGGTGTTATATAACAGAGCGAGCTGTGTGCAGTACCTGTATCAGCTTGCAATGTCGAAATAAAGACCGTGGATTACATTTTAGATTTGAAGCAACAGTTTGCTGGAAGTACAAAGCAGCCAGGTTTAAGCTGTAGGGTTTAGTACAACCATGTCATTTTTATTACAGCTGCAGCAAAACAGCTATTGCAAGGCAATCAGCACGCTCTGTGCACACTTGTACCTGAATGAAATGAAACTCTAAAGCGTTTTTCAACTGTAAAAACCCATTTCTGCACCTCTAAGTTGGCTTTGCCTCGGCTCCAAGCTAATACTAATGACATGGAATTCACATTGCCGCCATCTCACACTTTTGAAAGGCTCTTCCAAGAATTTTAAAAAGCTGTGGAGGTCTTTCTTTTCCTGTGCAGAGAAAATTACATTCCCAGTTATCCCTGAATGAGATCCCATTTTATCTTAGCTACTTATTATTTTCATTTTGACCTGAAGGGTGAGGTTATTATGTTTACTGAAATATGTGTAATATGACCAAGCTGAATGTTTGTGTTGTGTTTCCTTTGTCATTGTTTTGTGTTGTTAATTGTTTTGTGTTGTTAATTGATTTCCAATAATAAATATACACATACATTTGCATAAAGCAGCATATTTTGTCCACTCCCATGTTGATAAGAGAATTGATTAGTTTACAAATCTCCCTTTAAGGTACATTTTGAACAGATAAAAAATGAGTCATGATTAATTTGCGATTAATCACGATTAATCATGGACAATCATGCGACTAATAGCGATTCAATATTCTAATCGATTGACAGCCCTCCCTGGAAGTTAATATCAACAGTAATCTATCTGATCTTTAAATCCATACTTAGATTTCATGCTCAACCTTCCCAACTTATTAATAATTAAAGCCACAAAAAAGGCAGGAGGATCCTACAGGTTTCAAAGCTCTTCATAGGCTCTCATCATGCAACTATTAAACAACAACAAAAGTTTGCCTAAATAAATCCAACATATCTAATCAAAATCTCACACTATAACTCAGCTACAATACAAAAGCAACAATTTTGAGATGATACTTGAAAAATACTGTATTTTGGGTCAAGCACTCTTACAGAAGATCACATTGACATTTCCTTCAAAAAGCAACACTAGTCCACGGATCAACAAACAGAAGCCACTGTTTCACATTTAACCAACATTCAATTCAACCTTCTTTTAAAAAAAAACTGTAGCCCTAAACGGTCCAGTAAAAATAACAACATTAAAATATGAATCATCACTTTGTGCTATTAAATATCGTGGCATGTCCTCGTAGTAAAGCCCTTTATGGTGACAATATCTCAGAAACATCATGATGAAGAAAGGAAAGATGCAGAAGATCAACTCGTATTTACAAATCCACAATTCTTTGGTCTTTTGGTCAAATTATGCCAATTAAATACGTCAATTTCATAAAAGAAATAACAGAATAGAACTGTTATGTGCTCAGCTATAATTAAATTTAATCAAAACTTGCCCTTCACCTACCATACTTTAAAAGATGAAACTGGTATTGTCACTTCTATTTTACTACTGCTGCCACTGTCAGTAATATTAATGTTTATGCTACTATGGCTACTGCTATTATTACTACTACTGCTGAGAATGAGATGTGTGGCCAACACTGATCGGGCTAACATCAGTAAACATATTTAAAAATAAATGGGAAAGATATTCAATCTTCAGATGTCTCTTTAGAAGCAGTTTGACAACACTGAAGAGTGTTTGGTATCATAACATTTAGTGAAATATTACTTTTTGCCTCTTATTGCTGCTTAATGTTTCAAATGTAATTATGGTCTTTTCTGAAATTATCTGTTTTTCTTCTTGTAGGAGAATTAACATAATTATCACGTTTATTTAATAACAGTTTTGGTTAACTATTAATAAATCATCTTGTGGTTTCCCTATAACTTAATACCGTTACTTCAAAACAAACTGATTCTATATGAGGACTAAATGGTTCATGGACAGTTCTGCGTTCCACTGATAAAAAAAGATCATACACATGCATTAGACTTGCAATATGTAAAACTTTAAAAACAAAAATGTTCCCTAAAATTTGAAAAGAACAGTGACATATTACCTTTTAGACATTCTTACTCTAATACGAAGCAGCTTTGTAACATAACTCAGAGTCCCTTTAACACATACTACAGTATAACTGCAGCCTCCTTGGATCCTAAAAAAGATTGTGACAGGCTGAAGAGGGATGGATTTCATTTTGAGGCGTTTCTAATATTCTGCCCCATTCATATATGTAAATGGGCAACGTATCCTCATACAGCGGTTCGTATGATATCTTACGAAAAGTTATTCCTCATTTTTTGTGCATTTCCCTTTGAATGTCCAGCAACATTTGTCAATTTAAACTTGTTACATGCAGTCTTTTCAAAATAAACTTCTGTCTTCACAGGAAACAACTTGGGTTAAAATAACTCCGGATGTGGCGTTACTTAAGTAAGGAAGTTATGTGACAAATTAGTAAACATTTGGGTTAGAATAACTACGGAAGTGGTGTAGGGTCTGAAATGAACTTTTCTCTCTTCCTGCCACTGTGGCAGGCAATTTTTTTTTTTGTTTGCCACTCAGAAATTTTATCTGCCACTTTTTAAATCTATGCGCTAAATGAAGGAATGACATTTGGGTGTTACTCAAGTACGGAAGTTACTGACAAATAAGTCAACGTTTGGGTTAGAATAAATACGGAAGTGGCGTAAGTTAAGTATGTGTTGACTTCTGGTTTCACACAGGACACAAACAGCGGTGTCCTGGGTGAAAGTCAGTGTTTTTAGACCCACCCATCCACCCCGACCTCCTCCCTATGCGGCGTTTGTCACTTTTTATACTAGTGGGTTCACGATTACGTGGATTACATACAAATTAATATCGTGGGATATATACGAATTACACTGCATTACTTTTCGCAGGTATAGCTAAGAACGGTGTATGAGAACAGCCTGAAATGGGGGTGAACAAAACATTAGAAACACCTTTGAGTATTTCAGGATTTGGATTGCACTAGATTGCACAGGCGTACCTAATAAACAGGTAACTCAGTGTGTAATTTGCCACTGCGATGCAGACACAACAGGCTCATGCTAACGTAACGTGTCCTGAGTATTTTTAGTGACAAGCACGGGTCCCCACGTGTAACTATGAATAGAGTAAGGACAGAAATACTTATCTCTTAACTCAGACTTGTTATGTTGAATCAGTGCTCTTGCGTATACTTTCTGCACACAGGCCAGACGACTCTGCAGACAGGAGGCTTACTGTGACACTAACCAGGACAAGAGGAGTCCAAATATGGAAATGGTCAGATAAAAATAAGAGTTGCTTAACTTCCCAATCTTGGCCCTGAGCAGAACAGTGAGGGCTAAATATAAAACCTTGTGGTTTCTCGTGTCTGGCCTCTGCAGCAGTTCACAGGTCCTTCACTGTTTCATTAAAGTATTGTTACTCTCCTCAGAAACCTCAAGAAAGAGGAAGCTTCTCATTTGGAGTGCAGCTGAATAAATACAGCAGTGTGTCATTACATACAAAATAACTTTAGATTACAGCCTCGGTGCGCCAGTGGGTGCAAAATGGCACATGATATTTGTGCAACTACACTGTCCTCTCCCCCCGACACCTGTCACGGACATAATCGTAATACTCCCTTTTTACAAAGTGTCTCTGAAAATCATGTAACTCAAAGGAGCAATCACAATCACAGCAGCACACTTTCCCTTTGTGCGCTCCGTAAATTGTATTGTGTCTCTTTCCTGGGGTTTGGTACCATGGCAGTATCCCCAGTCGGCTTCATTTAGAGTGCTGCTCAGCAGAGTCGAGAGCCAGAGAGCCAGAGAGCCGCGGATCCTCGTGGATCTGCAGCCAAATCAGAGGCCTGATACTCTGTGTGCTCTCAGCAGTCCACGGGGACTTAGGGAACGAGGTGTCCTCTTCCGCCTTGTCAGTACTTATTAATCCCAAAGATCCTCACGCCGTGCAGCTGGGGCAGCTTGGGGATGAGTACAGTGAGCAAGGAAACGGTGTTGACCACAAAATGGGCCCGATCGTATTTGGTGTAGAAGCTGGTTAGTATATACCTGAATCAGAGATAAAGAAGAGAAGAAGAAGTTATGATTACAAGGGTACAAATGAGTAACGGATCAACTATTCATTCATGTCTCGGAAGTCATTTAGTTAACAAGCCTGAGGAACACAACAAGGTCTTTGGTGAAGAAAGTAAAAGATTCACATTAAAGCTGTCAAAACATCACTTTAAAGGGGAACAACGGCCATTTTCAAAACATGATGGAAAAAATACTGCAACCTGCTCATGTACGCGCATATTGTGAGGACGTGCTGGGAAACCACGAGGTGGCAGCGTCATCACGGTAAACAGTAACTGCCTGCCAGTGGTGATATGAATGTATATAGAATTTCAACAATATTTGTAATATAAATAAACATGCTGTCACGTTCTGCATCTATTTCATGATGAACAATAAACACTTATGGGCCGTTCACATGCCGCGCTTTTGGCGCCCTCAAATCCATTGTTGTTAATGTAGAGGTGCAGAAGGCGCGCTCAAAAGCGAGAGCAACACGTGCTCCCCCATGGGGAACAGCCGTCGCCCAGTCAGGGTTGTATAAAGAGAACTGGATAAAGCGTTGGAGGCCCCGTTCATTCCTATGGGAGTTGCTCAGAGGTGCATGAAGCAAAAAAAAAACTCAACTTCCGAGTAATAAAGTACGCGGATCGTCCGGCGATCTTCTGCATCCATTGGGCCAACAGAGCAGGCGCAGTAGCGTTTCTTTTAACTCCACCTCCCAGCACTCACTCCAGCCTCGGTCTGGGTCTCATTCACATGAACGGAGGAAGGAAAGTAACTCTGATTTCGGCTATTAGTGCACTTTAAAAATTTTAGGACCTAATGATTTAAATAAGGGCTATTCAAGTGTTCGTATGGGGAAGTTGATTCACCTAAAAAAAAATTACTTGCTGATTTACAGACGTCTCTTTCCCAATGTAAATCTATGGGGAAAAGTCCTTTTGGGCCCAATGGCATCACGTGATGGACACAGAAGTTGTAGTACCACCGTTTGGCCACTATGTGAAATTTGCTTTAAAGTCCGGCGCTCTTCCTGGGGGCTTCGTTATATAGCCTCTAGAATAACATCAACGTTTTAAAAATGTCTGTTGTTCCCCTTTAAGTATGCAATAACCTTTCACTTATTTTCCTCTGGTAATCACAGCAAGATGTTTCCTAACTTATAACTCCCACAGTGCCAACATTTAATCCACAAGACTGTGTCAACATGCCGAACAACAGGATTGCAACATCAGTTCATTGACCTAAAACATGCACGTGTGATGCTGCAATACTAATCTACGCATCTATAAAGCTCATCTTTAATGAAGAACGACTCAATTAACAGGCAGGGAGAGCGACCGAGCAACACACATTCAGTAAAGTGAATTCCCAGCACTGCCTGTATGGTCCCTGACTGTGTTTTGGCTACAAGCTGGCAGAGGATGCACAGATGTTCCTGGTGAGACATGGGAGCTAATAAGAAACTGATCCGATATAAACAGCACTTTTAGATGTAACACCAAACATCAGTTAGGGATTTTTGTGAGCTTAGAATGAGAAATTGCACGTCCTGTTCTCTGCTGAACAAAAAGGACATTTAATAAAAGCTCTCCAGAGACTTTCGTAGATAAGAAGCTTTTCCATCTGGAGCCTGGAGACTGACCACTAGTCTCCTCCTGCTGGCACTGCTTGTAAAACAAAATGACTAAGAGGCCTTTGAAACTAGCATGAAAAAGTGTGCACCTGCAAAAACTGCAATCACTACAATGTTCAAGCTGAGCTGGCGAATCAACCCCAGGGAGCCAGAGTGCTTCCTGTAAACTGAACTTAAAACGGACAGAAAGGCGTATAAAAGCAGCGAGGGGTACTGCTGCAAATACTAAACCATCTGTGAGCTTGGCTAATAAGGGAGCAGCAGGAACGCTTATCAATAAACACTCAAAAATAGAGGTACAAGAGGGGGGCATTTGTAATTAAAAGTAAATTTTTTCGCAGATTTACCATAACAAGTAACAAAGTGAATTCAACAAAGGTACAACTTTGTACCACTTTACGAAAATATTATAACGTGTTAACACAAATTTGTTTTAACACTGAGATTTCGGAGGTTGTAGCACTCCAAACTGACGCTGAATTTTGGCGAGGAAAAACTGTCAAAGGGGTCCCTTGACCTCTGACCTCCAGATATGTGAATGAAAATGGGTTCTATGGGTACCCACGAGTCTCAGGGATCATATTATTCTGGTTGGTCTGTCTACACTGGCTTCACTGTCTTTCCTGCTCTACTACTTTCTCAGCGTGTAATCGAGTTTAGATCCGAGGGCCGAGCATTAGGTTAAGAGGAGCCACTTACAGGACAATCGGTGTGATGGTGAGGAACTTGCGTGAAGCAGTGAACTGCACACCGTAGTCCATCTGCTCCCAGTGTGTCAGGAGGCGAGCCTTGCCCTGATCTGGCGTCTCAAACGGCGTCCCTTTGACCGTGTGGAGTAGGAGGTACATGCACTGCAACAGAAAACAAATAATATTGTCGTCTTCAGGGCCAGACAGACAGATGCAAGACTGTAGAATAACTCAGCTCTGAAAATGAAATGCTGGTTGAAACATTACTGTCACCCACTTATTAACAAAGAACATGACTAAGAGCAGTGACGCAGCAAATATAACTTCCTTTTCTTCTTACAATACGTTGGTGCAGAGATGTGTAACCCTCTGACTCATTATACTCCCAAAGCCTCTCACCAGGCTTGTGCTGGATGTGTCCTTCACTGACCTGACTCATTCAACAAACGTTAAAGAAAACTTTGGCGGTGGCGCTGCTCCACTCACCAGATTGTGAATGAGGTTGGTGAGGGTCCAGACCACGGGCACGCTGGCGAAGGGAATGCTGAGCAGGATGACGTGCAGGAGGCCGATGCCCAGGATGTAAGACAGCCACATTCCTCTGCTGTTCATCACCCGGGTGTTGGGGTTCACCTCGCTGTGCGCCGTGCCCACGTTCATGATGGCGGCGGGGCCGCGTCAGAGCACAGCTGTACTGTACTGTATGATGTAGAAGTTTGAAACCAGCTGGCGTGACTATCTGTCTGCTGTAAGATAAACAGAAGTCTATGTCTCATTATTCAAGTCATCATCTACAGGGTTATTAAGACTTATGGCAACTATCTGAATCAAGTTGTACAGTTAAAATAATCACTTCTATGACGGGCTGGGTGATAATTCAATATGATCATTAATATAATATATTAATTAAAGTATCTATCTATCTATCTATTGTGTAACAATAACTAATCTATCCTACAGTATAGCTACTCCTCCTAGGGTATACATAAACGTATTTACAATATATTACAAATATATTACATATATATATACACATATACATAAACATATACATACATATTTACAAAACAGCATTGATCATGATTACTGTACATGATCATATCATGTTTTATTTTGTTTTTGTACAAAATTCTGATTTGAAAAATTCAAACTAAGTAATAAATTAAGAACATAATTGTGCTTAACATCAACTGAATTACTTTCTATATGATTTTGCATATCATGATTCAAAAATATAACTTATTTACCATCACTATTACTATAGAAATATTGATTTTAAAGCAGGTGCTACTTGTTATAAATGTTTTTAATAATTAAATAACAAAGCACATACATAAAGCAATAATCTATGATGATTTAACGGTCACCTGCCAGCCAATCAGAAGCCAGTATTTTCTGTGGTCATGGTATAAACGTGCATGAGGCTAAATTAAGATATGAGTCTGCTATCTTTATAAAAAAGTAAGAAACCTGCAGAGGAAGTCAGTATCTGTGTGGTCATTCAAGCATGCTGTCTTGTAAGTTGCCTAAAATGTACTGTAATCTACAAGTGGGCTAGCTAGCACTACTACAGTTAAAACATATGAGAGAGTAAATAAATCATTACACTCACAAGCAGCAGAGAAAAATGGCTTCAACTCCGACCTGCATGGGCTCTAGTCCGTTATCACAGTTTCTGTCTTATTATCGATGCCTTCAGTTATGTAAGTGGTGCTCGCACCGGGAGAAGGCTCCGGTGTTTCCATCAGTCATCCGGGACCATCTTTAGGCTCACAATCAACCGAGAACACATCCACTTTTTCCTTCGTCTTCCAGACAACAGCTGGTGACAACACAGCACAGTTCATGATGTAACGTCACCGCTATTCGCTTCCAGGGGGGAGTTGTTTTTTTACTCTTCGCATTCTGCTGTGATTGGCTGCCGCTGTGTCACGTGGCCAAGGCTGACCTATCGGCGTTTAATGCGCTTTAAAAAGAACATGAACCACGCCTCCTCTTTGTCGACGTCACAGTGGAGGCGGGACTAGAGGAAACGAGCATGATTGACACTTGGATAACGGAAAAATTAAAACATTTTTTTAAACGAGGAAATAATTCATTTGAGACAATGAATATCCTTTAAAACACCAATGAAAATAATTTTTATAGTGTGAATTTTCTACACATTTTTGTATTCTTTTCTTCTCTACATGATTTCTATTTTTTAGCATCATAAGCAACTGGAAGTAAAGTATATATAAAATAGGACCACAATGGAAATAATTTATCCTTTAACTTTATTTTGTTATCTCCAACATTTTCAAGGAATATGTATTTGTCACAGCGACTGTTTTTATTAGGTCCTGTCAATTGATTAAAATATTTTATCGCGATTAATTGCATGATTGTCCATAGTTAATCGTGATTAATCGCAAATTAATTACGTTTTTTATCTGTTCAAAATGTACTTTAAAGGGAGATTTGTCAAGTATTTAATACTCTTATCAACATGGGAGTTGGCAAATATACTTGCTTTATGCAAATGTACGTATATATTTTATTATTGGAAATCAATTAACAACACAAAACAATGACAAATATTGCCCAGAAACCCTCACAGGTACTGCATTTAGCATAAAAAATATGCTCAAATCACAACATGGCAAACTGCAGCCCAACAGGCAAAAACAGCTGTCAGTGTGTCAGTGTGCTAGGTTTGCAGGTATTTGGTCATAAACCAAAGTATTGCATAAATCCCCCCAAAAAAATTAACTAGTGGTGACACTAGGAAAAGTAAAGGGATCTCCAAAGATTTTACAATTCATCCTGAGGGGGGACGTGAATGTCGAGTACTAAATTTCACGACAATCTATCCAAAAATTGTTGAGACATTTCAGACTACAAATGTCAACCTCATGGTGGCGCTAGAGCAAAGTCAGGGGATCATCAAAGTCAGTAGGATTCATGAACGTTTATGCGAATTTGATGGCAATCCATTGAAATATTTCACTCCGGGCCAAAGTTATGGCTCGACTGACCCACCGACCATATATAGGACCACCCTACTGTATATACCAGTCAAGATAAGGCTAGGTGTGTGTAGCATGGTTTTTTTCAGATATAATCTAAATTCAGTTACTCATTTCTGTTAAATAAAAACAGCCACTGGCTCTGACGCCTCTCTGATTAATACTAAGTACAAAAGGAGGCCCTTTAATGTACCCAAAGTGAGAGGAGACCTTGCTAGAGGCGACGGAGAATGACTGACGGGGCTGATACTCTGGTCCCAAAATCAAAGATCAACAGTGTCATGTTCTAGATCCAAAGATAAGCACTAATACTAATTTAGGCCCACAGTCGCCCGAGGCCAACGGGGTCAACTGTGTTCTACTTGCATGCGATGATACGTGACACCCAGTGTTTCTAAGGGTACCCCTGTGATGAGTGGCATGAAACAGGTTTGGCCCGACCGACAGTGGACTCTCTCTCTTACGCTCATCGCCTTGGGTGCTATAGCTGTGTTAGCTATGTAAACCTAGAGCCCTGTTCAAATGCGAACTATGGATGACAGTGCTGTGAGATCATCGCTGGCACGGGAACAATGGCCAAATACATGACATTGATAAAACAGAGAATGACGCCTACAGATGTCAGATCAACAAGTCGTCATCTGGATATAGTTGACATTAAGGGAAACTTTTTTCAGTTGTTTCAGTCGCATAAATACTGTACACACATATTCTAAGTGATGAAATAAAATTAGGATGCTATGCGTACTGTCTCACTTCTGAAAACAATAGTCATTATTTTAAAATAGAAAACTATAAATGTTAAGGTGCTAATTGCCAGATTGGGAGCATTTCTATTGCCTCCACACGGCTCTCAACATTAGCTTACGGTGCTAACAGCGCTAACAGTGAAAACAACATCAACAATGGTGACAGAGATAACAGTGTTGACGTGGGGGGGAACCGGAGGGTGGGTGCTACGCTTCCGCAACGGCATTATCAGCTGTAACCGCCACATGAGAGCAGTGCAGAGCGGCGGCCGTGAGCTAGCCAGTCGTGCACTAAAAGGCACGTGCGACTGGCCTGGTGATGTCAACAGCATGGAGCATGGAGAAGCTTGCATTACAACTAGAGCTGTCAATCGATTAAAATATTTAATCGCGATTAATCGCATATTTTTTTATCTGTTCAAAATGTACCTTAAAGGGAGATTTGTCAAGTATTTAATACTCTTATCAACATGGGAGTGGGCAAATATGATGCTTTATGCAAATGTATGTATATATTTATTATTAAAAATCAATTAACAACACAAAACGGTGAAAAATATTGTCTAGAAACCCTCACAGGTACTGCATTTACAACTGTAATACTGTACCTATCAATACAGTAACATGCATTTATGTTAACGGAGGACCGGGACCGAGATTTGAACCCAGGACCTTTAAGCTCCGTCTGCATTTCTGTTTTAATTTGATGAACTAATTATGATTTAACTTCTCCAAAAACATTATTGTAATGCAAATGTTTCTTGCTGTAATAATACTTTTACTTGTCGAATACTAAGAGCCAGTATTATATGTCTTCCCTTTGTTGTGGCTAATTATTTACAAGATATTTAAGCTTATGTTTTGGCACTAAAAGATTGTTGGAGAGAAAACATACACTTAACTCTTGGGCAAATGCAGCTTGCATTAGTCATAAAAACAGCCATCTTGATAATAAATATTTGGAAGAAATTCTGAACTGTTGTAGCAATAGATTGCAATGTTCTTGGCTGAGGAATTTAATGTTACAGCCCTTGGTGTACCAGAGATTGCAGCAATGTTGCAGTTCTGTCAGTGTTGTAATATAATCCTAACCATTAGCCAAACCCATCAAGGGAAAGAGCAAAAACTTTGCCTTAATTAAACAAACAACAATTGTACTGTATAGCGCACAACATTCAGTTTTATAAGAGTAGGAGCTACATCTTCTGCTCCTGTTTTCAGAATGCGGTTCATTGCCAAGTAGGTTTTCACATACAAGGACTTTGCTTTGGTGTATTGGTGCACAACATAATCATAGTAAGAGAAAATTTAACTAACAATAAAAGCACAAAAATCATGGGCTGCCCCCTTTTAGTCGACTATTCGGTCATTTTGGTTTTAGTTGATTAGTCGTTTTTTATGATTTTTCCATGTTGAATGACTTATTTCCAAGAAACTTATGAGCATATCTCTGGTAAACACAAGACTTAAAGTGGTGCTTTTGTGTGATTCTTTGTGAAGAAACTCAGATTTACAGATCTGTCGATTAAATCAACTAATTGATAAGTTAACAAAATCATATGTGAGTGTAGGCGACTAAAAATTTCTTTGGTCGAAGACAGCCCTACAAAAATCAAGAAACAAATATAGAATAGAAGAAAATTACAAGGAAAATATGAAAAAAATACTATATAAATATCTACAATATATATGAATTAAAATGAATGAGATGTGCATTTTTTAGAAGTGGTAGTCTTGTGCAAAATGTGCAAAGGTTCACAGTATAAAAAGACTATGCAATGTACAGAAATATAGTCTTAAAGATGTGAGTTAATGTAACGCGCATAGAAAGATGTGAAGACGTCAATGCAAAGTGTAGCGTCTTTGGGAGGGGATTTTTAGAGCAATACAAGATTTGAAATATAAAGATTCTTCTTGCTTTTTCCTGTTTTGTATAATTTTAAATTGAATATTTCTTTGTTTTTGACTGTTGGTCACATAAATATGCAATTCTTCAAATATCACTTGGGATTCTGGTAAATTATGACGGGCGTTTGTCACAGTTATTGACATTTTATCTACTGATTAATCAAAAAAATATCAAATATAATGGTTAGTTGCAGCTCCAGGCTCATTGCTTTATGCTTTTCATACATGTACTTGACAATCTAGAGCTTGTGATTGTGTGTGACCAGCAGATGTCACCATCAACACACTATTAACTGGTCGCTGCCAGCCGGGAGTCTGAGCTGTGAAACACCTACAGTCACGTAACTTTAACACAAGCACAATGGTGCAGTCGAGATTAACGGTAGAATAATTAAGCCAAGCTCATTCTCTGTGTTTCTCTGCTGGTTATCTTGTACATTCTCTTTTGTATAAATGCAGGTATCTACATTACTGTGTACTGTCAAAGTCAATGTTTATGATGGGACAGTGGGATTTTTCATACATACATATAGAATAATGATAATTCAGCATGATTCACCAACCAAAATGAATGGCATGGTCGTAGTCTGACTGTTACTAAATGCTGCTGTAAGCTAAATGAATGCTTATGTCCTGATGTACAGTACACAGTTATGATTGGTTACACCTGGCTTAATGAAATATATAAATATATTCCAACATGTATTAATTTTGCCATTCCCATTCATGTCAATGAGGGTTACATCCTCTACATTAAACAGGATTAGACAAGGCAATACCTTACTACAGTCTGCTTAACACTCAAAGTATACAGTATAACTCATTGTGTTTCTCGTCATTTCACTTAAGAAATTAGCTGATGATTTATTTTAACCAGTATTTTGTATTTCCAACACTTTCCACACTTCCAGCCAACCGTTAGGCGGCATGACTATGCTTCGTGAACTCCACGAGTGGGGAACAGATGAAAAATAACATGCAATGAAGCCAAAAGCGGGATTTGTTCAAATTAGGGCTGTCAAAGTTAACACGATAATAACGCAAATTTGTTTTAACACCACTAATTTCTTTAACGCATTAATGCAATCGATTTTTGGAGGATGTAGCGGGCTCAGCTTTAAAGCTAGCGTGAATAGTAATGTAAATAATTCCGGTCAATTTTTAAGATTTTTTAAAAAGTTGCCCTTGTATGATTTATTATTTGAATAATAAATAATTAATTAAATTTATATCTCTGTATTTATTTGTTACATTTTGTTTTATCGGTATACTCGGTATTGGCCGATACCCAAAGCCCAGGTATCACTATTGATATCGGGACTGAAAAAGTCGGATTGGTGCATCCCTAAATACCATCAAAAAAAATCCCAACTTGTTCCCTAAATCTAAAAGGTAAGGCGTCTGCTGTTACTGAGCAGTGCTGTAGAGAATGTAGCTTGAAAATATAGAAATACACATGGCTATTAATCCAAATGTGTTCTTGCGGTCAGCAGCATCGGGGCTTGTATGGCCTGTAGATGAGCTGGATGTGACAGGAATGACACTGCTGGAGCGGCTTTCTCCAATAGCAGAGGTGGACTTGTGACCCAGGCAGGCTTGGATGATAGCCTCGCTGGAAAAGGCTGACGCAGGGAGTCCATTATTGCCCCTGGAGGAAGCTGAGGATTAGAACACCAAAGAATTTCAATAAAAGAAGTGTCTGTTTGGGGGTCGGGGAGGGGCAAAAGGATGGTGGTGGTGGTGGGGTGGGGGGGTTCCCCTCATTGTCCCAACAGTGATTGAGAGCAAGAGGAGGGGAGTGGGACGGCATTGTGTTTGCAGCTCCTCTGAAGAAGGTGGTTATTAGGGGGGATGGCTAAGGAGGGGTGAGGGATGGGGAGGCTGTTGACTCTTCATCTTGTGTGAACAAAGTCTCTGGCACATAGCCCTCTTCTGTCCCTCTGTCCTGGACTCCCTTGTTTACGAGTGCCATGAATTCTGTCCCTCTCGGCGGGGACCCCCACCAACTCCAACCTGCACCGCCGCACATTGTGGGGCTTAAGTGCCCTTTAATTAGGCCGCCTCAGTGTCCGGCTGAAGACCGCTGAGGGTTTAGGCTCTTCCCTGTGGGACCTCGCTGAGCGGCCCATAGAGCTTCCCTCACACAGCCGAGGGATGAAGTGTTTGCCGCTCTAATGAAAAAGGTTTATTTGGGGGAAGAGCTCTTGTCGTCTTTGTCCGCCGTCTTAAAAAGTCCTGACAAAGGCGTTGATATTATCCCTAACACTCTCCCATTTCCAGGACACATTAGCGAGGACTCTGAGGTGAGGCAGCAGTCTCTCAGCCACCAAGAGGCACATGACTTCCAAACTTCTCCAGACAAATCATGACAGTAAACACGATGCACTTCCCGTGCAGACAGAGCACACCGGGACTTTGTTATTATCATTATCTGGTATTAATTTATCACGCAATTACTTCACAGATGGAGGCAAAAGAAAATCTGCTCCGTGGTCAAGAAATTCGAACGGAGGAGCGTGAATTCATGCAAAAATATGTAAAGGGGCGTGAATTCACATATATTCACCCATGCACATACACAGCCAAACACATGCACAGCTTTGTCATTGTGATGGAGCACATTTCATTATCATAACCGCAAAAAAAGCACAGGATCCAGAGTATAAAGGGGGAGGTGGGCAAGAGGCATTGGGAATTTGCTGAACTGCTCCGGCAAAATGAGTAATTTCTGGATGCCCCATTGTGTGAAGAGCTTACAGGGCGAGGGCTCTGAAAGGAAGAGGCAAAGGGAGGATATAAACATGGGAGCAAGTGAAATAAAGTGAAAGATGGAAGGAATGAGGGACGGAGAAGAATGAAAAGGAGTTTGTGAAGAGAGCAGGGCGGGATTGGGCGTGTTCAGAAACTTTTTCGCTACAGCCCAGTGTGTGTAGATACCCTCCTAATCCTGGTTTTATTGGCTGCCTGTGTCCAGCCATGCTGGTCGGATTGAGTATGGAGGGTTGAGAGGTGGGGGGGCCGAACACATGTCCTTCTTTGTGGTAATACGCTGATTAGGCCTGAGAAAGAGCCGGACCTGGTTACGGCCTTTCTCAGGTCACCGTAGAAACCGGCACGGTAGGGGACCGCTGTGTGTGCCCCCCCCCCCTCCTCCTCCTCCTCCTGTGCACCTACTGATGCAGACACGCAGGCCTTCCTTTGCAGAGGTTTGTACAAAACAGTGTTGTTGAGTCATTTCAAGATCAGCCTCCAATGTTCTTGACCTTAATCGCTGTTGCCTTTCCAGACAGTTCGCGTTGCACTTGTGGGCTCAACCTTGGGAAACGTGGTTTCAATGTTGTTCAGATGCAGACCGCAGACTGATTCCTTTGCCTGAACTCATAAATTAGACCCGTGTCAGATCCCTCCTCCTCCTCCATCCATCCATGCCTGGCCCTGCTCACCGTCTATAGCTCCTGCAGAGCAACTGTCATCCAATTCCCAGAGCTGAGCTCGGCACATTTCTGGCGATGCCGTAACACATGACAATGTTCATGATTGAAAACAGACCTGCCTCATTGTCAGCGCCGCTATGACATCTTGACTCGAGGCATTGAAAAGCCATCTTTATCGGTATAATGTAGAGGACTCCCCACCACGACTGGCAGGAGAGCAGGCCTCATACAAGTTTCACAAAGATATCTATCAATTATTGTCACATTTAGAGGCTGGGAGGCCCCCCACCACCACCACCACCACCTCCTCTCAAACAGGGCGGTAGGTCGAGTGCTGCTCAGTCACTGCCTGTTTCCCTATCTTCTTTGTTATGGAGGAATAAAACACAGAAGGGGCGGGTGAAGGGGGGCACTCCACCACTGACCTCCAGACTGTGGTCACTGTGCTCTCTCCCTGCGGTGGGCACTCAGCCTCCTCTCTGCAGAGTGCACGCTCCCAGCCCCTGCTGAGCGACCTTCCAGCCCCCCCACGCCCTGGAGGTCCTCAGCAGAAAGACCGCGGCCCCCCAAAGCAACACACAACTGATATATTTTATATTTAGTGTAAGTACTGCATTTAGAATCACTGAAGAGTAACATTATTAGTGCTAGAATGACCTGTACAAGACAAACTTCGCATTTAACATAATTTCATTTTAGCAGCATTGTGAACTCTAATCTGTGATTTGAACAAATGCAGGTATCAAATGTCTGTAATTGTGTACAGACATTTCATCTATCATTCAATTTTTTCTGTTGCAACAAAAATTAAATCAGGATGAAATCAATAAAACTTATTATGACCTTCCTTACTTGGAAACAGATGTCCCAAAGGCTGGCTTCCATATGGCTGCACACACTCAATCTGTTGTGAAATCTATCAGGTAATCCATCTGGTCCAATTAATACTGGTAAATGGATTTTCCAATAAGTGCTATCTCATTTTTAAAGTATGTGTTCAAGTCTAGTTCACAGAATCATGTCACAAAAGAGCATACTCCCCAACCCTCCCGATTTTTATTGCCCTCTCCCGGTTTCCAGCCGGGGTCACAATTCTCCTGCATTTCTCCCCATTTATGGCAAATTTTCACACTTTTTTCCACATTTTGTTATCTCAACCTGTTTCTGGCACTGTACAGCGTGTACAAGCCTTATTGTTTCCACCCGGACGGCAATAGAGCTACACCAAATGTGGAGGAGAGCTGCTCGCAACACTGCAGCGCAGTTTGAGCTGCGCTCGCCGCACATCACAGCATCACAGCCAAGCCGTCGTGGCGCGGCGTGAGCCATTGGAAATAACGGGTTTCAGAGCGCAGTGGTGCCGTTGTCGCGTTGTGTCTGAAAGGGTCTTCAGTGAGTGAGAGACGGAGAGAAATGGAGTGTACTAAGAGAAAGAAATACTCAAGCAGGAGCAAAAATGAATGAATGAATGAATGAAAACTGATGAATATTAGCCTTGTTTATAGCAGAGATTCACATAAGTTCACACCAGAGGGGCATTTTTTTTTCCTGAGAATTAAAAGTAAAATTAAAAGTAGCCCTTTTTAACAAAAAATGCTGTTGCAGTGTACTTATTATTTTGTTATTTAGATTCTTTAAAAGTCACCAGAATGCAGGAAACAAAGTCTCTGAATCTCAAATTTTTGTTTTTCAAATCCTCCCTATTTTTGAGGTCTCGAGTTTGGCAAAAGAGTGAATTGTCCTGAAATTCAACCACAAAGAAACTACAGACGTCTATGATAACAATCAGTCTCTTAAGGGCAGCAAACTGTTCGGTAGATCCAAATAATCCTGATGTTAGAGAACCTTCAGAGCCTCACTTTCAATAAAAACTTATGTTCTGTGAAGTATGAGCTTAATACTGATGAACCCCTTCATTACTGGTTTCTGCAGTGGTCATTCTTTCCATGACTGATAATCCTTTGAGACAAACCTCCTGACTAGATTGTTATCACTACAACCGGCTTTGTTTGATCTCTGCCGGGTATCTTGTTTGCATTCGTCCTGATCAGTTTCCTTGTGTGTGAATCAAATGCTCGGTTACTTCAGGCTAAGTCCATCACAAGTGTCCCACCCTCCTCCTTCACTCTCCGTCTATCTGTCTCCCTCTCCCTCTCCCCCCCCCCCCCCGTCCCACGGCTGCTCGCCCCACAGCCCATCAGAATGACAATAGTATTGATGTAAAATGTGTCGCCTTTGGGCCGCTCAAGCATACAACCCTGCATGCCTGGCCCAGCCACCGCCACAGTTTATGGCTTTATTGTGTCCCCTTTTATGTCCTCCCCTGTTGGGGTGGGCGGACAACAATTTAGAAAATTCACTGTATATGAGTGGAGATTATGCGTGTGTTGACGTGCGTGTCCGTGCACACGGTATGCACGTATATCCGGATCAATTAGTCAGGGCACAACCCCTAAAAATCAATGTGTCAACATGGACGTCAGCCCGGCGGAGACGCTGGTCCCTTCGCCCACCTCCAGGAATCTTTTTCACTGATCACACATGAAACAAGTTGAGTAACAACTCTACCTTTTTTCATGTGTCCCTCCCCATACCTCCCTCTCTCATTTCCCTCCCTCCCTCTTTCCTTTCTTTTCCACATTACCAGGGGGTGGCGTGTGATTGACAGATGGGAACGAATAATAATTTTTTTTTCGTAACCTAAGGCCATCTTCTGTGATTGGCTTGCCAGCTGACATCTCCAAACCTCATTCCCCCCGCCTCTCTCCCCCCCCCCCCCCCCCCCTTTAATATTGGGCCTGTGGATGAGGCATCCTGAGGGAGAAAAAAGTAGAGAGAGAGAGAAAAAGATATCTACCTTAGGGAAGAACCTCAGAGAGAGGGAGGGAAGGAGAGGACGGGTAGGAGCGTGTGTGCATGTGTGTAAGAGACACTTATTCTCTTAACTACTAGGAGACAGACACACTTTCCTGGCCCGACTCAAAGAAGGGGGGAAAACAGGAGGAAGATTTTTTTTTTCTCAATATCATTTTAATCTCCCCCCTCATTCAACAATCAAGCTGCCCTAAAGCTCCTGGAAACTCTTCTTCACTGCCTGCTGGAAGTTCTATGTATTGATCCATTTACCCTCTCACACACTACAAGGCTTACCTCATGGATTTGTATCTGATTGGATATTTGATGTGTGTGTGGTTGTCCAGCTCACGGGTGCTTGGAGGCTATCCCATCTGGTGGTGAGTACAAATTTCAGCATCAGACCTTGTAAAGAGAGAGAGAGAGAGAGTCTTTTTTTGGTCAAATGATCATTTCTGAGAGGGCAGAGTGTGCACTTTCAGTTGACTGCGTGGAAAAATGTTCTCCGGCCCAGTCCAAAGAATCTTAACCTCAAATACTAGTGTAACGGAAAAGGCTCGCCGTTCTTTCCCCCTCCACACTCAGGTCCATTTATCATATTGGCGTATGTTGTGATGCAAAGAGGATGGATTTTTAGTTTGGGAACCACTGAGTGATTAAAAATGTAGACTTCTTTTTTGAATTTATTAGCGAGTGGTTGCCATGTTGATATGAATTGTCAACAGCACTGTAAGGTCTTGTGAGGCATTTACACACAACAGTGCAAGTGAGTGACATTATTAAATAGATTGTGGATATCGCTTAAGGACGCTGACAACACTGCTCAGAAAAACTCAACAAAGCCTCAAAAGAGACTCATGTTTCTACACCATAATCAATTTCTATCTTGAAATACAACCATATAATTTCAGGAGTGCCTCAGGGAGTACAACGATCATGACTTATAAGATCAGCGTCATTTTGTTTGCTATTGTGCGTCACTGTTCTACATTCAGGCCGCCGGCCCACAAACATGCCGTGAATTGAATCTGAATTGTTTTGTTGGTAGATGCATGACATGCGAGCATGAGCATTAAATCTCTGCCACTGACAGACTTGTACATATTTTTAAAAATATTACAAATTTGTGGTCTGCCAAGGGGTATCAGCTGTAATTAAATTAATCCTTTAAAAAAAAAAAAAGCATATCATTTTGCTTTTCAATTGAACCACAATTCACCCCCTCCACTACGGATTTGTCAGGAGACAATATGTTTAGGTGCCGCAGGGTTTTATTCTTTGTTAAATTATCCCAGATCGCTTTTGGCACCAGTAACTGAAATTTAGAGGTTTATCTCATTACAAATTCAGCTACATGCAGCTGACCTCATAGCTCCTGGTCTTCTTTTGTAACATAAAGCTTCTATTTTGGAGATATTTGCGTGGGCGTATGACAAAGCTCTTTTGGCTCCCGACACAATACTTGTCAGAGCTACTGCACTTTTAGTAGCCCAACTAGCATGTGGTCCCACCATAGCGCTGTCCAAACCGCGAGCATCTTCTGGTTTCATTTACAGAGCAGGCAGCTGCCAAGCACACAGGCCACAGGGCTGAAGTGTTAATGGCAAAGAGGACTTTACACCCACTCCTGGCTTCAGCAAGAACCAGCAGACAACAGCGACAAAGAGCCTGGGATTCTCTCTCTCTGTGTGAATTACCTGCAGCTGTTCTGTTCAAGGAGCTTACATGACACTGGTATAATGTTCGAACCTCAACAATGCGCACCAGCTTTGATTTGGGTAACAAATTTTCAAGTGTGGGCTGGGGAAAGGGTTACTGGGAAGGTGGAGAGATGAAAAGCAGGCGCCGTAGCTCCAGGTGACTGGGCAGGTGCTGAGGAATGGGTGTCAAACAGCGCTGTCAGTGGCATCACCCCGCGGTGTCGAACACGTCCAAAAGGAGACAAAATGAGGTGGTGCGTCAAACAAGAGGGTGCCGAGTTTCAGCGAGGGCCCGGGCAGGCTCCTCTCAGCTTCTGTCTCAGGGGCGACGACTTGGTCATAAATTCTCCAACCAAGGTGGGACGGGTTGGAGGGAAGAGCAGTTTTGACTGCTTTATGCCTGGCAGCCTCGCTTTTACAAGACGGGGTGTTGAAAACAAAACAGAGCATAAATAACTCCAGTGATATGCACATATGCATGGAGGAAGGTGAGGTGTAGTAGAGAGACATAGCAAACTAATGAGGTGGGTTTGGAGAAGGCGAGACTGAGCAGTAAAGTGCCTTCTTGAAATGCAAGAATGTTTGGAGAACATGGGCAAAAAGCAGTTTGAGAGAAGTCATGACAACTTAAAGCTTTGCTGTGACGCTACATAGTCCACAGGTCCCACAGTGTCTCTGTCCAAATGTGTGGTTTAAAGATGAAAAAATATCTGCTGTGTTCTGGTTTCACCTTTTAACCTACATTAATAATCAAAGAATATCAATAAAAAGTTGAAGCTGAGGACTATGACATAATATTCAGTTGTTAATAAGAGTCACGGCCGGTGCTGTATTAAGCCTGTTGTGGTTTAACTCATCAACTACTGTCAGTCAGGCTGTGTGTTTGTGTTCCTTGCGTAAACAGCGGCGGTTGTAAGTGAATGATGACAGTCACTTTCAGCGAGGAATTAGCTCAGCCTGAATTTACTCCGATGCCAGCCATCGAGCATCAGCTGTGATTATCGGTTTAAATCTGTCATATCACACCGCACGGCCACGAGATGTTTAAATCCAATAACTGTTATTCTCTTAATCCTCTGTTCATTCATCACTACTGTTGAATCTGCACGAGAAAGCAGAGATATTGTACACTTGATTTTGCAGTTTCGAGCAGGGCCATCTCATATGGATTCCACTTTTCCCCCAAAAATGCTTAAGATTACTGAGCATTTACATTATTGTGGTTTTGAAACAGAGAAATATGGGGAGGGAGAGAGGAAACGGAGCCAGAAAGACGTATAAAGAAATGGCAAAATGCTCTAAAGCAGAAATCTGTTTTGAAAGAGTTTTAAGATCAGCGTACATTTTGCCGATGCTTAAATTATCATTAGCTTTAATGAGCAATCAGTGCATCCCCGATCATCCAATCTTTCTTTGAATTAGTGCACCTGACTGTTTCACTTCCACTCAGGTGAAACATAAGCAATATGAAGGCATCATAACTGCTTAATATTCTGCTACAAATGCAGACATGCTGTAGGTTATAAGTAACTCTGCATCATCAGAACAAAAAAAAACAAGAAATACCATTTGTTAACAGAGCAGATACACCTAGAAATACTATTCTACAATTGTGCATTTTTAAAGCTTTCAGTGATTCAATTTTAACATCCTTTAGTTAAAATTTGGAGCATGCATAAAGCCTAAATTTAGCTTCCTGACAAAAATTGTGTTTGCTGTTTGAAGGACCACTTATGGAAGTTTTGGGAACCACAGTAATGTCAGTGGCATATCTCTCCAAAGATCTCACGCAATGCTATCTACCAAACTGCCCAGTCTACACACAGACCTTTCCAGTTCAACCTGAGCGGCTTAAATGGGGCTCTAGAGTCCATCTCTGGGTCTCAGGAATGTCATTATCTGACTGTGACACCCCCCCCACCTCCAATCTTCAACCCCAAAAACCCCTACCATTGGCAAAGGGATCACTTAAATGATTCTTACTGCGGGAAAATCCTCCGTCTGCCGCCTTGTGTGAAAAGATCAAGGATGTTCGGGTATTATTCTCAGCGGTGCGGTGGAAGGTAGAGAAAAGTCCAGAAGAATGTCATTCATAAGAAACTTCGGGGTTCCATTATGAATGGCTGAGGGCCGCCAGAGGGCCAGGGTCAAAGGCAATATTGGGCTAAAGCGAAATGTCTCCACAGAGAGTGACATCCACAGGGATACAGGGAATATGGAAGGAGTAAAATACTAAAAAAAACATGCATGAATATGTAATATGTTCTAAAATTACTAAGACCTTAGCCCTCAGCAGAACACTTTAAATTTGATTAAATGTCGTGTGACTCAGATGCATTTTTATAAACTATTCTTAAAGAATGTTGCCTATCACAACGTTGAAAAAAATGCATGTCTTTAACTGTACTTTTACTGTCTGTGATTATGTTTACATGCACAAAATATTCCAGTTTTTGCCCGTATTTCAAAAAAGACAATATTCCTAGTAGGGCTGCACAATTAATCAAAATTTTTATCCAAATCGCAAAATGGCCTACTGCGATTTTTAAATCACAGGAAGTGCAATATTTGTTAAAGGTGAAATGTGTCTCAAAATACCATTTTAAATGAATTATTGTCGTGCTGCAGATGTCCTGGCCTACACGACATATTCTACAGACTTAACCAAGCATCTTTGCATCTCAAAAATCACACCATAATCATTTTAACAGTGAAAATGATAATGATGTAAAAAAAATATCATTCCCTCTGATAACTGCAATATCAGTTAAAATAATCACAATTAGATATTTTCTCAAAATCGTGCAGCCCTAATTCCTAGCAGTTTACATGGCTAATGAAAATGAATATTGCAGTTATATTCACGTTTACATGCAGCCGTGCATACTCTGATTAACGTAACCGGTGGCGTACTGGACAGCCTCCCTCTTTCATTCCTTCAACAACCTTCTTGAAAAGGTCGGCGTTGCGATATTTGCACATATCCAAAAACCTGTTGATATCCAACTCTTTCATAATGTTTAGAAGTAGGTGTGTTTCTCCTTCCAACCAGAAATGTGGGTTTTTCTTTTGGGCATGCATCTCTGCAAACTGTCGGCTAGTTGGTTTGTGTACAACACACAGAGCTAGACGCAAACAGGAAAGAGGCCGTGTGTCGCAAACTGCTGTAAAAACCCCATTTGAGACGCATCTTCTGAATGTGCTGTATACATGTCCAAAGAATGCTCTTAAAACCTGAATAATATCAGCATATCCCACATGTCTTAATCAGAAAATACTCCATTCAGAATAAGGCCTAATTCAGAATATCCAAACAGAATATACTGTTTACATGATCCGTATCAAATTCACAATATTGTCATATTCTGAATAACAGTGAAATATTAGTGTGCATGTGAACATAGTCAGGGAGATTTCATGTGCTGAACCAACACGTTACTTCACAAAACAAACTTACAAGACTGTCGTCACTGAACAAGCATGTAGGATGACATTATCCAGTCAAAGCCGAGCTAGGCGAGAGGTTCAAAGGAGAGTGGTATTTCAAAGCAGCGAAGGCGAGTTCTAATCTTCAAACACTATCAAAGGACGTGCAGTGTGCTCTTGTAGGAAATGACAAAGTCCCCCAGTGCACCGCTATTAGCTGCACTAAAACACAGGCCAGGACAGTTCCTCAAAGGGAAAACGGCAACGGCCAGAGGCAAAGACATCATTAGGGGACACGTGTGGAGACACAATATTTAAAGTCTTCATTACCTGGCTGATCTCACCTGTATGTCTTGTTTCAGAGGTTAATTATTAGCAGAAAGCAACGTCTCTGACACACGGGGTCAGTGACAGAGATGTGTTGCTCACACCTGTACAGCCTGTACTCAGTCGAAGCCCTCGGGTCACTGACCAGGTCAACTAAACAACTCATCAGGATGCAGAGAGGACAGGAAGAGAGGACGATCACTCATCAATCAGTCTCTTAAATTACAAGGAATTTAGTTCACATATTGTCAGAATAATGCTGTAGGCTGCGAGCGCAGCGGCAAGACAGCTCCCCAAAAGTGAAGGTGGTGGCTGGCTGTTAGTTTAGGATGCGCTTGATTTGATGAAGTTTTCTATGCGTGAAGCACACTTTTCCACCGTCAATATCGCAGTCGATCATGTTCACCTAATTGTGGGAAGTCAAAATTGTGATCGCGATTAATATTTGATTAATTGTGCAGCCCTAGTGGCGATATGATTACTGTGTTTCAGTACCGATACCATAGTACCATAGATACTTTTTTTTTTTTAGGGCTGTCCTCGACCAAAGAAATTCTTAGTCGACTAACACTCATACGATTAAATCAACTAATCAATTGATTAGTTGATTTAATCGACAGATCTGTGAAACTGAGTTTCTCCCCAAAGAATCACGCAAAAGCACCACTTTAAATCTGGTGTTTACCAGAGATGTGCTCATAAGTTTCTTAGAAATAAGTTATTCAGCATGAAAAAAACATAAAAAACGACTAATCGACTAAGGAAGGCTTAGTCGACTAAGACCAAAACGACCAATTACTCGACTAATCGACTAAAGGTCTTTGCACACCAAGTCTGTTTTTTTCTCGTCTGAAATTGTCGCACTTTTAAAAATAAATACGACCTCCCATTGTGTCAATCACGTTTACACACCGGCTCCGAAACTTTCATCCGTCATTAAAATTTTCAGAAGACTTTCTGCGTTTTTTTGCATCCGTCAAAAGGCAAAAGAGGGTTGTTTGACCACTCAGAGCCACCGTCTGTGCAAACGTCATAAAATGACATAATAAACATTCACTCCGTCTCTCAGCACAAAAATACTTTACGATAAAGAAATAAAAGAAAACAGAGATGCAGGATTTAAAGATAGATTGTGACAGGTGATTAAAGAACAGCTTGGAATCGGAGACGATCACAAAAAAAAGGATGTACGAAGGATTAGACAGTAGTGATTGTGCTCTAGGCAGCTAAACGATAGCTTCTTGCTAATGTTGTTCATTCATTAGCCCCGAGTGGGACTAGCGCTATCCATCGCACCCATGTAGTTCATTCAGTTTTGTCTTGTACTGCAAATTTTCGCAATGAATAGACTAATACAACGCATCTGACTCAGTATGCAAGGGGTCTGTGTGTAACGTTTTTTATCGGTTGACGGATTAAAAAAATACATACGAAAATTACGGACTTGGTGTGTAAAGGCCTTAAGAGGGGGCAGCCCTACTTTTTTGCAACACTTTAAATTGGGAACTATCACCATGTTTCTACAAAAACCTTTTTTCATTATTGTCTAAACACAAGCAGCCTTACAAGAACGTCCCCTAAATAAAATAGTCTAAAATTGGCAATTTTTTTTTTTTTGTCTAAATCAAGAATAATCAGATGAAAGAATGCGTGAACAAGACTGTGAATCCGCCCAGACGTTCAATACCAGCTTTGGTAAAATTCAGTACATTTCAGCTGGCACTGATAATGTACTGATGTACGACACCCAGCCCTACTGAGGGATACAAAGGTAAAAAGGGAGAGGCAACAACATGCATGATAGTTGGTTTCATTAAGATCAGACATACTGCCTGTGAGTGAAATATCTGCAGACTGGCGAGCTCTGTTAACCGGGTTCAACCCCAACAATGAAGAATCACACCACAGAGTTATTTTCCAAATTACCTAAGCATGTGAAAGTCAACTGCAATTACGATTTTAACTACTTTTAAACACACAATGCGGTGTTTGAAACCGGCACAAAGAAATTCCAGACATACAATGGAAGATTCCAGACAATCCACTACGAGTTATGATTTGCATAGGATGCATAACTGCTGACAATCCAAGCAGCAGTGCCAACAAGCTGCCCCTAATGAGCAGTCGCAGGGAACAATGCACTGTTTGAGTTGTGGTTCATCACATCACAGTCTCTCAAGACTCTCATTCAAACAAGCTCTGTCCTTTCAAGACAACGGCTCAGACTCTGTTGGGTCCACCTACAGACAGACCAGGACACCGAGCTCCCAGTGTGACGTGCATTCGTCGGTGCCTTGTTCCCTCCGGTGCACTTGTGTGCAGAGCTACTGCTGCTCTCATTCACTCTCTGACAGGCAGGTTCACAAGTTTACACCCTGTTCAGTTTCCCTCTTCACGTCTCCATACTTGTGACTGCAGGGGCTCCTTGTCCCAACTCCACACTCTCTGCAACAGTCTGCAGAGAGGAAGGAGGGGAGGCAAAGGGAGGTAGAAAGACAGAACAGGTTGGAACATTTTTCAGGGGTCCTGTCATTTTTTATCTGATCAGCCAGGAGCTGAACTACAAATCAAAAGTGTGCCAAAGAAAAATAGAAGACAACAGAACACAGACAGGAGCTTTGCATTCCAGCCTCCACCAGGAAAAGTCCCATCCTCGGGCAAAGCCGGCAACTTTCCTTGGCCCACTTACTCTCTTTCGAGCGTCTTTATCTCTCTGCGGACTCTGTTGTGGGATTCACAAATGAGATTCTGATGGCAACGTTCTCAATGCACGTCTCCGACTGCTCTGCCAGGGCCTCATTTAGCAACACGATGTCCTCCAGGCAAATCTGACAAGTTGAGCTGCGGCGTCAACATATAGAGGTAAATTAGAGGTAGATTAGAGTTTAATGCAAACAATATTCACGCAGTCTGTTGCTGCGGAGGCCTTTTCAGGAGCGTGGCTCGCACAGAGGAAGTGACAGAACGCACTCGGGACGCAGCGCTTCAGGCACAAACCAAGCATAAGCTAACATTATTAATTTCTCTTTAATGAAATAAGTTAACTTGTTCAGACATGGCAAAGAACGACTGGCACCCATCGTCAATAATGGCAAATACACTGGAATGTGATTTATCAAATCTGTTACTTCAGACAAGTATTAATTACAAGTAACAGAAAATATGATGAAGTTATATATTTAAGAACTAATCTAAATGATTTGTACAATGCCGAATTCACACAAGGCAGCGGCGAAGTGCGACTCGCCGCAATAATTCCATTTTTCTGCGGCCGGGAGGCGAATTCATGTGTTTCAGGCGGAAAGAAATTATTTTGTAAGGATAAAGGTAACACCTGCACACTACTCCATGCCACAATATTTTTATTGACTACATTTCGATCTTGCTTGGATCTTCGTCTGGTCAAAAAATTGTCTCTGTTTCTTACAACATTTTTGATGTGACGAAGATCCAAGCAGGACTGAAACTTAGTCAATAACTATATTGTGGCATGGAGTAGTGTGCAGGCGTTACCTTTTTCTTAACTGATGCTGTTCTGAGTACATGTACATGGACACAAATTTCACTTTTTTTTCGTGATGGTCAGCATGAAATCAATTCGAATGTAAATCACGTACGCCGTGTAGGGAGGAGGTCGGTGTCAACGGATGGGTCAAAAAACAGGACTTTCACCCAGGAGACCGGTGTTCGTGTCCCGTGTGAAACCAGAAGTCAAAGTTGATTTATTTGTCACGTAACATCTGTATTTAATTTACGGCGCTTCCAGTGTTATTTAAGCCCAAACCACGATCTTTTCATAAACCTAACTAAGTAGTTTTATTTTGAAAAGACCGGAGCGTAAATTGACACGTGCTTCATGTGTTGCTGGACATTCGTAGGAAAAAGCATGAAAAATACGTTGTTGAAAATCATGCTGAGCTGTCACAAAAAAAAAAGGAAATTCGTGTCTATGTACACGACTCAAATACATAACATTTCGTGACTATTTCACAAACTGCCGTAAGACTGTGTTGGCTTTTCATGGACATTGCATGGCAGCTCGCCGCAGGCCGCACTCTGCCGCTGCTCTGGTGTGCATTCGGCGTAATGCCAAAAAAGATTTGATGATTGATTCATTACAGCATCAGATCTGAACAAATCCTGGTAACTTAGAAACCTGCACAAACAAGGTGTAGTTACTTGAATACATCATCAGCTCCAAGTCTCCTCTTGACCTGAAAGCAATAGCCCTGAGAGTGTCCCAACTTGTGATGAAACGTAATGGGAAATTATATCATTATGTGTCAGCAGTTTTCAGCGTGTCCTACAACGCAGGTGCACAATTAACGCTTTTAATGTGAATGCTCGCCCAGAATGAGCAATCAGGCACCCCACCTCTTGCCATCATCTCAGTGATAACCTTGTTGGAAGTAGGAGCTTACAAGTAGCAACACAACCATGTAGTTCACTCTGCCTTCATACGTGCATGCATGTTTCCATGAGTCTCTGAACGGTGCCTAAAGGAATAATGCATGGAGGGATGGATTGTGACAGGCTCTCTAATCCCTCGCTTTTCCTCTCTGCTTCACCCTCATACTTTGGTTGCCACTTCTCAAAACTCCAATTTGTTCTAAACCACTAAAACTTCAGTCAAAACAACCTGAACACATACACATATTTCAATTTGTGCCTTCCTGACCAGTGCTCAATTCAAGTAATTCCAGCTGAAACCAGTGGCAGAAACAGACAAAGTTCACTGTACTTAAGTTTGGAGATAGTTATATTCACCATACCCCTTTGTTAGCTACATTTTAAAGTTAAATGCTTCAATCTGGTGCACTTCGAGAGCAAAATTAGCAACACTAAGAGCTAGATAAACAATTTTTTATCATAAACACATTGGTTGTATAGATAATATCTATACCCACAAGTGAAGCCAAAACATCTTGATCACCTGTTAGTCACCCTCAGCTGTTAGTTTAGGAAGCGTTGATTTGATATGCAGCAGAGTTTTCTATGAGCAGAACACGCTTTTTAAACATCAATATCTCAGGCGATCATGTTGATTTAATTGTGAGAAGCCAAAATTGTGATTAATATTCGACTAATTGTGCAGCCCCAATACATAGCACATAATATACTCAAAGAGATGATTGTACACAATCACATAAATATGTAGTGGAAAATGTCATAGCATCTATGTATGTACGTGTATAAGGATAAGGAGGCACTCAGTCCATTCGACAGTGATGCAACAACAAAACATTTAAGAAAAATCAGAAAACAAAATATATAAAAGTCAGTAAATAAATATCTCACCTTACCACCCAAAAATTTCACTTTGCCAATTGTCAATATTGCAATCGATCAGACCCTTTAGTACAATATCTATAAGTCTTTTACCAGCATATATAAAAAAGGATGTCCAAGTCTTAAAGAAATCATTACATTTAAATCTGTATGTTAGATATTTTATTGCGCAAATATTAGTTTATGCCACCACACAGTTTTTGGTGGTTTATTATGAATCCATCTAAGCAATATATTTATCCAGGCAGCAAATGTTAGAATACTGAACAGCCTTATTTGATTAAATTCTTTAATATGAGGACACCTGTTGATCAATGTCAAGTTGGACATTAAAAACTAAGTTAAGTTTACTAGCAATTTGACCCCAGTACTCCTCAATATGGATACATGGCCACATACAGTGCCTATAACATCCTACCTTACTTGAGTATTTCTAATTTATCTGAATTTAGACTTCTACTCCACTACATTTCTGAAGGAAATATTGTACTTTTTACTTCACTACATTTATTTAACAGCTATTTGCAAATTCAGATTTTACACACAAAGCATGTGATAAGCTTATACAATATGCATTTTAATCAATTAAACTACCCCACAGTATGTTAGCCTATAATTAGCTCCACCTCAGCCAGCTACAACATTAAAATGTTGCATTCATGTTCATCTATTATTAATAACCAACACCAATAGTATAGACAGAGGCCATTCTGCCTCTATGAGTAATTGTACTGGTGGAGTACAATAAGTACATTTTGCTATTAAGTGCTTTTACTTCAATAAAATCTTAAATGCAGGACGCTTGTAATGGAATATTTCTACTTTTTGCTAACTTACTTGTACTGATGCAAAGGAGCTGAAACTCAGAAACAAGGTCGTATCTAGCGTAACTTACGTAACGCTTACGTTACGTTAATGACCTGAGTGCTCGAGCCAAGTAACGTTTTTTTGGTTTCATTTGCAGAGGAATCTCTCTAAACATTTCAAAAAGGATATCGTGCTGACAAGAATTGAGATATTACTCATTGTCACCAATAACAGTTTTTTGGCAGATGAGATTTACTTAATTAATTTGATTGTTATATTAGCAAAATATTATATACATAAAATGATTTGGCTTAAAAGAATACCCTCCTTTTTTATTTTTAAAGATACTGATTTTAAAACATATTTGACCATGATTGAAAACTTAAAACTCAAAAATTCTAAATTGACCAAAACTATTAAATTGTTTAGACATTTCAAATTTATTCCAATTGTTTAGCAGACCCCCAAATGTTTTTTGTTTGTTTATTTGTTTTTTATTTGGTTTTGTTTTTATTCCTCTTTTTCCTTTCTTTACAGTTTATTTGTTGCACAATTTACAATTTATTTTTATATTATTTTTATACCGTAAGATATTTTTGCAGAACTGTAATGAAACATCTGAACATGTGATTATATTGTATTGAACTTTTGAAATAAAAAATAAATAAATAAATAAATTAAAAAAAGAGCAACAAACTTTTAAAAAAAAAAAAAAAAAAAAAAAAAAGTAACGTTAACCTTAGGACAACAATAAAACACATTTTTAAGATGCTATAAATGAATTTAACTACATGAATAAGGCGGAGTAGATACAGGTTTAGTAGAGATTGTTTACCCAGCTATCATGTAGCATACAACATCTTACATTTAAGATACAACGTTACGTTACATTGGAAGACACAGTGCTTCTGCTCTGTTTCCGGTTAGCTCTGTTTCCGGTTAGCTCTGAAGGCTAAATACAAAACATCAAAGTCAAATGTTGATGAAAAAATAACACTTACCACTGTTTTGAAGACATGTCCAGATTCCTCAAAGATCCGTCGAGCTATCCAATTAAAAAAAAAAAAAAAAAAACTCAGTTAGCTCTTTTACATTTAAGATAAGGTTACGTTACTTTGGAAGATAGCTAAGTGCTAACGTTAGCTAGCGTTAGCTCTGCTTCCGGTTAGCTCTGAAGGCTAAATACAAAACGTTCAAGTCAAATGTTGATGAAAAGATAATTCAACTTTCTCAAACAATTTGAGAACACTTACCACTGTTTTGAAGACATGTCCAGATTCCTCAAAGATTCTTCTTATGTTATACAATGAATTAAAACTAAAAACTAAACTGCTAAATAGCTTTAGCAGCAGAGAAGATGAACCTCTTTTCCACATTCTGACCAAATATGGCAACCGGAAGTGACATATCATCTCCTCGGATGTTTTGTGCAACTCAAGAAAACTAAAATAAAATACAATTAAATTCAAAATTAAATTAAATTAAAATAGAATCATTTTAATTAATTAAAAAATTAAACAAATAAGAGAAAAAATAATAATAAAAAAAACTCAAGAAAAATAAAACAAAATTAAATTAAAATAAAATAAAATTAATAAAAAAATAAAACAAATAAGAGAAAAATAAACAAATAATAAAAAAAAATCAAGAAAAATATCAATATTTATTGTAACGTTATATGAAAATATACAATGAAGGGAAACATCAGCATTATAGATAATTGTATCTAATTCTTTTTATTTATAATTTTAATGTTATCACACAAGCAAGGAGGAGGTTAAATGCTTAGACTTTATTGTAACCATCAATGCAAAAGTCTCAAATGTAAAAAAAACAATATGAGAGGCACACTCTGAGGCCAAGAAACATGTAAACACCAAGGTTAGGACCAGGACAGTGTAAAGGGCCTACATCATGTTTATTTTACTGTCCTCACTTAAAGATAAGCGGCAACTCTGACATGTATTGAAGTCGTATTCGATTACACATATACATGACCGTAGAATCTGAGCAGGCACCTGATCATAATGATTAATGAGGCAAACAAGCCGGAGATCAGCACCCCTGTTCTTAGATACTTGTATACGGGCCCTGGTCATGAACTTCAAACTGTTTCTGTATGCCGTCAGGCTAAAGGCAGTGAGGTCAGATGTCATGTTCTGCTCAACAGGTTCAGAGGGTCACCTGGTACTTTCTGTGCCTCTGGACATGGGAGGCTGTCACACAAAGAAAGCTCATCTGTGCAAAGACATGCGCTACACACTGACCCCTGTAATGCAGACCTCCCACAATAGCAGCTGCAACATATTTCTGACAGTACAGGAGACAAAACAAAAACAGAGATGCTGCTCTTTAACTTTTCTAACCCAGCAGCAGATTGTAGTGGTGATTTTATTACACTGGGAGTGGTTGAGCCAAAAGTTTTTGTTGACAGCGTTATAGTCTTGATTGCGTGAATTTCCACTCTTCAGCGAGGTGTGTGGTGGAATCCCTTTGTTTCCACTGCTTCATTTCTGTGGTTTGCAGCGGCCCGTCATACTTTCACATCAGCCCAGTTTAGATACTGAGAAAACCCCCAACCAAGCCGTAAACCCCCCCCCAGGCCAGTAGAGGCCCCATACGGACCTGCCTGGGCATGCACCTGCCAAGCCCTGCCGCTCGCTGCTGCTCGGCTGCTTGTCTCGTCCCCTGCAGCAGATTCCCCCGGCATTCTGCCTCTGTGGAGGTCTCTGCGTCTGCTGCTCCCTCACTCGGTTGAGACACGTTGCTCGTGGCTTCCGAGAAGTGAGGCAGGATCAGCATGGCTCACATGTGGTCTGCATGCATGCGTCTGTGTGTGTGTGTGTCTGTTTGCACGATACGCCTCATAACCCCTCAGGGTTAAGACTCTCATTAGCACCTAGCCAAAAAGATATCCCTTTCATCTCATCTGTCCGTACGGATCAAGTGAGGCACATCCTTTGCAAACAAAGACAAATAGGCTGGCAGATCCACAGCCTGTAGTCTAAACATGCTATGTCCACCACAAAGTCCCATGCGGTTAGCTAATTGATTCCATCAGAAATCCCGAATTCACTGGCTAAGCCAGTATGTCAGAGTGGTGGGCAAGCGGTTTAGCTGTCCTGAACAGAACCTGAAATGTAGCAGAGGTTGGCACAGCGGTCTAAACACACAGATAGCTCACTTGGGAAGGGGAGATTTTCCTTTGAGTTAACTGACTGATGTTGCTGGGGAGCATGTGACACCGGGGTTCAAATGCAAGCTCTGTGCAGGGCATCACCCACTCTGGTCCATCCCACGACTGAGAGATTAATGGGCAGCAACCACGCTAGCAGACAGTGTAATTAAGGCCCTTAGTCACTCAGTCACCAGACGGAGTGAAGTCAGCAACACTTGAAGTCAGTGATGCTGGTGGGACTGGGACTGGCAGATGAGCTCATGTGGCTGCCTTCGCTTCGGTAAACTTGAGACAAGAACATGAATGAGATTGATGAGCGCTATCAAATTACCGCATGGGAACATCAAATTGGGCAAAACAGCATTTTTAAGTTTGAATATGAAAGACTTATTTTTCCCCCTGCAAAGCAGCGTTTTTGAATAGTTTATGTAACTGTGCTGTCGTTGAGGAGCTGCGATCAGACACGGTTTCATACTGAAACATAAGAATTGTTTGTTGTGTATCAGTGTCAGTCAGGAGGCCAACAACACAAGTGGCTTATTGCTGATTATGCGATCATCGTATATTCCATTACACCAGCTGAAAAAGCAAAACAACTCAGCCTCATGTCTCAGTGTGTAAGCTCCGCTGGCAGACCTCGATACCTGGGAGCCTGCTGCAACAATGCTCACCTGAGATCAAAAAGAGTGTTTGGGAGGGGAGGAGGGTGTTGGGAGGTGGGGGCAGGGTTTTGGTGGTAGCCATACGTAGAAAGCAAAAGATGAGCTATCTAAGGGGGGATTTTTTTTCCCCCTGTGACTTCAATGGCTTGACTTTTGTGTTGGGGTGGAGCACTGCGCTCCACTCATCTGTCAGAGTCAGTGGCTGCTATGATTGGGTTGCGCCCTGCGGGGGTCCTGAGGTCATCCTGAGTGGCGCTCTGATCTGATCAGCGTCAATTGTTCCCCCATGATCCCGTCAGGGCCTCCAGCGCCACGTTGTCCGCCCAGACTCAGCCAAGTGCTGGAGAGTCTGCTCGATGCTGGTAAGAGCTGTTCACACCCCTAACCCTGTAAACACCCAAATCACACACATCTATTGTAAAGCAATCATCTCTTCAGAACCTGTACATAAACATGTATGTTTCTTCACGTATGCCCAGATATAAATAAACGAGAAATTTGAATACGACATCAGTAACTGCATGACCTTCTGGAAGAAACCGCACAGTTATGTTTGAGCTTGTCATCACAAAAAGCGTGTTAAAACATGGGCATGGCAAACATGTTCCCTCTCTCTCGCTGTGTTTTATTTCAAGAGAACTAGAAAGCAATTAAAATTAATTACCTGAATGAAACTATAATGGTTTCTGGCATCACACGCTGATCTTGGCTGTCTCGTCATGGTGATTAATCCCCGCTTAGGCACATCTGCACGAGCCTTCTGGTGAGGCACGTACCTTCAGATATGCTGTTTTTCGTCCATCACCAGCGAGCTCATCTGTAAGACCTGTCATTCTTATCACAATCGGCTACAGAGGGAAACCGCAAATTAATGATGGAACAGCCGAGGCAGGTGTTTTCATCTATTTGAAACGGTATGAGGGGGCTTTTCCCAACCGAAGCAGACAGGTTCTTGTGTGTTATCTGTTAGATCAGCACATCTGTGTATGCTAACAAGTGGGAACACTTTGAAAAGTCAGTGCTAATAGCTTGTATCCCTGCCCTGAAGTGGGCCTACTACCCTCCCACCCCCCTCTCTCCTGGTGGAAAAAAGAGACAAAATAAACAGGAGGTTTTAGTTTAAACTACATTAAACAGATCAGTCAATAAAACACTCCACTGTACTGTCACAAAGCTGAGATTAATGAATACAGAAGTGATCTCCTCTCGTAGAGAAGGTTTCCTCTCACCGAGGCCTCGCTGGCAGGTCACCATCGCTGCTATTGTGAGGTTGAGTTCAGGGAGGACACAGACTTGTACTGGGAGGCAAGCAGTCTCACTGCCCTCATCCTATGAAATTGTAAAAGCACTAGGGGCTGGGTATCTTACTTTGAGAGATATATACATGTTCTACAACAAAATCTTTTCGTTCATTTAACAAAAGAAGCCAAATGTTAAATTTCGTCTAAACACAAGCAGCAGAACAAGACTTTGCCCTCAATGAAATCGTCAAAAATTGGTGAAATGTTGCTATAAATCAGGAAGTATCAGGCGAAAGAATGTACATCCCTCGGGATAAATAAAGTTCATCTTATCTTATATGATGAGTACTAATCTGTCCAGACTTTCCAATGTCAGCTTTCACTACTTGACAGTTTTTGGTGCTACGGATACTTTTAGCCAGTACTGTAACGGTTTACCGGTATCAAGATATATCGCGGTATGAAAGTTGACGGTTATCATAGCGTGTACATTTGCTTATTTACGGTATTGAAAAAACTGACATAGGTGTGTGTGTGAGTGAAAGGTACATATCATATCATAGGACAATATTTTAAAAGCTCACAGCAGATGTTATTTTTCATTTACTAGTTCATTTCAAATGCTAAAGTGTTGCTAACATGTAAACTAACATGCTTCAGTCATATAACATATTATAGTTACCAGCTATTTTTTATCAGGTTTATAATTCTGTTTATTATAATTTGGTTCTCATTAATTTAAGGGTCATTGTAACTGATAATAATACTAATACTACTACTACTACTAATAATAAAAAGAAATAGTGTAATACCGTCATACTGTGATATTTTCTGAGATGGTTATCGTCCCGTGAAAATCTCATATCGTTCAAACACACGTACAATTTTGTCGACTAATCGATTAGTTGATTTAATCGACAGATCTGTAAAACTGAGTTTCTCCACAAAGAATCATACAAAAGCACCACTTTAGATCTTGTGTTTACCAGAGATGTGCTAATAAGTTTCTTGGAAATAAGTCATTCAGCATGAAAAAAAGCATAAAAAACTACTAATCGACTAAATAAATCTTAGTCGACTAAGACCAAAACAACCGATTAGTTGACTGATCGACGACTAAAAAACAAAGAAGATGTGATTAAAAAAGTTTTGTAACCTAAATTGAGCCTATTTCATATTTGCAGTGATGCTGTGGTGATGAACCTCTTTTGATCTTGTTGCAGTTGTTTTTCTTCCTGGTCCACAGAGATGTATGTTTACGTCCAGCAAACCTCCCCTGATGATGCTTCTCCCTCTCTGTGTGTCGCAGGTCCCTGGCCCTCGGGCAGCAGTACTCGTCTCTGGGCTCCCAACCCATCCTGTGTGGCTCCATCCCCGGCCTGGTGCCCAAGCAGCTGCGCTTCTGTCGCAACTACATAGAGATCATGCCCAGCGTCGCAGAGGGGGTCAAGCTGGGGATCCAGGAGTGCCAGCACCAGTTTAGGGGTCGCCGGTGGAACTGTACCACCATCAAGGACAACCTGGCCATCTTTGGCCCTGTGCTAGATAAAGGTACATTATTTACAAGAAAAAAGGCATGAATCTTTATTATAACGATGTACATAGGGGAGACCGGGGATGATAGTAACACCTTGTGGTAACTCAGTGGTTGTTGCAGTGTTCCAACACTCCCCGGTCTCCCCTACGTATCTGAGGCTCATAGTTTAAAAGAAATTATGATCTAAATGATCTGTGCCAAACAACTCGCTACTGTAAAAAACTTTGCTTATTGCAAGCTGTTACAGAACGCACCCCCTAAGGCTCAGCACTGCCTGTTCTCTGGGCTTTTGCTGACAAACGCCTAACTAGGGCAATTACAATAATATACACCTTTCCCGGCTGCAGTGAGAAATGAGCGCAGGTACAAGCACTGACACATTATTCAACTTCCATCCATCTTTAGCTTCATTTGTCTTCAGACTTCTTTTTGGTTTTCCCAACCGTGTTTACACTCTCGTACATGAAAGGGGGTCAGTGCGGTGAAATCTATCAGCAACACCTGACAAGTACAGCTGATATACTGGAGACATCCGTCAGGTGCTTCACACGCAGAATACTAATCGTAAGATATCTGCAGACTGACTGTTTCCCACTAAACGTGACCGGGGGGGAACAATAGGCACAGATGTCCCAATCCAATCCAATCCACATTTATTTATAAAGCACATTTAAAACCAACACAGGGCTCCGGACGAGGAATTAAAATGTTGTGGTCCACTGTGTCGAAAGCAGCTGTGAGATCTAAAAGCATATGAATGGCTGAATCAGCAGTTAATAAAGATCATAAAATCATTAAGGTTTCCCCTTAATTATAAAGGTAGAAGTTTATGTGTTGTGCGTGAGGCTGCTGATTGGAAATGAATTAGCCCGAGTGTCAGAGGGGAAGGAATCTGGGCAGAAATGGGCAGTGTGAGCAGTCCAAGCTCCTCAGTCAAATAAAAGGGAGAGGGGAGGCCAAATGAGATTACAGGCAATAGAAAAGGGCCGGGGGGCTCCGCTCAACCCCTACTGTGCATGAAGACCAGTGCGCGCCTCACACAGTCCAGCTCCCACGGACGCCCCATTCACACGCCCTTTTGACTCTGTCATGAAAACAGGCTGAAAGGGGATCTCTCCCAACCTAGCCTAGGGAAGGGAAGGAAGGAAGGAGAGAAGGAGGGAAGGAAGGTCTCACTTTGGGAGTGATGAATGGAAAAGTTGGAGTTAGCGAAGGGAGAGCTAACCACCAGCTACCTTTAAGCTGCGTGTTGGCCATGGTGGTGCTGTTGGTGGATGCCTGGAGGAAGTGGGGGGTTGAGGTCCTGTGGTGGGTGGTGGTGTATGGGATTTCAGCTCAGGGTGTTGGCGGAGGGGTGGCTGGAGAGAGAGAGAGGGCGGGGGGGGGGGGTGTTGGGTGGGGGGGTTAGGGAGTTTAGGGAATGCCAGCTCCGGGCAGAGCGGGGCTGTGGGGGCGCGAGTCGCTGGGCCCTTTGTGTGGATAATACAGTGTGACACAAGGGAAACAAAGGCGGATTGATGGGCCCAGCAGGTAGCAGAAGCAGCGCTAGCCATGGCTAACAGCCAGAGCTCCAGGGGCCCAGGGCTCACAGGCCCCTGTTGTGGAGGGCCCAGCTAGGCTTGCCAGGGCGAGCAGGGATGCCCAACCTGAGGACGGAGTGTCATCCAATCATGCAAGGACTCACTGGGGATTTACTGTGTCCTTTTACTAGGAATGAACAGTGAAAATACAGATTTTATAGACAACAGAAGAATAAGATATATCTAAAATAGCATATTGTTAACCCATGTTTCTATTGTTATTCTTCAAATATTACTGAATATAGTAGTGATTTACACATAGGCGCAGTTTGAACTTTAAGGTCGGGGGTTCACCGAAAAAGGGAGGGATGTAATGTGTACAACAGAGAGAGGTCTAGTGTATTCGGATGCTGTGTGTCGCCTACATATTATGTGTATAACTGAATGCAATTAGAGCGAGTGTCAGCGAAAAAATGAGTTTGATTGCACTGCGCCGTTTTGAGCTGAACTGTTGTCAGGCGCCCTGTTTCTATTTATTCCTGTCGCTTGCTTTGAAAGCGCCGCAATGGACGAGGAACGGCTGATTTCTGAAGCTGAAATGAGGAGTTATGTATACGATATCTCCTCATTTCACTACAAAAACCTAAATAAGAGGCAGCTGGCTGGAGGGAGATCACCAGGAGGTCGCCTGAAAGTTTCCTACTTGCTGTTGGTTATATTGTGAGTCATTTCCAGTAAATATCACATATATAAAATGTGTGTTTTCAGTTTAAAAAGTACAAACGTCTCCAGTCTGATCTCGAGCACACAGCTGATAGGTAGGGGATTTGTTTACATGACTTACATGACAGATTCAGTGTGGACAGAGGGCGTCCAATGTTACTATAAGTAAATAATAATCTTCTTATCGTGTTGGTTTCTTATTCTGTCAATAAGAAGACACAAGAAGGTCGATATTATTCATCATTACATTAATTATTAGTTCAGTGTTACTATGAAAAAATATAGATATACCTACATGCATTTTATGGCTACAGCCACTAGGGGGTTTTACAGTATTTTAGCATCTGCATTACATTTTCACCAAATCAGATGATCCATCTGACCTTTCACCCTGTAAATTATTAACATCAATACACGTCAGAAATGCGGATACATAAAAAAAGACCCTTGTGGCATCATTTTAGCCCTACAGGCTAACATAAAAAGGTATTTTTTGTTTTGCAACTCTGCTTGCAGACACTCACAGGGTGGGAAAATATGACTAGCCTCCAGCCAAACATCAGTAAACTTTGTTTGTGGGTTGTAAAGCAGTCTGATCGGGTCTTGAAAGCCTCGTTGGCAGCGGGACAGCTTAGGAATTTCTGGCTTTAGTCGCCACTGTGGTCTGCAAAATACGGGTTCGATTCTCTGGTCGTGTTCGTACAAATTTCAAAACTCACATCACGCAATTGTGCATATCACAACCTCCGCTGCTTCAGCACGCCTCCCCTTACCTCTGTGTGTGTGTGTGTTACATGGTGGAGTGTAACGGGTGAGCCGTGGTAAGTGTGCTGTGATTGTGAAACAATGGTGTCTGGTTACATAATAAGCTGTTGCCTTCAAAGGAGGCGTAACTCCATCCTTCAGTGTGAAAAAAGAAACAGGCCGACACACTGCTAGGTTTCACCAGAAGGCCTTGGGCTGTGAACGGGGACGGGTGGGAGGTGGGGGTGACAACATTCCTGAAACACTATCCAGATGCAAAGCAGCACACCTCAGGGATGACAGGAGGTCAGTGAGATCCCACTGAGCGTTAGGCCCTCCTGACACAGCCACAATGGGCTGATGTCACTGCAGTTACTCTGCTTCTGGGCTCCTTCATGTGTCCTGTAATGTGCTTCCTCATCGCTGATGTTTACATATTGTAAAGTAAGAGAGGGTTAAAAATAAATTCCATAGGCTTCTTGTTTTTCACATAAATGTGCCTTCTCGAAGATGAAATGTTGCGATAAAAGGTTATTGCCTGGAGGAATCCCTTTCAATACGTCTGTCTGGATGTTGGCAGCAGTAAAGATTGCCTTGTCCATGTTCAACACAAGATTGACACTCTCTCTTTTTCTCTCTCTCTCTTTCTGTCTGTCTTCATCCGTCTCTTTCTCTCTCAGCAACCAGAGAGTCAGCGTTCGTCCACGCTATAGCTTCAGCAGGCGTGGCGTTTGCAGTGACGCGCTCCTGCGCCGAGGGCACGTCCACCATGTGCGGCTGCGACTCCCACCACAAGGGCCCGCCCGGGGAGGGCTGGAAGTGGGGCGGCTGCAGCGAGGACGCAGAGTTCGGGGTGCTGGTGTCCAGGGAGTTCGCCGACGCCAGAGAGAACCGCCCAGACGCTCGCTCAGCGATGAACCGACACAACAACGAGGCAGGACGCACGGTAAACACATTTAGACACGTGTGCAGGGATGTCTTGTAGGGCTGACCCGAATACCACGTTTTGTGCTTCGAAGCTTCCGTGAGAAATATTCGAAGGTATTCGAAACTTCACAGTGCGGCGCGGCACGCTGGCATGTTCTTCTGTCTTAATCTCCCTCGTTTCTTCGCCGCTCACGCACTACTGTACACAAACGCGATACACAGCGATATCCATCTGAGAATAACTACTAATAATTAATAATTTTGTGGGATTATTCCTTATTTCATAGGCTATTTCGGGATTTATACATTATTATTACATACTTACATAAAAAACAGACAAAAAACAAACAAAAACGAAGCATTAGAATAGTGATTTGGAGGTTGAATACCATGGCAATGGTCGAAGCTTTCGGGTCAGCCCTAGTTTCTGTATGCACTACATGGCCAGAAGTAGGTAGACATCTGAACATTACACTCATATGTGATTATTCCAAATTCATGTGCCGTCATCTGAAGCTATAACAGCCTCTAATCTTTCTGGGAATTCTTTCCACAAGATTTTGTGGAAGGCATTTCTGCAGGGATTTTTACTCCCATTCAGCCATAAAAGCGTCAGTGTGGTCCAACACTGACTTTGGGTGATCAGGTTTGGCTCACAGTCCAGTTCATCCCGAAGGTGCTGGATGGGGGTTGAGGTCAGGGCTCTGTGCAGACCAGTCAAATACTTCCACACCAAACTGGGAAAAACATTTCTTTATGGACCTGGCTTTGTGCAAAACATCATATGTGTGATTCATGGAGCAATTCAAACAGGATAAAAAAAATATTGTCTCTCTCCGTTTACTACCATTCACATTTTTTCCGAAAATAAGGTCCCATGGGGTCCACCGGAAGGGGCGGGACTTCACCTCTCTATACAATCAGACTTCTTTTTGCAACCAGAGGAGTCGCTCCCTGCTGGCTGTTAGAAAGAATGCAAGTTTAAGGCACTTCAGCATTGGCTTCACTTTTCAGACCCGGAGGTTGCCGACTACTCAGCACATATTGTACTATAGGTTGTCGCAAAAGGGGTTAACTGAAACGAAGATGCAGTAAACGACGAACGACCTGACTGTCGTGCAAAAGGAGCGGATTTATCCAGGAAACATCACTGTTTGGGAGTACTAATTGTTCATGTGACGGGTAGGGATTTGGTATTTGACTGGCCGTACATTTCTGAGTTTCCACCTGAAAATGAGCACTTGACTTTGAATGACTGGTTAATTACTCATCTAAGCACACCCTCCCTCCCTCCCTCCCTCCCTCCCTCCCTCGCGCCTCGCCTTTCATGCCTTGCATCCCAATGAAAAAATTCCCTGACAGTCAAATAACCCGAGTGAGTTGAGGGGGAAAAGAAGGAAATCAGCTCAGACTTAAAACATCACTGGCTGCTGTCACCGCTTGGAAAGAAATGGGCTCCCCGGCTGCTCGCTGAGGGGCAAATGGAGGGACCACACGGCAACAAGACGGCCCTTTGATGTGAGCACACAGGAGCAGCCGGGAGACCACAGGAGCTCGAACTGAACAGCAGCACTGTCAGGAGTCTCCTCTCCTCTCCACCTGGCCCTCTCACGCTCCATTATTTAGCCCCGAGGGCCTCTGGGACTTGATGTTGGCATGACAAGCTCACAGTGATGTCACTAGTCCACCCCCCCCCCCGCCGTACCTCTACCCCCCACTCTCCCCTTCCTCAGCCAGAGGTGCCACAGCCACCTGCCTTCCGCCCCAGCTGGGGGAATTCTGCAGCTAAATATAGCTGTTGAATTAAAGCACAACAAAATCAAAACACAAAGGTAGAATAAGCCCCGCGGCGGCACACTCATGATGTGAGCCAGTGACTTCAGAGGGAATTAGCAGCAGCGCAGAGCCTCTGTACTTCACAGCTGCATGACACTTAAATAAATTGCAGCCAGTGGCGTATTGTTTTTCTTGGCCTGCTCCGCGAGTCTCCAGTGGTTTTGTTAGTCGGCGTTACTGAGTTTCCTGTAAATGCCTGACCATAAAATTCCAACAGATCTTGCTTGGTGGTGGTGACTGCCCGACAAGTACTGAGTCACTTATCAAATTAAGACCAGCACATTTTAGCCCGTTACACTTTAAAGCAACAGTTTGTAGCTTGCTTCCTCCCAGAGGATGGCGGGTGTTTGCAGTTTGAATTCACAGCAGTTTAAGGGGATTCCAGCAGCAACTGAGACACAAACAAATGTCAAAACCATTGTTGATTTTAGACTCTTTTTAGGGTGCTCAAGCACACCTACATTTCATCTCAGCAACCCTAAAAAATTATTATCATTAGTGATCCCAGTCGACATTACTGTCTTAACGCTAGAGTAAAGATACTGGTATCATATGAAACTAGAAGCCCTAAGGAATCCATTTCTATCAACCATGCCATGTTAGCTCATCGGGAAGGAGTATAAATAATGTTCCAAAAGTTAGGCTACATTTTGGCAAAAACCGGCATGGCAATTTTCAAAGGGGTCCCTTGACCTCCGACCTCAAGACATAAAGACATTTCCACCATAACTTGAGGCAGAAAAGGCAGAAATTGGTGCATAAAAATTCACCACAATGCAGGAAATTAAGTGTTTGAGGCTCAAATTTCCTTACTTCCAAACAGCTTCAACTAACTCCAATTTGAACCCTACCGCGCCGTTATTTGAGAATTTGTCCCTCCCAGTGTTGAAACGCCTGTACACGTCACATTCTCATTAGGGGCTGAGCTACCCTAAAGGTCTGATACTAGTATCGCCCCCGGTCAAAACGTCCATAGACAATTCTCACCACGTCACAGCTCCAAAGCTCTGCCAGGAGAAGAGTATTTAGGGATTTCTTGGCTGAGGGAAAATAGTTTGGGGCACACTGAACATATGGATCTACTGCAGAGAAGTGGTTGATGCGTTTAACAAGTTTCTATATCTATTCAATATCTTTGTGTCTTCAGAGCAACCTTTCAAAGCCTACAGGCAGTGACTCTTACACTATTTTTAGAGGAGTATTGCTTTAAGGGATCAGGAAAAGTGGGTTATGAAAGCTTAAACATGTTGGATGCTTGCCAGGCTAATAAATTGTTTTACTGAGTTGTACATTTTTCTTTCAAGCAGGAATAAAAAGTCGTTTAGAGCCGATGTTGGCGTTAAACATTCCTACAAAGTGACCATAAAAGTGTCTTCTTGTGTTTCCCAGACCATCCTGGACCACATGCACCTGCGCTGTAAGTGTCACGGCCTGTCCGGAAGCTGCGAGGTGAAGACGTGCTGGTGGGCGCAGCCCGACTTCCGCATGCTGGGCGACTACCTGAAGGACAAGTACGACAGCGCCTCCGAGATGGTGGTGGAGAAGCACCGCGAGTCACGGGGCTGGGTGGAGACGCTGCGAGTCAAGTACAACTTCTTCAAGCACCCCACCGAGCGCGACCTGGTCTACTACGAGGGCTCGCCCAACTTCTGCGAGCCCAACCCGGAGACCGGCTCCTTCGGGACGCGCGACCGGGCCTGCAACGTGTCGTCGCACGGCATCGAGGGCTGCGACCTGCTGTGCTGCGGCCGCGGCCACAACACCCGGACTGAGAAACGCAAAGAGAAGTGCCACTGCATCTTCCACTGGTGCTGCTACGTCAGCTGTCAGGAGTGCGTGCGCGTCTACGACGTCCACACGTGCAAGTGAGAGAGTGCTTTCAGACAAACTGACTGCTGGACTGCAAAGTGCTGCCCGCCCCTTCAGCTCCCCAACTCCTGCACGACCTCCCTGCTCCCCCAGACAGACTCTGCATCCCACACAGACACATATTCATCAGCACACACACTCAGGCCCTAATGGGTAATGGCACATCAGCTATGGATACTTCTATACCTTCTTTTTTTTTGTAAAAACATCTTCCAAACCACTACACCCATCTCCATAATATCTGACGTCCTGTGTTGACCTCTAGTCTGAGGCCTAGTCCGCTCTCATGGGAAGAGTTGTGCCACTTTCCCTGCAGCATCCCCCCCCCCCCCTCGTCTTTATTTATTTCCCCTCCATGCCAGCACAATGTTTGTGGCATGTACAGTAACACTTTTTACCTGTGAGATTAATGCAGTAAAAACACTTTCAGACTCTCTTTGCTTTTGAATAAAAAGCTAACTAACACCTCACTTCTCCGGCCAGTCTGGCCTTTTGTTTTTAAACTAAACCAACCTCTACGCCGAACACGTCGGCAGCCCCAGGAAACCATCACTTTGTAACTACTGAACTGAACAGGTGTTGGACGTGCCACAGACCTGTCTTTTGTAAACTACTGAGCTGATGAAATCCTCAGTGTTGTTCCTCTCCCTGCTGACTGACTCTACCGCACCAGGAAGATATATGCTACCGTCTTGATTTTATAGCCCTACATTTCTGACATATTACCATCGGGCTGGGACTGGAGGTATGCAGCATGTGTGTGAACAAGCATGCTCATTCCACTAACCTACACATGTATATGTATGCACTATTCAGTTACTCCAGGTGGTAGAGATTTGAGCGTTGTTTACGCGAGCAAATTCTCCGTCATCGCGAGCTAGCGGTTCTCATGAATGACGACTTTGTTCCTGCGTCCGGGCAACCTGCAAATTGCTCATAATTTCCAACACAACAACAGTCGTACATTATTCAATCTAAAGGAGCGATGCGGTGAAAACAACCGCCGTTCAAATTAGAAGAGTGAGTAGATCATTTGTGGCATTTATAAACGTGAGTCAAGCTTCAGCATGCTTAATATTAACTCTGGTCTTATGAGCAAACTGGGAAATCTTTTTATCTAACATGCATTCATCAGGTTCATCTTAGAGGCTTTTGTCTGACGCAAATCTTTTTATCACTGTAAAAAATAAAAAAGGGGGACGTGTGACGACATGTGGAGACCAGAGTAGGTTCTGATTGGCTTTCACAACCTCCCTTCCTCCCTTCCTTCTCTCCGTGTTTCCCCTCAGTTGAGGTTTCTAAGAAGCCTGATTTATGAACTTGTACTCTTGTCAGTACACCCCAAAAAACACTCCTGCCTCGCGGTTTTGGTCGTGGAGATATTGGAAGAACAATACTGTAATTTACTCACGATATTTTTGTTTTTCAGAGGACGACATGGATGTCTGCCCGGTTGAATGTTTTCTAACAAAAGGAAATTATTTTCCGATCATTGAGGTTGTGATTTTTTTGGGTGGACAGAGAAGGCTTCCAGTTCATGTAGATTCTGAGAAGAATAAGAAGGTTGGGAAACATCATCAGGAGCTGGATGATTTATGTGTGCAAGATGTGGATGACGGCTGCCAGTGACAAACACAAGTGAAATGGAAAAACGTACGGATTCACAATGGTGGAACAAACTGTGAGCGGTTTCCACACAACATGTTCTGACAGTCCCACCTGCTTCCTATTAATTATATTTCAAAACAAACAAAAATACCCAGTAGTGTGTAGGCCGTCCTCTTTGTGACATAGCTTAGCTCATTTTGTGTCATCTCCTACGCAGCCCTCCCTACCTGGGCCTACCTTTCTGTGTTCAGTCCCTTCCACTTCTCCCGCTATATCCAAAGTTTTGTACAAATGTTTTAAAGTGAATAATTCCCTTTTTATTTTATAATCGTAAATGTTATGTTTTTATAAATATTATTTATTATACAATGTATATATCTGTATGACTGAACTAAGATTATATATTTGAAGAACAAAACTGTCTCGTGCTTTTTGCTTTATAGCCAGAGGTACACACACTAACATTAACCCTCTTAGACACCGATCTTCTTTAGGGGGGTACAGGGGGTCTTTAGGGGGGTACAGGGGGTCTTTAGGGGGGTCCAGGGGGTCTTTAGGGGGGTACAGGGGATCTTTAGGGGGGTACAGGGGGTCTTTAGGGGGAGATAGCAGGTCAACGGTAGATGTCACATTGAAGTGGTGTACATCATCTGAAAGCTGGGAACCTGAAGATTAATTTGAGATGCTGCTACAGGCCTGCGACAGCCACAGATACTGGATTATTTTCCTTTTCTGTCAAAGCATTTGATTTATTGATTGCTGTCGGGATGAAATGAGAATTTCAACAAATATAAATGATCTCAAAGAAGATTACCAACCCTAGCTTTAAGCGTAAATATGGAATAATATTGAAGAATTGTCTGTGAATTTGCATTGTACAGTAGTTATATTTCAGAGGACATACGTGGCTAATATGTATAATGAGATGATCCAAATGAGGTGACATTATGGCACACTGTAAGATAAATTTTTCTTTTATTTTCTGCGTTATTACTGACAGAAAGGAAAGCAGGTTGCAGCTAATAATCCCCCAGTTCCGGTTAATTTGTATTTAATTACACTTGTATATAAAAAAGAGAAGACATGTTGTGGCAACAGAATTTCCATTTGTAGCATCGTCATGAGGGAGGAGTTTCTGAAAACTATTTGGGTCCACAACCCTGCAGATCTGCACCCGATGGATTACCTCCACTGTGGCCCACACACAGTAGCTACTTTAGTGGGTAAATGATTGACGGTGTTTTGTTGTTGAGCTGTACGCTGATTGCACAACATGATGTACGGTAGATGCTGCGGAGGTTAACCGCGAATGTCTGAGTGGGTTCATCTCATTATGAGATGTCAAATTTCTCATAATTAGGAGATAATTACACCAGATCATCATTATAAAAACACATCTTTATGATTTCAACATGCCATAATTATGAGAGGAACACTTGATAATGAAAACAACTGGTGGTTTTCTTGTTTGGCACAAGGATTTTCGGTGGTATATTGAGGCTAAATCAACAAATAAACACCTACATATTTCTTCTGTGGACATTATAGGCTACTGTACTCAAACCTGCCAACCCTGGATGAATTTTGAGGTAACTACTTTCATTTCATCATTAATTCCAGATACTACAGAGTTTCTTGTTAGTAATAGTAATAGAATTAATTTATTCATAAAATAAAAAGGTCAGACACGAGCAAGTACATGGTAAGAACAAAGTGAGATCTTTAAGTGATGGAGCCACCGTGTCCCGGAATGATCAGATTACAAATCTGTGCATACAAATATAAACAGTGTTATGATTAGTGTTTGTGCATGCACATCTACTTGCAATACAAATGTATCTTTTGCCTTTTACATATAAAATCCCAACGGAGTGCTTGGGGCGTCACATGGAGATCACAGCACTAGTCTTCTGCAAATGCAAGATACACAGATACCACAAACACTGCTCATTTCTCTTATTTTACATGTTCACACATAGTGGTGAAGAGGAGGAGGAGGTTGCCTGGTCGGTTGCTGCTGCTGCTGAAAGCTGCAGTGCAGAGAGAAGCGCGCCGAGCTTCAGGGACGGGAGGGAAGGATGCAGAGAGAGAGATGGAAACGATCTCTCGCTTGCTTCCTCCTGCCAGCCTCTTTCAGGCTTCCGATCCTCCGCAACTGAGTGATCAGAGACAAATAAAAGTGAGAAGAGACAGGCATGCAACGGAGACATGCCGCCACAAGAGAGCACCTGTCTAGTCGACCTATTTTTAGGCTACGCCGGCGCTACTACGCTATACCATAAGTCTCTGAGGCTGCGATGAGACGCAAAGCTCCGGCTGGAAGTTGAAAAGTTGTTCAAGTAGTTTTTGTTGTTCATCATCTCCCTGAGCAGCCCGTCCTCATGGGTGCATCTCACACAGCAGGATTAGCCAGATAACTTTAAAAAGAGAAATATCTTCTGGAACTTTGCCATTATCAACAAGCGGATTTAGGACAATAATTTCACCGTTATCTGAAGAACTTTCTAATCCTAGTTTGTGAAACTGCCCCCTGACACTGCCGCAGAGTCAGTGTGCTTGTGCTTATTATTTTATGTGATTATGGTGCCCACATGTGACTCTAAGGAAAACCAAAAGTCACTGTGCACATCTATACACGTATAACCTACAGTATAAGTACAGTTAGGCAGGCATACCCGGAAAATATCTTTACTACAGACTATGGATAGCCAGAGATATTAGGAATAATAACACGATTAAGGCAATAGTTTGACATTTTGGGAAATATTTACTTTCTTGACAAGCTGGTTAGCTCCTCCCAGTTGTGGTTTTACAAGCTGTTCGTGTGCTAAGTAAGGGATAATGTACAGCGAGCCGGTCATTGTTGTGAAATAAACCCCGACAGGGGTTGTTTGGTACAGTGTTGATTGGCGAGTGTTTATTCATCTATACAGTACAGTATAAGACAATAGCTCTGGTCTATTTTTACATGAGGCTCACACTCTGTTAGCCTTTAATTCGCTCTGATCTCACAGTTTACAGATTTCAACATAAGCTCCCTTCACCGCGGACAGGAAATGGTGAGTAGCGTCCATGTAGCCTGATGCAGTCTTACCGTTGAAGGATGCCTCTTTTTCACTATGTGGCTCCACAGAGTCTAGATAAACGTATCAGAACCCAGTCTGCAGGCAAAAAAAAACAAAATGTCTATTATTAATCACACTTGATTCAATGATCAAAATGTAAACACTTTATCTCTTTTTCCTTTCTCTGCTACATTTGTAAATGAGGACTGGTAAAAGTGACAGATGTGTGCGTGGCGTGAGTGTTCAGTGTCACTGACGAGTCGCATTAGAAACAGGAAAAGAATACTTACCCTCCTCCTTCCTTCAGTAGACTCAGGAACTTTACAACTCTGTAGCCAGCATCCATCTACAGAAACAGACACATTACTTCTTAGTGCATGCATGCATAAAATGTAATAAACGTACATTTATTAATAGCTCTTGTTTTCTCTCTGCATCTGTTTCATCTAAAATTCAGAAGCAAGGTGTTGAAACATGAAAGCAATTTGGAGTAGTGGCAGGTCCTGGAGTTCACGCTTCAGTTTGCACAAACAGGATCGTAGCGGAGGGGAGGGGGAGAGGAAGTAAAATTAATGGCAACCTATGCAATAACTTACAGTATGTCTGGAATCGCCTGTAGCTACTACAGTTAAGACATGAGAGCAGTCAGAACCATTGGAATGAGAGGAAAAAGATAAAGAGACCATGAATGTGTGCGTAGCTGCGTGGCTGTTTGCAGCATGTCTCGGCAAACACAGATTCATACTTCTTCAGGCTCAGAGTGGGGGGGGGTGCAGAACATGGCTGCATTTGTGCATACCACAGCAATTACACAGCATCCAGCCTCAACAAACAGGCGGTACACATCATCAACATACCACAGACACACAGTCAGGGGGAGAAATTAACAACAGCTAACAGTCACATTTAGGTGACTTTCTGCTGCTGCTAGTCTGCGACCTGCTTTGGTAAACAAACATTATTTGGAGGTCACTGGAGCTGATTTTTTAGGAGATCTGGACACTGTGGACTGTAAAGTCTTGTCTCAGGACTATTGAAGAAGAAGCTGAAACTGAAAAAATTCTTTTGGAACTTAATTCATATCTGACAAGTTAAGCTTTAAAGGTACTAAATGCAAGATTGGGAGCTGATGGTGCTGACAGAGTTGGGACGGATCAGCTGTAACCACCATATGAAATCAGTGAAGAGCGGCAGTCGTGAGCTAGCCAGTGGGGCACGCTCACATGCATTAACATGCATTAACACGCACTAAAAGCACACATGGCCGGCCCGGCTATGTCAACAAAGTAAAGAGAAACTCTGATTACAACACACACAGAGGGAGAGCGACTTCATTCTCTGCTCAGGTAGACATTACTCCTCTATATCTTTACATAGCAAATAGCTGTTTACTGCTATATTAATGCTCTGATTTAGAGTTGTTCCGATACCGATACCAGTATCGGAAATGCGTCCGATACTGCCCAAAGTTTGGGTATCGGCGAGTACGCCAGTCTATGCATCGATACGATACCATAATTGATGCTATTGCAGCAGCTACGCTAACCTCTTCGGGAGCCGCCATTGTTGTTTAGACCGAACAGTCGCCTCTCTGTGTTGCGTCACACACACCTAAATCACACCTGTAGATAGCAGTAGCTTCTCACTGGACGCTGATTGGTCCGTGATATGACTTGCCGTAACATTGTTTGTGTGGTTAACGCTAAACAAATGGTTCTTTGTGTCAAGGAGAAGAAGTCATTTTTTTACTTGAAAGTCTGTAAAAAAAAAAAAAAGGATAAAATCCACCAGTCATTATGACTCCCATTCAAATCACAAGCTTCCCAAGAACACTGCGTCTCAGGGAGTGATGTATGACTGATCTTGACTTTTTAAAGAACCAATCAAATTGATTATTATCATAGTGTTTTGACAGGGTCAGGGCCCCGACAAGGCTTTGCAAGTAAATCATTTGGTACAGACCAAACAGAAATAACTACACCAATGTGAACAGGCACTCTTGCAGTAAAACACAACTCCAAGGCCAAACCACCAAACCCCTAAAGACAACTTTAAAAAGGTGAGTGACTTTATACCTACTGTACTCATCTACATACATACAACTGATGTGTTGAAAGGAAGCCAAGAGTCTGCAGTGAGTTGGTGGTCTATGTTTTTCCACAGTTAGATGGGTTTAATGTACACGTTTTTTTTTTAACCTGCCGTATGTGTTGGATGACTGATCTTTATTGATTTAGCTCTAAATTGTAGGTACACCAGAACCACGAGGTGTGTCTGATTGCTCTTATGAGTAGCTTCCCTCTGATTCAGAACATCTGAATGTAACTTGGAAAGCGACGCAGAACATGGTTTCATAACTATGAATGTATTGGATCTCAACCGTTTGGAGAGCGGTTTGTGAACTAGAAATGTACTGGATCCTTCTGCTCAACAAATCATCAGGAAAGCCACACAGTATTTCATTCCAGCTAACAGATGACAGTTTTTTGTGACGGAGACAGATTCTGTTGACTGTCGAGAATGCCGGCCAGATGTCGAGGAAGAGGAGGGACAGGCTGCTCGAGCTAAGCTAACTATTACAAAACAAATAATAGAGAGGCTGAAACAATCCGAAACTTGTCTTTCAGAATAAAAAATATAAAAAGGCAAGATTGCTATTACCCCTTCTTCACCCAAGTCTACTTGACCTTTCTGTCTTTTAATATCATCAGTCCACATGGAGTTGCATCAGCATTACATTTACCAAAAGAACATCTTTTAGTCAGTAATAATGTGAATATTTCTGAGTCCCCGGCAGCAGTGACGCTGTGAAGACGGTGACAGCGCCGATGCGGACGACCGGAAATGCTGACCAATCAGAGCAGACTGGGCTTTTTCAGGAGAAGGGCTTAAAGAGACTAAAATGGAGCGTTTCAGACTGAGGGCGAATACCGGTTTTACTGTATGAGAAAAATAATGGGTTTTTTTTTAACATTAATCATGTTCTAGTAGAAACCCAAAATACAAGTACAGTATGAACCTGAAAATGAGCATAATATGTCTCCTTTAAAACGACAAAAATCAACATCATAGTGGCGCTATATGATCACCAAATTCATCAGAATCAATCTTTTGGAAACCAAGAAAATCTTTACAAAAATTCACGACAATCCATCTAATAGTTGTTGAGATATTTCAGTCTGGACCAAAGGGGTGGACCGACCGACAGACTGACATTACATTACTCCCGTCATTCTGCTAGCACGGCTAAAAAAAATGCAAATGCAATGAACGTCTATCTCACCTGGACGGCCATTTCAATCAGCATGAGCAACTTTTTTATGCCGATCCACAGATTTTGGCCCTTCACAGCTTTAGCTATGCTGGTCCGCTCCCCGTCCTGAAAACTGCCCAGCAGCTGTGGGGAGGAAGAAAGGAAGGAGAGAACTCAGCACGGGATTAAAATAGATAAAAAGAATTTCACAACACAGTACATTAAATATCAGCAAATAATGTTACCTAGTCTGAATGTCAGAATAGAAGTAATGCACATTATAGGAATAAAACATGTTTAACACCTTCGCTGACAAAGTGAATATTAAGTGTATTAAATAATTTGGGGTTTTAAAGTGCCGCTGCATGCTTGTGGGTAGGGGTGGGCGGTATGGGCGTAATCCTCTATCACGGTATATGTCATTTTACATCGCGGTAACGGTATAATCACAATACAGTAATTGTTCTGTAAATTCAAATAAGAAATGGTTTAATAACCAAACCGTACTTCATCACATTAGGTTATTTTCTTCTTTTATTTGGAACTTACATACAAACAAAACAACTGCTTCACATGAGACAACACTTCACAATGAGACTCAAAACAGTAAAAGTAATTCTTTCAAAATGTAAGCTTTAAGGTTCCTGAGAACAATAATGACAAAGTGTTGAAGGTTTTAAGGTTAACGGGTGCAAAGAAATTCCAGCCTGACTTCAGTCAGTGATATAATAATCACACAAATTTATGATTTAGAGTATACCAAAAGAAAAAAAGACTTCTCCTGCAGGATTTGCTCATCTTTCATTTCAAAAAGCTGAATAAACAAAATAAACTAGAGTGTGCAAATGTCTGGTAATTATGTAACCAGAGTTCTTCCTCATCTTGGGTTGATTGGGACGCCTCCTCCTGCTCTACTTCACTCTCCTCCTCCATGTCTGCCTAAACCACGTTACCTCTCAAGGCAGCTTCGGGAGATGGCAAAAATTACACGCAAATCCCGACATCACGCGGTAATTGCTACCACGGAGGAAACTGTATCAAAGAACGTATATTGCCAAGAAGTGAAAGAAAAAGAAGACAGTTGTTCGTTCCATTGCAACATCAGCGCCCATTTGCTATTTTGGACTGAAAGCGACTACCGGACTCCAGTAAAACGTCCGCCTAAAAAGTGCTGAACAAAAGTAAAACAAAACCATTTCCATTTTATTGTCATATTCTACCGACATGACCTGCGTTGAACAATAAAATATTAGAAGTATAATAAGCGTTTCAGTCCAAAATGGCGGCAGCGGCTATTGTAAAAAAAAAATAAAAAAAAAATGGTGAAGTTTCGCCTCTTTGCTTCCATTCTCTTTAACGGTATTGTTAAATCTATACTGTCACACGGTATATACCGTCATAAAGCCCAACCCTACATGTGGGTGTGTGCTTGTGTTTGTGTTTGTCTGTGTGTGTGTGTGTGTGTGTGTGTGTGTGTGTTTGTGTGTGTGTGTGTTACCTCCAGGGCCTCGATCAGCTGCTCTCCCCTCGAGATGTTGGGAATGTGGATGGTGGTGCTGAAAGCATCCAGCATCTCCATTTCCTTGAGGACGTCTTTACGACTTGTGGTGCCGATGATCAGCAGCTTACGACCCTGAGAGAGAAGCAGACGTGACCTCAGACTTCAGTTTGTTTATTAAACTATTCATTTGTTCATATTCTGTAGCTGCTTTCGTCTCAAAAGTCTCGTGACTCATGATTAAAGGTGTGTGTTGTGGTTATAAATGGAGATTCGGGCATATGGATTCAGTGGTTTTATTTAAAAGCACCTGCACGCTGTGTGATAACAGCTATCTTGCAGGTTCACTGTGTGAGACGGGTCTAATAAAATCTTAGTAGAAGCGTGACCAGTCAAAGCTGTCAAACTAGGCGATCTAGTTTTAAAATGAAACGAGATTCAGCAGTGGCATCGCCTATTTCTCGCTTAAAATGTTTTTTGAAGTAGATTTCAGTGGATTGTTTGGATGGAATAACAGGAAGATTACGAGCAGGCCGCCATGTTGTCTCCTGTTTGAAACGGCGAGCAGAAAACCGACAGGTTACGTCACCTCTTGAACAGCCAGTTGAGTGGAGCAGCGCGTCCCCTAGTGTCCTCACCTGCCCTGGTGGACGTGTACCGCTGGATTTAACATTATAGACATGACCACTGACTATTTGTGTAACACTTTAGCCACAAATTCACAGACTGACCACACACACGGTCCAGACACATACTTGGTTTTGACCGAGTCTTGTTTCCTTTACTAAAAAAATCATTTCAGGTTGTATTCTGATTAGCTGGTTTGTAGATGTGGCTCATAGCAGCTGTCACATTGTGAGAATTTGGTCCAAAATTTATGACGCAGTCAGAGTTTTGATGCAAAAGCCAGAGCCGTTATCGTCCGTTGGTGGACGCCTCTCACAGTGAGATCTAGGACCAGCGTTTCATCACATTTCACTCATGATTGTGCGGTTTCGGGGCTGTAGGTTGACAGTGTACAGGGGCCTTAAGTCACAACGAGAGCACGGGGAATAGAAAATAACAGGACAACAGAACAGAGCGCAACACAACAGAAGACAACAGTAGAGAAGAAAGAGGAGAAGCAAAAGAAATGTAGCTCCACTAAGCCGACAAGTTGGAGAAGGACCAGGAGAAGAAGACGACGGAGGAGAGGCAGAGGAGTGGCGAGTAGACAGGGGGATTATGGCTGCCGGCTGCCCCCCCATGGCGTGGGGGGTTGTGATGCTGCATGCAGATGAGGTGCCACACAGGCGGCGGTGCTGCCAGGTCCTGGCTCTCTCACAGAGCCCATTCTCCTCCCTGTCCCCCTGGCCTCCCCCGGCCCCAGGCACCCCGCTGGGCGCAGCGCTTTACAACCCCAGAGGAGCACTGCAGCCAGGCATTCAACACCCGGCCCCGCGCCACTTCTCATGCACATGCAGCCATATAGTGGGCTATACTCTCATTCACAAACCCATCAACAACAGACACACAACTACAACCAAAGAAACTATGAGAAATGGGTCTCTACCACCACCATTCACTGCGAGCACAACGGGCCCGGACCAAAACACTCGCTAATAACCATACACTCACACACACAGTCGCTCACACATGCCAGTCGCAGCCAAAGACCTCCAGTAATTCCTCACAAGAGTTTGCGCTGGCATCCGTAAGATCTGCTGCCCTCTTTCTGCCACCTGAGGACTAGCAACGCCACAGTGAGCGTGCTACAAATAAATACCACAACAAAGTGTTTGTTACCTTTGGAGGAGGTTTCTTCAGCAGCACCAGTAAAGCTTGTAACACCAGGTTGGAGAAACGAGGGCCGATCGGGACGTAGTCTGAGGAGACAGAACGTTTTCTATTAGCAATTTTCTCATTTCACAACCAAGTAAAAAAATAATTTTAGGTATACATTTCATCCAACTCATGAGCAGCTAGGGCGGCAACTAATGATTAATTTCACTGTCGACTAATCTGTCGATTATTTTCTCGATTAATCGATTAGTTGTTTGGTCTATAAAATGTGGATCAGTGTTTCCCAAAGCCCAAGATGACGTCCTCAAATATCTTGTTTTGTCCACAACTCAAAGATATTCAGTTTACGGTCATAGAGGAGCAAAGAAACCAGAAAATATTCACATTTAAGAAGCTGGAATCAGAGAATTTAGACTTTTCTTTCTTTAAAAAAATCACTCAACGCGATTAATCGATTATCAAACTAGTTGGCGATTAATTTAATAGTTGACAACTAATCGATTAATCGCTGAAGCTCTATCAGCAGCATAACACAAAATGCTTTTTTTTTTAGCTGCCTTGTAGTACAGTGACGATCTATCTTACCTAACAAACGTTCAATGTCGTCCACAACCACACAGCTCAGCTGGGACTTGTAGGCATCTTCAAATATCTGTAAAAGAGCAAAACAGGTTCAGATCAAAGCAGAAATAGGCATACAGCTTTACCTGAAAACACTAAAAAGAATGATTTGTTTGTTGTGGTATTAGTAAACGCCTGTCAGTTTGGACTTCAAAATGGTGTCTGTAAATGTTTTCAGTCTAAAAATGACTTCCATATTTCTTGATATTGATAATCTCGAAGATTTTTATGTAAATAAATGTCTGTTGAGTCCGCTCAAGCTGGTGGGCGGTGCTCGGTATTTCTTCAACAGATCTCAACATGGATGCCGGGTCACAAACTTTCTCATTTTACAGCTAAACAGTACACTACAAGATGTTTCTGAATATTGATTTTCCACACCTTTACATACTTTCTGTACGAATCCCAAACATTTCCAGACCTAGAGGTGATTCAGTTAGTTTTCTACATTTCAAGACTTTCTACTCAAAAGATTTTTTAAATGTTCGAGTGAGTGAGAGTTACCTTTTTGATGGCTTGGCATTTGGCGATCTCCGAGTGTCCGATCATCTTGTCGGGGGAGCAGATCTTGATAAAGGGGAACTGGGAGTCTTCAGAGATCTTAGCAGCCAGCGCTGTTTTCCCACTGTTAGGTGGACCTGAGAGGATCAATCACAAATCAGATATTTTGGTTCAACTATCCATTTTTTTTCTTTAAAGATTATTTTTTTGGAGCTTTTTATGCCTTTATTTATAGGACAGTGGATAGTCTAGAAAGGGGGAGAGAGAGGGGGCGACATGCGGAAATGGCCACAGGTCGGATTCGAACCCGGGCCTACTGCGGTACTCAGCCTTATGGGCGCCCGCACACCAGCAGAGCTAGCGGGGCACCCAACTATCCATTTTTTTTGATCAATCACAGCAGATTCTTCACAAATGTTGCAGTTTTTATTTGTTCGTTCAACTGTTGTACGCTGACTAAGGATGTTACATGAGTTTAGTGTGTGTGAGTGGATGTGTGGATGTGTGTGAGTCCTACCCTCCAATAGCACAGAGACCAGCGGTGTGCGTTCGCTGTTCTTCGTCTGCTGCACCAGCAGCTCCCCGTCCTCCAGGACCGCCGACACCGGGTCACCCCATCGGATTATCCCGTTCATGATGTAGCTGGCGTAGTCCTCCTGATTGGTACCAAACGCCTGGACAGGAAGAGAGAGAGAGAGAGAGAGGGGAGCGGTGTTTAGGTCTGGAGGTTTTGTGTGTGAGGTCAAGTGAGAAAGGAATATATTAATACTGTAAATGTGATTTGTTTCCCTGTCTATTGCCTGAGTGCTTTCTGTGAATCATCATAAGGTGAATTTAAAATATAAATTATTCATAAAACATAGTACAGTATTTGGAATATATTTTGAATTACTTACTACAGTGATCAGGTGCTACAGTATATGCATAATATACATAAACCCCCCTGAATAGATTCAATTTAGGTCTTCAAATGATTTTTCCCTGAGAGTCTGTAGGCTCCTGCAGAAGTTAAACTCGCTTAAACGAATCAGTGCACGAGAAGAAAACACAACAAACAGCGATATATCCGTCTGAGAATAACTAATAATTAATGTTGAATATGAATAAATAATAATGTTGTGGGATTATTCCTTATTTGATGGGCTGTTTGAGGATTTATACTTTACTATTACGTACTTATATAAAAAATAAAAAAACAAAGCATTCAAATACTGATTTGGAGGTCAGTTACCATGGCAATGGCCAAAGCATTCGAGTCAGCCCTAGAAAAGAGGTTGAGAGAGTGATGTAAAGCAACTCACAGGTTTGATGTCGTTATTCAGCGAGGCCATGAAGTCCAGTCTGCTGACCTGCAGCTTCTCTGCCGTCTCGATGTTTACCTCCACCGTGTTACTGGCCTGCAACAAACACAAACATAATACAAGCTGAGCGACAGCAGATAATGAGTTAGTTTCGTTCCTGGATGAACTCCATGTCCCCCCCGTTAATGAAATCCATTACATGATGTATTGCACTTTTAGATTGCACAATGTGTCAGCAGACAATGTACTCCCTCAGAGCAGAAAGGTCAGACGGAGAGGAGGAGGAGGGAAGAATAAGTGTTTAGAGGAGTGAAGGAAAACGTCACAGCCATCACACATGTGGACGGCCCTTGTCTTTCATTTATCATCACCCTCCAATATCTGCTGCTCCGTGTGTATGTGTGTGTGTGTGTATGTGTGTGTGTGGGGGCAGAGCACTTAACAGATGAGAGCTTCACCTTATCTGTGTGTCCCACTGAGCTGTGTAGATCTGAGCCAATGCACCTGATAAAACACTTAAGTGAGGGCACACACACACACCTGGGTTCTTCACCCAATCCTTGGCTAGTTAAACTGGCACTATACAGTACTGTACCATTCCTGACAGGTGTGTGTCCTGCACCTTAAACTTAGCAACACAAGACATCATTCCAGTGAGTGCTTTAACCCTCTGAGATGAGCGGGATTGTTCGTGCATGTAAAAAGGGCAGGAGCTCAAACAGAGCGTTTTTTGAACATTAAAGCATGTAAACATGTTCCAGTAGAAAACCAAAATACAAGTATGAACCTGAAAATAAGCATAATAGGTCCTTTTTAAGGGATTTTAACATTTTGCATGAAATATGCTATATGAATAAAACTAGGACTCTGACCTTTATGTGTCTGTTCATGGCAGTGGACTGTGCAGCCCGGACCAGACCCTCCAGCTCGGCACCGCTGTAGTTCTTCGTCTCCACCGCCAGCTCCTTAATATCTACGTCACCACACAGCAGTTCGTACTGACGCATCTTTGCTGTGTGGATGTTGAGGATCTGAACGCGGCCCTTTTCATCCGGTAACCCTGAAAGGAAGAGAGGGAAGATACATGACTTAAAGCTTCAACAAAAAGACTCTTTAACTCAACCTCATGCAGGGAAGATATGGTGGCCGTATGAGTCGTCCTGCTGCTGCACCGCTCTTTTTGACACAGATCAAGTCCCACAGAGTACGATTACAGCGATCACAACTGCCCAACTGAACCGCACCAGAGTTCAATTAAAATAGACTAAATGTTGGCTTGTGTAAGCGGCCTAATTCCCTCTTCAGTCTACTGAGATAAACTGTATGGAGCTAACACTAGAGTGAAACCTTATCAGTGCGTTCTTCACTTCTTACCGATCTCCATCTTCACCTCCAGTCTTCCCGGCCTCAACAAGGCATCATCTATCAGGTCAGGCCTGTTGGTCATACCTGAGGGGGGGACAGATGGACAGATAGTGGAGAGGAGAGGGAGCAGGGGGAAAATGATGAATGAGAGAGATGAGTTAGAGTGCAGATGTTCAGGGAGAGTCTTTCACTTTGTGGAAGAGGAAGGGAGAAAGTGTGTCTGAGCACCTATGACCAGGATGTTGTTGAGCTGCTCCACTCCGTCTATCTTGGACAGCAGCTGGTTGACCACGGTGTCGTGGACTCCCGTGCTGCCCGCCATGCTGCCACGCTGTTTACAGATCGCGTCGATCTCATCGAATATGATGATGTGAAGGCCGCTGTTGGCACCGAGCTGTGCAGCAGAGAGATGAGGAGGAAAATGAATGACAGAAAGAAATAAAGGTTAATGGGTGAACTGTAAATATGTGCTCCGATTGTCTTATAAACCACCTGTTTAAACTAGTGATGAGGTCCTCTTGTCTTGCACGATACCAATGTACCAGTTGATGGTGGTGTACAAGTTATTCACTTAAAAACACAATATTTACATGCATTTTCATACTCTTTGCTTAAACATCCAGGATATGTGCTCTTACAGTGTTTCTTAAACTTATTTGGGCAACAAATTAAAAGACATTTCCAAGCTCTTTATAGTCTTAATGTCTCATAATTGGCCTGTTTTACCTGAAATTCTGATGAATTATTCTCTGAAGAAATGTAATTTTACATTTTCAGGATCAGAAACAGTTTTATTGCCAAGTAGGTTTACTTATTAACATACAAGGAATTGTCCTGGTATTTTGGTGCATAACAATTATAAAGTCAAGAGATAAAATACAAAAATTCAGAAATTAGAAAATATGAAAAATATAATATATATATTATACCTTTTCATGGTCAATTAGCACCTAGTAGGGATACAGGATACCAACACTAAGTAATTCTATTTAATACATAAATCATGTTAATATTTTCCTCTATTGCATTCTTTCGGAGACATAAAGACGACAAAGACACAGCCAATGTTTTTCTGAGAATCAGTACTGAGCCTCAGCACAGAGACAGATGGATAAAGTGAGAGAGCAGCAGGGTGGGGGGTTATCCCTCCATCTACAGACCTGTCAGTCTCCGCCGTAGCATTTAAAGCAGGTGTGGAGCTGTGCTTATTACACACTGGATGGTGTGTGTGTGTGAGTGTGTGTAGGGAGGTCTAATAGGAGGTCAAAGACAGCCCAGCCCCTCATTAGGTGGTGAAGAGTGAGGCTCGACGCTGGTGTCTCACCATCCAAACCAACCATCACTACAAACACACACACACACACCAGAACTTTACCAACGTTATTACAGCTACGTCTGGCTAAAGGGCAGATCTCTCCACTCCTGGAGAAATTACTTTTTTTCCTGTTTAGATGGATGAAATGCTTATCTGTGTTTCACGGGGATGGAGGGAGAATACTGATCCACGACTTTCTATCTGATGTGTAGATAATGAGTTCAGCAAAGTTGGAGCACTACAGGTCTACCGCTCTATCATGTCTCATGAGTTGCTGCAGCAATTTTGGGGTTGCAAAAAACTGCATGTTTTTTGCCCAAAACTGCATGTGATTATCATAAAGTGGGCATGTTTGTAAAGGGGAGACTCATTCACATATCTTGAGGTCAGAGGTCAAGGGACCCCTTTTCCCTCGCCAAAATTTATCCTAACTTTGGAGTGTTATTAAGCCTCCTTCCTGACAAGCTGGTATGACATGGTTGGTACCAATGGATTCCTGAGTTTTTTTTAGGGGAGTTTAAATTTAGGTGTACTTAAGAAGCTGGTGGGGGTAGCTGTGCTTTAAATTGTAGACCTCTTGAAAGCTCAATAGTGTAGTTTTTAATGTATATAATGTATGAGTATATAATGTAATGTGTCCTCCCCTCACCCTCTTCTGTTCTTCCTCCGCGTCTGCAAACAGCTTCCTGACGTTGGCCTCAGACTCTCCGACGTATTTGTTGAGAATCTCGGGCCCGTTGACGATCTTTGGCTCCCGGGCCTTGAGCATCTTGCCAATCTGTCGTGCCATCAGGGTTTTACCGCAGCCTGGGGGTCCGTACAGCAGGATTCCCTTCACGTGCTTACAGCCTGGAGACAGACACAACCAGGGAGAGAGGAACTCAAGTTAAACAGAGCACAGGAGCTAATACACAGCAAATGTTTCTGCTAGTTATAAAGCACATATCTTTGTTAGGTGAAGACCAATCAGATGACGTTTAATCTGATGTTTTAAACATGTTAATCGAGCAGCAGGACGTGTAGGGTCTTGTCCCAACATTTAGATCACAATTTGCCTTTTTCCCCCCTTTTCCTTAGCCCATTGGTTTACTATTGGCAGTAGTTTATATATATATATATATATATATATATATATATATATATATATATATATATATATATATATATATATATATATATATATATATATATATATATTTATCTATCTATTTATTTATTTAATTATCTATTAATTTATCTATTTATTCTATTGGCATATTTGTAAGTGTGTCTCCTGCTTTGGACGCTGAACGGTTGTCTATATCTTGTTATGGCGAGGATGGACAGAACATCAAGGACCACGATGGAAATAAGTTCTGGAATTTGTCATGTCATCCCTGACAATGTCTTATACCTTTGTATTTTTTTACATCTGTATTTGAATTTTTGTCAAATAAACTAAAACTGACCATGAATTTATTACCAGGCAGCATAATCTGGACTGTTATTCCAGCTGTTCTCACCACAGCACCACTGATTTCCTTTGTGTTATTCCTCCTCCATAAAGATCAAGTGTGGAAACAGCGAGCTCTCCGCTCAGCCAAGATTACAGTGGAGGTCTTTTAATGGCCTTTTGCACCTGTTTAATGACATTTAGCCCAGACTAATTGAGAGGCCCCAGATAACCATCTGAGCTGCCATTTGGGCCCGCTGAAGGAAAAGCAGCCGGGATGACAGGTGGGGGAGGAGGGAAGAAGAAGAGGGACGGCTTCTCTAGCGCGGCGGGAGACAAGTTGTGTGGTTGTGTTGTGTTTGGGAGAGAAGCTTCTGTCTGTCTGCTTCACCTCTCTGGGAGCAAAGGGGAGACAAGGTGAAACACAATGTGCACAACGTACACATGCACGCCACCTCTCTGTCAGCACCTGCTCTCCCGGCTCCCCACGCCTGCCAATTACAGCTTTTACCTTTAGCTGGATGCTCTATCAGGGCATGCCATCTCATTACAGCAGCCAGCTGGCCACAGCCAAAGGCCGGCTCCTGCACACAACCACCCGGCTAAAGGTCACACTGCTGGACGCTGCCACAGGCCCTGAGCGCTGTGCGTATGTGCACCAGATTTAAGTAATGAATTAGCCGAGCTCAGAGGTCTTTACAACAGGTCTTCACAAGACTCCTAGGAGCAAGGATTAGGACTGTGGGTAAGGGAGGGTTGTGTGTATGAGTCACAAAGAAGACTACCTGATGGCCTTTAAAAAAAAGTGAATCACCGTCGTAATCTGACAGCTGTCAGAGATCTATTAATGAGTGTGTGCAGGGATCACAGTCATGGGATGCCAGGGTTTTTAGTCATAGCCGAGGCACCGCAGAACGACGTCTGCTAACCGTTGGTGGTTGGGTTTCACTGATTCAGCCGATGATACATTCCTCAAAGGAATTATTCATTTGCCATAATGTTGATTTAAGGATTAAACAAAAGCTGAATATAATAACTGAAAACAGTGATTATTTTCAGATGGTATTACTGATCTGTTCAACCTGATGAATGCTGAAAGATACCAGTTCTGAGAGAGACAACAATAATTGTGCTTTCTATGACGTCCATGTCTATAATGCAATTTATAAACTAACTTATAATGTGTTATAATCTGCTCATAGCACTGTATAATTATAGTTATAAACACTCAAACATATTCTTAATAGGGCTGTCAGTCAATTAAAATATTTAATCGTGATTAATCGCATGATTGTCCATAGTTAATCGCGATTAACCGCAAATTAATCACACATTTTTTATCTGTACAAAATGTACCTTAAAGGGAGATTTGTCAAGTATTTCATACTCTTATCAACATGGGAGTGGGCACATCGATTTAAATTAGTTTAGCACTTATAAGACTTTTGAAATACACTTAAGCAAGACTGTCTGAAAGGTCATGGTTGGAAATGTGAAAATGAAAATGTCCTCACCACACAGACAATCTTACGAAATCATCATCTGACTTAAAAAAGGCAAATAAATAAGTGATGGCGGGATTTAAGAGAAAGAGGGAAACTCACCCATCTGTTCTACGATGTCTATTGGGAAGACTCGCGAGGCGAACGCTCTACGGAAGATGTCAGAAAACTCCCTGTCAAGTCCGCCAATACCCATCCTCTCGAAGTTCCAGTCCGGGCTGATGATGGACTGGCGGGACTCTCTGGTCTTGGATTTCCCTGGAGGGGCGACACAAAAACAGACAGTAAAAGAAGAGCCTAATGTTTTATGATTATATATTTAAAAAGCATGTCTAGCTACTCTAATGTAAACAACAGTGTTATTTTTATTGGCAGTTATAAGAGACTGTTGCAGGACTTATTTTGAGTCCCTAAATGATTGTTTGCAGCTCAACCTCAACTTATTAAATCAAGACATAACAAACCAATTTTACAAAGAAAACAAAAGTACATAAATTGAAAATAGTGCAAAAAGTATAGTTATCAGTATCTCACTTAAATCTCTTTAAATAATTTCTGAAGCAGATTTGTTACATGTACGAATTTCTTATTTTATATCAGTTTAATATAATTAAATGAGAAAAAATGAATAATTCACAAGATGGGAGAAATTTAGAATATTTTTTCTCATATGGATTTCACCAAAAAGAAGCGGTTACTTGATGTGTAAGTTGTATTTTCTGGTCACTTTGCAGAGTATAATAAGCATGAAATAACAACCTTGGGTTCAATGATTTATATGATGATCAAAAAAATCCCTCATTTTGTAGAAAAAATCATGAAAATAAACATTTTGTTTTGTGTTAATCTTTACAAGTCTGACATCTCCTCCTCTCACTCTTTTGGCCATTGATATTGTACCACTGCCAACAAAATGTGAAAGGGAAAGCAAGCTGAGTAAAACGTGTGAAGTGTGCCCCCTTGTGGTTTTGTGGAGACTCGCCCTTCAGCCAGTGGATGTAAAAAACACACTTTTATTTCTTTATGAATGAGTGTGAGGTTTCCAGTGGTTTTTAGCAGCTCACTGTCTGTCATCATCACGTCAGCTTTAACGGCTGTTAGTGGAGATTAGACTACAAAAGATTCAAAGACGTATCTATCTAACTGTTGTAACTGTTGTGAGTATTGTTGACACTCACCGATCAGGGTCATGGACGAGCTCTCCGACTTCTCAAAAATCACCTGACTGTTTCCCAGCAACAAACCGATCTCAATCTGAAGAAAGAAACAATAAAGATGATAATCGTTCAGGACACAGTAACATCCAACTGCAACAATTCAACTACATGAGGTTTAAATTATTTATGTTCATTAAAATCAATGATTTCCAAATGTAAATATTGAGGGTGAAATTTCCACTTAAATTTGAAGCATTATACTTGGGGAAAATGAACATAGGACTTTCACTGGTATAAAAGATATTACCAGAAAATATCTGAAGACAGAGGAACCCAAGGTTGAGGACTGCATTGATGTAATACATAACATATAGGTTGACTTTCTCTTCCAGATTGAAACTGGACTATGTATAAAATGGTACAGAACATCATGAACATCATGGGACAGTGACAGCTTGTTCTCCAGATACCTTCGGTTTCTTGCCAGAAGCAAGTTCTCCCCTCAGGATGCTCGGGTCCATGGCCTCAATATCCTTTATATTTATGCCAAACAGCTTTTCACAGAAACTAAACACCAGCTAGAAAAAAAAACACACAGAAAAACATGTAATTACTCCAAACTAATGGAACATAGTTGTGCTAGCGTTTGGAAATATTAAAATAAATGAATGAAGATACAATTAATGCAACAAATGTTTGTTTGTGCTTTTACGGTGAACATATATCCCATTCTTTCATTCACTCTTCTATGAACCTATGACTTAAATAGCAATGTCAGTAAATCCACTAAATTTTTGCATTAAACTCTGGTGCTGGTGAATATTTATACTGGCACATTATTAACCCTTTAAAGCACCTGCTGGCCGACGCTGAAGGCCAGGTTGTTGAAGTGCTGGATGAACTCGCTGGCCATTTTGTCCGAGTCGTAGGGGTTGCTGTCCACGCTCTTCTTCTGCAGGAAGTCAATTTCCACGGTCATGGTGCTTATACACTGTCTGGACTTGTCAAACTTGTAGTTTGTTACTATAAGGGGGTAAAAAAAAAACAGGAGGGGAGGTTTTTAGTTCAGATCAGTTCAGTTTACATCAAACAGCAGTGGCTGCCAGGTAATTAGGAAAATTACACAACTACTGCTAAATTATTCACACGTATCTATTATGGAAATTCATTTAATGTTCAGATATTCTGCTTTAAACTGAAGGAGACAGATTATGTCTTTGATCAAATAATAAAAAGAGCTTCGCTTTGCTTTTTTTTTTCAAGCCCATGTCAAGAAAGATTAAGGTATCATGAGGCTTTTTCACTCAGTGGATTAGATTTTCATTCCTCCTTTTCACTCCTGATATGCAGACAGTATCATAATAGCGCCCATCATGTTGGGCATGGCTTGGCCTAAGGGAGCTGAGCGAAATATTTCATCAAAGAAAAGGTCTTCTCTTTCTCTGGATGCTGGCCAGCCTCTGACACAGATGTGCAGTGACGCCACCCACACATATTGTTATACTGTCTCTGGGTAAATCATGTTCCCTCCACCCATCATGACACCTAAATAATAGCTAAACCCCCTAACCCCGCGTATAATTAGTAATCTGTAGGATATGACCATCAGAAGTCGGCACAGCGAGATGTTTCTCTGGCAGAGAGGAAGACCGCGGCCTTTAAAGTCTGTTAAGTTGCATGAATCCTTCAAAGTGTGACGGTTGGGTTTGATGTCTTATGTTTCTACTGCGGTGAGGTGTCTGTGACTCAAAAGGAATTCAGTGATAAGAGAGAAAGACTGTCAAGCACTGCTAATCAATAGATGACAAATTAATGGCAGCCGTCACGAAAGGCTGAAAGGAGGTCGTAGAACAATCAGAAGTCTGTGCAGCTTGTAGATACATGTGAGGCACGCAATAGCAACCAGGAAGATAAATTAACTTCATTTTTTTATATCTACATAAGCAGCGGGTCGTCTCCACGGAGTCCGCCATGTTGCACCGCCATGTTTCTACAGTAGCCCTGAACGGACAAACCAAACTCTTTTAAGTTTTCCTGCTTGGGCCAGAGTCGATAACGTTACTCACTCCCGTCGCCGCCGCTCTCTCTCTCTTGCTTCACCACTCACTTCCCACATACACACACTCTACGCACTGGCTCTGCTCCAGATGGCTCTAGAGAGCGTCATTCGCATTTTTGCGTCGGCCTCCAACACGCTTGACAAACGGGAGAGGCTTCGGTTGGTTGCAATCTCCTCACCTCACCGCTGGATACCGCCAGATCCTACACACTGTTCCTTTAAAGGGCTGTAGGATGTATGTCATGGGGGCATTTTAAGTTAATCAGGGTATGAGAGCATGCACAGCTGCATGCAAACGTGAATATTAGTTGAATATTAATTTTCATTAGCCATGTAAACAGCTAAGTAGGAATATTGTCTTTTGTGGTATAAGGGCAAAAAACGGAATATTTCCTGCATGTAAGCGTAGTCTGAGTAGCTTATTGACAATGGAGCTGTATGGCACACAGGATTAAGATATATCAGGCTTTGGAGACACAGACAACACTTGTTAGTCGGATCCATTGATTGTTGGTTTTGGTCTTTTGGTGGGATTTGTTGAGGCTAAGAAAAATCTAGAAAATTAGCATTCTTATGATAAAAGCGTGAAGCTTACCTCTAACTTCTTGTCCAATCGACAGGCCGGCCCACTTCCTCTGTAAAGGAAAAAAAAGCAAGTGATTGATTTAGTTCCATGTCTCATCACTTCTATTTGTATTAGGTCACATTATTGCAATGGAAAAAGGCCGTAAATAAGGCAATTACTTTTTCCAGAATTTATCAGACAACAGACAGCTATACACTACGCGTTTCAGTGCAACGTTCCTCTGCAACATGGTCTTATTTCACAACACTTCTTAACACTAAAATGCACAACTCAGATCTTTTTTACACAAGCTGTGTTTTTGAGATGGCAGCTAATGACGGCTGCCGTGTCAAATATGAGTCGATCAATCAGTAGATAATATTGAATGAATTCTTGTGGTAAAATAAGACCGACTGGAGGAGGTTACAGTAGTACCTGTGTGCCGTTGTGGCTGCCATAAAGACGGAGGAAGAGCAGGCAGAGACAGGCATAAGGCAAAGAAGGAAAAAGCAGTAACAGACAGATTGAGACAAAGAGGTCCGTGCAAAGAGCCCACAGAAAACCACACAAGACAGCATCACTTTTCTTAGAGAACATCTTGACTTAGTGAATATCAGATCACATACGGCTATCAAGGTTTTAAACAAACAATATAATGTTAACAGAAAAAAGTGATGATTAAGTTTGCTGCCTTCAACACCATGCAAGTGTTCACTTGTGCTTTGTTAAGGAAAATTACCCATTAAATAAATGCATAGAGTGCTGCAAGAATGCCTGAAATAAGGTCTGTGGTTAACACAAGCTGAAGAGATTTAAAGGTTTTCTTCTACGATATAAAATACGTCAATAAATAACCCACTTGTGAATTTTGAAGCTTTTACGTGTCTTAAAAAAGGCGGTTACTAACAGGTGGCTAAATGAGACGTCATCACACCAACTTGTCCTCCGTTACAGCCTCGTTGTTTATACTCACGCTCATGTGACCGTGGTGTATGTCGTTTATAGCCTAACGTTAGCTTTTTACTTCTGGAGATTGCAGTCACACTTCAAAAATTATAAAAGTGTTCATTTGTGGAGATTATTTTACGGACCAAAACATGTAAGTATCTATTTTTTGCAATAATCCAAAACTCAATGGGAAAAACCCATTGGGTTTTTGTTGAGGGAACCAGGGTGATCCTAACTTCCTGGTTGGACTACAAAAATACGTCATCCCTGCAGCACTCTATTACTTAGACAGAAAAAACATAGTGTTTTTATTTTATAAGGAACATCAAGCATTGAAGAATAACGGTTAGCAACAAATGCAACAAGACACATTTTAATAATTTTGTCTCAGAAAACCAATCACACTAGATGAAATCTGCAGAAAACAGTTAAGCAGCGATTCACAGCTCCCATCAGGCGAAACAGTGATCATTGAGAACATGTGGCACGTTGCTGTTAAACACTGAAACCTACCTGTGGCAGGCTGAAGGCAATGGTCCCGGCGTTAACACTGGGATGCGTCTTCAAGGTGAACACGTACACGTGGGCTAAATTGCGCACAGTCACATGTCTGCACGGAGATGAACAATGAGGAGACAGAGGAAAGGATGAAGTGAGGAACAGAACTAGTGTCAACCCAGATGTTACGGTTATTCCAGAGGGAAATCAATACTCACTGTTCAAACTGGGGCTCCTTCTCATTGATGACGGCACAGTTGGTCAACGACAGTTCGTCTGTTGGGCATCGAGCCGCTTGCATAATCTGAAAAGAGAGAACTGGAAAATATAAATACTGACAACGTTACATGCACACTATTATTCCACTATTATTCCGAATATGACAATATTCCTAATTTCATGAGGTCATGTAAACAGCATATTCCGTTTGGATATTCTGAATTCGGCCTTATAAAGGGGAAAACAAATGAAATGTACAGTACATGACCTGCTAGTGCCACAGCTGAATTACCGAGATAGCCAGTATTGTGGACTGTTATGGATAATAATTCACAGTGTTTACAGTCCGTATGCATGGATCTAAATACAGTTGAACATCTACAGAGAAAGGCAGAATGTGTCGGTCAGCACTCTTGTGGCTCTGCTCCCACCTCCCTTCAGCATCACTCCCACAAAATCACCACCTTTACCATCCATGTTGCTATGGTGATCTCTTTCCACTGATAAAACCTCTCTGGACACACAGGAAACGTCCTGCTATGTCTAATGCTCCTTAAATTCTTACTCTATTCTATGTTTAAATGCCAAGTCAAATTCCTCTGTCTATAACAACCAGATACTCTGTCATTGGTGATGTAATAGCTTTCATTAGCACTGTTGCTTGAATAGAGGGTGAAATAAATGTGAATAAAGTATTGTCAAACACATAAAAAGAGGCTCCTGTTGTCTTTCCTATACAATGTGATGGTTTTCAGTGATTGTCCATACTGTGGAACAATTGGATCTTAGTTATCAACAGTGCTCGAGCAGAGACGCCATAATGTGTTGCACACTGTGGACCTATATTGAATACAATCAATCAATAAGAATTCTTATTGACCTTTTCTGCTTAGTCTTCCTAACTTATGGCCAGTAACGTCTCAGGTTTTAGGCTCATGATAAGATTCATCAAGATCCTAGTATTTTGTTCCCTCTTTACAGTAATAATTTCGAAGATTTTCATTTACATGAATGTCTGTTAATCACTATCTATCGCCGAATGAGGTGACACAACTAAAAACTAATGTTTTGTGATGTTATGCCCTGGTACTGAAATATATTATATTCCATTTCAGCTGTATTTTTTATTATTTGAATAACAAACAAATAGACATTAACTTTATACTTGAAAATGTGATCCATGACTTGTGTCTTTAAGCTAAAGTCTAATAGCATGGACAACCTAAAGTCTTTCCTATGAACCAGATTGTGTAAAGGGCATTCCTTACATTGTTCCCATGTAATCAGCTCAAATGTAAAATGTAAATAAGGTACAGAAAAGTCCCAGGATCTAAAAGACAAGGGCAACTCTATTTTCTGACATTTCATAAAGGAAATTTTGAGTGGATTAATCGAGAAAGTAATGAAAATAACTGTTAACTGCAGCCATAACAGCCTCAATGAAGGTTGGACTTATTGATAGATAGATAGATAGATAGATAGATAGATAGATAGATAGATAGATAGATAGATAGATAGTAACTTCATTGATCCCGAGGGAAATTCAAGTTTCCAGCATCACAGTTCCATAGTGCAAACATATTAGTAAAAATGTCACAGGTAAGTAGTACACATGTTAGTAAAAACGTCACAGGTGAGTAGTGAGTAGTACACATATTAGTAAAAACGACACAAGTAGTAACAAGACACATGTAAGTAATACAGAGTATAAAACAAAATATGCAATGTGCAGAAGAACTGTTAAAGATGAATATAGTGCAGGGTAAACAACTGAGATACAGGACTATTTAAAGGAAAAGTGAATGTAGTGCAGAAAGTGATATAGTGCTGGATAATAAAATATATAGGAGATATAGATATTAAGAAATGTCAGATATGGAATATAATGCAGGATAAGAACTGAGGAAGAGAAGTTATTTTGTAGTGTGCGGAATGAAAGTGTCTCAGTGTATTAAAGTGCACTGTGTGCATTATCTGTCCTGCAGATTGTTGTATTATTGTTGTATTAGACTGCAATACTTTTACTTTGTGTACCTAATAAACTAATAACTGTGTGTATGTGTTTAAAAAGCTGCATAGTGTAATGAAAAACACTTTGTTTACATTGTAGTTCCTTGAAAATGGCCACTGTTGTAAGGAGTTAACCGACAGTTTAGCTTCTTGTTCCTTTTTACCACTTCACTGCAGCTACACTTCCTTCATTTCATCACTGGATTAGCCTTTTAAATCGAAGCTAACTTATAGCACTTAGCAACATTCTTAAATCGAATTCAATAACACTATTGACAATACAATGTAGCGAATGAGGCTTCTAGAACACCCAAGCTGTAACACATATTAATTTACATCTAGGACAACATTAGTAAACAGTGCTACATGCTAGCAGTGGTCATGAGATCCTCTCTTCCGGGCTATGAAGTTTTGAATGACATCTGATTCTTCCACCCAGGCTAAGTGCTGTGCTGGCTCACTTTACGTGTACAAAAAAGAAAGCTTCTAGTCCCTTTAAGTTCACATTAGGTTTAGTATTCAGTGATTCCTGTTCGTGGTGTATTTCAATTATAATGTTCGCTTCAAATAAACTCACCCGGTCGGTCATCTTTGTGTGTTTTTTTTTACTCCTGTTCAAGTGCAATTCAGCATAAACGCACTGCTGACAGAACAACTGCAAAAAAAATGAGAAAGTGACGTAGGAAGAGGCGGGATCTAACGACGTAGGATGATGTCATCACGCACACATGCGTAGAGAAGTGAGAGTGATGGCCAGCCAGCCAGCAGGGCTATTTCTGGGGTCCTGTATGCAGTCTTATTATTTATTTATTTATTTATTTTATTGGTTTAAAAGGACTGTGTGCACAGACATTAATTGTTTACATAGAAACAAAAAGATGGGTGTACCAGATTTAGCAGGGAAGCTAATTTCCATCTGTAGTCCTAAACACAAAAGCTAGAATGTTCACCAATAAAAGCTACAGGTAGTCACAAAAAACGATAACATTCTGCAGTGAAGTCACTCAAGCTACATTTTGAAGGCGCTTACGGTGGCATATACTCAAATAAATAGTCTGGTGTTCTTTCGCGTGTCAATATGGTAGCGTGGCCGAGTGGTCTAAGGCGCTGGATTTAGGCTCCAGTCATTTCGATGGCGTGGGTTCGAATCCCACCGCTGCCAGTATCTTTTGGTTTTGCTTTATGGTTTTTTCATTTAATAACAGCGATCAATAACCAATATCAGGCACACAACCGAGAATAGAAGATAGGGAAAACAGAAACACTGTTGTCAGCTTCTGCCTAAAGTCACTACATAGCAGGGACCGATTCACCAGTGCTATCTTGTGGCTATATATGGTTACTGCATTGTAAAGCCCCTTCTCTCTATCATGACTAAATTAGAATAAGAAGTACAAAAAATAATTAAAAGGTGGTGAATTCTCCCTTTAAGCTTATTTAGAGTACCCTCATTGCTAAAAATGGGGTGGACAAAATATTAGAAACACCTCTCAGTATGATGAAGCATTGAATAAACACCTCACTAAAACACTGAAATGCAAAAAAAGTACATTCTTGATATAGTAAACAGTAGCTTGACAAAAAAAAATGTAACTCAAAGTCCACTTACTACCATTATTGCTCTACTCCATCAGCTGAGGAAGACAATTGAGATGCGGTTGACAGCTCCGGAAAAGGCGATTAATCGTTTGTCACTTATTTTAAAGCAAAAATGCCAATAATTTATTGGCTCCAGCTTCTTTTACATGAATAGGCTATTTATTGTTTTTATTAGCCTTCTGTGACATTAAACTGATTATTTTTGGATAAAACAAAGACAAAAAAACCTCAGTAACCAAAACTGTTCTTACTTTAGTAGAGAAAATATTGCTCATAGTAAGGGGTTGAGATTAAGAAAAACGTTTTTAAGGGCCTTATTAAAAACAAATACCTAAAGACATGTGATATGCTGCTCGCATTCAGAAAATATTCCTATTAAACAAAGTGGAGCAGGGGTGCCCGATTCCTTGTCGTCTCTCTACTGTGTCTCTCTAATAAAATATACCCCACAAAATACATTAAAAAAAGGTAACAAGCTTTTACAAGAGACGATGGTTCATTAAATTTAATAAGAATTACAAAAAAATGAATTGATTGAAATGAAATACTGATATAAAGATATCTCAAGTGACTCCAGTTGTAAAGTATTTGTCCCGTCCTTCATTCTGTTGCTAGATTAGTCTGTGTACATTTTCAATGATCAGTCATAGTGATTAGACTACACATCGTGGGAAGCACCAGGTTTCACTGGGCTCTGACTTTTTCCTCCAAGAACTGAGAAGCCACAAATTGCATTTTCTGAATGGCCAGCTGGGTGTCTTCAGGGGAAATCCCAAGATGCCACACAGCCCGTACTGAATTTCCAAAATGGGGGTACATGAGAACTTGTATCCCCTGTCCCAGTGCTGCCTCCTCTCCCTCCCCAACCTGACCCATACGGGCGCAGAACTCAGAGGGGCTTAAACTGGACTCCTGTAGACGGAAACGCAGGATGTTTGTCTCCACGGCGGCCATGTCTACAGCGAACAGAGGAGCGTCACAGTCGAGCAGAGCTGAGGAAAAGAGAAGAAGTAGTTACTACACGGCTTCCTGTCAGCTACAGAATTGAAGATAAGATGCCTGTAATCAATACATGGAGTGGAACCAAAATACATTACAGACATGGTTAAAAATGAATGAATAAATTAATTTTGAATCGGTATGATTCATGCTGGAATACATAAAATAAACAATGTTGTTATGACGTTATAATAATTTCAGGTGATTATACACAAATGAAAACATAGATATTAATATTATATTTCTGCTAACAGATCCCCTGAAATGTTACACAATGTTCCTTAAATGATATTATTTTCATAGACAGAAATATGAGCTGCTCACCTTCAGCAAAGGTTTTTGCATTGCGGTGATCCTCCTCCAGTCTTTCTACCATCTCCAGTAAAGACAGTTTTCCAGCTGCTGCCAGTATACCAGCCTGCCTCATCCCCCCACCGAGAGCTTTACGGCACCGCACTGCCCGGGATATGAAGTCTTGGGGTCCAGCCAGCATGGTTCCCACGGGGGAACCCAAACCCTGTTACACACCGTAATGTGCATTTGACTTTGAGAAGTTTTACTTTGGGTTAAGGTCCATTCTGTGTGTGTGTTTGCAGTCCCACCTTGGAGAGGCACACACTGACGGTGTGTGTGTGCTGCAGTATGGTGGATGGAGGCACCCCCTGGGCCACAGCGGCGTTCATCACCCTGGCTCCATCCATGTGGACTGCCAGACCATACCTATCTGCCAAAGCACGCACCTTGGAGACAGAAACACAAACCTGTGAGAGCTGCTGCATCCTCCATTCAAGTGAATCACAGCTACTTTCCCATGTTGACATACAAGTTTTATTAGTATGATCTTGGAAAACAAATCTCCACACACACCTCCTGCAGGAATGTCAGCGGCAGCACACGCCCTCCCTGTATGTTGTGTGTGTTCTCCACACATATGAGGCGTGAGCGGGGGAAGTGGGGGTCGGGGTAACCGTGGCGGATCTTCGATTCCAGCTGCTCCAAGTCAAATGATCCATCGGGGAGGGTGGTCACCGTGGTGGGGTGGACACCAGCCAGCTGTGTCAACACACAAACACACACTGAATGATGAATGCACTGAGTTGCAGTGGGCCTGACCACAGGTGTCTGCTGCTCAGGTACACTCACCTGTGCGCTCCCTCCTTGCTCATAGACGTGTAAATGGGACAGATCGCCCACAATCATCTCGTCGCCCCGCTCCCTGCAGTGCACCATCACTGCAAAATGAAACGTGTGCACATTTACGACCATTATGACCTTATAAAAGTGGATTCAGTCTCTGCCAATAAAAGCTCACCTGCGATAAGATTACTCATGGTTCCAGAGGGAACGAACAGTGCGGCCTCCATCCCGAACATATCAGCTGCTATTGTCTGTAACTCTGCAGAAATTTGTCAAATATTGCAAGATTTAGGTAGTATTTCACAAGTAAAGATGCATGTGTGCATGCATTCATATTGAACCACCATATACAGTAAAAAAAATAATAATATATATATACAAAAACATATTATTGTATTCTGATTCTAAATAATTATCTATCAAGCTATTTCATTATATCTACTCCAGTCTTTGATTTAGTTAAAACTACTTTTTAAAGGTGCTATTGATAACATTCAACCACTAGATGTTGCATTCTTCCTCCCCCATTCCATTGCATTTACTTCACAACAAGTCGTTGCCAGACACTTACTGTCAATCTCAGCCATTTATTTCTTTTTTTCCACACTACCTGAAGACCCAGAGATACCATGTGATACCAACGTTGTTTTACTATTGGCTCACAAGCCTTGTTATAAGTTAGAATAAAAAATCAGATATCTTCCACAGAGATAAACAAAACATTTATTTTGGACCAGCCAACATTTAAAAATTATTAATTCACAATCATAATAATTTAATACATATTTTTTTTCAAGAAAAGCCATACTGTTATTCTGCACTTTTCTAAAAGCTCTGTGGCTGTAGCCTATTATTTTTTTTTAAATATTTGACTATATAAAATTGTTATCAATAAGACCTTTAAGTATTTATAAATCAGGCTCCTGATTCGGTCTCTCCATCTTCGGCTCTAACCGTTAACACTCGGGTCTTCTCTCATCACGTCATCTCCGACCTCGGCCTCCGCCATGGCCTGCCTCATCGCCGGCCCCGGCTTGGTCACCGTGTCGCTGCGGAGGTCCACCACCCGGCCGTGGGCCGCCCCGCCCGGTACCGGGTGCCTGGGTTTCCCGGTGTTGTAGTATCCCCGCGCACTGAGCGGTTTGCTCGAGGCGACGACACCGTGGTGCAAACATTTCAACAAAACTCTGCAGGGAAACGTCTTCAGAGACATGATGCTGCTCTTACAACCATGTTCAGGAGGTGTTTGTGTATTGAACTTTGAATCGTTCTTGTTGTAATCGACAATCATTGACTGCAAGGAAAGTTAATGGATCACCGATCAGCCCATCAGTGTGCACAGAGCAGTGTGGACCACAAGGTGGCAACGTTATTCCAATAAAGCTAATTATAATGCATATGAACTCAAATAGCAAATTGCTCTGATGTAAATCTGGATAATTAATTGAAACTGCAACTCTTGTTATTTAAAAACTGGAGCCTTCTTTTTTTTCTTTTTTTTTTCAACATATTTTTATTATTTTCAGAACAGGAGGCTCACAGCAATGTTATACAGTCCCCCCCCCCCAAAAACAAACAAAAAATAAATAAACATAAATTAATTATAAAAAACAGATGGAAAAGGACATTTGACACAAAATAACATACAGTGGTTAAATGTGACTGTAAAAATAAATATAAAAGAAAAGACAACAATAGGAATAGCAGATAATATCTCATAGAGTAAAGTATATTGTCCTCAGACTCTCATGAATGGTAAAAGGTGATCATATAAATATATTTTATGTTTTACGTGGCACTAGGCATAATTAGCTTCCACCCTGAAGGGTATTGGCCTTTCAACAGAGTGTGTTTGAGCTCTGACGGTAGAACTGGAGCCTTCTTGGTAACATAATCCAGGGAATTATATTCCGTTCATTTACATATTCTCATTTCTTTCATTTACAGATTGTAATCAAAATAACACTACAGTCTAATTCAATCCATTACAACAGACCTGCAATCTCAGTTTTATTTGTCACATGTAGGTTAACAAAAGGTCAACGGTACAATGAAATGTATAGGATGAGAGAACAGCTCAGCAATAAAAGCAATAGTCACATAAAATAAGATAAAATGACAATAATAAGATAGAATAACATTAATAAAATAGAAAGATTGATAAGATAAAATGATGATTATAAGTCTATAATAAATCCAGTCTTTGGGAAAGACTGACCTATAAGACCATGTGACCTCTTTAAATGACCAACAGTCCAAAAACCCAAAGATATTTAGTTTACTGTGATATAAAACACAGATAAACAGAGACATTTGAGAACCTGAAACCATCAACTGTTTGGCTTTTAACAATAATGACAAACTAACAACTTTATTGATTAATTTTTGATCAAAATAGTTGCCGATTCATTTCCTTTACTTATTTGAAGCGTGGGTGTGCTTGCACAGAAAACAGTGGTAAGAATCTTTTCTTATAGTGTTAAATAATGAACATATTCATATTCACATAGACCATAGATCATCTCACACTATTACAATGGCCCTCTGAATTTTCCCTTAAAATATTCTCAGACACATTCCTCTACTTTTACACAATTATCTTCAGTCAGAATACGTCATGTTTTATGTAGTAAGTTTAACTCTCATCGTGTCCTGCATTAATCCACCCCATGAGTGAGGCATGCATGTGCGTAAATGTCTCTCTGTGCCACAGTGTGTATGATGTGTTTACACTGTGTTGTGGCCTCGAGTGCTCTGAAATAACTGTGACACCCTCAGATTCTTCAGGGGTCGCAAACCTGCTTTTGGCTTGACCTTTATCCCTACACTGAGCTGTAAAGCTAATTCCACCTCGCTGTCATCCATCATCCATTTATCTTATTCTGGAGAGCGAGAAAGGAGGTGAAAGCACTCTTACACAAACTAGGGCTGTCAATCCATTAAAATATATAATCACGATTAATCTTAAAGGGAGATTTGTCAAGTATTTAATACTCTTATCAACATGGGAGTGGACAAATATGCTGCTTTATGCAAATGTATGTATATATTTATTATTGGAAATCAATTAACAACACAGAACAATGACAGATATTGTCCAGAAACCCTCACAGGTACTGCATTTAGAATAAAAAATATGCTCAAATCATAACATGGCAAACTGCAGCCCAACAGGCAACAACAGCTGTCAGTGTGTCAGTTTGCTGACTTGACTATGAATTGCCCCAAACTGCATGTGATTATCATAAAGTGGGCATGTCTGTGAAGGGGAGACTCGTGGGTACCCATAGAACCCATTTTCATTCACATATGTGGAGGTCAGAGGTCAAGGGACCCCTTTGAAAATGGCTATGACAGTTTTTCCTCGCCAAAATTTTGCTTAATGTTGGAGCGTTATTTAGTCTTCTTAAACCAATGGATTCTTTAGGTTTTCTAGTTTCATATGATACCAGTATCTTTACTCTAGCTTTAAAACTGAGCCTGCTACAACCTCCGAAAGATCGAATTGCGTTAACGCGTTAACTTTGACAGCCTTAACACAAACACATGACATGATGGGCCCAAACTGAACTGGTTATATCCAGCTCTATCCTCTATTTTTATCAGCTGCCTGGTGTCTCTAGGACTAAGTCAATATTTAGAGGTGAAGACTTGTGGGAATTTATCTGCTGTGGGCTGAGATTAGGCTACGAGGGAGGTGCACTCATTACAAAACAACCCCCTCCTCCCTCTCACTTTTTCTTTCTGACCCACTAACACTACATTCAAATCTCCCTCCCCTCACACACACACACACACACACACACACACACACACACACACACACACACACACACACACTTCCCCCTCGCATGCATACTCATGCTGTCTTGTCTGATGTTAATCACCCGATAAAAGTCCCAGTGTGTGTTATCAGGACCGCATCGTACTGTAGTTAAAGTTGATATTGCCAGTAACAGAGCCGGCTTTTATGAGCCATAACAAGTCGTCATTAAAAGTCATTAGCAAACATCAGCGTCGTAAAAAAGGCCACAGTCGGTCTCGAGAGCCCCACAAGAGCCGTGAACGGAGAGAGATAAAGATGCATCTGTAAGCAACGCAGAGCAGCGATGTGGGATGTAGCTGTGATGAGGAGGAGAAAGTGGGAGACGACGTCCTGGGAAGGAGTTTTTTTCCGGGATCACTGTTGGCTTCTGTAACCTCACACTTTTGTCTGTTTTGTTTCTCTCAAATGCCTCCCAGCATTCCTTGCCTGTGTGCGTTGAGAGCGGTGTTTTGGAGAAAATATTGAATTAGAGAAAAAAAAAAAGAGGCAGAGAGGGAGAAATGAAGGAGAGGGAGAAATATTGACTCCTTCTGGGAAGGAGCGAGACGGCAACGCCTTTCCAATAACCATAAACCCACTGGGCTGAAAATAGACGGGCCGAATGAATAAACGAATGTGTTCATCCCACATGAGCTCTTCTCTTTCACAGAAGGAGGGGAATGGAGGTGACCCCCCCCCCCCCTCTTCTCTCTCTCTCTCTCTCTCTCTCCTCTTTCACTGAGGCCATCATTTCTTCACCATGACGAGAGATATTAACCGGAACAAAACAGGTGTTTATGGGAAGCCTTCCCTCAAATGAGGTTTCTCATACACACACCGAAGACGCACACACATACACACACACACACACACACACACACACACACACACACACACACACACTTCCCTCTGAGTGTAAAGGTGTCGACATCAGTGCCTGCGAAACAAGAGTAACATCTGTTTCACATTTCACACTATCCCCCCCCCACTTCATATGTCATGGGCCATGTGGACATGCTTTACTACACACACACACACACACACACACACACACACACACACACACACACACACACACACACACACACACACACACACACACACACACATTGCTCTTAAGATACAGGGAAGGCTAAATTCCTTCTTTTCATTTTTTACGAAGCAGAATCGGCGTAGTTAACGTTTGTGACATGTTTTCCGTACTTATGTTACGTTGTTTCCGTTATTTATTTTACTTAGTTTCCGTATTTATTTTAAGCCCAACCACGACGTTTTTCCTAAACCTAACTTAGTGGTTTAGTTGCCTAATCCTAAGTGAGTGGTTGTGTTGCCCCCCTGCTGTTACTGCACGTTAATACACACGTGTAATATTCATGCCTCAAGCGCTAATAACAAAACGTGGTGTTATTACAAAATATGTTGTTGCAAGTCTCAAGAACATCAGTGTGGTGGAGCACTGATGTCGGGCGATAACGCCTGGCTTACAGACAAAGCTACAGTTCATCCCCAAAGTGTTTGACGGGGTTGAGGTCAGAGAGCCAGTCCAGTTCTCCCACATCAATCTCGGAAACCCTTTCTTTACGGACCTCACTGTGTACAATGTGGGCATTGTCGTGTTGAAACAGGAAAGCGCCTTCCCCCCCCTAAACTGTTGCAACAAAGATGGAAGCTCACTCTTAAGCAGGGCTGCCCAAAGTAGGACCCATAGTAGGCCCGCCATCAGGCTCGATTTGACCCACCAGATGTTAGCGAATTGTTTTTAAATTAAAAAGCCAGCGATCCTGACCGGCTTTACTGTCTTTCAGAGGCTGTAACAGGCTCAGTTTTAGAGTTAATGAAGATATCACGTGAAACAGTCTTTGTGCACTTCTGCTCTAAAGTATCACTGTGTGCTGCAGCGTTAAGAGTCCCCTTCATTGGACACCAAACCATGAAACCCAAGCATGCGTCCACGTCATTTAGTTTTGGTTGTGTTTACAGAGTTTTGAGATATACTTGTCTCCACCCAGGGCTGGCTCTAGCCCTTTTGGTGTCTCCACCCCGATTCTATGGAAGTCAATGGAATTTCATTATAATGGACCTCTGAGTATTGAAAAATGACATTTGAAAAATCACTTCACTTACCGTTTTCATTGGAACCACTTTCTACCAAATAAATAGTCCCAATGAAACCAGATGGATCATAGTAATCAGAAAATTGCCTCTAGAAAGACACAAAGGATTTTAAAATGCTTTGAGTGCTCAAACTAAATTCACTTCCATCGAAGCCTCAGAACATCTGCGCATTAATTATCTCCCACTTGTGGTTTATGAAAACTTTTTTTGGGTGAACTGTCCCTTTAAGCTCTGTGGTGAAGGTAGTTATTGTATGACAGTATGAGGCAGGGTTAACCAGACCATCAAGATTACCCGCTGTAGTAATCAACGGCAACCACTATCGCCTCATTCATCTCACCCTTCATTCATCCACTGACTTCTCCTCTCTCAGTCATTCTGTTCATTCAGCTGTAATTATAGACCATCACCCGCATGTACAATTTCACTTCCGAGAACAGTCGCATCTCTCTTTTTTCTACCTCCTTTCTCCTCCATTCATTTACCAGACCTTCAGTTCACCCCTCGCAGCGTTTCTGTCACCCTCCTGACCCTCTTTTCACTCCTCCTCCTCCTCCTCTTCTTCATCCTTTCCCACAATGCCCACTCCTCTCCCTCTCTCTCCATCTCTCTCTCTCTCTCTCTCTCTCTCTCTCTCTCTCTCTCTCTCTCTCTCTCTCTGGGAAGTCATGTGACTTCTCTGAAGCTGAGCCCTATAAACCAGCAGTACTTGGGGGGCTCAGTGTCTATACTGCTCTCTGATTGGCTCCTGCATTCAGATGCTGTTTGGCACACACACACACACACACACACGCACACAGCGGACCCCCTGTTTCCTTCTTTCATGAGCAATCCTTCACATTACAAAAACAGGAGATGGTGTTTATGTGTCCACCTATTGCAGGGAATGGAGTATTTGAATAGAGCAATGATTAGTCTTTAATGAGCGGGCTGTTCTCACAATCACTTAAGTATGCAAACACATACTCACTGAGGCTGAGAAGTGCCATTTGTTTTTATTATGGGGGGGGTTTGTGCTCTGGCAGGTCAACAGCTGAAAGGACTCGGTGCAGCATTGAGGCCGGTTTAATCCAATCGGATCCATGTTGAGACGAAACAGAGCCAGTTATTGGCAGAAAAGCGCCGCTGTTCGCAAAATGTCCAGTTTTGGATTGACGGCTTCTGTCGGTTTTAATTTGCTATGAAAACCTTTTTCAAATCGAGTGGAACAAAACCCAGAAATCTGTTATGGTTTAAAGATTTTTATCTGACTCTGATCAGCTGGTGCTGCACATGTAGCTTCAGGGAGTCGGTTAATGATTTTATCCAACGTGGAAACCACAATGGAAGAGTATTGATAAAGAGACGCCAAAGGGCAGCGGAGCCTCTTTGATGTTTGTCGCCTCTTTATTATGTAACTGACTCACAGCCAGAGAACAACACCCTCCCACACATTTTTCCTACTGGTGTAGTAAAGTTGACTTAGATAGACAGGGTTTCTGTTTACTGTGCTGACAGGTAAACAGAAGAGGGAAGTACAGGTGCTTTAACAATTGAGTATTTACTTATCAAAAAGCGCTGTATAAAGGCAGCCGTTGATGAATGAATGAATGAAATTATGTTCAGACATTCATGGTCCCCAGAGGATGAATCCTACTGATTTTGTTGCCTAAACCTAACCGCCGACATCAGGTGACCATAGTTTTGTTGCGTGCCGTACAAATGACACATGAAAAGATGCGTCCTCATTAACGTGGAATGTCCGTGCAATGTCATGCTATTTATACGCCTTCCCGTGAGACCGGGTAGCTTTCCTTCTTACCTCAATTGTTTCGCGTCTTTGCTTCATTTCTTTCCTTCTGTCGTTTGTTTTGTTGTTTGTTTCTCTTTCTGTCTTTCTTTTGTCAGCTGATCTTAGCAAAACAAAGCACACACAATCTTTTCCAGGTCCTGATACTGATGATAATGTGGTGCTGATGTGCCAAAAGATTAAGTGTTTTGTTATTTGTGAAACCTAAACTAAAGTATAACTTCACAAGATGCTCCACAGTCCTCATTTCCACACAGGCGGCATGCTGCACTATTTCCCCTCTAAAATAACACGTAAAATTACTACTTTATAATATTATGACTTTATTCTCGTAATACTACGACTTTTTTCTCTTAAACTTATGACTTTATTCTCATAATATTATGACTTTTTTTCTCGTAAACTTATGACTTTATTCTTGTAATATTACGATTTTTTTCTCGTAAAGCTATGACTTTATTCTCGTAATATTATGACTTTATTCTCGAAATCGCAGATTTATTTTTTTTCTCCTCAATGTGGCCCTAATACTCCGTCGTACTCATGGGCGTTGCCAATCATTCGTGACCTAAAAACCCCTTACTCACCACATATGTATGTGCATATGCTAGCGCTCTTACGCACCAGTGTGTGTCTGCTGCAGTCTCAAGTTCAAATACGATGCAGTCCTGCTTGTTTGCTGGCCGAGGGGACACAGTGACACCTGAGAGTGTTGGAGGGTTTGGTCCGAGGCCATGCCGTTACAGTAAGCCATTTGGCATCTCCGCCGCTACGCTCGCACAGCTGTGAATGGAGAGCAAAAACAGCAGCAGAAATCCACCTCCTGTAAAACAATGCGACCGTGTCTACCACCACATAACTGCCTTTTACAACCTGTTTTGTACATTTCAGGTCATCCCAGGTCTTTGTTCTTCCAGCCAGTAACAGCAGAGGCACACCCATCCGCTAGGCTGTCCAGGTGTTACGGGAAAATCATTTCAGTGATGATTTGAGTTAGTCACAATGAGTCTCAAGTGCTGCAGAGTGTGTGAGTGTAAGGGGGGGATGGTGGTGTAGTCAGCTTAGAAAAATATTGTGGTTTGAATGTGTCACAATGAGCTGGTCAGTGAGTGCAGGTCAAGACTGTCTTTACAGGCTCGTGCACACACACACACACACACACACACACATAAATACATACATGCAGACGTTTTTGAGTGCTATCTGTATGCGTCCCATATGGTTTTTATTGATCCGTGTCCCTGTTATACCCCTCCTGCTCCCTCTCTTTCTCTCTGTGCGCTGATGGTGGAGGAATGATGGAATGCTGGAGGGTAAATCTCTGGTTTCCTGGAAGCTGGTCTGGCTTTATCAGAAGCGGCTGTGACAATACTGGAGCTGATGGGCCAACCAAACGTCTTTCCTATAAGCGCAGATCAGCCAACAAAAAGCCTTCCTGGAAGGAATAATCAGCAAACCGGAGCTCGTTCCTGGAAGACCACTGTGGGTTGCTCGTTGCAGGGTATACTCCTAACTCAGTAATATTCTTTCAACCTTCTAGGCTTCACACCGTTGACATTGGCAAGAAGTCAAACGTGAAATGAAACTGTCATTAACACATAGATTTGAATCAGACTGCAAGAATGTTATCAGTTTGAAAACATTCGTCCTCGTTGCTCAACTTGCTTCCTCATCTTGAAGCTATGAGGGGACAAACCTTAGTGTGAATGTTTTGATTGTTGAAAAGACTCCAAGCCGAGCTCAGTTGTTTCTGGGTGTTGTGCTTGGCCAGGGGACACTGTTGACAACTGTTGAGCAGCAAGTCATTACCCGAAAAAATGAATCACGGTGGAAAGACTTTCTATGAGTGTGTGAGATTCACGAGAGGAGCGAAGAAGTCAGGATACAGGCAAAAATATTCCAGCCCCGCTAACCAGGCAACTATGGGGAACATAAAATGAGTCATAGTGAGCTGAGCTGGCTTATTTAGACAATGTGTGTTTGTGTGTAAAACTGGATTATTCTGGTTGGATTTTGGGAAGAAGGCTCACTCATTTCTGTTTGTCTCTTCAACTACGTCATTATTGTCTATAATTGCTCAGTCTTTCTCCCATAAACAAACTGTGTCACACACACACACACACACAAACACACACACACAAACACACACACACACACACACACACACACACACACACAAGCGTACAAACAGCGACTTTCGACACACATATTTTCCTGTAAGTGTCATAGCAAAAATAAGGAACTATGAAGCAGAGCTTTTGAATCATTGTAATTACCTGCACTGAGGTAAGCTGTGAAAACAGTTGTTAAACATTGCACTTCCACAGAGCTCTGTGGCTGGCTTGTATCCAGATAGTTGCGGACTCAGGCTGTCTGAGGGGCAGGGCCCAAAAAAAATAAAAAGGGCACCAGCTGCATGTGGTGGGGCACCAACGCTCAGAAAGTTTTCTAGCATGTAGAGCAGGCCTACATGGCACTGCATCGCATCTTCTCAATTTTAAAGCCATTCTAGAGGGAACTTTATTGTGTTTTCTCCACTTAAGGGCACCCTCGAAGGCACTGCCTCTCGTTTTCTCTACTGGAAGGGAACTGCATCATGTTTTCTCCATTTGGAAGGGCACCGTAGAGGGCACTGCATCACGTTTTCTCTACTGGAAGGGCACCCTAGAGGGCAATGCATCACATTTTCTCTACTGGAAGGGCACACTAGAGGGCACTGTATCATGTTTTCTCCACTGGAAGGGCACCCTAGAGGGCACTTTATCATGTTTTCTCCATTTAAGGGCATCTTAGAGGGTACTGCATCACGTTTTCTCTACTGGAAGGGCACCCTAGAGGATACTGCATCACGTTTTCTCTACTGGAAGGGCACCATAGAGGGCACTACATCACATTTTCTCTACTGGAACGGCACACTAGAGGGCACTGTATCATGTTTTCTCCACTGGAAGGGCACCCTAGAGGGCACTTTATCATGTTTTCTCCATTTAAGGGCATCTTAGAGGGTACTGCATCACGTTTTCTCTACTGGAAGGGCACCCTAGAGGATACTGCATCACGTTTTCTCTACTGGAAGGGCACCATAGAGGGCACTGCATCACATTTTCTCTACTGGAAGAGCACCCTAGAGGGCACTGCATCACGTTTTCTCTACTAGAAAGGCACCCTAGATGGCACTTTATCATGTTTTCTCCACTTAAGGGCATCCTGGAGAGCACTGTATCATGTTATCTACCATAGGGGCATCCAAAACCGTCAACAATCAACTTTCACGTCACATTTCTGAGCTGAACTCGATGCTCTTTCTGCATCATTTTGCTTTTTTTTATTCTAGTCTCTTCAGGTGGAGTCCCCCATCTCTCTCTCTCTCTCCCTCACACACACACACACACACACACACACACACACACACACACACATACTCACTCACACACATAGACTCACACAAAGACACCTCATTCGCTCTTTCTCGTACACACACACACACTATCACCAGTCAAGCCGTAAAAACTCAACTCAATTAAAGTGCCTCATTTCCTGGAAGCCAGCCTCAGACAGAACACTAGGTATGCAGGGAATGGGAACTGTGTGTAGGTGTGTGTGTGTGTGTGTGTGTGTGTGTGTGTGTGTGTGTGTGTGTGTGGCATATAGAAATGAAGAAACTCACCTCCTGCTTAATTTTACCAACAGCAACCTACACACACACATACACACTGTGCAGTGGCTGCACACTAAAACCACAGACCGTCATAAATCTCCTCCACGTGGACCCTTTCACCTATCTGACCCCACACACACACACACACACACACACACACACATATATATCCACACACACACACACTCTCTAGAGGACACCATCCTCACTCAGCCCCTCAGGCAGGATGTATAAAACCCGGCTGCATTCCTTTCCAGTTAGGTCCAGCCCAAAGTGAGCTCTCCACACAGTAACTGCTGTGTCAAAGTGTGCGTGTGTGTGTGTGTGTGTGTGTGTGTGTGTAACTGCATGCTTCTGGGAATCCCTTTGTTACTGTGTGTTGTGTACATCTGCAGGGCATGTCTGACAAAATCGAGCCCACGCCCCTTCCTATACGTTCTCTGGAATTTACCCACAATGCTCTATAGTGAAGAAAACAAGAAGTGATGATTGCAGTGATTTTAACCCTATGATGAACGTGTAGCGGCGGCGCGGCTCTTTTAAAAGCCTGCCGACTGAATAAACAGCGCTTTGTTTAACTAGGATATCCCATTCGTCAGGTAATAATCTGGCTGTGGGGCCGGGCATTGCTGGAATACAGACTGCCTTAACAATACATTACGGTAAGTTAGAGCGGTCAATATTGACTCAGTGAAGTAAGAGAGAGGAAAGAGAAACAAACACACAGGGCAATGCATTGACTTTTGTAAAAATAGTGCTCTTTAATATAAATTATTGAAATATTTTAGAAATATAAATATGTGCAACGTTTCCTTTTCATTTATTTTTTTTTTCCTTGTAATGCTTTGTCATTTCAGATATTACAGCTTGTATTTTGCCAGACTAGTGGCCAGCCTTTTTGCAAGAGAGTCTTTATAAAAGACAGAATGATTCACATACATGTGGTCCACTGGTGCAACACATGTAAAACAAACAAACTTGGTGTTGATGTGAGAAAATAAGACTGAGATTTGACCAAAAAAAAAAAAAGAAAAAGAGTATCACTATGGTAATATTTCAGCGCTCTTGTCTCAAGTGGCCATATGAGATCACACAGTTTAATGATGTGAAGAAGGCTACCACTCCAATATGGATCACAGGTAAGTATGAGCACTCATCAAACACAGACAAAAAATGATCAAACTTTGTTTTACAAAAGGCTTTTTGTTAAAGAATCACTTTAAGGAAGTCTTGTGTTCCCTTGACATTCAGACAAACAAAGCCAACTCCTGCTTCAGCAACTGCGTCTCCTAAAAAATTACGTTCACATACAACTAAACTGTTTTCTCAATTACGTTTAGAGGGAAATGTATTTTCTCCAGGATCACAGACTCAGTTTTAAACACGTGGTTAACGTTGTAGATTAAAACAAAACAAAATACATAACAAAAATACTTGGTTAGGTTTAGTAAAAAAAATCACGGTTTGGATTAAAATGACTACATAAGAAAATGTTGACTTTTAGTTTCACGGACAGCGGTCTCCTGGGTGAAAGTCCTCCATCCCTCCCACCAGTCCAGTGTGGACTTTCTCACTTGTTATACTCGTTATTATACTACGTAACTTTCATGGTCATGTCTAGAAGGTAACCCACAATTTGGGAAACTCTCGCAAGATGGTTAAGTTTAAGTATTGACCTTGAATAGTTAAGGTTGCACTGAAATTGCATACTAACATGCTATTTAGTACACTAAAGCAGTATATGAGATTTTCAGTATGTCCGAAACAAATAGTACGCATACTATTTCCGGTGAAATATCATAGTATGCAAACGCTGGACACTACAGCAGCATAAATATACCACAATGCAATGCGGTAGTGACGACGTTCATAACAGACGTTGACGGACGGCTCTGTAACGACAATAACTCTTTAATTTAAGTGTAAGTATCAGTTTTCTACAGGCGTAATAATAGTTTTTAAATTTAGATCAGATAGTCTCACAAATCATTGTTTGGCCACATGAGGTTGATATTGGTTACCATGGTTACGCGACTTCAGCCGGCAAGGGGGCTCTCGGGAAGTGACGACGTAAATTACAGTTCAGCGCGTCCGAAAAGAAACGTAATACTGTTTATTCGCACAAAAGTATGTTGAACGATATTGAGTATGTAATGCATACTATGCGATTTTGGACGCAGCCATTAACCTCGAACGGTTCTTTAATGGTTTCTCGATATACTACGTCACCTGCTCTACGCGTCGCGTGTTGTACTACGTCACCTGCTGCAGCCTCACGTGGACTATCATTACAAACGTATTTGTGATACGTCAAAGACAAACGAAATCTGCAACAAAATACGGTTTCACAACGTAATGGAGGAAGCAGTTTAGATGTATGGGAATGTCATTTTTAGGAGACAGGTCTGGCTTCAGTTCAGAGGTAACGATGGAAGGTAAGACGGGGGCGAGAAACCTTTCTAAAGTTACAGGGATTAAAACAGTTCATTTCCTCCTTCGTGATCGGCGATGTAAGAAGAGCAGGAGGGAGAGACACTCAAACACACCAATACACAAAAAGAAATAGAGATGATAATTGTTAAAGAACTGGTCTAAAAGACAGAATTAAGACTCAGTCAAAACTTTCTTTTTCACATCTTAGCGACCGTTTATATTTACAGGAGCAGCGTCCTGTTGAGCCCCATCATTTCCTCCACATTGATGTTTTTGTTTAGCTGTATACCAGTATGTCTCCTCCCCCTTCTCCCCTACCCTCGCCCCCTTCCCAGCTCTCCGTCCTCTTCAATTTCCCTTTCCTAATCCCATTTCCCGCTCTTCTTGCTCCTTGGTTCAATCCTTTTTCACCCCCCCCCACCTCCCAATATCTTGGATCATCATTGTCGTCATTCCCCGAGGAGCTTTTACAGTGTCGCTGACATTTTTCCAGCCAGTCTGGATAAAAATAAGTTCTGCTGTTTTGTTTGGTGTCGTGCCAGGGCTTTTGTCTCAGTAACAAGCTTTTGTCTCGGCAACAGCAGTCTGTTTTCTGTCACTGTCAAAAGGGTTGCAAAGGGAAGAAAGGCTAACGGAGGAGAACAAACGGGTGAAGATGCTAACAAAAACCTACATGCTGCTGTACCTGTGTGTGTGTTTGTGTGTGTGTGGAGCGAGCGTACATGACCACCCCTCTTCCTCGCCGCTCTGTGAGGCAACATTTGCGGGAAGCAGCAGTGGAAATGTGTGCGCCACCACAACACACAAACACTCAGACAAACAAATGCTGTACGTTCTCTGCTTCGGGCCCCTCGTCTGGACTTTGCCTTTTCTCTGTACCGCCTCCTTCCCTCACCCCCTCTGAACCTTTCCGCTCTTTGTCGTCTTTCTTTCTGTCCGCTGATCCAAAGCGTTGTAAATGTCAGGCTGACTGAGGAGAGGAGAGGTTTCTTCTTAAAACCCCACAGGGATCACTGGCGGCGTATTGATCATGTCGTCGTTAATATCGACCAATCGGGTTAATCTTCTACGAGGCTCTGCTCTGCGTCTGAGTCAGTCATAGGAAACGTTGACCTCTGACCTCTGGCTTCACTTGCCACTCACATTAGTGGTCAGTGTTTTTTGCAAGGCAGGACGGACGAGGTAATCATTGGTTACCTAAATCCTCATCCCAGACTCTAGGGAGACTCTAGGGAGACTCTAGGTAGACGGTGTCCGTCTTGAAAAACTGACCTCACATTGGCATCTAAGGCTAACTCTGGTCAGCATCCGATGGCGCGCATACTCGCGTTGAGAACTGGTCTGTGGAACCTCTGCGGTTCCTGTCAGTCATATAGGAGCGTCGTACTCCTCCAGGAAGTCTCTAAGGGTGTGCGGGAGCTGCTCGGCTCGCTCCGACCCCCCCAGATTGTTCAGGGTCCTCCTGCACATGTGCTGCAGCGAGGAGAGAGAACTGGAGAGGGGCCGCTGCAGCTCCAAGGGAATCCTCTCTCCGCTGGTGTGGATCAGATAAACGCTGCACCCCTTCTTCTCCGCCCCACAGGCCCCCTCTCTGCTCCGGCCGGCGTCCGGCCCTTTCCCCATGTAGTGCGCTATGAGTTTCAGCACGCAATCGAACTGCGGGGGCTCTTGGGTGTTTTGGGGGTCTGGCTGCAAGAAGAAGCCGCCTCCCTCGCTGTGGATGCGCAGGTTCTTGGTTCCTCGAGATGTCTGCACAGAGAGGGTGAAGAAGTGGTGGTGGTCCGAGGAGTCGCGGATCAGGAAGGTGCCGGGCGGTTCGGAGCGCAGCAGGGAGCTAGCCTCCCGGCCCCCCACAGCGCCCCAGTAAAACCCGCTCTCCTGTAGCTTACGCAATGCACGCATCACCTGAAAAAGGTAGAAAAACCTGCCGTTATTATGTGTCATCAGATGTTTTTAGACTTCAATAACACACACAGCTGTTTCTCTGACCTGCTGGTAGTGTGCATGTGAGCTGAAGGGCTTGTAGTGATGCGGGGTAAAGTTTGCACCCTGAACCCTGCCCTCCGGAGGGGTCACGCTGCTCATGGCGAGGGGGTTGCGTACGCCGAAGGCTACCATGGCGCCATGGCCCCCTGCCTCTGCCCGCTGGTCGAGAGGCAGGGGGCCCAGGACAGGAACGCCGAGGTGGACAGGTGGGAAGGAGTTTGGGTGAATGGGGGAGGAAGGAGAGGGGGAGGTGGGTGAGGGTGGCGGGGTCACACACCGGGTCCAGGGCCCCGGGGCAGAGGAGTCTGATGCATCCAGAGAGGGGCTGGGAGAGAGCACCTAAACACAGCTGGAGACAGGGAGCACACATGATCATCTATATATGAAACTTCATGCACATAAATAAACGGCCACACTGGAGCTCAAACACATTAAATGCAGTTATGGCGACTCTGACAAATGCATAAGGCAAGACCGGGCAGGCAGGTTATATTTAGTTTAAATGAATGCTCGCTTACTCGCTGCTGCTGCTGCTGCTGCACTGTGCAGCCAGACAGCAACTGGATCCTGATTGCTTTCAATTGTCTTCGATCGGGCGTACCGCAACAAGGGATTTCAGAAACGGGGTCACTGTGAAAGAGTCCGGCGCGCTTTTTTTCGCCCCCTCTTTCACTAAATGACTCCTTATTCCCTGCTCGGCCGCGCCACAGAGGCCCCATTCTCCGGTTTCACTGGGACTAAAAAGGTGTCCCGTCTAGTCGGGTTTGCTCTGAATCCCCTAGAGGGAAATTAAAGAGCGGACAGTGCGGGAAGCAGGAGGCGCCATAACGGTTCAGAACCGCTACAGAGCCGCTGCTATGGAGGTCTGCTATTCACAATAATGCAAAACCCCCAAAAAATCCCCACTGGCTGCACTGCACCAAGCAGAATGTAAAGCAGCAGCCGTGCGTAAACGTCTCTTTTGTGCGTAAACGTCTCTTCTGTGCGTAAACGCTTCCATCTCTCTGTGAACTTACCTTGCGGATCTGTTCAGCCCCGCACCGCAGCCGCTCGTCGCCAATAAAGGAAAAGCAATGCAAACTACCCGAGAGTAGTGCTAAATGAATTATTAACTCAGGCATTAAAATCCAAAAATAAAAAGTATCCAAAAAGTGTTTGGGTTTTTTTTTCTCTGCCCTGAGCGGAGGAATGTGTTCTGCGGCGATCCGCGCCGCGTCCGTCCGTGTGTGGAGGAAGGTTACTGGAGGTTGTTTCCAGTGAGTAAAGCCGATGTTCGTAAGGCTCCGCCTCCTCCGTTCAGAGCTTCTTTCCAGTAAACACACGCACGCTTGCGCGCACACACGCACGCACGCTCGCAAGGGGGGGGGGGGGGGAGAGCACACGCTCGCGCTCTCCACTTGGCAGATTGCCAGTAAATAATCAGCGTGACCTTTGCCGGGCTGTTTCCTGGTACTGGTGGGTTCCCTTCTGCACAAGGTGAACACGTTAAAGGCTCCACACACACATATATATATGGAACAATAATAAATAATAATATGTTACATTATTATATGAATGTTATAGACTTTACTGGCAGATATAGATGGAAGTCTGAATATTGTGCAACATGACTAACTCCATATATAATGACACTATAGCCTACCATATGCTATTATATCAGAATCAGGTGTATTTTACCAAGTATTTACATACCCTACCTGCGTTGAGTGGGAGTTTTGCTGCCTGTCTGCCACACGGCCCCCCGTATAATATCCTTGTGCCTGTCTACATTAGTGTCAGCAACCACTAACTCTCTTTTTTTTAATGCTTGTTTCGGTGTCTGTATTATTATGATTTAATTATTATTTTATATATATTTTTTCAATTTAATTAATATTTATTTAATTTGTTTTTCCCTCTTTGTGATTACTTAATGTAATTCCATGTTTAAGTTGCCAAATCTTCCATGTGCACCACTTCAAAGAGGAATGGGGGATGATTATGTACAGCATGTACATGTGAAGATGTCTACATACTAGGGCTGTCAATCAATTCAAATATTTAATCAGTGTGTCAGTGTGCTGACTTGACTATGACTTGCCCCAAACTGCATGTGAGTAGGATTTATATTTACAGTGACAGATATGTACATATTAAAATATGTACATAAAGTGACAGATGATATGTATATACTACAAAAAAATGTGCATTAAAGAGTGTAAATTATAATCTTTAATGCACCAACAGAGTAATTATGTATTATGCACGTATTCATTCTTCACATGTTTATTCTTGCATGTACATTTAACACACTTAATAGATCCCAAGTCTCAGCATTTTGTATTTACTTATTTACACTGTGGTTATATATTGTATGTGTTTGATGCACATATTTCTTATTTGTATTATTTATTTATATTTCTACATATATTGTGCTATATATTGTATTGCCTCATATAACAGTAACGTCCCAATTTACCCCCGGGGATCAATAAGGTATTTCTGATCCAGATTCACACAAATATTCAAGGGGAGAATATTTTGTAATCTGAATACCTTGATCCTTTACTTAAGTAAACTAGCAACACCACAATGCAAAAATACTCTGTTACAAGTACAATTCCTGCATTCAAAATTATACTTAAATAGAGAAGTAATATCAGTAAAATGCACATTAGGCTTCATGAGTGTTATTTTAATATAAATATATATTATTAACTTTTTAGTACTGCCACATTAATGTGTAAGCAGCAATATATTTATTGTTTTTATTATTATTTTTTTATTGAAAAACAGATGGGGGTTAATTTTACAGTGCAACTGCAATATGTTAGAGATATATAAAGTTTTCCATTTGTGCATGAAAAAATAATTTCAATGAAAGGAAGAGGAAAAAAATACATGTGTGTACAGATATGTATCTGTACACACATGTTTTTTTTTCCTCGAGTCTCTTGTGCTGCAGTAACATGTTAGTTCCTCCCTCAGTGGAATAAAAAAGAAAGTATAAATCTTTCATTTTCTACTACAAGCTGGCTAATGTTTAAAGATATTGTCCCTCAGGCCCTCAAGTCGTGCCAGGAAGCGACTGACTTACTGTAAGTGCTCTTGAGCAACAAACCGGCTATACCCCTGACCTGAAATACTCTATTGCAAACAAAAGTCCTGCATTCAAAGTATTACTTAATTGAGGGTTGAGGCTATTATGAAGTAGTTAATATACTGTTTGGTAGTTTAATACACTGCATACACATGTTTCACTCCTGCACCATCAAAGAGGAAGATGTCATAAAAGTTACAGCTATGTCACTCTGACTCTTTGTATTCAACAATAAAATAACTATAAAACTATAATGACAACATTAATAACAGTAATTCATGCTTGGTCATGCTACTAGCCTGCCAATAGAGTCATTATAGTGCGATAATGAGCATCAACTGGGTGGAGCATGTTTAAAGTCCTCGTCTGCAATAAGGAGGACTGATTCCTGGAACAAACACCTGCTGTGAACACTACACGCTCTGTAACGCATGACTGAAAACCTGTGGTGACAGCTCGAGGTCACACCTTATGTTAGGGCAAAGATCAAGCTAGTGTTACCAGAAATGCATTTGGAAGCCATGAATACATGAATCAGGGCTGTTTCAAATGTTTTTCTAGTGAAGCATCATTTTCAAAGATAATAAAACATGGTATAACCATGCTTCTTTTCCATATAAACCAACAATGTAAAAAGACAGAAAGAAAAAAATGAATAAATAAATAAATAAAAAAGATAATAATTATAATAATTATTTTCCATATAAACAAACATAATGTCAAAAGACATAGGAGGCAAAAGAATAAACAAAAATAAATAAATAAATACAATTTAAAATAAATAAATAAAGGAAAAAAAGATAATAATTATAATATTTTTTCCCCCCATATAAACAGACATAATGTCAAAAGACATAGGAAGAAAAAACGAATAAGTAATTAAAGGAAAAAGATAATAATTATAATAATTATTTTCCATATAAACAAACATAATGTCAAAAGACATAGGAGGAAAAAAATAATAATAATAAATAAATAAAAAATAAATAAAGGAAAAAAGATAATAATTATAAAAAAAATGTTTCCCATATAAACAAACACAATGTCAAAAGACATAGGAGGAAAACAATTAAAGAAAAATAAGTAAATAAAGGAAAACAATAATTATTATAATAAATAAATAAATTAAATACATTATAGTGCTACTACTGCTACTACTACGACTACTACTATTACTACTACTAATACTTGTATAACTTCCTTTAAGGTTAAATAATTATTATAATAAATAAATGAATTAAATACATTATAGTACTGCTACTTCTACTACTACGACTACTACTATTACTACTACTAATACTTGTATAACTTCCTTTAAGGTTAAATAATTATTATAATAAATAAATGAATTAAATAAATTATAGTACTACTACTGCTACTACTACTACTAATAATAATAATGGTAATAATACTTGTATAACTTCCTTTTAGGTTAACTATAGGGTAAATTTGACTAATAAAACATTACAACACTGTAGTTACAATGTAGTTTGCAGGTTCGACCACTAGAGGTCATTTAAAGGCATTCACACAAAACATAAACATATATAAACAACCAGTTCTATATTATTTCTAATGATTTATTTACTTGTTGTTGCAGGTTAAACATAATAATAATTAATAAGCTGCTCATCACTTTCCCTACACTATCACACAGCTCTACAGTTAGCTAACAGTGTGTCTGTGAATTCATTGTTGTGTCTATAAAGTTTTATTCAAAGTCTCTCTGCTGCTGCAGCAATGGCGGCTCCCATGTCCTGGAGGAGGCTGGTGTACTCGGTGTGCTCACCGGCCATCACCGGGGTTTTCACCCGGTTATCTGACCGGCTCTTCCGCGCAGGGGACCGGAGAGGAGGGTAAGAGACCCGGCGCACCCAAAGGGAGACACAGACACGAGGATTAAACAGCTGGTTTATCAGTGTGACGAGTTAAGGATGCTCAGCTAATGTTGTTACTGCTAATGCGTCAACAATCGGACATATGCTGCTCTATTCAGGTGTTTATTAGTTCAAGATCTGCAGCCACTAAATTGTAGCTCACTTGGGGTGAAAGTACAGTAAGTTTAAAGTCAGATTTAGCTCTTTTCTACCCGATGATGCTCCTCTGAACAGAAGATCACCTTCAGCAGAGGTTTCCAGAGCTGGAGATCTGTACATGATGTTCCTCTCTGTGTTTGTTATGTAACACGTGTCTGTCGTTTTAACAAAGATCAAACCTGGAAGAAGCACTTGGATCTTTTTACTTAAAAGTAAAAGTAGCAGTACCACAGTGTAACAATACTGCATTCAAAGTCTTAGCATCAAAATATACTTATAAAGTGCCAAAAGTTAAAGTACTTATTATGCAGAATGGCCCATTTCAGAATAATATGTATGATATTATTACATTATAATTGATGCATTCATCACTTTAATGTTACAGCTGCTAAAGGTGGTAAAGCTAATTTCATTTACTTTATATACTGCTGGGTAGCTTAAAGTAGCAGTAGGCAACAATTTTTTGGCATAATTTGGCAATAAATTACATAATAACCTTCAAGGAAACGCAACAAATCTTCACATTTGAGAAGCTGGTATCATGAAAATGAAAATGAAAAATTAATAAAACGATTTACGAGTTGCCAATACATTTTCTGTCAATCAACTCTGACTTTGTATGTCTTGTATGCAACTTAATCTGTAAGGTAACTAATTAAAGCGCTCAAATAAATGTATGTAGTGTAGTAAAAAAGTACCAAATTTCCCCCTGAGATGTAGTGAAGTAGAAGTATACAGTAGCAGAAAATGGAAATACTCAAGTAAGTACCTCAAAACTTGTACAATACTTGAGTAAATGTACTTAGTTACATTCCACCACACCTTTCTGACAGCCTCACCGTCATGTGACACTTCCAGTCGATGATTACACAGTTGATATCTCTCGTTAGCATAACTCACCTGCGGCTAAATCAGTTAGAGGAACTCATTTGGGTTTATTCAAATCAACAGGTGGGTGGAACAAGATCGCAGCAGATATATTGTGTGTAAATGTCCTTTAGGCAGGCAGGATAGAGCACCGCCTGTTGTACGTTCAGCTGAATGAACCACTCTTTGTAGAGTTTCCGTTCAAGATGCAATCCGAACTGTAAAAAAAACGAACCGTTCAATGACGTACAAACCAAACCGAAGGCTTGTTGAACCGCTGCACCACTAGTTTCCGTACCAAGCAGCGATGTTCCCCGTCAGGATGCTGAGTAGAAATTAGGGCTGTCAATCAATTAATCGCATGATTGTCCGTAGTTAATCGTGATTAATCGCACATCTGTATCTGTTCAAAATGTACCTTAAATGGAGATTTGTCAAGTATTTAATACTCTTATCAACATGGGAGTAGAAAAATTTGCTTGCTTTATGTAAATATATGTATATATTTATCATTAGAAATCAATTAACAACACAAAACAACAACAAACGTTGTCCAGAAACCCTCACAGGTACTGCATTTAGCATAAAAATATGCTCAAATCATAACATGGCAAACTGCAGCCCAACAGGCAACAACAGCTGTCAGTGTGTCAGTGTGCTGACTTGACTGTGACTTGCCCCCAAACTGCATGTGATTATCATAAAGTGGGCATGTCTGTAAAGGGGAGACTCGTGGGTACCCATAGAACCCATTTTCATTCACATATCTGGAGGTCAGAGGTCAAGGGACCCCTTTGAAAAAGATTAGCACAAGTTTCGAGCATTATTTTACCTCCTTCCTAACAAGTTAGTATGACATGTTTGGTACCAATGGATTCCTTAGGTTTTCTAGTTTGATATGATGCCAGTATCTTCAATCTAACTTTAAAACTGAACTTGTCCTACTGTCACATGTCCTTGGTAGGACATCTTGCCACAATCTTTTAGACTGTGTGGGCGAAATCAGTGCGAACTGCAGTTTCCTGGTTTGTGTCTCTGTTTCCAAAAAGGAAACTGAGTTTGTGCCTGGAGACAGGTTGGAGCCTGAAATAAGAACATTTCTTTCTTATCTTTATCTTTTATCTTTATCTCATACTGTAATCGTCCTGCATGATCTCCTCCAGCATTTAACCGTGGTATCTGCATCAGTCCAAAATAGTACGAGGCAAACTGTCAAAACGTGTGTCACTTTATTAATAGTGTCGACAAGTAGGATTTGATATTAGCATCACAGTAGTTATAACCACGTCTTTACATCACTTATATCAGGGAAATGATAGAGTATATGACCAAAAGTATGTGGACAAATCGAGGGCTGTCTTCGACCAAAGAAATTCTTCGTGGACTAACTAAAGCTGCAATGATTTCAACTATTAAATTAATCGCCAACTATTTTGATAATCAATTAATTGGTTTGAGTAATTTTTGAGAAAAAAAAGTTCAAATTCTCTGATTCCAGCTCAACAAAGTCTTCCCAGAAGAGATGAAGCTGTTGATGGTTTTGGAGTTAGGGTGAAATGTTTGGATCTTTTTTTTTTTTTTTGATCACTATATTAAAATACGCTTGTAGCATTACGATATCATTGTTATGATAATGAAATATTGCTTGGATCTACATGTTAAGAACCATCAAAGAAGTCAATGAGCAGCTTTATCAGTTTGCTAACTGAATCCAGATCTGTTGAGACCAATGAGGATGTAAATCTATTACGGAGAGCTAAGAGATTTCCAGTCATGACGTTTTGAGTTATGAGGAAGACAGACGGACAGCATTGTTTTCTATCCCATGATTCAAATCAAAAGGAATGATGTGGTGCAGTCACATATTAAAGTAAACAGCTCCTCTATTCATTGCAGTAACTAGCATTATTAACTTATCCTCTAACCTCATTAAATATAAGGAGTTAACTTCATCTCAGTTTCATGAAATCGCTGTTCTTCGAAGTGCTCTACACTGCTAGAGTAATCTTTATTTATATGGCATCTACAGAGACCATAGTACAAGAATCATCTTTGACTTTGTTTTATGGCGGTTTTTATTTCACTGCAGATTCACGGAGGTAATAGTTGATTTTATATTGTTCCGCTCAGGCCTGAAATGAAGCAAACGCATCATTTCAAAGTGTCTTTCTTATCTCCTCACACTCTTCTTATCTTTTACCACTTCCAGGGAATGGTAAAGGCTTTAGGGTCAGCCTTCACATTACATTAGTATATTACAAAGCCTAACGTCCTCCCATAGAGAGCTCCAGGGATGACGTATTTTTGTAGGCCAACCAGGAGGTTAGCATCTCCCTGGGTTCCCTCAACAAAAAGCCAATGGGATTTTTCCATTTTGGATTATTGCAGAAAATAAGCTCTGTGGCAAACAAACATTTATGATACTTACACGTTTTGTTCAGCTTTTGTTAACCACAGACCTTATTTAAGGGATCTAACCAAAAACCCGTTCAAAAAACCCATTGACTTCCAGACGAGGGAACCAGAAGTGATAAAATGCTAACTCAATTCTGGGTATTAGGACTCATTCTCTTTAGATAACGTTTGTAATTTGCACCACTGTAAAAAAGAAATAATTCAGCATAACCTACGTGGACATGATGTTCTCTTTCATGCTACAGTTGTTTTATGGCTCTTTGGGATTTGAGTCATATCTTTCATAAACACGGATATCACTTAAACAACGCCGAGGAAATCCCCTCTCTGTGTTTGCTGCAGAAATTCAAACTCAGCAAAGTGGCTTTGGAAAGAATCTCTGAGCTGTGTTTTCTGTTTTTGATGTGACTTTTATTTCCTCTGACTTCTCGTAGACGTTTTTTTTTTGTGGGTTAAATCCAAACCAAAATGTAAACACTGTGAATGTGTGTGTGTGTGTGTTCTGGTCGTAATGAATATGGAGGAATTCTGACTATCAGCCTCTGAGGGTCACAGTCATTGTCTGAGGTTCACACTCCACCCTGTCTTTATTTAATGCGGTTGCATTGTCAGAGCAGACTGTGAGATTGTATGGCACAGACAAAAGGGAAGTGAAGGGGTGAAGTTAAGGACACTGAGGAAGAAAATCCAGACAGACTGTTAAATCGTGTCATGGATCTGTGTCCTTAAAGATTAAATGTGATGAATGCAATGCAAGTTTATGGTTCTTCCTTATTCCCTTTTCAGACCCCGAGGTGGCCTCTTGGTTGCAGCCCTAGTTTGAGTGCGCTTGAAAATATGATCTAACCTTTGTCAGGTGTCCTCAGACTGCAGAGCTTCCCTGTCATGTTAAATCTGGTTCACCTTGGTAGACATATAGTCTCCGTGTTTCCCACAGGTTGACACTTATTATGCAACCTCAGAGGTTAGTAATGTGGTGCGTTCAAGTGCTGACGTCTGACACTGGAGAGTCCGCTGCCGACAGCACAAGAAGACGATACCTAGGAAACTATTGTTGTCCTGTGATATACGGCACAACTGACCCGTTTTGTCTCACATCGTCTCCTCAGGCAACACTCATGCATGGAGACGTGTCTCATTTCCCCCCCGACGAGGTCTGCTCTTTCTCATGAATGCATTGTTCAATCAGCCCACACTTTCAGCTGGATTTCCATGCAGATTTTAACGGGGAAGAAATAATCACAGACATAGTAAAAACATCTGTTTGGGAGGGAGCAAAGCTGTTATTCTATACACCTTCTTATCCGTCTTGACTTTGTTTTACCTGATTTACCAAGGACAGAAGTGGAGGAACAATAAAAAGCTGGTAATCAGTGACAAAAGCCAGACAAAGTTTGTGTATTAACCACATTGGTAGATACTAGCTGGGGCTGCACGAATGACTGAAATTGTTATCTCTACATTAATAAGAATATTTTTACGATAATATATCCATCATGATATGGTAAGATGGAAAATTACGTGTAAAATAATCAGAATGATGAGATTCAAAGTTCATACTTTTCCTCGGAAACAGCAGCATGAGGTCAGAGGAAGATTGTGAGATATGATCAAAAGCCCCAGAGCAGCTACTAAATGGACCTTGTGGTGAGATTGTTGTCAACCAATCAAAATGAGGCTGTTATCAATAATACAAGACAAAACTCTTCACACGCAAAACAAAAACTAAACGAGTTATCATAGACTGTATATGAGAAGTAGACGTAGTCACTGTGATGTCATCCATTGGTTTGTGGACTGCTGTTTTGAAGCCTCGAGTTTGAAATTTTGGCCGTCGCCATCTTGGTTTTTTGCAACCAGAAGTGAAACGAGAGGGTGGAGCTAAATACAACCAAACGCTGAACGTTTTTAGGTGACCAAAAATATTATAATTAACTTTCATGAACTGAAAACACGCTGTGAAAGGGTTAAATTTTTAAGACTGACGGTTGTTATTCTAATGTCTTCTTATGAAGTAAAAATGCAAATTTCAGCCGAACCAACACAAAACCAATTGTTTCCCGCAGGTCCTCGGTGCTGCTGCTCGCTCCCCTCCTGGCTGAAGCCGACCCGGCCCCCCGACATGTCTCCTGGCCCACCGGGTCAGCCGGAGCTCAGGGCACAGACGGCCTCTGCGGCCACTTCCAATGGATGGCGGAGCACGTACCCGCCTTCCGGGTGCCGGGCACCCACATCCACGTCCTCACCTCACCGGACCAGTTCTACCAGACTATGAAGGTCGGTACGAAAATAAACATGGTTGACTTTGCACCGATGATCCATATCGTTATGCATTGTGATGCAACAAATGAAGCAGAGAAAGTGCTTGAGGTATTCAAGGTATTATTTTCCCGGCACACTCACTCTGCAACACCTGAGTTGGCAGAGAAGCTCACTGCAGCTGCCAGGAGATAATTACTCAGCTTAAAGAGATTTGTCTCCTCTTCATATCTATGTTGCAACTAATCTGTGTTAAATATATCTAAATTTATTACACGGCTGTGTTGAATACTCGATTCTGATTGGTCAATCACGGCGTTCTGCGGTCTGTAATTTCTCTATAACAGACCGTTGCTATGTATAACAGACCGTTGCTATGTATAACAGACCGTTGCTATGGGCGCCGTTCTGATTTCGGACTCTGGAGGACCGTTTTTTTGTCAAAATATTTATTTCTTAAGTAAGTAGCCGTGTTATAAGCGGGATAATGTACAGCGATCCGGTCATTGTTGTGAAAGAATCTATCCCTTACATATAATCAGCCTGAAAAATAACCGTCCAGAAATGATTTTTTACCAGTTAAAACAAACATATAATTTTGTCACCGTGCACCTTTCTAATTTGTGAATCATTCAAATCCTAAAGAAAAGAGTTTGAATTAAAACCCTCCAGAGTTACAAACTGGATTATTTAGTTTTTATTTCTTTACGCAGTCCCACACCTGCTTGTGTGTCACCACATTGGAATTCTTTTATGTTTCCTATAACTTTATCCTATTCAGCCGCTCCAGGAACAAAGAAACAGGAAGCTGCAGCGGTTTATATGCTGCTGTTGTGGCTGCAGCTTCCCTCATACAGAGTTTTATTACATACAAGAAAAGAGCTTCTTGATGCTAATTTAGGAAGAAGTGTTAGATTTGTGTGACCTTTTTGACCCCTGATATGAGGGTCTAAAAATACAACATGTAACACCTTTAATGCTCATGTGAGACATGATAATGTGTGTTATATAAAATATATATACAGTAGGTGTGATTCACAAAAACAATGGCTACGGTCCAAATCGAATACTTCTTATTCTTAAGGCTGACCCACACTAAAAGATTTTTCAACAGATGTTGAAAATGTGAGAGAGCCCACACATAACGACATGTTACGATAAATTTAACTGCTTTGTTTGGACCTTGAACTTTAACCCTCTTGCTCATATATCAGCTGCACAGAGGATTGTGGGTCAGAATAGCTAGAAAAAGCATGCTGGCTCACATACAGCAAAATGCGACCGGATGTACAGTAGTAGGACATCCTGGGATTTTTGGCATATTGCATTTGACATACTATGTATTGGGACACGCTAAATCTTCTTCTAGCATAATAAATAGTATGGTAGTAGTATGGGTATTGGAATGCACAGATAGAGACAGAGCGCAACGCATCATACTCTGAAAACCACATCTACCGGAGGGGGAAACAATCGGCGCCCCAAAATGCAACCAACGGCTGAAACGCTAACAAGAGCCTAAAGCTACTGTAGCTAAAAACGTCACATTTCAGCATGTCAAAGGAGTATTTTAGCATTTTCTACCATGGGTACAGTTGATAACTAAAACAATGATGAAACAAGTTAGTTGCTAGCAAGCTAATGTTAGCTATGTGTAAGGCACTTGCAAACATAAGACTGCATAGCTTTCTGATTTATCCACATTCCACTACAACATAAGTGTCATTCTGTCTAAATGCTTTAACTTAACTTACAGAAATATAGTTAAAGCTACAGTTAGAGCCTAAAACTGACATAGGTTCCCACAGTTTCCCCATTCTTCCTGCTGCTGTCTCACTTAAAGGCTCATTATTTTTGTTTGGCAGCTTATGAAAACAAAGTTCTGGGTTCTTTACCCTGTTGGAAGTTCATCCCACCACACGGGTACTTTTAGGTATTTTCCTGTTGTTTGCTAGCAGGCAAAAGTGACACGGAAGCAACTTCCGGTAATACAAAGTCAATAGAGAGCGATGAATTGTTTTCCCTCTGGCGTGGGCGGGATTTAATTGTGTTCACACTTCCCCAGAACATCGAGAGCTGGGAAGTTTCTATTTGAATGCCATTGTGTTGTTGTATTTATAGATCACTTTCTACTCACACGCACACACAAACTGCTTCCTGTTTGTCTCCAATTGTCAACAAGCGGTTTGATTGTATAGTATATCATATTGACACTTATGTATGTGGAGCGAGCCAAAACATGTGTAGCGCCCGAAGCAAAATGAAAAGGAAATGACATAAAGGACAGGATGACATAGCATTTTTAAAACAACGCTGTAGCACCTTTTTGGTTCTGTTGCTGTTAGGGGAGAGGATTTTCGTGCTTTCCGATAATCTGAAAGATGTCGTACTCCTTAAAGGGATATATATTTCGTTTGTGGTTCTCACTATACATGACATTTAATAAATTCAATAGCACGTCTTTCTAGAAACTAGATCTGATTGATTTGAATTTATTTAGAGTTTAAACCTGCAGTAGGCAGAAAGTTTTTGGCATCATTGGGCAAAAATTCTATAATAACCTTTCAGCATATTGTAATTCAAGTGTTCTGAGAGAAAACTAGACTTCTGCTCCTCCTCATGGCTCTGTTTTCAGGCTTTAAAATATCTAGCCTGTGACGGGAGACTCTGGTCAATCCAACAAACACAAGGCTTTCATCCAGGAGACCGCTGTTCGTGCCCCGTGCATTTAGTTTTACTTTCATGTTACAATCAGCTGTTTGTTGGTGTCCCGTGTTCACAACGTTCAGTTTAATTTTCACTGTGTAAACGTAGTAGATTTAAGCCCAAACATGTAGGTCTTTCCTAAATCTAACTATAGTGGTTTTATTGCTTAATCTTAAAGTGACGCCAAGGGTATCTATAGTGGTTTTGATGCGTGACAAAGCGGCGGTATGTAACGAGTTAGGGTGAGACCGTGTTGGGAATTACCTACTGAATATCGTGACAGAAGATTTTCGGCCACATCGCCCAGCCCTATCTGCTGGTTTCGGTGGAATCTGATTAGTTTACATGGGCAGACTGAAAGTATGTGCATGTGATTGGCAGGAAATGTACCTCTGTTTACAGTTTTATCATTTCTTAGTATCAGATATTTGTGACCAGATTCCTGACACCCACATACACGCTCACTATTGTTGTGTTTGTTTTTCTTTCCCTTCAGGCGCGGATCAAGACTGCGAAGAGGCGAGTGGTGATGGCCTCGTTGTATCTGGGAACAGGTCAGCTGGAGCAGGAGCTGGTGAGGGAAGTGGTGTTTTTGTGTGTGTGATTCATGTTTAGAGAAGTTTTTATGGCTTTAGTTTTTTGGGGCAGGTGAGAACAACGGCATCCAAACACAGGCGTGAGCCAAGTAAGTGGTCAGAGATGCCAGAAAATGTGAGTCAGAGTCGTCTTCCAAGAGAACCACAGTGTGGTTTGTTCAGAATGAAAATGGACTCCAGGCCAGCTACAAGGAATGACCCCAAAATGCAAGGGTTTATGGGTATAAGGAGACCAGTGTTGGCATGTGATATCCATCTGTTCTTCATGCTTGGAAGGCCTAGCATAACAACATTAACCCAGAACAAACCACAGTCTGGACTCATGCTCACATTCAGCTGTTTTTCATGTTTGTTTTTTTCTAACTGGTTTCGAGCAGCAGAGAGGGTGAATTACAGAGAAAGGCACAGACAAGTCAAACATGTTTAATTACAGTTAAACACATTTGAATCAGCTGTGATTGCTGCCAAACTCTGCAACCTCACAGGATGATGGATTACTAGAAACGTTGAGTCACTGGTGCTTTTATTTTTCAAGCTCAGGTTTGCTTGTAAGTGGACACAATGACCTGAACTCACTTCAGTACAGAAATGTGAGTGTGGTCTGTGGTTTGGACTGACGAATGCAAACTGCAGGTGAGTCTGGATCTAATAACGTAACCCCCGATCCCAGACTCAGAACAAAATGTGCTTGACTGATACGGACTGTCAAACCTGTGCAGCGTGTTTACTTTAGCGCAGGTGCAGGCGGCGAGAATAGTCTGAAATTCTAAAGAAAGGCATGTTTAGCACGCCATATGCAAAGGTAATTCAATGTGGAGAATACTACTACTGCTTATGTGGAAAAAAGTTGTTTAAAGCCTTTTGTGTGTCCAGTGGGAGCTGTGTGGAGTCTGATAAATTGACTGAAGTGAGGCGTCGGTTGTGGTTGCAGACTACAAGTTTGAAAATTTAGAAAATCTGGAGATCTGGAGTTAGAAAGAAGTGAGACGACTGTAGCTCGCTCCTCATCTCTGCTTGAGGCAATTTGTTGCTGCGTCCCATTTACCTCGGAAATCCGAGGTCAGAGCTGGGAATGACGCCACACCCGAGTTGACCGTGTTCCAGTACAACAAGTCGGAAAACTTAATGGAGTTTGCTCCAGCCAAGTTAGCCAGCGTTACCAATACCAGTTGGTAACGACGCATAACGCCGGTATTTTGCACATACAAACAGTGTAGCAACATTTCCACAGATAGAAGTTGGACAGTACTGTGTGTACGACTGATTTAATGAGAGACATAAGTGCTATAAAGAGTATATTACTACAGCTTTTTCACTGTTGATGCACAGAGCAGCCATCTTTTCAGGTCGTGGTTGGGGAGGTTCGTCCGACTTTCCGAAATCTGACTTCAGGTGGCGTTCCAGTCGAAATTTATGACTGGGAACTCGGAAATTCCGACTTCCTAGTTCAAACGCAGCATTAGCATAACACACGCAAATCTCCGACAGAACTGTTTGTGGTCGAGTTGCATTGTGGGTAATGTAGGCACCAGGTTTTTACAAGGAAGACGAGTGCGTGGAATAAAACAGACGATGTCTCTGGTTCTGCTGCATCGATTTTGATGCTTTCTTTTTTTACCTGTCCATCGTGAGTCCGACAATGTTATAGACTACTCTTTTAAAGAAGTCGATAAGAAATACATTAAAAACACAACATTAAAGGATAAAAACAAATGTCAACAAAACTTCACTGCCAATAGAAAATAAATAGTGTGGGTATGAACGTGGTAAGGTAGTTAATGGGTTAACTGCTTCAACTTTCTCCACCACATATATTTACAACCAACCCGACATCAAAGAACTAGCAGCGATGAAAGCTGCCTGTCGCCTTTGTCTTGGCCAGAAGCTGCACTCGAACACAACGCAAAGACAACAGCCGACGGCCAACTACCACGTACGTTCTGCACCTGCATGAGAGGGAATAACTCTCCATACCAGCAGGTCGCAGTAGTCTGTATTCGATGGATGCTCACCGACGGCTTGGCGTGTCCGGGCCTTTACAGATGAAACAGGAAGCAGTCGCATTAAACTACATTAAAAAAATAATCAAATGTCCACCTTGCTTGAAACTAACTTATAAATATCTGTCCTCCGGGTCGACGTTTCCTGTCTGCAGTAAATCAGACTTTAAATGTTTATGCTCAAGATTTATTTAAAAGCAATAGAGAACAAACTTCCCCCCTGGATCTATAGGAGGGAAGAGTTTGAGCAGATTGCACATAGCAAAATACCTAAATGCTGCTTCTTTGCTTTAACAAATAAACACTTTTTCTCAGTGTCCTCCAGAGCTCCGACTCATGATCACGTTTCTCTCCAGAGCCGAGCTGGAAGTGTCGGTGGTCCCCAAAGAGCTCTCTACTGGAAAAGAGAAATCTTTTACTGGCATGTAAACAGGCTCTCTGGGGTGACGTACAACGAATGCATTTGGGCACCAGATGCACAATTTAGCCAAATCAGGTGGGGGACAAATAGCAAGCTCGCCACAAATAAAGACTCTACGCTCGCTACCAGTGAAGAGCAGCCATTTCCGCTTAGAGCACAAAGGAGTGAGTCATGCTGTTCCCACGCTCAGTAAACAGATAATAAAAGGATGCCAGTGTTTGATAAATGCTGCCAATTGATCAATAATCATGAATCTACTCCTGTGTTTTGCTTCGTCTTGGAACGTTTACAAATCCACATGTGGTAGGACAAAGTGTAACGGACGGAAGGACGCTAAGATCAGAGTCGTGTGTTCCTCTTTGTGTGGTCTGAGCTGAAACTACTGTTTCAGAAAGAAATGTTGGACTGGTCTACACACTGAATATATCAGTTCAATGCACCGTATTTTAAGCCTAAAAACTCTCCAACTCCTGGGCTTTTAACGAACAAGAGTAACAACAAAGGCACCTGCTGACAAAAATACAAACCTCAGTTTGTGGTTTGCTAAATAACGGATTGGAGTGAAAAGTGAAAACTTGATTACAGACAACAGGAAACTATTTTTGTCGCTGGATTTTCTAAATAAAATGTCCTTGACAGACTGTTTTGTGCAATGGATGGTTAAACACTTCCCTGAAGTCTAGGTGTCAGGTTTTGACAAGGAAGAAGAATGCATGGAGTAAAAAAGACGATATCTCTGGTTCTGCTCTGTTGATTTTTACATTTTTGTTTTTTAAAACTGTCCATCATGAGTCTGACAATGTTATAGGACTGTAGCTAAATTACTCTTTTATCATGTTTGGATGTTTGTCCACTGTTTTCTGTGTGTTTGTTCAGGTGGACTGTATGGAGGAAGCTCTACAACGCTCACAGGAGAACAGTGATGCTCCCGACCTTAAAGTCTCCATATTGCTGGACTTTACTCGCGGCTCACGAGGTTTATGTCATTTACCTTGAGATCTCTTGTTGTTGCTTGTTGATGAGCCGCGCTCATCATCCCGATCATGTTTTCCGTGCAGGGCAGATCAACTCGAGGACCATGCTGCTGCCGTTGCTGCAGCGCTTCGACTCTCAGATGCGGGTCTCTCTGTACCACACTCCAGACCTGAGGGGGCTGCTGCGCCTGCTGGTCCCTCAGCGCTTCAACGAGACCATCGGAGTCCAGCACATCAAGGTCTACCTGTTTGACGACAGCATTATCATCAGCGGGTATGTTGATTCCCGGTTGTTCATGTTGAGTGTGTCAATATGAGTTTGTTTGTTTTGAGTTTCTACTGCAAATCAGTTCAGCCCAGAAAAACAGGACATGGTGCTCACACTGACCTGAAACTACTGTACAGCTAGTGGGGAAAGTTAACAAAAAAAGGTTTTGTACCAAACAATAGAGACTAGTAAACATGTATCCCAGATTCCAGTATTGAGGTGACACAAGACCTGACCCCCCCCCCCCCTCTCTCATACACCACACTGCTTTTCCCGTCTGGCATATATACCTGTGGTCCATACCAACAATGAAGGGCACATACCCACTCCCACAATCAGTTCAATTTAATGTACAATATTACCTTAATATTTACATATACAACACTATCGCTTTTGTCCACAAGGACCGCCAAAATCAACACAAAATGAAAGTTCCTCATAGTAACTTTAACGAATCCAAGTATTTTGCCAACTTGGGTTAAGAAAAATGTTCATACGACCAAACAAACCCTCTTTTTCCTCTTTCCTGCCTCTTGTCTAAACATGCTCTCTGATCCCTGGTCTCGTAAAAACTGTCTCTCTCTCTCTCTCTCGTTTTTTAGTGCCAACCTGAGCGACTCGTACTTCACCAACAGACAGGACCGCTACGTGCTGCTGGAGAACTGCAGCGAGGTCGCCGACTTCTTCTCCGACCTCGTGGAAGCCGTGGGAGACGTTTCCCTTCAGCTACAGCCCGACGACTCGGTCACCATGCTGGAGGGCATGGTGCACCCGTACAAAGGTAGGTGTGTGTGTGTGTGTGTGTGTGTGTGTGTGTGTGTGTGTGTGTGTGTGTGTGTGTGTGTGTGTGTGTGTGTGTGTGTGTGTGTGTGTGTGTGTGTGTGTGTGTGTGTGTGTGTGTGTGTGTGTGTGTGTGTGTACACAGACGCATGTTTACCCTCCAACATGTTTTGACACTGTTTGACACTTCATGCTCAGTTACGGTGGCAGCGGCCCGGTTTTCAGCAAGAGGAGCCGATGGATTTCGCTAATGGAGCTTGAAAGCTTAGACAGGCGAATAGATGATGGTCAGAGTGTGTGTGTGTGTGTATGTGTGTGTGTACAGTGAGAAAGATGGAGAGAGCTCTTGCGGTTGGCTAGCCATGCAGCCGGATGTGAAATTGTCAGGATTTTCTCCACACACACACACACACACACACTGGTCCTGTGTGTCCGTAACTGGAGCGCAGACTGCCAGGATGTTAGTTTGAGGGATGAATGACATCATGTCTGCAGGACTGGGCCGCCGTGGTAACGAACACCAGGAATAGAGTTGTGATGTCACAGTGTTGCTGGAAGACGATATGGAGTGGGAACTGACACACACACACACACACACACACACACACACACACACATACACTGGTGAAACTCTAATGAAATTAACAGCTGATAAAATACAATGAGGCGTCCTGACGTACAAAAACAAACAGACGAGGAGGAGGCGAAGTTTGAGTCAGTCAGTGAGTAACTGATAACCGCACAAAACACTGTTCCAGTTACCGGCAGTTTAAAGTGTCGGTTCACCCAAATTGCAACATTTTCTCACTCTCCTCCAGTGGTATCCACCCTGATAATCCGACTGAACTGCGTTTTTGTTTCACTTAATTCATTCAGCCTGACATTGTGTGAATGTTAGCTGATTTCTTGTTGGGTTATTTTGTTTCACTTTGCCTTACCCAATCAGTAGCAAGTAAGGCTATCAATCGATTAAAATATTTAATCGCGATTAATCGCAAATTAATCACATTTTTTATCTCTTGCTCTTAAACTGAGATTGTATTTTCATTCCCATCAGCGTCCTCCTCTCTGCGTCATGCTCGTAAGCGGCTGTATATTCTCTCAAACACACTCACAGCTCAGATCACAGTGACCCAGAGATCAGTGTGACCCGCCTCCCACTTAGCTTTGTGTGCACACTCACGTTTTGTGTCTCCGTGGAAACCAGGCAACAGGCAGGACTTCTCGGCGGCGGCGAGGAAGCGGATCATGGAGGTGGTGAACACAGCCCACGTGAGGCAGCGGCTGTTGAACGGGTACTCAGAGGACGAGGGGATGAGCGAGGGGGAGGAGGACACCTGGGTGTTCCCTCTGGTCCAGATGAAGCCTCTGGGGATCCAGGTGGACGAGCAGGTCACACAGGTGAGGCTCCACACCTGACATTGATCACATTAAAACCCAAAAGTTACACAGAACATACTTTTGACTGCATGATGCTAATTAATATAAACTTTGACCATGCTGTTAAATACTTTCTTTTTTTATCCATTAATGTCTTCAGTGCTTTGAAGTTGACCTTTTGTTCTCTTTCCTTAGTAACAACTCATAAATATAATTAGATAGAGGTTCCTTGTAGTCATTATGGAATGTTTTGAACATGTGACTAATAAATTACCATGTGACTAATAAACCATGAATAAATATTTGAACATTTATTCCGGGTTTCTTAGTCACATATTCTGGGAATGAACACAATAAAGAGTGATATACTGTAATTTACAGCTCCATAAAGAGTTGAATCAACACTGTCTCATTTAACATTTTAAGTTTCACAACGAGAGGACTTGTTGCAACAAGTTGTATTAATAACATTAACGTTGTTCCTCTTCGGTTGCTTTGATTTAACTGGTGCTGCAGGTTTACTAATGTACATATAAGACTGCGCTTTTTGAACATATTTTCACTGAGAAATACCTGCTTTTCTTAAAAGGAGCAGAGCAGTTTAAACAGGTTTTGACACCGATTTTGTGTCCTCATGCACCCAAAAGTTGTTGTTTCCTTTTGCAAGAAGAAGCTGACCACTGTAGTTTAAACAGTAAACAAGTTTTTCTTGCATCAGCTGCAGAAAATATTCAGAAAAATGGGGAGAAAAAGAAAATGAGTTGTTGATTTTGCACCAGAAAATACATTAAATAATTTACGGAGTGGTTGCATTACACGCTGTTAAGTTTTTAAAATCCGATTTTTATCTGGACTTTTTGTCTGTTTTTAATGAGAAAAAAAAAATCAATTAATTCCCGATTTTTTTATTTTTTATTTTTTTTATTTTTTAAAACTGCTCTTATAGACCTAAATGTACTCAATTTTCAATAAATAAATTGTCTGAATCTTATGTAAATAAACTGAGACAACCAGTAACATCTAACCGGGTTCAACCAGTAAACCAGCCAAACTCCAGTCAAGAATTAAATCATTTTAAACTGGTCATTCAGTAATTAATTAAGACAAAATAATCAGACATGAGCAAACATGAGGAAGGAAATTATAATAAATAGCATGTTATCACCTTGTTACATTCAAGATAAACGTGACAAGTCCTCCTGATAATGACAGTTATTACAGCAGTAATAAAACACTAATAACCAGCTCTTTAATAGCTTAGCAAACAGTTTCATTTTTATTTTCTTCCCTCTCCGTTTGTTATTAAACCTCCAGCGCCTGCTGACAGACGCCGGGCCGGACTCCACTGTGTTTCTAACATCGGGTTACTTCAACCTGACCCGGGCGTACATGCAGCTGGTGCTCGGGGCCGGAGCCAGCTACCGCATCCTCACCGCTTCCCCCGAGGTCAACGGGTTCTTCGGCGCCAAGGGCGTCGCCGGAGCGATCCCCGCAGCTTACATCCACATCGCCAGACAGTTTTACAACCAGGTGTGCCAGCTGGGCCAGGAGGAGAGAGTACACCTCCACGAGTACCACAGATCACAGTGGACCTTCCACGCCAAAGGTGGGAGGAAGCAAAAGCTCACATTTGACTAATAGCTTCAGCACTAACTCTCACATCAACGTGGCTTACAAGAGATTACGATCTAAAGTCCCTTTTACACATGCAGTCTGTCCCTGAAATGTTCAGGAACATTTCCTGTTTGGGGTCATGTGTGAATGGAAGCAGGGATCGATATCCAGGGAAATATCTGTACCGCCAATATCCCACCTCAAGATCTCACATTTCAGGGGCGATAAAATTCTCTGATTCCAGCTCCTTAAATGTGAATATTTTCTGGTTTCTTTCCTCCTCTGTGACAGTAAACTGAATATCTTTGAGTTGTGGACAAAACAAGACATTTGAGGACGTCATCTTGGGCTTTGGGAAACACTGATCGACATTTTTTACCATTTTCTGACATTTTATAAACCAAACAACTAATCGATTGATCAAGAAAATAACCAACGGTGAAAGTAATCGGTAGTTGCAACCTTATACGTATTTGAATCCGCGACTCGTTTACAGTTTAGCATTTACCCCAATGCTTTCTCGGGTGATTTGACTTGTCTTGCAAACTTGTTGAATATTAAATACATTACAAGAACGTTGGCACTAGACAAAAACAAACGGCTCCTCGCCACCATGTTCCTGAAAATCATGAGACGTTTTCCGCCGCGTACACGTACATCCAGCCTTGCCCTCTAAAATCTAAAAGTTGATGCCCTCAATGTGTCAATTTGGTATTGAAAATGGTATCCAATATCGATATTTTTCAAGGTATTGTTTCAAATTTAGAAATCCCAGTATCGTGACACCGCCAGCTAGACTGTCCTTTGCCCCGTCTATTCCGGCATTTCCATGACGTGTGAAAAGGCCCAAGACGGAAATGTTCCTGAACGTAGTGCATGTGTAAAAGTCACTAGTGGTGCCAGTGATTTACCAGCAACTATGTGTGAGAGAGGCTGAAGCCAGAGCTCAGCATCCAGACTAGTTTAGTTTGGTACAGTGAAGATAATAAAACATTACTCTCCCTGCTCTGCTGTTCTTCTTGTGGTCACAGCGGTATGTAGCGTGAGAGAAGAGGGCTTGTACAGTCATTCTGTCGTAGCCTCGGGACAAGGATGTACACTCACTCTCTCTCATGCTTTGGGGTTTTGGATCGACGCTGGGGATTTCTGCATGTGCTTCCTCTTAGTTGTGGTCTGCGCCGACAGAAATCCCTGCTGGAAGCGGCTCTCTGAAGCATTACCCCCTCGCTGGCTCACTCCACTTCTCTCCTTACAGGTCTGTGGTATTACCTCCAGGGGCAGGATCGGCCTTGCCTCACTCTAATTGGCTCCCCTAATTTCGGTTACCGCTCGGTTCACCGTGACCTGGAGGCCCAAATCGCCATAGTAACGGAGAACGAGGAGCTGCAGAGCCAGCTGCAGGAGGTGGGTTAACCGCAGCCAGAAATGATGATGATGAATGACTGTGTGACTCGTTACTGAACACACACCTGTGTGTTTAACTGTGTGCGTCTCAGGAGCAGGAGATGTTGTACCAGCGGTCCACGGAGGTGTCCGGCTCCACGTTCGAGCGGCCGGACCGCCACGTCAAGCTGTGGGTGAAACTCGTCACTCCGCTCATCAAGAACTTCTTCTGAGACGCCACCAGGTGGTCACACTCACTGCACATTACATTTACTCATTTGTTTATTTTGTTAAAGGATAAATTTGGTTTATTAAAACTTATTTTCTTTTTAGCGAGAAAAAAAGTCAGATCAGAATGTTTTTAAAGCTGCACTAATCAATCATTTTTAGGACTGTCAATCAATAAAAATATTCAATCGCGATTAATCGCACATTTGTGTACCTTAAAGGGAGATTTGTTAAGTATTTAATACTCTTATCAACATGGGAGTGGGCAAATATGCTGCTTTATGCAAACAACACAAAACAATGACAAATATAGTCCAGAAACCCTCACAGGTACTGCATTTAGCATAAAAAATATGCTCAAATCATAACATGGCAAACTGAAGCCCAACAGGCAACAACAGCTGTCAGTGTGCTGACTTGACTATGAACTGCCCCAAACTGTTATTTCTTTATAGCAGACCGTTGCTATGTATAACAGACCGTTGCTATGGGCGCAGATCTGATGTTGGACTCTGGCGGACCGTTTTTGTGTGAAATTATTGATTTCCTAAGTAAGTAGCCGTGTAATAAGCGGGATAATGTACAGCGAGCCGGTCATTGTTGTGAAATAAACCCCTTCAGAGCGATGAGAGACCCCTCCGCATCCTGTCGGGGTTTATTTCACAACAATGACCGGCTCACTGTACATTATCCCTTACTTATTGAATTGTAACCCCTGTATCGTGATGCGTATTGGTATTGCCAGATTCTTGCCAATACACAGCCCTAGTTTGCAGTTTATCCCGCCGCCCCCGAGTGGCCAAAAAAATAATTATATCTGCTTTAAACAAACCGCAATGTCAAACATTAGAAAGAGAAAGGCAAACTTATACTTATACTAAAAATTATCATCTAAACTGTTTAGACCAACTTCCTGCTTCAACAGCGCATTAACAACTTTTCAGGTGTGCCAAATGAAGTGGCTTAGGTAATCACATAATACATAATACATAATAATACATCATAATTACAACCTGTCTGATTGGTTGACTAAACTGGTTAACTTCGCTGTGTCATCATTACTTTGGAGAATACAGTGTTATTGTAGAGGCTGATTTACGAGATTTCCAAGCTTCCAAAGCAACTAAAAGGATCAAATACATGTAGTGGAGTAGAAGTATAAAGCAGCAGAAAATGGAAATACTCAAGGACAATTTTGAGATACTTGTACTTTTACATAAGTACAGTACTTGAGTGACTGTACTTAGTTACTTTCCACCGCTGAGTCAACAGTTATCCAATAAGAATAAGACCCAAGTTGTAATAAACCAGAATTTTCCTTGTTGATTTTTTGCCAAGTAGACAAAATACAGTCCTGAACGTACTGTACAGAAACACACACACAAACGCACATGCACACACACGCACACGCACACACACAGTAAACAGGCTGTGGCTTCTTAGAAATGCCTGCAGTCATTGTGGCGAGTCCCAAATCGCAGGTCCCGTCCTCGTCTTCCCAGCAGCCCAAATCACCCAAGTGAGAGCGGGGACAGCGTGTCGGCTGATTCACTCCTGTCAAGAAGTGAGTCAGCGCCGTGTTATGGTGATGATCTGACACTGTGGTCTGTGTTACCGTGGGTCCTGTCAGGACTTGGCGAGGTGAAGTCAGAGGGTTCATCGACCCAGAAACAGAGTCAGGAGTTTGTTTTTTGTGAAATAACAGCAGGGAGACGGTAAAAGACACAAAAAACATCAACTACTCACTCGGAAAAAAGGAAGATTTGTTCATTTCATAAACTCAAGGTTTAGCTGAAAGAAACCTGTCAAGATCACAGCAGTTAATTTCTCAGAACAGGAAGTGCCACATGCTGGATAATGACGGTAAATGGGTGGCGTCTACCTGGACAGTCAAAGAAAACAACCAAAAAAAAAAACTGTTTGAGTGATCTGCTGCCAGGAGGAAACAGTCGTGAATGGATCCTCTTTCAGAATACCTCTCAGGCAACGATGTGAACAGCAGCACATTCTGGCCTATTGTTGTAAAATGTTGAAAGGACTTGTGGAAATCCTTGTTTTACCGGCACGATGACACAAACACACACAGAGATGGGTTTGGCATGTGGGAGCTCTCCGTGACTTCGGGCTAAAAGTCGTGTTGAACGCTCAACATGTTTTAATGACGACAGAAAAGGCTCTTTAGGGTCAAATGATACGAAGACGGTTGAACAGCCGCGACATTTGATCATAATCAGTCTGAAAAAACAAACAACTTATGTTGTTATTACAGTGATTTTTTTTTAAGGCTCATTTGATTTCTGAATGGCACCAGAGTATATCTACTATTTAAAAATGCACTGTTTTCGTAGTTTTTAGTCATAGTTTTGAACGGTGGCCCTGAGAGATCAACGCTCTGCAAATTAAGAAAACACCTTCACCAATTTGACAACACATACGCAGAAAAACAGTACTAGTCTGTAATGTAACTCCAGTCTACAAACAAAATACTGGACACAACACTCCCCCTTGTCTTAATAAACTATATAAACAGCCTTAAATCTATCAATAACTCGTTAGAAAGCTCAGCTGCTTTTTAAAAGTAATCTTCTTCAGCGATTTTCTGATAAATTGTTGATTATTCCACTGAATGGTTGCTGCTAGAGTTTGTAGAGCAGTTTGTTCACTCTCCCTCATGTTTTGCATCCGTCTGGCATTGTCATCTGTATTTACCGCTTATCTCTTTTCACGCTTTTTTTTCCTGATGGGAAAAACAAAACATGGCCCTCCAACAATAGCTTTGCCGGTTATAAGGATAAAAAAAACAAATCCTTATCAGCAGAGCAGGCTGTCAATTGTTAGAGATTAATGACAACAGGTTGGAGCCTCTCCAAACATTATGAACAGCCTCTTCTGAGGGTCGGCGGGGTCAAAATACAGCTGATGTCCCCACAGAGTCATGTTGAATCCTTGTTGTGATGGAGCTGCCTGCCCTCTAGTGGTGAAACTGTGATTTCCCACACATTCACACATTGAACTAACCCCTTGAGACCCATCAACAGTTGGTTACAACCAGGGCCCGTATTTATCTGCTAAAAGGGACATTGTGGACTTAAGTGAAAGATTACTCGTACCTACAAGAATAAAAAATATTCGCGTTTCTTTGCATTAAAAAATGCTTTTAAATGTAAGACAGCTCCAGAGGTAGTATGTCATTAAAAAGTCATAGTATAATATGTCATGAAAAGTCATTAAAAAAAGTCATAGTATGTCATAAAAAGTTAGTCATAGTGTTGTACGTCTAAAAAAAGTCATAGTATGGTATGTCATAAAAAGTAAAAAAAAAGTCATAGTATAGTATGTCTAGTACAGTATCGAAAAAAATAGATAAAAAGTATGAGTATGTCTGAAAAAGTCATAGTATAGTATGTCATTAAGTCATAAAATTATTATTAAAATTCATTTGAAAAAAAAGTCATAGTATAGTGTGTCGAAAAGTCATAGTACGTATGTATTTACATGTGTTTCGGTCAAAATATTTCAACTGAACCTAACAGCCATGTTATTGATGTTGTTGACAACAACCCACCAACTTCATCACTCATATTCACATCGTAGGAACGTCGATAAATACTGAACGTGTTTCTCTGTTTTGTGCAGGAGGCACGAGGCATCGGTTTTCTTCGGTTCGAGGTTAAAGGTCTAGTTGGAGGTCGTGCAGACGGGACACTCGAGTATCGCCGGCATGCTGGGAGTCTTTAGCCTCACCTCGGCTACAACCCTCATCAGTGTGTCCCAGGAAGTGACTCTTCTCACACAAACACACAGAAGAGGATGTATGTGGTGTAAATCCTCTGTTTTTGAATTTAAACTCCAGATCCTGTGGTTTACCTGCACAACTGTTACTCCTTTAGATTGTTTATATATTAACACCTGACGTCATCGCACTGTGGTTTTCTGTTTTTTTTTTTTTTTTTAGTATTACTAACTACAACCATTTCAAAAAACTACTTCTACTACTGCACATACATCTCTACAAGCACATGCTGCATGTATAAGATAGTCATAGAGACTTCATCAGTGAATGTCCCTGATGTAATGAGGACTGATGATAAACAGACGGGGTGTGGTGAAGAATTACAATCCCTTGCGGAGCCTTAATAACTGTTTTTCAGAGAGTTTACAGCAGTAATCAATGCTAACTGTACAGTGTCTATGTGTTATTATCTTTGTAAATTAAAGGATGATGTGGTGAGTTTTTAAAATGACTTCAAACGCGTGACCCTTTTTGTTTGGTGCAATGGCTGATTTTCACTGAAATATGTTGAGTTGCGACACGTCAGCTTGTTGAATACATCCGCGTTCCTCTAAAGTCGTCTGTTTTCTGTTAAAATCACAAGTCTATTACTGGAATCTCCCTGCTCGGCCGCTGACGACAGCGTGATCGCTACACGTGAAAGGATTAGATGTAGATAGTAAGCAGGAAATAACTGTGGGGAAAAAATGTTGATAGTCTGACAATATGTAGAGATCGACTGATGGTTTCGTCAACACTGTGTCAAAATTTTATGCTTGAATGCTCGAGCTTTTGTAGCTGCACGGTCACACTAGATGAGCACTTTTATAGTTGTCTTAATGGTAGTTGGCTGCATCTTTGAAATATTGTGGTCCAAGTAGTGTAAAATCATCCAGAAACGAAACACAAACATACACATTTTCATCACAAGGTCCACTACTTACGGTTTCTGAAGTTTCAGCTCAAACTGGATCCAGATTTGATTTTAAAACGGCAAAAACAGGTCTGAGTGAAGAGGAAAGAAATTAATATCTCAAACATTTTTAACATATTTAGTTGATACTCTCAGTTGTGTCAAATCTAACATACTTAACAGACATAAAGCAATCAATTTTATGACTGAATAATTACAGTAATTGAGTATTTTCCAGTTCTGGTTTGAAACAAAAGACAATGAAAATGTTGGTTTGCAAAGTTTTAATGAGACAAAAACTCAAAACAATAAATTACAAGAAATCTGGATAAATAAATATTTAGCTATTTATGCATCACCTTCATTTTCATTAACAGTGCTTTGACAGAAAAGACCAACAGCAGTAAGAAAACAGGCTTAGAAAAGACAAATTTTCAGACTAAACAATAAAAGTCCAGCATCCAAGATGAGATGAATTTTGTTTTCCAGATGATATTTTCATTGTTTTCTGAATCTGAACCACATTAATGTGATTCATTCATCGATCTGTTCCCCATCCTCCTCTTGTCTTCCACAGGGTGTAGAAAAGATTTTATCAAACATCAGCAGCTGTCTTTTTCTCACCTCATGTTCAACTACGAATACATTTAATTAATGTTTCAGTAAGTTTCATTCTGACTTAAAACATCTCCTGTTTGAGTTGCTGTAGAGACTCATTGTACCACAGCAGAACAAACAGAGTGTTTGAAGTGGCTCTGAGGGGAATCAGACAGCAGATTTTAAGAGGAGTGGGAGTCCTAACCAGAGGGCACGGCATCGATACAGTACTGCAGAAGTTGAGTGTTGAAAAGGAGGATGAAAAGGAGGATAAAAAGAAGTCTACGACTGAATCATTTCATCTCTAAATGGGAAATTAAACTTTAAACAAAAAGGTCAAACCTGTAGAGAACGAGCTGTCGGTACTGAAGGTGTGCCGGTTCAAAAGGTGACAAAGGAGGAGCTTCTTTAAAAGCTGAATCCTCTGTCAGGTCCAAGTGTCTCTGCTGCAGCAGGAGTATCAGGTCCAGTCTTTCAATGTTTAATCCTCAGCAGCTCTACAGACCCTTCAGAGACGAGACCTTCTTCTTCCGAGCAGCCAGCATCTCGTAGAACGGGTCTTTGCTGATGGCGGCTCTGCGGGTGGAAGATGGAGTAGAACATACATTGAACCGTTTTCCGTGGTCATTTGACTAGTAAAAAAGAAAATGCCGATTGTTGTTAGTTGTTATGGTGACGACACACATCAGTGGGGCCGTAAATTGCTTGTTAGCTGAGTAGCTTGTCCATCTCCGGGAAGTGAGGCGCAGGGACCGGTATACCCAGCGCTGCAACCGCCACCAGCCCGCTGTTTGGCTCATTTTCTGTAACCAGTGTAGCATTAAATAATGACAGAATTAGCCAATATAGTCCAGCTGCGGCCTGTAGCACCTCAGTATCACCTCACCTCACGCCACGCCCACTTCAGCTATAGTCAGGGTTAGGAGTGAGGTGCTACAGGCCAAAAATGAGCCAAACAAAGTTGTTCTCATCTGGTGATAGTAATGTGCTTTCCTACGCTGTGACAAGAGTGTATGGATGAAGCATTACGTTGTTAAATTTGACTCCTTTACTCTGGCTCTCTGTGCTTTGTAGCGTTAAGATTACACTGCTGGTTTTAGTCGTTATTTCAAAATCTCATCTCAGTGAGTCAGCGACTTGCCGCAAGTCTGTTTAGTTTATACGGAAGTTAGCCCACTACAACGGTCACAACGGTACACATAAAAATGGCCACCGCTCGCCATCCTGCCACGTTGATTTGAATGGTAATGTCTGTTCTACTCCTACTCTATTTCTATGCTTCATACTGATCATCTGCAGGACAGAGAGAGTTTAAATGTGGCTCACTTGATGCTGTTGATCCATTCGTCCTTCTCCTCTGCGGTCGGCGCGGAGATTCTGTAATAAGTGTGGTTTCCCTCGACGACGCGTCCGTCTGCCTCCGTCTTGCAGGCTTTGATCACCTGATCTTTGTGGTCCGAGATGAAGAGCTCGAAGCAGTTCTGTGAGAGAGCACAACAAACAAGATGAGTCAGGAGATTCACGTAAAAAAACAGGAAACATCTGGAAAGTGTATAAAACACAAGTTAGGAATAAATAGATTTCCTGACAGCATTATATAAAAAAGTATTTATATTTACAGCCTCTGAACACCCACACCAGACCTCTTATTGAGAAAGAATAACAACAGAAATGGTCAATTATATGACAAAATGTGTCAGAAAGAGAAGAGCGAAGACAGACTTTACCGGTTTCTTGGAGTCATCGACTTCTCTGATTCTCAGATTTTCCAGTGGAATAATTCCTCTGGGTTCTTTATCCTTGTAGACAGCAGAGAGACAATACATCTAAGTACTTAGTTAAGCCTACACACAGTATTTATTAGATATCTTATATTACAGTACTTACAGTCGTGTATTCAAAGTAGTAGAGGCAGTTATCTGTGAGAATAAACCAGCGTCTCTTCCAGGTCTTAACCCGTCCACCTGAGGAGAGATAACAGTTGAGCTACGACTTCAGTAAAGACACAAAACTTGAGTTGTTGGAGCAGAAAGCTGGACTTCATACGACACTCTGAAGCACACTGACGGCAGGTTAAATATAGAGCCTATTGATCGCAAAGCTGAAAGCTGAGTTAAAAACTGGGGTCAGCAGTTAGAAACAGATGTGAAACTATTTCTTTCACATCAGGGCTTAGCAGCATACAGCCCATGAATGATCTGTCTTTAAATCAAATTGTGATGTGAGGGTGAATGAGCGCAGCCAGTGGGAGTAGAAAGGCAGGGGGGGCAGCTCAGAAGCAAAGCAGTGCATAAAAGCTGGTGGGTTTAAGGGTACATACCTCCTGGAGTCAAAACCCATGAAATACAAACAAACAAGAACAATGTCAACAACAGAATATTACAAAAATGCAACACAAGTTTGTCCCAACTCATGTTTGAGGTGCCGTTACACATCCAGTCCACCAGAGGGCCGTCCAGCTCACTGTGACTAACAACAGCATCAAGACTGAATGAGTTAAATTATAATTAAATTAAATACACTGAACAAAAATATAAACACTTCGTTTTGCTCAGATCTGGAAAGTCCATTTGTTTTGGTTGCATTCGCGATCTTCAGTTGTGCCCTTGCATAGCTTGACAAGCTTTTGCACTCCGCCGTACTTCTTTTGCCAAACTGCGTGCGCTCACTTACGTACTTCATCATTGTTTGCAAACTGTAAAAGGGTTTATAAGTCTTTTGTGTGCACAGAAAAAGTCTTAGATCTTATATTTTCGTTCAGTGTATTTCACTTAACATGGATGCACATACCGAGTTTCAGCAGCCATCCTTCTCTGTCGGGGTTGAAGAAGGTGTGTGTGAGGTCGTTCCCATCATCCTCTGGGATCTTAAAGGGTTCATTCTTGATGCTGTCGTACAGGTTCTACAGAGAAGTGATGGAAAGTAACTCAGTACATTCGCTGAAGTACTTCATTACTTGAGTATTTTCATTTTATGCTACTTTATACTTCCACTACATTTAAGAGGTAAATGTTGTACTTTTCACTCCACTACATTTGTTATTGCAGCTTTGGTTATATTGCAATGTCAGATTATTAATACAAAACATAATCAGGGAATAATTATGATGTATTTTTATGGATTAAGTCCCTCAGCAGTACATAAAGTAGTTAAAATTAGCCTCACCTTTAGCAGCTGCAACATTAGTGATGCTTACACACTTTTAGTAATTTAAGTATATTTTAATGATGATACTTTGGTACTTTTACTTAAATTAAATTCTTAAATTAAGATACAGCTACTTTTTCATGCAACATTTACTGTGTTAAATTGCTCCTTTGGCGGTTTTGAGATTAAATTAGACATTTTATTCACCAGAACCAGACGGGACACAGCGTGACTTGGCACAGTTCATTGAGGCAAATAAAACCACTGTATTTTTGTAGTAGTACTTTTGTCTGTATAACAACCAACTACACTTCATTACTTTCCAAATATATCACAGAGGGGAGAGTTTTAGGAAAATAAACGCGTCTCACCCTGAGTAGCTCCTCCGGCAGGTCTCCTCCATCATTGATGCCTCTGTTCATTGCCGTGAATCTCTGAACGGAGGGTTTGTCCTTCACGTTAGGGTTGTGTAGACTGGTGTTCAACATGATCACAGCAAACGACAACACATAACAGGTATCTGTAAAAGAAGACACAGTTTGTAGTTTCAGGCTGTTAGCACCGTTAGCTGCGAGCCTCGGCTCACCGTCGCCATGTTGAGAGCCGTTGAGAGGCAACAGAAATACTCCCAATCATGTATTTAGTATCTTTAAAAATGATTTCAACATAACAGGAGATAGAGTTGCCTGTGATGTGTCTTTGTGATTGAGTCTGAACATTTTCACATACAGTATGTGGCCAGAACATAAACTGTGAAAAGGACTTTTTGGGAAGAATAATTGTTAACTCCTGAAATAAATTCTGTATTTTTACTTTTTTGTGTCTTACTCATAAAGAAAAAAGTTAACACACACACACACACACACACACACACACACGCACGTACCTGTGTTCTGAAACACTCCAGGGTTACAGCGACAGTATCGCAGGGCGAACGCCTCCATCATGCGGTCGATCTTCTGAGCCTCACCGGGCAGCCTGAAGCTCCACAGGAACTGCCTGAGAGCCTGAACCAGGTTCAAGTCTGTGAACTCGTGTAACTCGAGGAAGGCGTGCAGAACCTCGATGTTGAAGTCATCTCTGCACGACACACACGCAATCCCACACAAACACACACCCACAAAGAGACAACAGGATCAGGAACTGAATGCAGCTCTGTTTAGCTCACAGAGCTGGCAGCTAGAAGAGTTGGATGAGATTTAACGAATCAGATAAAAACAGATTAATTGATGATCATTAGAGCTTGTAATGCACCATAAGCTCATATACAGTATGTAGTACATTAATAGTGTATTGATAAGGCCTGATTTGTCCTCAATAATGTTGCACATGTATAAACATGTACAGCTCTGGAAAAAGTCCACAGATATCTGGATTATCCTTTTTTTTTTAAAGAACGGACTCTCAGTCTGTTATCATTACTCAGAAGACATTTTGAACATGTCACAGTAGGAAAAAGCACAGGTGTAAATAATAAAATTGATGATGGCTGAACTCCATTTAGCTGCTTCAGGTTCAGGGTCCTGTTATCGTGCATGCTGGCTCACTGCCATGTTTTACTGGGACATTTGAATAGAAAGAATTATTAGTAACACCTGTGCTCTTCCTGCTATGACAAGTCAAAATGTCTGCTGTGAAAAATCAGTTAGAAGGATCATCATTGGTATCACTTACCTCTCCCCTAGGTAGTCGCCGATAGCGGTCTTATTAAGCCCCTCACCCTTGTAGAGAAACTGGCCGATGTCATCGCTGGTGTTTTTCAGCAGGGAGCTGTCAATCAAGAAGCGAATCCCCTGACGGACAAAATCAAGAACACACAACTCAGTCATTCACTAAAAATACAAATACACTGAATATTAACTTATTTAAGAGATCAGACCAGGTAAAGAAATTACTGTTTGCTGAGTGAGGTACAAACACCAAGTGATCATATGCATCACTTATCACTTGTTATTTTAAATTAAAAATCACCATCAACTAATTGTTTTAAATCAGTTTTAAGAAAAAATAAGCAGCTTTCTCACCTTCTTGGGGTCCATGTTGAACTTCTTTCGGCCCATGGCCATTTGTTTATTCCTCTGCATGCTTTTCCTAAAAACAGAGAACAGAAACTTAATACATGCCTCTGCTAAATAGAAATTAATTAACAGCAATTTCGCTAATCGTTTAAGTTATTTATCAAGCAAAATGCTTTTCAAATGTGAGGCTTTGCTGCTTTTCTCTGTTGTACATCATAGTAAACTGAATATCTTTTGAGTGTGGAGATGTATTCTCAACGTTGGGGGCACATAACGCACAGCCCTCTTCAGCTGAAGAAGGTGAAGCTTTCAATACAGTTGAAAGCACCCAGAATAGCCAAGTAAGTGGACCTTGTGTATGGAATATTTACCACTGAATATCTTTTGGTTTTGAACTGTTCGGTCGGATAAAATAAGCAATTGGGGAAAGTGTGATGGCTGTTTTTTCTGACATTTTATAGACTTGAAGCGATAATGAGACAAAATATCCGACAGATGAATCAATAATTTAAACAACCGTTATTTGCAGCCCAAATCCCACAAGGCAATGGACTCTGTTCCGAATGTCAGGCAGATTTTTCTCTTTCCCCATGAATGCACTTCCACTAAAACAAAAGCTGAGTGGACCACAGCTGCCCACGCACAAGCACAGAAATGGTCGAGAGCTACTTTACCTCTCTTCAGTCAGGCCCAGGTTTTCAATCTCATTGGTCACCTCTGCTATCTCATCCTTCAGCCTCTGAGAGCAGACAGACAGAGAGAGGAGGAGAGTGAAACAACGATATATACATGTGATGTGTGCGTGATGTCTGACCTTTCATATAAACCTCTGGAGATGCTTTGATCTCACAATGCATTACACATGGTTGTCTGTTCCAGCTACATCTCACTGACCAACACATCCAGACAAACACTTCTTACAGAGGAGATGACCCAGAAAAAAAACTAAAAATGCAGACGTGATTCACTCTCTCTCAGACCGACTCATTCTACCTCTCGGCAGGAGTTTTGTGGAACGGCCGCCCTCTGCAGAAAATCCTCTCTGGGAGCTATAGCACCTGTTCTGGGGTCAGAGCTGACCACCCTTACCCTGTTTCCCTCTCCCCTGTGCTGACCCAGATTCATCAGCCTGCCTCCCCCCCTGACGCCCTCCCCGGGCTGTTTGAGTGTCTGGTGGGGAGACGGGAATATGCAGGATCAAAGACTTTGACTGGCTTAGCGGAGCTGCTCCGGAGAGCTCAGAGGTTATGGGAGGAAAGAGGAGAGGAGAGAAACAGATGGAGAAACACTGAGCCCAGCAGAAAAGATAATGACTAAACTAAACTAAGATAATTATAGAAGAGAAAGAGAAGTAGACGAGGCCGGTGTCTCAGATCCAGTCAGTGAGTGTGTGTTATAATACGTAATAATGCATGTGTGAAAACAAGGTAAACAAGGTAAATAGTTTCTGGATTCCTGCATGTGCGTTTCCATGGTTACACCCCCTTATAAACGTACAGCGTCCTCTGTCTCCATTACTGGAATATTTCATGGCTCATTACCCATCAGCCCCCCAGGGCAACACAAGGCGGGGCTTAGAGGAGAGAAGCACCGAACGAGAGTCGACCTCGGTAATAAACTCCATCAATCTAGTCGCACAGCGTCGCTGCCCGGAGGCCATGTTTGTGTTCGTCTTTGTGTGTGTTTTGGATGCCCACCTAGCTGACTGGGGACTACTGAAGGAGTTCGATAGCATTTTATTGAGTATGAATCCTGTTCTGAATCCCTTATCAAATCTTTTTGGATAGTTTGTTTGATAGGGAATGAAAAAATCCATTAGTTAAAAAAATATGCACTATTGTTATTTCCCTCAGTATCAAAACTAAACCACGAGATTCTTCAACTGTTAGTTGCAGCCCTAAACATCCACCATATATCAAAAAAATCTTTATGTTGATAAAATCCAACAAACCAGCACATGTACAACATCATAATGAATCAGATGGAGACAAACGGCCACAAACATACTGGCTGGGTAAAAAGGTCAGAATTGGTTCTTTTATTTAACTTAAAGGCTTTATTTTCTACAATTTTTGTTCATGATGATAAGGCCAGCTATTCCCTTTCTATCTAATCTTGCAAAACAAATGTACCCAGATAAAGAGCCGACACAGACAATCCCGCTAATTTATTTAAGGTTGAAGGGGGACTGAGGCAGGGGGTCAAACTGTCCCTCCAGGCAGAGAGAGCTGGAGGACACACATACATATATACACGATGTCCACCCCCCTCGAACACATGCACCCCACACAAAGAGGATCATCTGTCTTGAATGCGTACAGTAACGCTCCGGTGGTCATACGCCTATACCCCCCCCCCCCAAACACACACACACCTCCCTAGGCACACTGGTCTAGACATGGAGGTACAAATCTACTCAAGGACACTGAGAGAAGAAAGAACTACCTGAACAATGTGATGTTCAGACAAAGAGATCAAAATGGGAAAGCAAACACTGGACTGTATGATTTTGCAATTCTCTGAAATAATTCAAATATTTTAAGGTAGGGGTGGGGTAAAAAAAAAAAATCTATACAGCATAGTATCGCGATATTTTGCATGGCATTATAGTATCGATACATGGACGGTTGTAGCAGACTCAGTCTTAAAGCTAGAGAAGATACTGGTATCATATGAAACTAGAAAACCAAAGGAATCCATTGGTACCAACAATGTCATGTTGGCTTTTTTTTTTCAATTTCGGCAAGGAAAATCTGGCATGGCCATTTTCAAAAGGCTCCCTTGACCTCTGACCTCAAGATATTTGAATGAAAACTTTGAGATGAGTGAAAACTGTTTCTTTTAGAGAGGCAATGTCCCTCCCCTTCTGGTGGACAACCATGGGACCTTATTTTGGAAAAAATATGAACGGTAGTCAACAGAGAGAGACAAACAATGTTTTGATCTCGTTTGAATTGCACCATGAATCACACATATGATGTTTGTCAATTTAAAAGAGTCAAGAAAGTCGCAGTCTGTTGTAAAACTGTTGAAGTATAAGACTGTAAAAATACGTAAATTCTGTTCAATAAAAGTTACCTGGGCTGTGAAACGTACTGTCGTAGTGGTCTTTGTGCTGGGGAACCCATGGTGTCAGTGAGCCTGCTACACTTATAAAATTAGTGTTTTTAGTACCAAATTCCCTCCTTGTGTTACTTTCCTTCCACTGTAGCTCAACAGAGAAACACAAAGAAGGAATTTCATTTTAAAAACAAAGTAACTTTGGAGGACACCCCTTTGATTTGTCTAACTCACACTGCTGAAGCCTCATATTAGTGTCAGACAAACTTTTAAATACATGTTTTGCACAGAAGGACTGTGGTTTTTATCCCCCATCACTTACATTGTAAAAACTGCGAACCTATCGTTAAAAAAAATGAAATGTTAGAGAAAGAGACTTCAGACTTCCAGACAGCCGCAGGGTTTTACAGCAAGGACAAAAACAAACTCCGCTTTCATGGTTGCCCTTTTGAGAAAACATTTTGTCCGAGCAGTAAGAGCTGAGGATAGAAAACAGAAACGGGCCCAAGAAGTTGAACTCCAGGTGAAGGTTCAACAAATTGATTAAAGAAATAAAAAGGTGTGAGAGAGTAGAGTGCGTGTTATTACTTGTATGTCCTGCAGTAGCTCTTGTTTTCTGCGGCGGATGCTTTCCAGCTCCTGTCTCTCCTCTGGACTGAGGTCATCAGGCACTGAGGAGAGAAAGACAAGTAGCACTCAAATATAAAGATCAAATATACTCACACACACATTAGATATACTGTATATACACATCCATACATGTACAAAAGGAAGAAGAGAGACCCGAGAGTCCCAATGCTCTGGGTCACTATGGCAACACAATCTTTGATCCATCAAATTACCCTCAGCATCCAAACCCCAAAGTGGAGGATGAAATCAACCCCCTTTGTCTTATACAGATGTACACACACAAGCTGAAACGTGATGACTATTGGTCATAACATCACTGCCAATAATACAGTAAAGAGGAGGAAATAATAATATCTAAACATTGAAAAATGTCAGCACTCCGTGTTGTATTTTGACCAAATAGCATGAAGCCCAAACGTGAATAACTGTGTACAAATCAAACATGTTTTCACAGATTTTCAGCTACATTTTTGGTGACATTTTGGTGGAAATTAGGAGTGTAACGATTTGGGTTGGGAACAAACAGCGTTCACCTCGCTCAGAGGGCATCCTTACCATAATAACACTACTTTAGGAGCAACGGAAGTCAGATGGCAGCTGGCAGTACCACGGTTTTGCACTCGGTGGCTCACATTACCGCAGTTTCACAAGCGTGTCGGAGAACTACGGTGGCCTTCAGGTAACGTAAAAACGTGAAAGGCTCTCTCTAGAGCCAGTGTTTGGTTTGTCCGTTCTGAGCTACTGTAGAAACATGGCGGTGCAACATGGAGAGGACCCGCTCCCAATGTACATATGAAGGGCACATTCTAAGCTAATGAAAACACAATGATTCTTAGTATTCAGGTGATTATACACTAATGAAAACATAGTTATGAATATTATATTTATATTTCTGCTAATAGATCCCTGAAATGTTTACACACTATCTTTAACTGTACATAAACAAGTGTGTACTCTGATAGAGCAGAAGTTCATGTGCCCACAGAGGAGGGAAATGTGTGTGTCAGTCAATGACTTGTGTTTTTTCTTAAGAAAAATTTAGTGAGAAAAAGGGAAAGAGAGAGCTTATATTCCAGTAATAAGAGAGGGAACGCAGCATGCAGAGTTATGGTGCTGATCTGCATATTTCATGTGTCAAACATCACAACTCTGCACAGTCACCTATAACTGCTGTTTTTCTCCACTGGGCGCCTCATAATAAAGCTTCTGCTACGGCTACTTTCCAACCGGTGACAAAAGGCGAAGAAAAGGCGCAATTTATGCCAGGTAACAAAGAGCCACAGAGGACATATCGAGCTGCTGCTGTTTGTCTGCCTCATTAGAGGAGTCACGCTGAGGGATTCCAGCACACTGTTCACTTCATCATGACCAAGTTACTCAGCGTCAACCTCTGGAGCTACTAAGAAAAAGAAGAGGAGAAACTATTCAAGTTTCATATGCATTTATAACATTTTTCAGTGATTTCAGTAATTACAATAATTCTAAAATAAATGTCAATTAAAAAATGGCTTTTTAATGACCAAATGCCTTCAATTTAAAACCATTAAAAACATAACTGCAAGAAACTTCAACATTTTTACAACTTCACAAAAAAGAAGTCTGTTCAACCATATTAATGGACTTCAGAGGCATTGAATTAGAGCATTATATCATTTTGGCATTTAAAGTTCACCTTGGTCAAAAAAAAAATCCTAACCTAAGGTCAACTAGCTTTTTCCAGAGGTATCAACCACATCTCAGTCTTCCTGTACATTTTAGGGCTGTCAAAGTTAACGCAAATTCGTCTTAACACCACAAATTTCTTTAACACATTAACGCTGGTATAGATACTGGTATCATATGAAAATAAAAAACCTAAAGAATCCATTGGTACCAACCAGGTCATACTAGCTAGTCGCAAAGGAGGTTAAATAATACTCCAAACTTACGCTATATTTTGGCGAGGACAAACTGCCATGGCCATTTTCAAAGGGGTCCCTTGACCTCTGACCTCAAGATATGTGAATGAAAATGGGTTCTATGGGTACCCACAAGTCTCCCCTTTACAGACATGCCCACTTTATGATAATCACATGCAGTTTGGGGCAAGTCATAGTCAAGTCAGCACACTAACACACTGACAGCTGTTGTTTCCTGTTGGGCTTGAGTTTGAAATGTTATGATTTGAGCATATTTTTTATGCTAAATGCAGTACCTGTGAGGGTTTCTGGACAATATTTGTAATTGTCTTGTGTTGTTTATTGATTTCCAATAATAAACATATACATACATTTGCATAAAACAAGCATATTTACCCACTCCCATGTTGATATTAACTACTTGACAAATCTCCCTTTAAGGTACATTTTTGAACAGATAAAAAATGTGCGATTAATTTGCGATTAACTATGGACAATCATGCAATTAAATATTTTAATCGATTGACAGCCCAATTTGTTTTTATCTGTACTTATTTCTGTTCTTGTGCTGCTGCAACTCCCAAATTTCCCCTCTGGGCATCAATAAAAGCTTATCTTAACTTGTTTTCTTGATTAATCATTTGGTCTATAAAATGTCAGGAAATAACAAAGAATCCTAAGTCCCTCCAGCCTAAGCTGGCAAAATGTTTGTTTTACCCAACTAAGAATATCCAAAAGTTTATCATTATAGAAGACAAAAAAACAGCAAATATTCACATTTGAGAAGCTGCTGAATTTGAGACATTTTAGCCTAAAGAGTCACCTAAACATTTAACTGATTATCTAAATTCTATCATCTAGTAAATTGATTAACTAATTGTTTCAGCTCTAAAGTACAACTATACATATGAACATTTTATAATTCATATTGTAAACCCTTTAAACTCCATCTCAGGACATGCAGATGCCTCTGACTATGTTCACGACAAATTAAGTCCAAGTTGGCGCGACAGGTGCCGCAGCCTTGGATAGTGATATTATTTACATACTGCAAACAGACAGTGACGCACAAGTTCGCTCATCACATACACATACTCCTCGCCGACAGAGAAAGGTTTAAGTAGGACGGAGCAGCTCTTATTATAAACCAGAGGACAAGAATAACGCAGCATTGTGAGCAGAGAGGCAGTGAAACTGACATTCACACTAACTTCCTCTCTCTGGCATTTCATTTAGAGAGAGGAAATAAGAGCAAGTGGATGAAAAACTGTCATATCATCCTCCTCTCTAGCAAACAAACACACACATTCCAACGTAAATAACAACATGCGTCTTCAACCAGCTGCTCTGCATAGTCTCGAGGTCACCGAGTGTGTGTTTGTGTTGGCAAGTAATGGGACACCTTGTCGTAGCCACACTGCTGATGACCAGCTGCTATGGACAACCAACATATCCAGGCATAAAGTTCACCCTCTATCCTTCTTCCACTCTATTGTTTGTAAGCTATGCAACACATAACATCCTCTGAAGAAACAATGCCATAAAAAAACTAAAACCATGCCTACTGTATGTTCTGGCTGGGTTTCCGGCTCTCGTGAGGTTTCTGAGGGAGACGAGACAACACACATGCACGCACACACTCATTCAGATAAGTTTCTGCAAAATAGCTCTGATGCAGAAGTTATGATGATGACGCACTGAACACCTACACATTTGTGTCACAATCCTGAGGTTCATACCAGAGAAAGCGCCTGTCTGCTGCCGAGTGGCTTCACCACAAGTCTCAATGGTCCCAGTGCAGCGGTTTGATCCTCACTCCAGTTATTTCCACAGAGTCCACAAGACTAACTGAGTCACCAATCCCAGTACAACACAGCCTGCAGTCCAATCTGGTTTCTCCAACAATAATCCAGTCCTGCCCGAGCTCTCCAATGATCCCAATCCCAATCCTGTGGTCCTCTAGTCCAGCCTCCCTGCTCCTTAATCCTCAGGCACTCATTCCAGCAGAGGGGAGAGGAGGGGAGCAGGCCTGCAGCTAAATGAGGATGAGGGCAAGTGGGTTTGTGAGGGGAAAACCCTTGAACTCCCATCTCTCTCCCCCACCTCCCTCTGTCCCTCTTGACTCCTCCCTCCCTCAGTGAGCAGAGCATCAAACACAGGCTCCCCCACGTGGACACCGGTGACCCAGAGAGAAAGAAGGTGGGGAGAAGGGGTGGGAAAAAAAAAATCGATTCACCTACGTATCTACCTATACATACACCTGTTAAATACAATATAAATAAACATAATTTTACGATTTGGAAATTATTTTTTTAATGCCAGAATCGATATATTTGATTCATTTGAGTCTATGTGGAGGTAGAAGGAAGTTACTGCTTTTATTTTTGTAGTCGGAGTAACGTGACGTCATATCCGCTCTGTATCCGTCACCAAAACAAACCGCAGCCGGCTGAAACGACAAAGCAGAAAACGGCGGAGGGTCGGCGTGGATACGACCTGCACTCTCACATATTAAATCCAAAGTGGTAAACCCTACACATCCAGTAAAGTATGGAAACACTTTGGGTTTCACACATTGTCAGGAAAAGCAGAGCTAGACATCACGGCTAAAGCTGCATGCTAACTCTGTCATGGACAGGAAACGTTATCGTATTGCGGTAACATGCAAAGTAAAAGTCCCTAGAAGTGTATGATTCAACTTTTTCCCATGGTCTTGTGTTAAAAAAGTTAACAAAATTCGCAATAAATCGTTATATCGAATCGCAATACTTGAAGAATCGCAATACATATCGAATCGGCACCCAAGTATCGTGATAGTATCGAATTTGGAGATAGGTGTATCGTCCCAGCTCGAGTCGGGAGGTGCAGTTTTGCTTCTTAAAAACAGTGTTTGGTAAAGAAATGACGAGGGTGCAGGCATGACTCACATCTCCTGGACACCAACAACAGCCACAAATGCAAGAAAAAAACAACAGCTCTCTGTTCTGGCAAAATTAAATCATACATACGTGATCCTGCTTATCACATGTGGTTGTTCATAGAAAACATCACATACACTAACAAGAGCTCCCTCATTGGTTTGTCTCATTGTTTCACCCACAGGACTGCAGCTGACCCAGGACCCGAGGCAAAGCAGTTATGACTATAAAATCCTCTGCGTTTTGAGGTTAAGATTGAGAGTTTCAGTGTCCGGCACTGTTCACAAGGAAATAATTGTCCATTTCAGTGTTCACAAGGCGATAATTGTGTGTTTCAATGTTCCCTGGCCCCGAGGATAACAAGCTCAACATAGTGATATAATCCTGTGGTTATGGTAAACTCCCTAGTGACTGAATAAGGACGCAGAAAAAAATCCAAGCAGCAGGGGAGAACAAACTGTGCCTTGACACAGAAAAAGAAAAAAGTCCTTGTAAGTGACAGAGAGAGGAAGTGATGAAAATTATGACAACTTCAGCTTCTCTTTCAGGGTGGTAAAGTCTTTAAAGTGGTGTATCTGTCAGATGGGAAAAAGCAAAATGGACTATATGCTTAAAAATAAGGCAGCACTCACTCTGTCAAGAGGAAAAAACGTTATGAAATGCTTCCTGTACTACTGGTAGTTTCCTACTTGACAGCAGCTACTTTACTACATTTTGATAGCTTTTCCCTCCCTGACAGAATGAGTCATCTTAATTTAAAGCACATTTAGTAACCTGTTTTGACTGGTTTTCCCCCACATGACAGAATAAGACACCTCACTGTAAAGCACATCCTGTAGGAGAGGCTAAAAATTGCCAGAGGAAATACTATTGCAGCTGAGAGGAAGCTGATTTATAATCCCAAGTAAATTGTTATGCTTTGTGGCAAATTATCCCTCTCTGTGCTGACCTTTTGCAGTCTCTCCACAACCTTTCTATCGCTGTAAGTGTCCAACACTTTGGTCACAAATTGGGGAAAATGTGCAGAGAAGAGACTGCAGCCAAAAGCCGAAGTATTTCTGAGAGCAAATCCTTGATTTCCAACCAATAAAAGGGCGCATTGATTGTATTTATAGACAAGTCTCAGGTCGGTAAAGTCTTTAAAGTGATGTATCTGTCAGATGGGAAAAAGCAAAATGGACTATATGCTTAAAATAAGGCAGCACTCACTCTGTCAAGAGGAAAACACGTTATGAAATGCTTCCTGTACTGCTGGTAGTTTCCTACTTGACAGCAGCTACTTTACCATTTTGATAGCTCAGAATGAGTCATCTTAATTTAAAGCACATTTAGTAACCTGTTTTGACTGCTTTTCCCCCACATGACAGAATAAGACACCTCACTGTAAAGCACATCCTGTGGGAGAGGCTAAAAAATGTGCCAGAGGAAATACTATTGCAGCTGAGAGGTTTATAATACCAAGTAAATTGTTATGCTTTGTGGCAAATTATCCCTCTCTGTGCTGACCCTTTTGCAGAAAATGTGCAGAGAAAAGACTGCAGCCAAAAAGCCGAAGTATTTCTGAGAGCAAATCCTTGATTTCCAACCAATAAATGGGCGCATTGATTGTATTTATAGACACACGAAGTATAAAGTGCTGCACAATAAGCACAAACCCCCATGAGGTCTGGCCTCAACCCAGATTAATAATAATGGATCCCTTGTGCCACTTAATAAAGAGCATTAACACACCAGTCAGATGAGGACTTGTTGCTCTGTCGATAGGAAAGTAAAACACATTAGCGTTAAACTACTCAGACAACACGTTACCTGCTCATTTCAGTTGCATAGCAACAGGTAAAGTTAGGTTAGATAGTTGCTAGTGAAGCTAACCAGGTTAGCTTCTAGGTTTAGCTTAACTAAAGCGGGTCAGGGCAACTTACCAACTCCGTCTTCCGACTTTAAAACCATGTCTGTGCTGTTGGGTCAACGCCGGCTCGGAGAATAGCGCTAAATATCTCACTTTAAAGTAACTTTAAACGTCGAAAAGGTGTCGGTGTTTCCTCTCTCTGTTACCGTTAAGGCTGCAGTTAATGACAACTGGAGAGACAGCCGGTGTTAGGGGCAGGATGACGTAGGCGGGGCTTCGACGGCAGCAGCCAATCAGAGAGCAGATAAGCATAAACAGACCTCTATCTATCTATCTATCTATCTTTCTATCTATCTATCTATCTATCTATCTAGCTAGCTAGCTATAAAAAATATATCATGACAGTAAGTCACAATGTTTCCTTTCTAAATCAAATTTATGAAATATTAAATATAAATTTTGGCTTTAGAAGTGAAGTTTATCGTATTTAAAGTCATAATTATGACATAACAAGTCAGAAATGAAGTCTCTAATTATGAGATATCTCATCTTTGACTCAGTAACCTGCTGTCATAATTTTGATTTAGTAGTTATAACTGTGGAGCGGTAGCCTGTCTTGTTATTTTAACTTAGTATTTCATAATTATTTTTGTTCTTTGGCAGAAGCGGTTTCTTTTATGTGTGTAGAGAGAAAGGGAGAAATGAAAAGAAGAAAACGTGTTTGCTTGCTTTAAATCTGTGTGTATTTATAGATGTGTGTGTATCTCTATCTGGGTGTAGCTGCATGCTCACTACAGCAGTTTTAATATATTTTTGCCTGGGGACATGTCTGTGTAAATGTTCCACTTTATTCAAGTTTAAGCGCTCCACCCTGTAGTGTACAAAGTGATGAAAGGCTTTCATTCAAGCAGGAAGAGGAAACACGACTCAACAAGTAAAAAAAAATAATTAACTTTACAGTGATATCCTCCAACCGGCTGAAGAAGAGAGACATATTTATATAAATGGGAGTGAAGACTGAGGAAGCCGGTTTGATATGAGAGGATGGGTGGCTTAAGGGAAAGAGGAAGGGAGAGGAGAGGATGTAGGGAAGGATGGAGGAAAGGATTGCAGCTGTGCGCTTGAATCGGTGCTTTATTCAGAGTTTGGACACACCGAAAACAGGATATGCTGAGGAGGGGCAGGGAAGAACTGCTGCAATTTAACAGCTTAAAGGGTCAGCTCACACAAATACAAAAATACTTCTGAACAATGCTGTGAACACTTTTTCTTTGATAGAAAGTTGTTCAAATGAGACTGTTCATCTGTTGATTATCCAGAGTAACAGGCTCGTTTCTCATGGAAAAAGAAGTTGCTGTTATTTGTCGTAATCAACACAAATAAAATATCATTCGTCTCCATTGTGTTGAGGTGGAGGTACACAGTTTTCAGACAGAGACTGCATCTCAAAACCCAGACAAGTTAAAACAAAACTATCTGCATGACTAGAGATGAGTTAGAAAATGAATCAACTCTTTAATAATTATAAGCAGTAAATGTAAAGATATTAATTCTTTCTTCTCTCCTTTTTTTCAAATGTTTCAGGGGAAATCTGTTAAATATGGCACGTGTTTATTGTATTTGTATGGGAGAAATAAAAATAAAATAATGAATAAATAATATAATAATAAAATAAAATAATAAAAAAAATAAAATAAAGAAAAATAAGAAAGAAAGAAAAAGACGACAAAATTAAAAAAAAATATAAATAAAAAATGACGAAACAAAATTAATTAAAAAAAATTTAAAGGGGAGGTGAGACCGGTCATGCAGAGAATAAGGCAAATGCTAAATTACAAGTATACTATACCAATAATAATAATAATGATATGATAGAAAATAACTAGGGCTGTCCCGAATACTATTTTCTGGGTTTCGAAGCTTCGGTGAGAAATATTCTAAGTAATTCGAAGCTTCGGGACAGCGCCGCTTCGTTGTTGTTGTTGTTTTATATATATGTAAAACAACAACAACAACGAAGCATTCAAATACAGATTTTTAGGTTGATTACCATGGCAACGGTCGAAGCTTCGAAGCTTCGAAGCATCCGCGTCAGCCCTAAAAATAACAAAACATTATTCCGAATTTTTTATGCTATTATTACATTAATTTCACATATAACCATTGTTATTATAGTCACAATAGTCACAATGAAAGAGGTAAAAAGAAAGAAAAATAGTAATAATTTTCTGAGGAAGCTACAGTATAGCTTATTGAGTAAATCTGCTTCACATTTAAAGAGTTTATCTGTGAAACCATCACTGTTTCAGAAGCCTTGAGGCGTAAGGCGTGAAAATAATGAAGAAGAAAGCAAAGGAAATGACAAGACAATAGCAGGGGAAGTCCAGCTAGAGACACAAAGCTCATAAAATCTGAGTGGAAATCACCTGTGTGAGCACCGTGCTGCTTTCATTGCGTGAGAATGGCTTCTGAATCAGCACACTGACACAGTAAGAAAGCACCTGCACGGAGGGAGATAAGTGGGCAGCGATGGAGATTATGTCACTCCTCGAGCACCCACTGGAGAGGAGGATCCTGGACCAGAGGGTGATGGCTGTGCGTCATGTTCTCAAATCAAGCCCACCATCACACGCAAACACACTCACTCACAGTTTGACTATATGAACGCAGAAATGTCAGAAACACAGCATGACACACACACACAGAGCACTCTGTGTCTTGATAACCTAACAGAAAATCACCACGGCAACTGAACACTGACAGCACTTTGTGCCAGTCTTGCTCTGCATGTTTGCCTGTCTAGGGTCACGCAAAAGCAATATTTAACCAGCACAGACATGTGATAATAATGACAACTCATCCATGAAGCACTTTTAAACTCAGAGAATGAAAGAAAAATGTAAGAGAAAGCAGCATGTTCACTTGTCAATCAACACATTTCTATTTTTTAAAAAGACTTTCTCAAAACCACTCACCTGTTGCTGCAGCCGGTCTCACCGTAGGACAGAGAAATGCCTGGAAACTGGAGGCACATAGCTCACTCACAGTCCCCATCACTACTCAGTTTGTTACAAAAACAGCGTTCAAGGCTCACGGTATCCTCTCAGCATCTCTGTGCTTTACTCCCCTCTTAAGTCGGCGTCATACTTGACTAAAAGGCTCTGGCCTCAGCGAGAAGCTCCTTGAAAACGCCGGGCTTTTAGTGTTTTCCCTCCCGACTGCCACCAGACTCTGACAGACTCTGAGAAAAAACACTCTCTCTCCTCCCTCCTCCCTCTTGTTCACACACTTGACCTCACTCCTGAATTCAGCCTCACACTTCCACTACTACACACACAAAAACCAGCTTAATATTACGTGTTCTAATACATCCTCCACATAAAAAGGACACATATTCTGTATGTATATATATACACCCACCCACTGCTGTGTCACTTTGAACAGTTGTTAATGTATTCTTGGAAGTGATGACAAATGTACACACACATGAACACTATCCTGCCGCTTCACACCCACACACACACTTCAGAGCTCAGATTAGTTTAGTCAGAGCCGAGCAAACACACACAGACACATATGTTATGTTGCATATCAGTGGAAGAAGATTAATACTTTTTATTTGAGCAAAAGTAGCAATATTACAGTGTAAAAAATATTCATTTACAAGTAGGGATGTCGTTGCATCTGCCATAAAGGACCAGTGCTACTACTTTAGGTGTGATATCATTTCCCTTCAGAGCTACTGTTTGAGTTTGCACTTATAAAATGTACTTCCTTATTCTTTGATTTTCTCCATTCTTTCTCTTGCACTACATTTCCTATCAGCGTCACTCCATTTATCTCTTTCACTCATTAAATCTATTTGAGACATTGATCGTCTCCTCTCTCTGTAGAGCTGACCTCTTTCTGTTGACCTCACACTCCTGACAACTAGGAAGATCTAGTCCGTTCAACTTTGACACCATTTTGTGGCTTTATCAGATTCAAAAATATAATACTGTATATATATATATATACACATGTAGTTCTCGAAACCAGACGTCACAGGTGGTGCTGAAAAACAGACCAAGAGTAGGTGGTGCGATGTAAGCAGCCCCAGTGAACTTTTATGTGATTTGCATATAAAATAAAAAATAAAGCACTTCATTGGGAAGTGATGCTGATGAATTGCGTAGAAATGGACCTTTCTATATATAGATGATATATGCAGTTAGATTACACCACCTGCTGCTGCTTATCATTTAAACCACGTACCTACTGTACAACACAAAGTCAACAGCATCTTCTCTTTCACTGAAATCAACGTATATAAAAATAACCAAGAAGTACCAAGACGTAGAAGAACGGATATATTGTCAGCAAAATGTACTCAAACTATCAAAAGATGCAGAATAGTGTTATATTTATCATATCATTGGAATTCATTAATCATTCATTAACATGTAAGCAGCCATTTAATCTTGTATATACTGTTAGGTAGTTTAATCTAGAACAATGTATATTTTGTAAAATGATCTTTATATTTTACATATAAATAAAATGTTGATCTGCAAAGTAACCAGCAACTATATCTGTGAATGTAAGTGGAGTAAAATGTACAATATTTCCCTCTGAATTGTACTGGAATAATAGTATAAAGTATATCATACTCAAGTAAACTCAACATTGTACTTAAGTACAGGACTTACACCAGTGGAAATAACTATTGATGTGAAATTCGCCAACAGTCAAAGCTTTCGTTTTTTTATTATTCACATATAGCGTGATTGATAATAAGATTAACACGCAGAAGGTGAAGAAAACATGATTCCTCTGAGTGACTAACCTCATCTCAAGATAAGCGATGTCTGCCAGGATGACAAAACCCTAAAAAAAACAAGTCAGAAACAGAATGAAACATAATCACAGGATTCAAACCTTCAGTTTTTTAACATGCTTGTTTAAATCATTTTCATATTTCTCTATCTCTGAGTCTCCTGATGGAAAAATACAAATGAAACATTTACCACCATTCTCAGATATACCCGACCTTATTTTCACTTCTTCTTTCTCGGAGCAGCTATTCTCACTTAAGTGCATCTGGTTGCCATGACAACCACACACAAAAAAAAGCCCAGCATGTAAGAGAAGAAAAATAAAGTGTAATCACCATCTTTCCTTCCCCTCTTAGGTAAGAAACATTCACCTTCTTCTTGCTCATTAAAAAGCTCAAAGAGGTTGTTGTGTTTTTTTGTTTCTGACATTTGTTTCTGCCTTTTTGAAAAATACCATGCATTGTTTGCCTACACCAGAATGTGAGTAACCTAAAACACACTGAAAAAATCTACAAGGCTCCACCTAAATGTTTTATATAATGCTGGCTATGATCAACATACAGGTGAAACCAAAATGTATAACGTGCACAAGGAAAACAAGGTGCTTACCTTGAAGTCTGAAGTTACGCTCCCTCACCAAATGGAGGAACTGCCACCAGCAGCCTTTATTTTTTAACACCTGATTTTCATTGACGTGATTACAAGGTGGAGCAGAACCTACAGGAGAGAGCTCCCCCTATTACACATTATACATTATACATGCCCTGCACACATTTCTGCTTCATGTTCCGACATGTCTAAGACAAATTGTGATATTTTTCTTGGAATAATCATAAAAGGGGAAAAGCCCCAGATGCTGTACAGTATATGGCCTTGACACATGACAACATAGGTCATGTACTCATCAGTAAAGACTTTGTAGTCTTGTGATCTCCACAAATCTGTGGATGTTTCATGTTCTGACAAAGTGAGGGGGGCCTCGGGGCTAAACGGAGCTATAGGCCCCTTAACAAGGCCGACTACATTACTTACAGACAGTGTATGGAGCTTTTTTTCCTATCTTTAGAGCGTGGTCTTTCAATTTGAGGGCATGACTCATTGATTTCACGTTCAGATTTTGTAATGGTTCCCTCAAAACCCTCTCCTAACACTCAAATAGCCATTGCTCGCTCTTAGATTTCATACAGTTTAAAAAAATAAAAAATAAAAAATCAACAACCCAGCTAGCCCCAGTTTATGCCTCTCATGTAGGCTAGATATTAACTAAATACTTACTCCACAAACTGAATAACTTATAAGATATTTACAACATATTGAAATAAATATAATATTTATAGAAAGAAAAGGTGCAATCCCATCTACAGCCGTGCTAATGGCTAGAGGCTGTACTCTAAAGCTAAATGCTCCATTCATCTAATAGTTTTTGACATTTTTGACATTCAAAACCACAAATGTCAATATCAGTTTTAGCCGCTAGCTCAGCTAAATTAGATAACGGGGGGGAAGATGTCTGCCATGAAAGGTGGTGAGAGGAATTCAGAGTTAAATACGAGGTCAAAAACCAGTTCGGAGACTCTAGAAGAATGATAAACATGATCTGAATTTGATCAAGCTTAAGGTAACAGATTAGCCTCAACTGCTGCCCACATGTCTACGTCTGTCAATGATTTAAATAGATGTAATTAAAAAAAGTTTGTGTGGGGATGCAGCTTCACATCATTTAAACTGCACTTTTTTATTTTTATTTTTATTTTATTTTATTTTATTTTATTTTATTTTATTTTATTTTATTTTATTTTATTTTATTTTATTTTAATTTATTTTATTTTATTTTATTTTATTTATTTTATTTTGTTTTATTTTTCATTGTATTATTATTATTATTATTTTTTTTTTTTATGTAGCAGAGGACATACGACAGCTTGGGTTAACATCAGGATATATTGTAGATCATTTTGCTTTAAATATGTGAGCTCTTTTAAATTGACGGACACTTACAGAAGATGAGTGTTTCACGGAGCACATTTCAAACATTCAAAGGTGTTGTCAGGTGCTTTTTGAAAGATCTGACCTGAAAGTATCTAAAGATATGAGCTACTGGCAGGTAAAACCTCCCACACAATTCAACAAAAGAGGCAAAGCCATCATCACTGAGGTCTTTGAAACATGTTTTCTGCATCAGTTCATTTTCATTTTCATATAAAAAGGAGTTTGGAGACAAAAGATCTTGTTAAAGAACAAAGATGAATCCCAAAATGTTTCTTAAATTGTGCCCACATTCACAGGGTGACCCTTATAGTCCAGAGAGAGACATAATTTGGGAATAATTCATCTCCATGGCAACCTATTCATGAGACTGAAGTACATAAAATCCAGACCTGATTATGAGAAATAAACCAAAGAATAAAATGAGCCAATTTGTTTGTCTTCACATTCAAATCAGTGACCATTATTGTGCACATTCATCCGATGATGTGAGTGTGAAAGTGTGAAAATGTGACCTTGATGATGACGACGCCGACACACAGACTCACAAGTTAATGAAAGCTGAACACAGTTTATCTGGAAACCTCAAACTATTTTGGGCATTTTGTTCTCGATTCACACTTGTGGCATCTCACAAGAATGACTTTATCTAATCCTCTGAGAGAAAACATGATAATATGGATGATACACATGTTTTTATACCACTAAAATATGTCCACACCCTCATTAGTAACGCCTTAGAGATTTTTCTTTTTGAGCTTTTAGTTGCTTCTCAGGCTTATGATTATTGACTATGTGTATTTGCAGTGGTGGAAAGTACATTTATTCAAGTACAATTTTGAGATACTTGTACTTTACTTGAGTATTTCCATTTTATGCTACTTTCTACTTCTACTTCACTACATTTCAGAGGGAAATATTGTACTTTTATATTTAATAACTTTAGTTAGTTTGCAGATTTTTGCATTAATAACACAAAATATAATCAACAAATAAATGATGATGTATTATTAATGATTAAAATAAGACTTTATTGATCCCTTGATGAAATTCACATGCTACCCAACAGTATATTTACCAGCTGCAACATTAAAGTGATGAACACATGAATGCATCAATAATTATAACTAAATAATATAATCTAAATTATGCTGAAATGAGCCATTCTGCATAATGAGTACTTTTTGTACATTAAGTATATTTTGACGCTAATACGTTTGCACTTTCAGTCAAATTTTGATTGAAGGACTTGTACTTGTTACAGAGTATTTCTACAATGTGGTATTACTGCTTTTATCTAAGTATTTCTTCCACCTCTGTGTATTTGTACATCATGTCTGTGTTTAGTTTATGTCTGGTAGTTTCTGTGATGTGTCTTTGGGCAGGCTGCTGGGGTTTTTCCCTCCTGCATATTATTTATTAAATTCTTCTCTATATGTATTTTAATGTAAAACACATTGAGTGTACTTGTACCACAACGAGCTCCATAAATCAGAGTTGTAGAAGTAACTTTGTCTAGTTGAAGTCTTCAGCGGGGCATGAAGAGGCTGCTGTGTCCTCTGGTGGCCACCGGGTGGCATCACAACTACAAGGGACAATGTTTATGTGGAAATGTTTGAATTATTTACACCAGGTACCTGCAGATATACATAATTGATATGATTTTATTTCATCAGGTAAATCAGTTGCATCTCGGTTTATTGCTGGAGTGTGAAATCCTGTTTTTATATTTACAGAGAAATGGTGAATTTTATAGGGAATATTTCAACCATTTTTTTAATATAAGACCCCTGCCATTGTAATGCTAACATATTATACGATATTATTAATATTATCATTATTATTATTACTATAACATAACTATTAATGTTGTAGCCGGTCGTCGTGAAGCTAATTTTAAACTACCATACTTTATATAGGTTACTGTTTAGTAGTTTATCCGGTAACAACATATAATTTTAGAAATTTATAGGATTTGTATGCCAAATTTTAATCTGAAAAGTAACGAAAGCTGTCAGATATATTATAATAATAAACAATATTTGATTCTGAAATGTAGCGGAGTAGAAGTATAAAGTAGAAGTACATCAAAATTATACCTAAGTATAATACTTTAGTCCATTATTGAGCATAGTAGCAAGTAGTCTTGACGTTGCCACAGTTTCGGAATATATATAAAGATAAAATATGTCTTTAAACCATAAATCAAATCAATTTTATTTGTATAGCCAAAATCACAAATCACAAATTTGCCTCGGGGGGCTTTACAATCTGTACAGAATACAACACCCTCTGTCCTTGACAGTGCAACCCTCACATCGGCTAAGGAAAAACTTAACCACAAAAAACCCTTTTAACAGGGAGGAAAAATGGAAGAAACCTCAGGAAGAGCGGCAGAGGAGGGATCCCCCTTCCAGGATGGACAGACGTGCAATAGATGTCGCGTGTACAGAGTAACCACATAATGAAAACACAATTATGTTTCTTTAGAGATGCATGAACATGCTTATTTTTTCCCCAATAACATATCTTGATTCAATGGTGTTAAATTGTCAGATTTATTTTTACTCTATTCGTGTGTTTCCACTTCAGCTCATCATTTGATTCATCAGATAAAACAATGAGTAAAAAGTGAAATATTTATCAGTGGGAGGATGATGGGAGTCAAAAGACTTTGTGTTGCCTCATGTCAACAATATGTAGTAAAGGATTTAGTTGTTTTTTTTATTCATAATTAATTTCTTCACATTTATTTGTGCTTGTTTGGACGAGAACCTCAGTATTAACTCTGTGTCTCTTCCTGTTTGTCCTCTCCGTCTTTGGTAACCAGGATTGCAAATCAGAAGTTACAGCAACAATTAACCGACCTCATGTACACAACAGTTACCTAACTGTGTTTCACACCCAAAGGGAGAAGTCGAAAGCAACCGTAGATTTAAGAAGAAGTGACAGAGGACAGTCATGTACACCCTGCATCAGTCTACTTCACCTACTTATAGTTGAATTCACACCCTCCCTCAGACACTGTGACCTCTGAGTGGAGGAAGAAGTGAAATCCCCTCTGACACCGGATGATTATTACAATCCTGTTTGACATTATTTAGCAGAGAATGAACAGAGATGACAAACCCGCCCGGTCTGGGCTCTGCCTGCACATTTCTCAAATATTTTCCTAGTTGAGTCGATTACCACATCTATTTAGGAGGATCTGACTGCACAGCTTCTCCGCTCTGAAGTATACGTCCCTCACACACCGACGACCTCGGTGGGAAATTAACAGCCGCCAAATGAAGGCCAAGTTTGACTGCTGAACATACCGAAACACAAATGTTTGGAAGGTTAAATTTAGACTTCGGCGTGTAGAATTAAGAAAAGACTAATTATAGAAACTAGGAAACTGGTTCTACAGATTTAATGTCAATAAATAAGACATTGTGAAATACATAATCATATAAATAACCACACAGAGAACATGAAAACATTTACCATGAAAAAATGGAATAATACAATATTTTCTTTAAACTCAGCTCATTAATATGCTGTTATTTCATACTGCTTCTTTTCACAATAAAAGAGTTTACTGTAGTCATTTTTAGCTGGTCGAGAGTGAAATACCTCAACAACTATTGGATGTATTGTCATGAAATTAGGTTCAGACATCCATGATTCCCTCAAGATGAATTGTAATAACATTGGTGATCTTTAACTTTTCCTCTAGTGGGTCAAAATTTATTTTTTTTGGACAAAGTACTTTGAGCCTCCGTACTTTTAGCCTGCATCACGTCACTGAAACTGTATCAGCAAACACCCAAAAAAACTCACAGAGGCGTTTATTCTTTCAAACGTGTGGTTTTTATTTGATAATACTGAATACTTTGTCCTTCGCCTGGACTTACATAAAGCATCAAACACATGCACAGTCCTCTATTCACACAAGATACCCATTACTCATTTCTCTACACCTCCCCAAAAAGGATTAATCTCTCTCACTCTCACGTTACTCCAGCGCAAGAGGACCTTCTCACCTCGACACTACAGCTACAGACATCGTAGACAAAGACAGCGAAAACACACAAAAAATCATGACAGGTATTATAATAATAACACTGAAAAAATACAAAGTAATGGAAAATGGAAAGAGTTTACTTTTAAATTATGCCTCTAATACTCCATCATATATATATTTTTTTTGTTAATGTAGCTTGAGGTGTATAAAACAGCACTGTAAACTTCGATTGAGTAACTTGCTTTCTATGACAGCGATAAAGCTTTCATTAATAACTGGAAGGAGCAGGAAAGACGAGTCAAAGCTAAGCATGTAAAGATTAATCATGAAATTAACCGTCTGCGAGAATATACTGGCAAATCATGAAACTGCTGTTGGCATTTACAATCAACAGATAATACAAAGACACTGAAATAACAGCCAACAATGCTCTTTTTGTTTCTCTTTCACACATAAAGTCTGCAAAAAGATCCCTTATATCCGAACCTCTCACACGCCACTTTTTTTTTCTTCCATTGCAAGTACTATTTTATCTGTTATGACAAAGATAGCAAGAATAAGTTTGTGAATATGGATCACCAAAAGCACTCAAAATAGGAGAAATCTGCACCTGAGGTGGATCTGTCGGTCTGGGCGAACTATAATAACTGTCACATCAGAGTGTTCAGGCTCTTGTCTTTACTGGAACTCATCCTCAAAAAGTGCAAATCTAGTTCTAATGCAGTAAATAATAATCATCAAGTAACAACAAAAGTATATGCATAGGTACTGTACAGCTACATAGTGGGGATGACAAGGGAGGGGGCTGAAAACGAGAGGAGGAAGAGAAAATTTGGGATTTTTCTGATTGGACTGTGGGGGCGGTGAGGAGGTGTTTTACCTCATGAGCAGGTTTAAATTTAGAGCGCTCATCTTTACACAGCATAGACTGGTCCAGTGAGGCCTGCGACGGTCACAGGCTTCAGTTAAAAATCGCCACAAGAAAAGATTTCCACCGAATGAAACCAGAAAAGATCAGCCGTGCACGATGACTCATTTTAAAGACAGTTAAAGCATGTCGTGGGCGTCCGACATCACCAAACAGCTCCCAGCAGAGGAGATGAGAGAAGCAGTATCTAATAGTGTTCGGAGAGAGCGAGACAATCATTTAAAAAAAGGCAACTTGGAATTTGGCTTTGGAATAAAATGGAGAATGAGGTAATAAAAGTAGAAACACGATGGGTAACGAATGATCGTCCGTAGATCGGAGGGATTGGTTGGTGGAGTCGGAGAGCAGAGCTGGTAAAGCGCTTTGCGGGGCACGAAGCGCTCTGTCTCGCCGAGAATTTATATCCTCCTGACGCCAGCCTCAGGAGGAAGTTACATCATCACTTGACCAGTCTATGTCTCACGATGCTATTTGATTTGTTTTTACAGAGTCGCCGTGTCTGAGAACAACCTCTGAGCCTCCTCGTGTTGCTTCCTCTGACTGAAATGATCACGGACAACAAAGAGGAGCTGAAGGTTGTTTTCAGACCAGCAGGTAATTTCAGTCACATTAGCTTTGCCTATTTGATCAAAAATCACGTAGCCTGATGTTGTTATCTTAAATTTCAATGGAATCGTTTACATTTATTTTCCAGCCAGGCTGTGCAGTGGGCAGTCAAGCGTGATACGTGATTTAAGGGTCGTCGGCGTCCAGGAACTCCTTCTTGGGCGACGCCACGCCGCGGTACCAGGAGCAGGAGCCGTCCGCCCTCTTGACGCAGGCATAGTGGTTGGCCTGGCGTCCGTGCACCTGCTTCTCGATCATCAGGTCCGTCCACAGACACTCCTCAGGAGCCGAGATCTCGCAGGGCAAAGAGGGACAACGCACAATCTGCAGAGACACAGAACAGTTTCCCTATACTGTGTGCACAATCTGCTGAGTCATGTTATGATACCACTGTATTATATACAGTATATACAGTTAGGGCTGAGTATTGTGTGAAAATGTTCAATACTAGCACCAATACGATAACTGGTAAAAATACCAATACAATATACCTTGTTTACAACTTACTTTAAAGCTGTAATCCTCAAGATTTTCATAAAATCAAACCCAGTTTTTTAATATTATTTATAGTTCTTAAAGGTCCAGTATGTAGGATTTGGCAGCATCTAGCGGTGAGGTTGCAGATTGAACCCAACTGAAACGTCTCCAGTGTGCCAAGCGTGTTTTTAATGAATTATTCGTTTATCAAAGTTTTCTGTCAACTAATTCAAATCAGCTAATCCAGATCTCTGTTTCCTGACTCACTGCTCTGATGTTTGTTGTTGTGGCTCATGTCTCATCTTCGTCTGATCTGTTTCTGTCTCGTATTGTAGGGAAGATAAACCATACATACACAGACAGTCCTCCACTGCCTTACCTTGCATTCGCAGCCCATCTGGTAGCGCTGGCTCAGGCCCTTCTTCTGGGTGTTGCTCAAGGAGTCCCAGGGCATGATGTAATCACACAGGGTCACATGCATGCGCCCGTCGGCCTCGGACTTGCCTGCGAAAGAACAAAACAGCGATAAAAGCCTCACAATGACAGAGAATTCAGACATAACAAGATCTTACAAACATCAATATAAATGCTCTCATTGGACAAAAAGGTCACAAACTGATGACTGAGACAACAGATTCACAGGTGATAAAAATCTGTTACTTTTCAGACGAGAGCCTGCAGGCATCAACAGAGACCTCCTGTCCTCTGTGTGAAAAGCTGGTGTTTATGTTTCACGCACAAGTGGCACCAGTCAAAACAAGAAGATATTTCAACTTGAGTTCTGCTGACTCCTCCTGACTTCACCGCTATCTGTCTGCAGAGCAGCTCTCAACATGTTGAAGTCTTTACAGCGCCGTCCTCGCAGACGGGACTGACTCACGTTTCACTGGAACTCCTCCAACTGTTAACCCTTCGAACTGGAGGAAGGATGAATCGTTTTAAAAGATGCTCTGGTCTGCAGAAAGTTAACCGTCCCACTTTCCCACTGCAGTCTGAGAGAGAGGAAACGCTGGCTTCAGCAGTTCCTCCTCTTACAACTCTCTGTAATTAGGGCCGAGTGTTTGCGGGTGCATCTCTGTCTGCGATGGGGAAACCAGAGCATGCATGACTTCATCATCCTCTGTGTCTCCTCTACTCGCTGTACTATGTCTCAGTCTGCTGCTTTCAGTCACAATACCAGCCGGGCTTAGACTAGCATACAAACATTAAAGGAAGACATTTGGGGAAATAAGCTTATTTACTCTGGTGAAGAGTTGGATGAGAAGATTGATACCACTCTCATATCTGTTTGTTAAATATTAGGCTACAGCCAGCAGCTGGGTAGCTTAGCCTAGCTTAGCATAAAGACTGGAAACAGGGGGAAATCTAACAACCAGCACCTTTAAAGCTCTTTAATTTACAAGTTATTTAACTCGAACCAAAACCGGAGTGTAAAAACAAATATTCAAGTTTTATGTGCTGAACTATTTCTTGGCCCGTCAGAGTAACTGTGTCCACTCCCATGTTGATAAGAGTATTAAATACTTGACAAATCTCCCTTTGAGGTGCATTTTTAACATAAAAAATATGCAATTAATTTGAGATTAACTATGGACAATCATGCGATTAATCGCAATTAAATATTTTACACATCCAGCAGTGAAAGAGCAACATTGTTATTCATTTGGAGTCGTTTTTCTGTCCACCTGATGAAGTCCAATAATCCCTCTACTGTGAACTCCTGAGGGGAATATCTGTCTCTTTAGCAGCTAAATGCTTCATCATGTTCACCAGCTAGTCACTAAATGTGCCTGTCTGCTGTTTGGTACTCAGCTGGTACTGTACTGTGGATTTTCCCCTGTAAACAGCTACTAAAACTACGCAATGAGAGCGTTGACAGTGAACCAAAACAAAAGTTGCAGCTTGAAAAACCAAAACAATGAGCTGGAATTAGTAATAAAGCTCTGTAAAACTGAGGGGAATTACAGAGTCAGGTGATAATTCTCTGTATATCCATCACTATGAGCGACCCCTCTGCTTCAGGTTTAAGGTTACTGGTCTAGAAAAATGACAAAGGTGGCTTAACTAATCACACTGGAGTAGGCAAAAGGCTATGCAGATAAAAATGCAGCCTTGGTGTTACATCTGTGAAAGTAAATTAGAAAACAAAGTCATGGACACTCACTAAGTCATGATACATCCAGCCAACTAGAAAATGCTCCCTTCAGGCTGTTATCTTGTGGAGTAGAATATTTTATTTTCATCTCATGGTCACGATCACCTTGGGCAGGATGAATAAGACGTACAGTACGTACATTTACAACTCTCAGGAGCTCACAGACAAGGTCACTCCCAGTCTCCACAGGGTTTAGTCAGCAGCATGTCATTACCCATAATAACATCAACAGTTACTCCTCCTACACACAAAAGGGTCCGTTAGTCTGCACGGCTGTTTACACCTGGAGGTCCATATCTGATTATCTGTTTGTTTCCTGTCTGTCTTTTTATTCTTTCACTTTCTGTTTGTAGGTTGAATCTTAAACTGACCATTAGAAGTTAACAGAGCCCAAAGTAACACATTAAAATGTGTTGAATATTATTATCAAAGGTATAAAACAGAGAGGAGCAAATTAACAAATATTAGGTATTTTACTAGATAAAAGTACTTAAATAGTTGCGGTTGTTAAAATTTAATGCCAATCTACAATAAAGAAGCTGGAAACGGGGAAACAGCTGGCTTGGCTCTGTCCAAAAGTAACAAAATCCACCTACCAGCGTCTCTACCACTCACTGATTAACACAATATATCTCATTTGTTTAATCCATACAAAAACTGAAGTGTAAGAATGTCAAGTTGAGAAATAGTTCCTCAACATCTCTCCAGAAACAAAGCAGACATAAAATCACATAAGTAAAACACACCTGAAATCAAGTACTCCTTCTTGCCGGCGACATCCAGGGTAACGCCACAGACAGCGGACACAGGAGCAGTGAAGATAGACTCGATGTCCTGGCTAGGCCCCTTGAACATCTGGAACAAAAACCACAGCGAGCGGGTCAAAGGTCAGAATGAAGGAGTCAAAGTCTGAGCATCAAATTACATCTGGTGGATACTCTATCAAGTTAAGGATTCAAATTCAGTCAGTGTAGTAATACCTTGATCTGTTTGATCTCATACTGGATCCTCTTGATGGGGTTTCCATAGACATCATTCCCAGAATTCACCTCTCTCTCTCCCACCACCTTCGCTCGAATCACTGTTGGGGGGAAACAGAGGAACACGGCATCAGCGTTACATGATCCCACCATCAAAAGACAGACAGTAGATGCAAAAAACACATTTCCAATAAAATGATGCAGAGAGAGAGCTGCTGTAAGCAACCAGATATGTGAACACGGTGTTCTCGTATTGTGGACCAAGGCTGCTCATGTGAAAGGACTATAGCCCGAACGATATCGGCTCAGTGCAGACATATTGGTTTCAGCGTATATGTCAGCCGATTCAAATTGAAGGCTTTTATGAGGACACCTACATGTTCTGTTCGTGTTTTCAACAATGGTATCATCAGCTCTAAAGATCACAACGTCATGACATGAGTCCACTGAAAGTTGTTAATATTGAAGCATCACATTCTTGTTCACCAAATCCCAGGCTAACAAAAGGGCAGATTGACAACCAAAACAACCTCCACAGCTGTCTCAAGTCTCATTTGCACATTAAGATCGACAGCAGCCCAGTCAATGAAAACCCAACTAATTTTACGTGTCCACAGCCTCCGTCCTTTCCACGCTTCCAATTCACTGTCTATGTAAGCAACCGTTTAATGCATTCTGGTAGCGTGGCCCTGCGATTCGAGACACGGGGCGTCACGTTGGCCGCTACTCATTTGCATAAAGTTGAGCTCTAGGCTACTTTATGCAAATCACAGGCGTCCAACGCGATTCGCCGCCATGTTGGTTCCGGTTTGAAAGCTGGGAGCAGCAGCCCACGAGGGAAAGCGTACGTCCAATCAGGTGCCGAGTGCCTTGTGTCTAGTGGCAGCCCATCAAGTGTCCAATGCTGGGAAGCGAGGCGATCCCTCGCGATAAAAAACACCCCTGTGGACACGTACCATAAGGGTTCCCATTAGGTCCAAAACTGCATGAGGGCCAGACACATAAACTGACTTCTTGGCCTGCAGCATGAAGCTCCCTGCTTCCAAACATGACCAGGAAACCGTCAACGGAGCAGAATTAAGGAATAAGAGTACAACCTGAAAGCTGATATGCAGAGAGAGAGAGAGAGAGAGAGAGAGAGAGCCAGGGGCATGTTTCTCACCGTGTGTGTGTGTTGTGTGTTTTAACAGCCTAACTGACTACATCAAGCTTCAGCTATGCTTAGGGCATTGATTCAAAATGGAAAATATGAGCAATAGAGAAAAAAAAAAACATAAAATAAGCAGGAACAGAGGACACGTACACATAGATAAACACACACATACACACACACACACACACACACACACACACACACACACACACACACACACACACAGTAGACTGCTGTTGCTCTTACACCCCTGGGTTCAGTTTATGACTTGGAGCAGACACAAATATGGGGGTTCATGGCTCCCAGAGTTAATAACGTCTCTCGCTCTTCTGCTCCTTCCCTTCACTCTCACCTCCTGGTCCAAGATGCTTTTCTGCACATGTAACTACGACAACTACTATTAATCGTTTAGTCTATTAAATGTCAGAAAAGTGAATCACATTTTCCCAGAGTGGAATGGCTTGTTTTGTTCACAAATACACCATAACTGAAAAATATTCATTTTACAACAACATGAATCTCGTGAGCTCGTGTTTACAACATGGGAAGTCGTGTACATGATATGCTTGGCGTTTGAAGTGGTTAAGTTGCTAGAATACGGCAATATTAACGTCACTGTCGGCAGGAGCATTATACCATTCTGTTAGCAATATCAAGCTTTCCCTCAACAACAATCATTTAGCCGAGGTGGTAAATCCATCCACATCCTGTGATCAATTAAGTTAGCAGATGACTGCCTAAACAATAGTTACAATGCATAAATGTATGGCATTTGCCTCTATAAAACACTGCAACCTGAATTTTTATAAAATCTTACTGCAATATTGAAACTAAATTCTTAACTGAATCTATTGAGGTTTATGGCGGCTGCCTTTTCACTCCGCCTTTGGCCGAACTATAAACACTTCGTTGTATGAACCAGTTCTTTTCCAGCGTAATCCGGCCCTGAATATTGGACTTCCATTCATCAGGTGGCCACAAACACGGCTCCAAAACCAGTCTGCTGGCCGTATAAAGAGGCAGCTGTTTGTATCATCAACCATATAAGGTGATAATATGTCAACATTGTGTTTAAAGCTTGTCTCGCTGCCCACAGTTGGCCAAAAAACTAATCAATTAATGCAGGTTTACAGGAACAGTGTGTAACATTTCGGGGATCTATTAGCAGAAATGGAATATAATATTCATAACTGTGTTTTCATTAGTGTATAATCGCCTGAAACCAAGAATCATGTTGTCGTTAGCTCAGAATGAGTCCTTCATATCTACATAGGGAGCGGGTCCTCTTCACAGAGTCCACCATGTTTCTACAGTAGCCTAGAAAGGACAAACCAAACACTGACTCCAGAGAGAGACTTTCGTGTTATTACGTTACTTGAAGGTCACATATACGCAATTTGGATAAATGACTACCTGAATGTTTGAATCATTGCTAATAAAAGAGACGGAGGAGATAAAAGATTTGATGATCAGCCATCAGCACAGATAACTGCCTTTAAAAAGACATTTATCAATGCTTGAGAGATACCAATCCTCGTTCCTTACAAGCAAACTTCTACATTTTAGCTCCACTCTGATGTTTATGCAAATATGCAGCAGCAGCCAGAGTACACACATAAACATACACACACACACACACACACACACACACACACACACACACACACAGCAGCAGTATACCTGGCTGGCACTCTCTCCTGCATTCCTCTCAGTTTTTCCGCTCTCATTTCCTGACCTCATTCTGAGCCACAAGCTAATGAGCAAAGAATCAGCAGCAGGACACAATACAGAGGGGAAATCACCCTGTTGTTCACACTGGATTGCTATTATGGGAGCGCATCTGTCTACCTTGGTGTTGCAGACATGTTTACTTCTCAGTTCCCCCCCCCTGCAATAAAGCCAGAGCGGATCACCCTGTGCAGTCTAAACAGCGTGTTTGCGGAGGCGGCAGACTACACAGCGTGATGCTAAAACAGCACGACTACCGGGAGGCCCGTAGGCGGCCGAGCTTCACCGCAGATTGATCCTGAAGTCACCTGATCACCAGCAGAAAAATCAATAGCCAGGAGCCCCCTCCATAAACCACCGACTGACCCACATTTCTACCACTCCCCTACCCTCCCGACCAGGACCAAGCTTAATGACTTATACATGCGTATCAGTTGCACTACGCAATGTTTTCCATGCAAACCCTGTATGAACACACCACATCCTAAGTGCCCCCCCATTCAATCCCACCGCATGACTATCCATTTCTTTTCTCATACTCCAGTGACCACCACATCATCCCTGATGTGGTTTGTCCAGCTCCAGACGTATGTGGGCCTTCTGTTTAACCGGTCATTTGACCAGAGACGAAACGCCCTCAAACACCCGCCCTCGTGACCTCTAACAACATCTGTAGGAAGACCTGAGCAGCAAAGCTCTGGTATCCTTTGTGAGGTCTTTGTGATGACAGCAACCGCGGTGATAAAGAGTCAGATCAACACATCAACAGGATATTATTATCAATCAATATTGTGGATACTTGTTCCTTAGTTTTCTTAATTCAACGTGTTATTTGTGTTTTGATTTATGGATTACTTAAAGGGGACATATCATGCTCACTTCCAGTTTCATACCTGTATTTTAGGTTTCTACTAGAACATGTTTACATGCTTTAATGTTCAAAAACACACTATTTTTCTCATACTGTCTGTCTGAATATACCTGTATTCACCCTCTGTCTGAAACGCTCCGTTTCAGCGCCTGTCTCTTTAAGAAGCCCAGTCTGCTCTGATTGGTTGGTGAGAAAAATATGTTGCACCTTTGCAAAGGTAGTTCTCAACATAGTGTAAGCGACGTGGGTGTATGTGAAAGAATAAAGCAGTCCAACACGTTCTGGGTTCTGGGTTCTGGTCTCCACCATTCCCCGCGCCAAAACTGCCCCTCCTCTTCCTTTTTCTCTTCTTCTCCCCTTTTCTTCTTTCTCCAGCCACAAAACTACCAGCTGCCTGAACAGCGCCGACTAGTTGAAATATCTGATACCAGTAGTAGCTGACAATATCTGATAACACAACATCTTGACATGAATGTAAACACTGAATATGTGTAAACAAAATAGAATAGAGCAAATCAATAACATACTAAACCTATGTTTGCACAACTATGTTTACATGGCCCAATTTCACTCTTACACTAACACCGAACTCCCAGGTAACTCTAGCACTATTTGCCATTAATCGTTGTGTTTACTTGTTTATATCCATAATTCATTTATCCCTGATTCCCTTACAAGAAAAACTTTGAGGAATCCTGACCTGCACTGTCCAGTACCCAGCTATTTATTTCACAGTCACACTGACTGAATTTCTGGCAAAAATAAGTTACTGTATTGATTTCAAGTCATCGAATCGTATCGTATCATATCGCTCTAGATGAGCCAAATATCGTCCTTGAATAGTATCGGAACAATGGAAAGTGATACGTATCGTATCGTTGTAAAAACGTATCATTACACCCCTAATGAAAAACTGTCATGGCCATTTTCAAAGGGGTACCTTGACCTCTGACCTCAAGATATGTGAATGAAAATCCCTTTTACAGACATGCCCACTTTATCATGACGGCTTATAGCTGAAACGCGTTCGTTCGTTTGACCAAAATAAACTAAAAAAGACTCTTTATCTGTGAGTGCCGGTGATTTGTTTCTTCCACTTTATGATAATCACATGCAGTTTGGGGCAAGTCATAGTCAAGTCAGCACACTGACACACTGACAGCTGTTGTTGCCTGTTGGGCTGCAGTTTGCCATGTTATGATTTGAGCATATTTTTTATGCTAAATGCAGTACCTGTGAGGGTTTCTGGACAATATTTGTCATAGTTTTGTGTTGTTAATAGATTTCTAATAATAAATATATACATACATCTGCATAAAGCAGCATATTTGTCCACTCCCATGTTGATAAGAGTATTAAATACTTGAGAAATCTCCCTTTATGGTACATTTTGAACAGATAAAAATGTGTGATTAATTTGCGATAAACTATGGACAATCATGCGATTAATCGCGATTAAATATTTTAATCGATGACAGCCCTAATATAGACATTTTCTTACACCCCTAATGTTAAGTACATTTCATGAAGAAAACATGTCTATATTTCTATAAATAGAGGCGTGCACAGTCAGTGTGCACGTGTTGTTGCATGTCCACTCCTGCAGACAGCAGGGTGCCTCTGGTCTTCCACAACGCCCAGCCTCCGGACAGTCTGACTGGGCAGGGCTGCTGGGGAAGTTCCCCTTTGTGGGTAACAGATTTATACGAAAAGAGGATGTTTGTGTCTGCACATGTACAAGTGTGTGTGTGTGATTGTGTGGTAGGTGCATGACACTGCTAGATTTTAATGGCTTGTGGTCTTAAACGAGAACATCATTTAGCGTGAAAAACAGAAGGTGACACACAGACACTGCCGGTCCGTGCATGTACTGTAGGTGTGTGAGCACGCAACGGGTGGGATCCAATTTCTCCAAAACAAATATCGAAATTGTCAGACCACATAACGGTTGACAAAATCATTTTGTTGTTGCCTACATGCACATTCTGGGCAAGCAGACAACCAACTCTATTCTGATTCTCTGCTCTTTGTAAGCCTGCAAAACCCATTTCAAATCTCCTTCATACAGTCCTGCCTGTGCAGGGTCTTATCTGGAGTTCCTCCGAGCAGATTGGGGTTTTCAGCTCCACCAAAACCACAGTTTCATCCTCAGATCCGCCCTGAAACCATCGCCGGACAATGACATCGACCATTGTGCCTTTAACATGCATCCTCCATCCTCTGATATTGACTCATACGCCCTTTAAAAACAACACACCAAACACAAATACACCTCTCCTCTAAGTCCTGCCAGCTCAGCGAGACATTGAGTCACACCTGAAAATAGAGGAAGATGTCATTTCGCAATGTGAAATTACAAAGAAACACATCTTATCCACAAACACCCACACACACAGCCGTGCATCGGGAAGTGTGTGTGCATAAGAAGCCAAAAGTAGGCCTGCACGATATGTGGAAAATCTGTGATGTACGATATCATTGTTCAATATTGCGATGACGATATGACTTGAGATAAATAAACAAATATTGAAGTGTGCATATTAGCTATACTGTACTAATATTTTGAATATAACTAGGCTAAATGTTATTTCTAGAGCAGCAACAGTAATGTTTACAACAGCAAAGTCATGATATAAACTCTATAATATCTCACTGGAAACAGCGTGATAATAAATACTAACGTTGCGGTCTTTAGCCCCGCGGTCCGTTTAATACAGGGTTTCGGTAACCATGATTTTTCGTAATCATCACGTTTCAGGCAGTCTTTTGTAATGTATTTATCGCGCATGTTCATATCGCGATGGCGATGAAAATATGATTTATCGTTCAGCACCAGTCAAAAGTAGGGCTGTGTATTGGCAATTTCATTCACATATATTGAGGTCAGAGGTCAAGTGACCCCTTTGAAAATGGAAATTTGGCATTATTTAGCGTTCTTCACGACAAGCTAGCAAAATATAATATCTCTATACTCATGTATTTCGATATTTTTTTATATCCCTAGTCAAAAACAGGAAGAAAAGATGGAGCCAAAGTAGTGTGGTCGTGGAGTCTCTCATTCTTAAGGATACCATGCATATTTTCACTTGGACCGTGACTTTTACTGCTTTTTCCTCCTAAAAACACACCCTGAACTGACAGCCAGATGTCATCTGTAGCCAGTGTGTGTGTGTGTGTGTGTGTGTGTGTATGTGTGTGTGTGTGTGTGTGTGTGAGCGTCCACCATGCATGGCAACAGGCCTGCAGTTGTGTGAGTGTGTGTCCCTGCGTTACACCGGAGCAAAGTTGGGAAAACCCCAGCAGCATTCCTGTAATTCCTCCCAGCACCACCCCTCACAGGAAGAAACAGGGCAGGACTGGAAATAAAAAAAAAAAAGAAGAGGAAAGGAAAGCTCGCGGTGTGACATATTCTGTGGTTTAGATTCACCCCCCCTCCCCAAAATATTTCTCTTCACATTCTCCATCCCTTGTCCTCCTCTCTACTCTTTCCCTCCTTGTCTCTTTCCCTCTCTTGTGCCACGTTGCCCTGCGAAAGCCAGGCGACGCTGCTTCGTCCCGGAGCAGCTGAGGGGTGAAGCCACACTCTGCTCCGGACCTGAGACATTATGTACAGTGATGGTCCCACACTGCTTCCTGTGTATTACACACACATAGTGCACACACACCCAGAGATACAACAATATAGTGCTCTTATTGTGGGTTTTAGAGGACTGCACTGAGATATTACAATGAAATCAGAAGAGATAAGTACTATAAAGTTCATTATAATATTAGCTCCTTATTGTGATGTTATAGTGAATTTACTTCAAAATGAGCATGTGTGTGTTTGTGGGTGTGTGTCATGACATGCCTCCATGACACCTAAACAACTTATTTTTTTTATTCTTGTGCTTCCCAAATAGCTACTTAGAGGTTTATTGTTGTCAACATGACATGACAAAATTATGACAATAGGATCTGCGTGTGTGTGCAGCCTGCATGCAGAGCAAACAGTCTGGCCGTGGCCTTGAGAAGGACCGTCCACCTCCAGGCTCTCCAGCAGCTTCTCTGAGCCCATTCAGAGCGCACCAGAGGCGGGCTGAGCAGCTTCATCACACCGGTATGTGCTGCAGGAGCCTGGTGCAACATGGGCTAGGTAAACAACAACAACAACAACAACAACAACAGTCCCCGGTGCTCTGTACTCACCTACATCGGCGTTGCAGAACGCCTGTTGCGGATGCACCGGAGCGCAGCTGCACGCTTCCGCCAGCTCCTCCGCCCGCCAGAGGACCAGCAGAGCGAGCGTGCAAAGGATGCCGTTAACGGAAAACGGCATTTTTTTTTATAAAACACTGATGCGACGTTTTGTTCAGCCTCTTCGTTTGTTGCTGCGTGCTGCGCAGATGCGTTGCGGTGTAGATCCAGCAGCGTCAGTCCCCCCTCCGCCTTTTAACGGATAGAAAGCTGGTAAACAAACACCGGGAGGTCTGCTCGGTCTGCTCCGGTGTACCGGGGACGGTTCTCTGTGTGTGCTCGGTGTTTAGCGGAGCGGTGTCCTGGCTGGTGTCTGCAGCTGTCTGTCTTTAGGGAGTGTTTTCGTTTCTTGGATCAAGGCGGTTTTATAAAGCAGCCCGTGTGCGGCTCCTCCCCCCTCCGGTATCGGCGGAACCGGCAGGGGGCGCTGCGTCCACCGGCTGGAACAACCGGTATTTTAGTTTTTTTTTTTTTTTTTTTAATTGCGCCATCGTTTATTTGTTTAATTTGTTTAATTTTTTTTTTAATTTTTAATTTTTAATTTTTTTAATTGCGCCAACGTTTATTTTTTTTATTTTTTTTTATTGAATTCTTTCAACAATACATTTTACATGGAACAAGAGAATGAAGATTTTACATCATAACTCATAAATCATCAATATATGACATGGACAGAGATATTTTAGTTGAGTACATCATGACAACATAAACATTCTAAATGGAACCCTTTGCAGGAAGTGAACTTGTTGCCCTAGCAACAGAACGGAAATGAAGATTTATATTAGTTTTTACATTTATGAATGTTCTTGATATTACTTTATTTTATCCCTTTCCCATATTTTAGCATTTATAAGCATGTATAAACAATTAAATAAATCTGTATACCTGTAATTTCCCTGTTGCAATGTTTGCTAATGCAGTAGCTAACAGGAAGTGAACTTGTTGCCCTAGCAACAGAACGGAAATGAAGATTTATATTAGTTTTTACATTTATGAATGATCTTGATATTACTTTATTTTATCCCTTTCCCATATTTTAACATTTATAATCATGTATAAACAATGAAATACATCAATGTGATAGAAACAGGAAGGAAATTTAATGTTGGGCAATTAGTTCCTAAAAATTGTGTCTAAGTACTGCACAATATTGACATACCTTTCAATTTTATGCTAATGTATACTTCATTTACTTGCCAGCTGGAGATACTGGTTACTTAACAAATTATTTTTTACATAAATAATACAACATATTACTAAAAATTAAACCAGTGATTACCAATATTTATTATTTTATTGTTGGTCATTGTTGGTGCTTTTTATATAATTATTATATAACATTTTTATACACACATATTTTCTCACATAATTGTGTACATAACAGTCCTGTCTATTCTTTACCTTTTCGTCCCTAGCTGTTATGTCTATTTCTGTGTAAGTACATTGAGAGAAAAAAGGTATTGGTACTTTTACTGCAGTAAAAGATCACAGTACTTCTTTCACCACTGTGTCAGTTCATCAAACCAAACCTTATTGTAAAACCTGACAACCTCTTCATCCATATGATTTGGACATGTTGCCAAAACATGTTTTTAAGTACATTTTATCACATACAGATGCATAAAAAAACAACACTGCAGGGCACTGCATTTAAAATATTTGTCGTTTTATTCCAGTTTATACTGAAGATTGTGGCACAAGTCTGAGTTTACACTGTGACATGATCCAACTGGTAAACCTTTCATGCAAACAAGTCGTACATCTACCTCCATTCTGGCAGAAGAGGGCAGTATTCTCCACTGTTATCACACTAAACCTCCACACCACACTGAATGACCGATTCAGAGTTTTAACCCATGCATAGAAGTATTTTTCTGGTTTCACAGTAAAGCCAATATTGGTTTAAAGAAATAAAATGCAGAAGTGTTGTAGAAGGCACAGATTGTAAGGAAAATTGGCAGACAGAATGAGCACAACACTGTTTAAAAAGCCAGTGAAAACAACTACAGACGAGTCATGAAGGACAAACTAACGAGTTTAATCTGACAAAGTAATGTGCTGTTCCTGAGAGGAGATCGTTTGGTTTCTCAACAGGAGTACACAGTGCCCCTTGTATCTGTTTAACAAAGAAAACAGGAATATTTTGAACCAAAGAAACATAAAAAAAAGTGACGATTGATCAAAATCATCCCACCAATAAGCACCGATTTGATGACGTAGGGAAACGAGCATTTCATCATGACTAATAATTAGAAAATGAAGACTTATTACATGAACACGTATGTATTCGGTGTTGTGTGGCGAGTAGATAATCAGCCCTCTGAGCCTCAGAGGCCTTTGTTGAAGTAGACATGTTTTACAGCTTCTCCATATTGAGACACGATGGAGTTTCTCAGCTCGGGCTCCAGCTTCGACACGGCAATAGAGCTGATAGAGAGACAGAGGGAGATTTCAGGAACACGGAGGGACAGAAGGAAAAGAGAGAGAGGAGGTTACTTAGTTTGATTAAACAAGCTGGTTTGTTTGGTTATGCAGAACGCTTCGGACTAAACAAATTGTGGGAAATATCACTAATGAGAACATGAGTTGGAGAGAACACCATTTTTCACCAAGTGAAAAAGTAACTCAGGGTGCTTTCACACCTGTAGTTTGGTGCATTTGGTTCCAGAGGCCTGTACTATGAACCGAGGTCAACATACTCAGAATATCTTCTTGTTATCTGGCTTAACTAACCCTAACAAACGCGATCCCATTAAACGGTACTACGACGGTGGTTATCAACTCAATAAATCAACCCAGGGTTTCTCAATCTGGCTACGAGCACGTTCACATAAAAGGGGAGGTGTTTGCAGCATGTGACCAATCGCAAACATGGACAAGTTTATTGTCAGCAGAGCGGCACATTTTACAAAGAGAATTATTTTTTATTTTCCGTTTCTCTAAGTATTTTCTTTTTCTTTTTGGGAGGTTATATTGTCATGTCATCATATTGTCGTGTTTGTTATGTGTATTTTGCTTGCATTAAATAAAATAGAATAAAATAAAAATGAAATAGCAACAGACAATATCTGAGGTTGTGCTGCTTCAATTTTGATAATTTGTATAACTGTCCATCCTGAGTCCAGCAACGTTACAGTAGAGCAACGCTAAAATCGATGGAGTACTATATTTATAGTCTTAAAGCTACATGTGTCAGCAGGTGAAAGTACAGAAATAAGTTTTTTTTACCATCTCTGAGGGAACAGCGAGCAGGCAGCAGGCACCATGAAGACCAAACTTCAGAAAAAGAGAAAACAAAATTATTTTTTGCAACAAGAAAAACACATTAAAATCCCTGTAACCCTGCGGCCCCGCTCTACTTACAACACTCCCACCATCATCACTTGAATTGGTCCGTGGAGATACGTGATTCTCTGTGAAAAGACAGAAAGAGTTTGATGACGAGACGCACAAGTTAGCAGCAGGAAGAGGACGGTGATGATGAAGGTGATGAAGGTCTAACCTGCATGAACTTGAATTTTTCCATCCTCTGCATGATGATGGGCATGATGACTGACAGAAGAGAAGAAGAAGATTAAGAGAGGAAGAGGAGAACATCAAGAACTCAATATAACGTTTATTATGAAACTTACTCATTCCTGGTGCAGCCATGGTGATCCGAGAGACGACCACCTGAGTGATGCCTTTTACTGCTGCTTTCTGCAGGACGAGATAAAACAAGATTTAAAGACACTTTATGAACAGTAAAGGAAAACTATTGTGCTTTTTTTCTTTTTAAATAAACTAAAGTGTATTAAAGTGTGTCCAGAGTGCCGACCTTAGAGTGGCCCAGTTTGTTGCCATTTTCATCTGTGACAGCGATACCATTCAGAATTTCCCTGAAAAAAACAAAAAAACAGAGAGACAAAATGAAGGTGAAGTGAAACAGATTTTCTCATCACCCACCCCGCGCTGCAATGCATGTTAGTTGTAAACAATCTGTAAGGACGGAGGCTGTGGAAATGTACCATGAGCAGTTTTAATCACCCGCTGCAGAGCCCTCCTGTCCTGGGTCGTGCACAAACAACGCCAATTTGTAATGTTTCCAGTCAGGATGCTATTCAATAGTTGTTTTCCGACCGCCAAAGACAAACCCATAATGGGACATCTAACTTTATTTATTTAAATATCTGACTCTCAGCCCCTAATTGTGGTTACCTCATGTCCGATACTTGAGTGTTCCTAGTCTCCAGCCCTCCCCTCTATTAGGTCACCCAAACAATGCTCATCTTTCTTTGTTAATGTCCAATCCTCCGGCTCGAAGGACCATTGTTTAGGTGACCAAATTGGCGAGGGCTGGAGACTATGGACATTTAGACATCGGACGTGAGATAACCAGAATCATGGACAGAGAGCCAGGAAATTCCACCAAAAAAGTTCTTTATTTTAGATAAACTTTCCCTTTAATATCATCAAATAGTGTGTTTTAGATGCACTGGATGAAGACAGGGGAACTGGCTGGTACCAGGGCAAACAGAGAAATGTTCTTCCTCCTCCCCTCCTAGTTATAGGAGCACTAATTTTGTGCAGATTGAGCTCACCTGTGCCTAGTTGTCTCTGAGCTCATCGGGATGATAACAGACATGAAACACTTTCTAACACCTTTTTTTGATTGTTATATTAAAATTTGGCCTCCACAAACATGATTACAGCTCTACTCGGCATGAGACAAAAAGATGTTTCAGGGTCCAACACAGAAAATGTAACAGAGTGCTGCGATCTGAGCTTCTCAGAATATCTGATCCAAGAAATGCACTTTGATTTCAGCGCATTAAAATCTGCACAACACAACATAATGCTTCCACATGTATTTGTTTAGGGGTTGAAGCCGTCACACAGCAGGACTTACTGTTGCCTCATCATAGGAATGTTAACACAATTGGCTGCTGCCACCGCTGCAAAAGGGACCCAGCGAGCCACGAGAGGAGGAGCTTTCTGCAGGACGAAGACATAAAAACGTCAGATTTTTACTTTATGATCGTCAGCTTTATTTTACTTCACATAGTACTGAAACATTTAAAATCAGAGGGGTAATGAGATGGTGTGAACACTCTTTCAAGAGAGATCTTACAGACCTATTCATACCAAAAGAATTTCACCCTAATCTGATACTTGTGTGTTTTATCTCTGTTGTATTTCTTCTGCTGTGTTCTGGGCCCAAACAGTATTTATCAGGCATCTCAGTGTAGAAAAATCTCTCCTAACAGGCCAAACATTTATTGAGAGTGATGCATTTTTGGTCCCATTTTTAGGACTTGAAGTAAAAGCACTTTATCAGCTTTCCATCACTCCCATCTCAGCCAAAATTCAGGAGAGCTCCAGAGGTTTCCAAACTTGTTCAAAGTTGCCAGGAGATGGCGTTAAAGCAGAGATGTTCAACAAGAGGAGTTATGAGAACTTAATCTTCAAAAGAAGAAATAATTTTTGAGACTAACTATGTGCAGATGTAGATGAGAACACACGCTGTCTCTGCAGAAACCAATGTCCTCACAACCTTGCACTTCTATTATAACGGGGAAAATACAGCTGTGACACAGTGATGGGTCATAAATCAAACTTTGATTGCCTTTATGCACCTCATGAAGACGATGCACATGGTAAGTGTCCTCAGTGGGAACGACTATGTCACTTTGCATAACGAAAGATATCTGGTAAAATTTAATATTTGCATTATTGTTACAGTGCATATCCCCAGACTGACATGACAGAGTAAACTTTAATGGTCAATATTCACAATTAATTTTGTCCAGATAATGTCTTGTTATAAAAGTGCACTAACTCCTCCTGTTGCCAACATGAGGCAGGAAACAAGTCTGACCGATTCATTGGTTCAAGTTATCCAGATGAGTTTGGTGACGAATTAAGCCAGAAGAAGAACTCACTGAAAAACATAAAGTCAACCTTGCGCAGGAACAGTAATAATTGTGTGTGTGTGTTTGTACCTTTGTGTAGAGGTTGAGTCCGACTGCTGTTGCTAACGCTGTGCTGGTCGCTGTGACGTAGGCGACTCCAATCTGCCTGAGAGAGACAAAAGATTTTGGTGGTTGGATATGAGTCAGACCAGAATTTTATAGTTGTCGACTAGAGTTGAGGAGATAACCGTGGAGGGATTGAAACCTATGATCAGAATAGTCACTCTTAAGGCCCTGACACACAAAGCCGACGGTCGGCCGTCGGACAGTTCGGGGCCGCTTGTGAGCGTCTGTCGGCCTAGTTTTTTTGGTGTGTCCCGCACCGTCGGCTCTAGTCTGCCCGTGTCGGAGTTTTTTCAGTCGATTCACCATATTAAATCGGTGGCGGCGCCCATCAAGAGAGAAATCACTCTGATTGGCTGTTCATCTTCATCTCATCTGATCATTCTAACACACAGATATTTTAACAACATGAACATCTGGAATGAAGCAACGTGGTGAGTGAGAGTGGTGTGAAAACGGTCGACAAACACCGCTTTGTTTCATGTACATATCACAACAACGGCTTGTATATCTGCCGTCCTCGGTCTTCCGGTTTCCCCTTTTTGAATGATGAATACAGACAACCGCTGCCTGCTGGTGTGGAGAGTTATTTCATCTCACGCAGGCGCAGAAGGTACGTGCTAGTTGGCCGTTGGCTGTAGTCTTCGCAGTGTGTTCAAATGCAACTTGTTGGCCAAAACAAATGCGACGTGAGGCGACGCAATAGGCGGCCTTCGGCGCCGCTAGTTCCCTGATGTCGGGTCGGTGTGTCCCGAGCTTTAGTCGACAACAGCCCTATTATATTGCCATCAGATGTAAGTAAGGAGGTCTGAAAGAGGCCGGAGACACAACACAGCAGGTTCCTTCAAACAGACCACATCCACTGGAAGCTGACAGTAAACTCTTACTTGGGAGTGATGGGGGATGCAGCGTTACGGTTTGTGTAGTTGACCAGAGCGTTGAAGGACTGATTCACCCACTGCCAGAACACCACAGCAGGAACTGTCCTAGAAAACACACAGTCATGAAACCTCTAAAGCACCCCTCTGTGAAACTAGTGTCATGTGGTGAAATGCAGCTCGTCCTGTTTGCTCTTCTGTACCTGTAGAACTGCAGCATGAAGCCGGTGATGGCCATGCCTCCAGGGACCTGGAAGGACATGCGGCCGATGAGGTTCATGCGGTCTCCGGTGTCTGGGTGGAAGGCCGAGTCGTAGAGCTTCTTAGCGTAGTGGAGCTGCTCCTCTGTGGTGCCGGGGGGGGTAGATCCTGCCCTATTGAACACACCAGCACATGTTCATACCATCAGCTACATGCAGAGACATTCTTGCAGATGGCAAATGCAGACCCAAGGGTATGAGCCAAATATCAAAAGGGAGAATCAACCCTAAAAATAGATTTCGTCATACAATCAACAATTAAACTCTCTGTGCGACAGTTCACATGCGTCTTCTTACCTGCAGCTTTCTACTAAAGCTTTGGCCTCATCCAAGCGAGAGTCAGGTAAGACCACCGTTCGCCAGTCTGTGATGTTGAAGAAGTGTTTCAGTCGGCCCGTAAACGTAGACTGATCCCATCGCGGCGCTTCGATGTCGAACGAGCTCAAAGCCATTGCGGTTGTTAAAAAACAGTCCAAACTTAATGCATTAAAAAGTTCAAGTCTGTGGACAACCTCAGTCTGCTCTGCAGGAGGTCACTCAGCAGCTGCGGTCCAAACCTGCAGAAAGAGAGGAGAATAATAATATAATGCTGTTGAAAATAAAGAAATGATGAACAGAGACTGACCCGGCTGTAAAACATATACCGATTCATAGTTAATGAGTGAATTACATGGATGTCTCTTGTCCATTTAGAACAACCTGGTTCATGTTTGTTAAACCAGACAGACCTGGTTTGAGCTGATGTAACATTAACAGATTTTTAGCTCAGTGGGTCAGACAGGGCCAAGCCACTTTACCTTTGAACTCACATTCCCACAGGGTTTCACAAAGCCGTTTGTGTGTGTAGAGTTGCAACGATTAGTCGATTAGCTGATCTAGAACCAAAAGAAAGGCAACTTTTTTGATAATTGATTAATTGTTGATAAATATTTGGCATTTTTTTCAAGCAGAAATGCCAAATATTTGCTGGTTACAGCCTCTGGAATAGAAAACTTGCAGCTTTTCTTCATCTTATATGATAGTCAATGAAATATCTTTAGGTTTTGGAGTGTTAATTGGTCAAAACAAGCTTTTTGAAGACTTCAACTTGGGCTCTAATAAATAACAAAGGTCTTTTTTTCCATTTTATAAGACTCCCCCCTAGCCCCCTCCCAAGCTGCTGCCAACATGTGCCCTTGGGTTCAATCCCCAACACAATCCTGAACAAACACAAATTCTTGTTTCTCCCGAAAAAATTCTCATGGGCCAAACTTCGACTAGAAATCATTGACCACCTCCTGGTAAATGGTTCCACTGGTTGTCATTCTGGGTTTTTGCAGCTGTAGCATTCTGCTCCCTATTACACAACCAGAGGAACCAGAACCTGCTGACTTCAGCTCAAAATATCCAAACATCCCACTGTGCATCTTCACCATTACATTAGTAATTATTTACTGTAGGTATTCGGTGAAACCTCACACCAACAGACACCTGCCTTGTGTGGTTTAATCTTTTGCAAATAAAGGGCAGATAAGGAGAGGAGTATATCAGTGTTCGTCTTTGAAGGCTCAGTCTGGCTGGAACTGGATTGATTCTGCAGCTGTTTGTTTAGAAAGTAGGGTAAAGGCCTGCTGAACCTAGGGGGGAACACTGAACATGAACCACGAGTCAACATACCACAACATATCAATAACAATATATAAACAAAGACTGGAAGTCACTGAATGAGAACAGATAACTACAGCTAAAAAACATATCAGGGCTGCAACTAACCAGTTATTTTCATGATCAGTTCACCTGTAATTAAAACGATATTAAGTTTACAATGATATAAAATACAAGAAAAGCAGCAAATCCTCACATTTGATAAGCTGGAACCAGTGAATGTTTGCCATTTTTGCTTGATAAAGAATAATACATTATCGATTCATTTTCTGTCTGTCGAATAATTGTTTCAGCACTAGGAGATATCTAGAAAAATAAACGAACAACCCTTAAGTATCTTGATCTTCACTGATATATTTGACAGTTTGCAGATGTTTTGTTGTTCACAGATCTGCAACTTAAACTGCATCAAGAAACTGATGTCTTAATAAACTGATACAGTAATTTAAGGAAGGTGGAGTTTATATTATTAGTTGATTAATTGCAAGAAAAAGATAAATTAATCTGCAACTATGCTGATAATCAACAAATCATTTTCAATGATATTTTTAAAGCACAAACACAAAACATTCACTGGTTCAAGCTCTTCAAATGTTAAAAAATGCTGGATTCCTTCATCTTCCTTCATAATAAACTGAATTCAATTATCAAAATCTATCAGACATATATGTATATCCCATAAACATCTATGACATGGTGCTATGTGCTGTGAGGAGGTACAGTTAGTTGTTATTTTCTTTACTGAACTACGGCAGGTTCTTTCATTGTTGCAGGGTTTGTTTTTTGGCATGGATGTCATTTTGTGGCAAATGTTCTGTTCACTGTATATGACTTTAAATGAAAGCTCAAAGGTGAATTTTCTATTTATAATACATGTAACACATTGCTACACAGATACATTTACTGTATAAACACACATGTACATATTTTGTTTCTGTGTACTACAGTATTTTACAGTATCCGCCAGTAAACTTTGACCTACTGTTGAAATGGGAATCTAAAAAGCTCCGTGTGATACACAATAACCTTCAGATAGACAAGACTGACATTCTGGTATAGTACAATAGGCAGTTAGTGTAAACAAAAAGTACAACAAAATAGAGATTTGTATATCAGAGACATTTCCAGGGTTTACTGCCATGGTGAAAAAACATCTGGACATTTTGACCAGTATGGCTCCCACGATGGCAAAGAAACTTTTCATTTTAGTGGCATTGACCAGTTTACTGACACAATAACTAGGTTTTGAAGCATGAATGAAGTGTTGTGGGTGAGTTACTGCCCTTTGCAGACATGCTAAAGAGTTGTGATGTCCCATGAAACAGTTGTGACAATTGCACTTAGAGCTTAGAGAATGTTAAGACTGTTTCAAAAAAGGAGCCAAAGCGACTGAGAAAAACTATAAGTTAAGTTCACCAGAGTCTTGAGAAACTGGATCAGCAGGCTGGAGCACAGCAAGCATCTGAATACATCTGGATACTATCCCCTAAAAAGTTAACACCACGATCTAAGCAGTTTTAAATTTGTAGTCATAAAATGTGCTACATACAGTTCCTCAACTGAATATTTGTCTGATGGAAATCGCAATGGACGTTTTTTTTATTACTTTGTGACATGTTATAGAGCAAACGATTCATTAAGGAATGAATGGGAGATTAATCCCTTGTGATAATAATAGTTAGTTGCAGATATTATTAGTTATGTTTAGAAAAACGGCCGCTATAGCGTGACAGTAGTACATGAAACAGGTAACCTGAAAAAATCCTGTTCCTCTGTGTCCTACTGTGTCCTCCGGTGCTCCTAACGGCATCTGAAGGATTTCACTTACCGGAGGAAAACAAGGTCCGCTGTCCAGCTGCCGTCTATGAGAGCCGGCTGTCAATCACTCGCGAACTCCGACCAAACGGTCAAACTAGGCAGCGCTGATCAACTATTAATCAATATTCTGTTGAAGGAAGCCAAGTTCTGGTCACATGACCGGAGCACAGCCAATAGGAACGCTCTCTCTCTCTGAAATGACCTGTGATTGATCAAAATCTGCCGTCACGGGCTAGATTTTTCTAAAGCCTGAAAACAGAGACATGATGAAGAGCAGAAGTCTAGTTTTCTCTCAGAACACTTGAATTACAATATGCTGAAAGGTTATAATGGAATTTTTGCCAAATTATGCCAAAAAATTGTTGCCTACTGCCACTTTAAGACATGAACAGGGCTTAGTGTATGCTGCATGACAATGGTTTAGTTAAGTTTACCAGAGTCTTGAGAAACTGGATCTGCAGGCTGGAGCACAGCCAGCATCTGAATACATCTGGATACTCAATACTATCACCTAATCAGTTACTGTAACACAACGATCTCAGCTGTTTTAAGCTTGCACAGTCGTAAAATGTGTTATATTATACATACAGTTCGTCTAACAAAGACATGCACTTGCTGTGTGTGCAGAGTGGTTAGTCCTGTGTTAAGCATACCGACCAAACTGCATTGAAAAGAGTTCAAACATGTCAGTGGGAGCTCAGAGTGATGCAACTCATGACTCGAGTTACCGGCTGACTTCTGCAGGCAGCAAATAAACTAACAAGCATTAACACACGAGCTGCAATCTTTTGGAGATAAACTAAAATAACAGGTTACATACCTTTAGTGATATTCCTCTTCAACCAGCCCCACAGAGCAACCTGTCAGGTATTCAGATGTGCTCTAGAGGCACAGTGAGGACATTTCCACGTGGCACAGCGTCCTCCAATCACGGGCTGGGGCAGATCCCTACGTCAAACTACACCTCAGGCTTTTAACATTTTACTAAAATGAAAAAACACATGAAAAACAAGGCCAATATGTTGGTTGAGTTTAAGGTGTTACTGTTTAACTAACCTAACTGTTATGCTAACTAACTAGCTAGTTAGCTAATTACCTCTTTGACAACGTGGTTTGTTCTTCCTCTTGTGTTGAAATAAAAACACAATTCCGTGCAGTGACTTATTTGAACGTCTATCGGCAAGAAACCCTCCAAAAAAAAATAAAACACGTGGAGCTATTCGTGGTGAAACGGTTTAGCTGTTAGCATGTAGCTAACTTTAAACTCGTCCTCCATCTTTGTGGGCGGGGCCTCGAGTCTTCCTGCGTAAGTGTGCGTAACTCTGCGTAACTTGTGCGTAACTCTGCGTGACTATGCGTCTGACGTCACCACCCCCCTTAGTAACCATCGGCGGCGTCTCCAGGAGAGAAAGGCAACAAGATGGTGAGTTTAATTTAATCGTGATAATTAGCTATTAAACTGTTAAAATGTGGCACAAATTTGAACATATTCACATTGAGTATTGCTCGCTTGATTAAATTGGAGATGGAAATGTCTGCTGTTGTCCAAAACTTACCGAGAAAAACATTAATCTGCGAAAAAAGAAGCTGCCTTGTTTTGTTCGTTCAGTTATCTGGGGAGATTAGCTTTAGCACGTTAGCTCCGCTTAGCTGCTATTTGCGTGCCGTTAACTAGATGACGTGACCAGCTCCTCACGGGTCCTGTTGTTTGTCCTCATGTATTGGTACCGTTAGGAGAGTGTTTGCTTCATCTTTTAAAAGCCACAGTGGGGCCTGTGAGTCCTGCTGGATGGATGGAAGAGATGCATTTCAACAATGGTGGTTAGCTGCTGCAACAGTGCTCCCCTCTGTCCCCTTGCAAAGTAACATCACACGGCTGTTTTTCTCTGCAGGGATTGCTGTCCATCCTGCGGAAGCTAAAGAGCACACCAGACCAGGAGGTGAGGATACTGCTGCTGGGTCTGGACAACGGCGGGAAGACCACCTTGCTCAAACATCTGGCATCTGAGGACATCAGCCACATCACTCCCACACAGGTATGGAGGGAAGTTTCACACACTACCTGTTATTGGAGACATAATACAACAGGGATGTATGGGTTTTTTGGTACTAGGAATTACATCTCCTGTCTAACCTTTATTCTATTTCCCAAGTGCAATACCTCTGTTTATATTTATTTATTTATTACTCTACCTCACCTGTTTTATTCCTGTTTTTATTTGCTTTATAGCTATGTGTGTTTTATCTGTTATATGTTTTACCTGCCTTGTCTTGTCAAGTATTTGTTTTTAAAGCACCGACCAGGAGTGGCAACTGTGAATCTCGTTGTATTTAATACGATGACAATAAAGCTTTCTATTCTATTCTATATATGTTTTGTGTTCTGTCCAGGGATTCAACATTAAGAGCGTCCAGTCTCAGGGTTTTAAACTGAATGTTTGGGACATTGGAGGCCAGAGGAAGATCAGGCCGTACTGGAGAAACTACTTTGAAAACACAGATGTGCTGGTGAGAGGAGCTTGATGCACCAAACTAGAAAAAAAGAAGCTTTCTTCTTTTTTTTTTTTTAAATCAAAGTTTACATTACTGTTTTGATACGTTCATCCTCGGTAAAGCAATCGTTTATCACACATGTACTGAGTACCTGCTGCACATGTTAAAGGGGAAAACTTTCATTTCGTTTCAGATTTATGTCATAGACAGCGCTGACAGAAAGAGATTTGAGGAGACGGGTCAGGTATATACAATATGTGTTGTTTTGTGTCAGTGTGCCCTATGCATGTACTACAATACTGTAGGGCTGTAACTCAGTGATTTTCAAAGTGGGTCAAAGTTGTTAGCTTTGGGCCGATAGAAACTGATATGATTGTGATTTTTCTTAATAAGAAACAATTAATTGATCAAAATTGTTGCAGAATAATTTTCTGTCGATCAGCTAATTGTTTCTGTATTAATTAACTGTTTTACTTGTTTTTTATCAAAGCCGTTTTTAGGTCTTTGGGGCAATTCTCCCATCTTCAAAAGCAAATAGGATGTTAAATGCCAGACTTTCAGGTCTCACAATGGATGGCATTTGAGCATTTCCCCCCCCCCTTTTTTTACATAGCCGAGACAAAGTCCTTTCAATGCAGAGGCCTAGTAATTTAATATTCAAGGTGTGTGGTTATGTCTATCACTGTCTTTGTGTTTTTTGATGGTTTAAGGATTTTAGCAGCTCATAACAGGAGATTTGAAAGTTTTGGCCTTTAAGTCTTAATTAAGTTATGTCTCACACGACACAAGTCATCTTATTTTTAACTACCACAAAAGTCCAAGTTCCAATTCTCAAGTCTACAGCTCTGTGTTTTCTAAGTCTCTTCTTCTTCTGTGACAGTATTTCTGTGTGTGTTTCTGTATGTATGATCGATGTTTGTGTGTGTTGCAGGAGCTGGCCGAGTTGTTGGATGAAGAGAAGTTGAGTGGCGTTCCTGTGCTGATCTATGCAAACAAGCAGGACCTGCTGACTGCCGCCCCGGCCTCCGAGATCGCCGAGGGTCTCAATCTGCACACCATCCGGGATCGCATGTGGCAGATCCAGGCCTGCTCCGCCCTCACTGGTGAGGGGATTCAGGTGAGCGTACGAGCTGAGTTTTTCCCTTTTTTTGCATTCATCTTTATTCTCTTCTTCTCACCGTGCTGCTATTTCTCTTAAATTCACTTTCAGGAGGGCATGAATTGGGTGTGCAAGAGCGTCAACTCCAAGAAAAAATAGCTTCGCTTCTAGTCTTCTGCTACTCAGGAGGAACAGCAGCAGCAGCACATACACATACACTGACACACATCGCACCCTCCTGAGCCTTAGTACGATGGGATATACCTGTGAATGTAAACACACTACTAATCCAACATGGACCTGGAGTTTTTAACCCCCCCTGTATCGCTGATGTTTACTAACCTCAGCACATCTTCCTACGTTGGCCTCCACAAAGAGGAGGGTGGTTCCACTTCAAAGGGAACCCATGCCAGGAAATCAACCTCCTCCACCCAGACTACCCACGTCACCAACACTGTCCCAGCCAATCCCAGCCTCCATCCACGGCCCGTCACAACCTCAAACATTCCCATTAAACTGCTGTCTTTCATTGGAAATTCCAGCTTGTTCTTTAAACTCTTTCACACCCTGTCCTGGAAACCAGCCCCCCCCCACCTCTCCTCCATCTTTCCCTCCATCTTATTCTCACAGGTTGATACGTGTTGTTTGTTTTTTATCATTCCACGATGGCTGTAAGCTCTTTTCCTGCTATGGCACTGTTTGAAGTGAGGTATATTTTTGTAATTGTTTTATTTATGGTGAAGTAGAGTGCTTTCAACCAACAGCCGGTGTGACGTGTGTGTGATTTAAAGGATGTTGGATTCCAACTCTCCCCACTAAAGAATAATACTGTACATGTTAATATGTATAAAAAAAGATTAAATGGTTAAGAGGAACTACATTTTTGGATCAAGTGTAAATAGTTCGGCCCTGTGGTCATATGTTACTTTATGCACATGTTATAGAGTATACGTTACCCTTCTGTACTTTGTAGTCTATAATGTTTGCATATGTAATATATGCAGATTTTTAACAGAGGTACTGTACGTCCCAATGCATTTCTTTGTGCTCTTTGGGTTTGTGAGGGAATACACTCTTTTTGGCATTTCCTTTTGATATTCTTGAATGTAATCTGTCCAGAATTGAAGGTACTGTATGTGAATAAAAAGACAAGAAATTCCAAAATCATTGAGTTATTAATTATTGAATTAAGTTGCATACCTTAGTTCATTCAGATCTCACCAGCAGCAGGTGGAGTCAGCTGTTGATGACAGCATTAAAGTGTGGAGAGGCCTCTGTGGGAGACAGCAGCCGGGGGTAGAGCACAAGATTAAACAGAGCATTGAATTCAGTATTAAAATGTACTGGGAGGGATATAGCACTATGATATCCTACTCATGGAGTATTACTTGTAGGGCTGTCAAAGTTAACGCATTAATGGAACTTGCGATTTTTAGGTTGTAGCGGAAGATACTGGCATCATATGAAACTAGAAAACCTAATGAATCCATTGGTAGCAACAATGTCATACTAGCTTGTTGAGAAGGAGGTTAAATAACGCTACGAAGTTACACTAAATTTTGGTGAAGGAATACTGGCATGGCCGGTTTCAAAGGGGTCCCTTGACCTCTGACCTCTAGTCATGTGAATGAAAATGGGTTTTATCGGTACCTTCAAACTCAATATACTTTACAGTTTTCTCTCTTCAGGCACCTAAAATAATTCAAATTAAACAATCGAAGAGAAGACGAGAAAGAAGGGAAAATCACTCTTTGATTGATAACAACTCTTAGACGTGCAGCATGTGACAGGATATGTAGACTTTGAAAATTTGACTTGATAACTGAAAATAAAAGTCAGTGTTATTCTTTATTAAACTCTACAGACAGCCTTAGAGAAGATTAAAAATTGAGTTTTAGTTGTTGGTCCATGTATTAAAAGATAGCTTGTTCGTCATGGATTGTACCAAAATCCTTTTATAAATGGAAACAGGCTGCAATATATGAAATAAAATGTGTTTAGTTCTAACAGACAGGTGGTGCTGTATCCACCTGGTTGTGTTCTTGCCTCGTGGCCTCAGGCTGAAGCTGTGAAGCTTGTATCATCTCCTCCAGCCAAACTGACGACTATCTGCAGTGAACAAACCAGACACACGAGACCACCTGCACACCTGTGCTGCAGGTTAGAGGGGAGTGAGGGTTGAAGGCAAGTAAAATGTTTGACTCGAGTATTTCCAATTCATGTTCATTTATACTTCTACTCCACTACATTTTCAGAGGGAAATATTGTACTTTTTATAATATGATGCATTATTATAGATTAAAGGCCCTGCATACCCACACAGGTGTTGTCAGTTGTGGCTAATTAGACCTGCTGAGGTCACCAATAAGAATAATACATTTGTAAGTTGTCCTGCAACAAAACGAACCAACACGTTCTCATCCTCAACTCGTCACATACTGACTCTTTGTTAGACCCCTCGGCGTCACTTTTCGGTCGCAGGAAACACATGCGTAACGTTATGAATTAAACAAAAACAGGCAACAAAACCACTATAGTTAGGTTTAGTAAAAAAAACAACATGGTTGGGCTTAAGACTACTACGTTTGTTCAGTGGGTTAGAGTTCAACAACATAAATAATTGCGTAAAAGAAGCTATGTGGAGGTGTTACATGTCTAACAGTGTGTTCCTGCTATAGCAACAGTATACTGTGTGTTTTATTGTGTGTAACATTGTAAGCCTCAGAGACCTGCAAACAGCCTCTTCTGCTTCGCTCACAAAGATCCTCATTGTCCCGTCTTCCTCTCTTCTCACACAGACAGAATGATCCAGTATTGTTCCTCATTTCTGGCTCTTTACTCCCTGTTCTGGTTCTATTACATTCTCACAAAGCATTATGGGAAAAACAAAATGGTGCATGCTGGGAGATACATTTAGAAACATAAAGCCGTTTAAAGGAATAGTTAGACAGTTGGGGAATAGGCTTATTTGCTTTCTGGCGGAGTATTCAATGAGAAGATAAATACCACTCTCATGCTGGTTAGCTTAGCTTAGCATAAAGACTGGAAACAAGGGGAAACAGCTAGCCTGCCTGCCAACCAGCATCTCTAAAGCTCACTAGTAACATGTTACAGTTTGTTAATCTGCAACCGAAGTTAAAAAACACAATTAGCCATTTTATAGGGGATTATGTGCCGGACTGGTTCTTAACTGGGACCAGTTGCAAGGCAAAACCTAGTGGACGCTTAAGCTACTGGTCAGATACTGGGTTACTGGTATGGATTAAATAAATAAGATAGAAAATAACAAGGTTATGCCTAATGTGAGATGTCAATAATCACCATGTAAAGCAGCTTTGTACAGTACCTTGGTTAATATTTGTAGTATATGTACTGTGTCCTATTGCTTTTCTATGTGTGTAAATGTGTGTATGTACTGTTTTTGTAATGTTTTATATAATTTGTATTTGGTGTTTACTGTTTTTTGTTTTTAACAGATATAAAAAACAAAAACAAAAACAAAAAAAGATAAAAACGTAAATTAATTAGCTTAACGGTGGTTTGGTTTGCTTTGCTTTGCTTTGGACAGATCCATGCTAGCTGTTTCCCCCTGTTTCCAGTCTTTATGCTAAGCTAAGCTAATCAGCTGCTGTAGCCTAATTGTTGGTGTTTTATCTACTTGTGTTTTTTAAAACCTCTAAATGAGAGAATAAAAATGTCTGTGGTTGTTTTATCAGTGTATAAAAGATTTTTACCCTCACAGTGTGTGTGTTTGTGGGTAATTTAAAGTAGCCAGACTGCGTGTGTGTGTGTGTATGTGTGTGTGTGTGTGTGTGTGTGTGTGTGTGTGTGTGTGTGTGTGTGTGTGTGTGTCACAGATACATATCGAAGACGTAGGCGACCGGATTACTGCCTTTCTCCTCATGGATAAAGACAGCTGTGCAGCAGCTGTGTGCACAAGTGTGAGAAAATGTGTGTGTCAGGAGAGAGAGAGAGAAAGGGAGTGTTTGTTAGTGTGTGTGTGTCAGAGAGTGAAAGATAGAAAGGCAGTGCTGTAATTTATGCTGCACCTCCGACCCCACAGTTCTTGGCTGCCTGTGTCTCTGCTGAGGTTTGCTGACGTGAGAAAAAAATAAAAAGGCATCACATCAGACCTCGAGACGGGAAGGAGGTGGGAGGAAGACGAGGGCGGAGCGAGAAGAAGCAGTATGAATAAAACGTTGGTTTTTACGTGTACATTAACCACTGATTGGCGTTAGAAGGAAAGAAATGGCGTTCAGAAACTCAAAGTGACATTTGTGAATGAAAGTTCCGACTCACGAAGGTTCATTCTTGACTTTTGGAAAGACAGGAGTTGACAAAAACAGTCTCATCATGAGGTTCATTTAGCAGCTTTCAGTTGTATCACATGATCTTTTTCAGCACATGGAGTTATAATGGAACAGTAGATGATCAAATTTCCATTTTTCTGAGCACTTTAAGGACTTTGCATCCATGTTAGCTTAAAGTTTTAAGCTTTAAGTGCCCTTGAAAAAAGTAATTAACAAAACAATCTCACCACAAGCTCCATTAAAGGAATGGTTGGACATTTTCGGAAACGGTCTTATTAGATTTCTTGCTGAGAGTTAGATGAGAGGATTGATTCACCTCTCATGTCTGTCAATTAAATACAGGGCAACAGACAGTTAGCTTAGCTTAGCATAAAGACTGGAAGCAGGTGGAAACAGCTAGCCTGGCTCTGTCCAAAGGTTACATCTTGTTTGTTTAATCTGGACTGTAAAAATGACACATCGGTGGATTTTGTTACCTTTGGACAGAGCCAGGCTAGCTGTTTCCACCTGCTTCCATTCTTTATGCTAAGCTAAGCTAACCAGCCGCTGGCTGTAGCTTCATATTTAGCGTAATAGAGAGAGTGGTATCAATCTTCTCCTCTAACCCTCAGCAAGAAAGCAAATATTTCCCAAAGTCTTCATCCACAAATGAACTTTTCTCTACTTATTTTTTCTTTATTATTTCCATTCCCAGTTTGCCCACTAATTACACATAAACACAAGAGGATCTTCCCCGCTGTCTGAATGGGATTGAGGCTCAAAGTGTTGGGCAGGGGGAAGCATTAACGCAACATCTTAATCAGGCTGAGGGGAACAAACTCTGACTGACTACTCATCTCAAAACTAGTTCTCTCCATCCTGTTTTCTCTCTGCAGGCCTCCGCCCACACACACACACACACAGACACACACACACACACACACAGACACACTCATGAGCCCTGTTTGTACTGGGTGGACACACAGATATTTAAAGTTTTGTTTAAGTTTCTTAAGTTAAATAAACACACTAATGGACAGGCAGATTATTTGCATGTTCAAGAAAGAACAGCGGAGGTGTGTTTGGGTACAAGTGGGAGGATGTCGTTTCTTTTAAAAGTCATATGAAGAGTGAGCAGATGACTGTGTAGGGATGACTGTATGAACCGGAAAAAACAACAAAACACTGAGCACGAATGTGAGAAATATCAAATGATAAGGCTGGGGATGTTCTATATTTTTCTTATTTTCAACAAAAGTATTTTAAACATAAATTATTCCTCTGTACCACAGAGCTCCATTGTTGTTCAGCAAGACTAGAGTCTCTGTATTAATCGATGTATTGACAATATAACACTAAAATGTAAATAAGCTTAAATTAAATGAATAAACAAAGGACTTTGGTTGACATAAGGCATCCATATTTGTTTGGTTTCCAAGTCCGATGTAACAGAGCTTTCAAAAAGTCAGAGTTTCCCAGTTGTAATGTAAATGAACACTTCAGTATTTACAAGTCAGAAACTCCAATAACTCCAATATGACATGAACACAGCATTAACGTACGGTCAAACTAGTGGTGCAACGGTTCAACAAGCCCACGGTTTGGTTTGTATTTTGTTTTTTGGGTCACGGTTTCAGTTCAGTTTGTTTTGCACATTAGGGAGAGGAAAAACATAACCATTTCCACTGCATTCGAACTCCAAAATATATAGAGATTGATTGATACTAATGAATGATTTTTCTATATTAAATGAAGCCTACATGAAAGCTACTTGAAATAAGGCAGGCTACTTAATGGTCAAGTAGGCCCATGTTCAGATAATTGCCTCTTCTATGTCTCTAGCACTTCAACAAATAATTAACAGGCCTACAGTTCAACAAGCTCACAGTTTGGTTTGTATGTTATTGAACGTCGGGTTTTTTACGATTCCATTTTGCATCCCTATAGGTCACACAACATTTCCATCCTACGAAATGGCCCCGCACTCAGCCCCGAAAAAGGACACAATGTCATGTTTCTGATGCGGGTAATTCATAAATATTGATCAGATCGATGACAAACTGTAAACAGTGTTGAGCGACGCAATAGTTTATAGTCTGGTAGTGGGATTATGTACTAAATATAACAGGGAAGCACACTAGAATAATAACTTCTCCATTCCCAAACAAAGAGCAGCAGTGTTTCTATTGGCCGATCAAGCATATTTACGCACAATAACCAAAATACAGAATATCGCCACCTTATCTTTTAAAGGAACATGAAAAAACGGGATTTACACATACAGACTCGACAGCAGAGACCGGTTTAAATTTGTTCGTTTATTTGGAACCCTTCTCCAAATCACGTCCGTAATTTTTCCATTTCACAAAATATTTACAAAAAAAGATACTTTTATGTTGTTGGTTTGTTTTTCTCTTCATGTTGACTGTCGTAACGGCTCCTCTTTAGGATGATGACAATTGCTTACATCTCGCAGCAGTCCAGTCTTGTTCTTTTAGAAAAAGTTCATGAAAAAAATTCCTCCCACCCTTCTTTTTCTTCCACACACTCATTTTAAAACTGCATACATTTTTTCCCCCCCATTGTTCTTCTTTTGAGTGCTTTAAAAAACTCTTCCTTGCATGCTTTCAGCTGCAAACAGGAAGCCAAGAGCTTGTGTGCTTATTGAGAGGAAGTGACATCTTTGCCCTGCAGGAAGTACAATTACAGCATCATCAGATCCTCCAGATGCTTGATTGGTTTGGTTTGTCCAGTCTTGCCCTTTTCTCTAAATTTAGAGTCTCTCTAGACAAGCATGAAACCTACAGATGTACCAAATAACACAAATTCATCGTAATTACTAAATGGAAACAGTCTTTGTCAGAAGATTTTCTGTCCAGTGGGAAGCCTGATAGCAGGAAGGGAGTGCTAGGATTAAGGGCCAAATTCCCAAAACTCTTTGGGCCACCGGCCCTTCAAGATGCAGCTCCAGTGTCCCTCTGTGGGACAGCATCTTTAGTCCAGGCATAACAAGGCGTCCACAAGTGCATTGTGGGTGTTCCATGGAAGAGCGTTTTGTGTTCAAGCCGTACGATCCATCCCTGAACTCAGCAAAGAAAAAGGAAGAGGTGCCATGACGATGAAAATCAAGAGACATAAAGGGACAGCAGTCCCTTTTTAAAAAGGATCTACCAAATAAAGTGAGCTGGGCAGAAAAATATGTTGCTAATAATAACATAAGGCAATCGACCTCAGTACAACTAGAGGGGTGATTATATCAGAGAAACATGAGGCGCTAAACTGGAAAGCTCAACACTGTTTTATCTCTTTTCCCTTTAGCGCCAGTGAGAAGCCATGAAGAGGCGTTTTCTAATAAAAGTTCATTTTCTATCAATCCGTCTCCTGCTCTATAAATAAAAAAAGATGCATGTCCTCTTAGGCCTCTCTTGTTTCTTGTTTATGTGTAAAATGCTGAGCTAAGTTGTGCCAGAGTGAGCGCGTTGGCTTGCATTTTACGTATAATACACTACATGAAACACTGACTGAAAATAAAGAAAATAAAAACACAAAAGAGATCAACCCTGCCCCCGAATGTTCTAGATCTGTGTGTGTGTGGATATAAATCTTAATATTTTAATGTGTGTATAGTATAACTGTGTTTTTTTCCGGTTAATAAGACGGTAAAGGTGTGCTAGTTTGGTGCCTGTCTCTATATCCAAGTGTGTGTGTGTGTGTGTGTGTGTGTGTGTGTGTGTGTGTGTGTGTGTGTCTACTTTGTTAACTAGTGACATAGTGCTTTGTAGAGGGCTGCCCATACAGCCCGTAAAAATCTGCATGTCTGTGTGTCTGCGAGGCGTCTATCCAGTCCCTCACTGCCAAACCCTGCATGGACGGCCCTCCAGAGGCCAGGCCGGGAGGGGGGGGGTAGTCTTGGGCGCTGACCCAGGGGAAAGAACCAGAGCGCGGGTACGGAGGATGGCTGCGGTGGCCCGACACCGAGGGCACTCCGGAGCAGTAGCAGTTATCCATCGTACACACCAGGATCTTACGGCCGCCGTATTGCGGCAGCACGGCCTGCTGGGAGGAGTGCGAGGAGCTGCTGCCTCCGGGAGGAAAGTGCGAGGAGCTGAACACGGAGCCTGAATGGTGGTTGGTCAGAGAGCCGCTTCCACTTCCTGTCCCGCCGCTATCGCCGATGTGAGGCGGGCCGCAGGGGCCGAGAGGCTGCTGATTGGTGGACTGACCTTCTCCAGAGGCAGAGCCGGAGCCCAGGTAGGGCTGTTTGGCTAACGATGAGGAGGACGATGAGGAGGAGGAGTCCTTGAAACCCGGAGCGGCGTTTTTTCCGACGTTCCCGTTTCCCTCTGGGAAGGCAGTGGAATGTTTCCGTTTCTCTGCTCCAGAGCCGGAGCTCTGACCGCTGGGATACGCAGGAACAGACTGCAGGAAGGTCGATGGAGGGGTGAGGGGAGCTGAGAGAAAGAGAAGAGGTGTGAAACAAGAGGAGGGAAGTGGTAATTAAAATAAAAACACATTCATGTCCTGGATTAAAACCTGATAAATGTGTTTGAGATCCTACCTTCCAGCGTTCTCTTCAAGCTCTTCTCTCTTTTTGAGATTTCAGAGAGGAATAGTTTAGAGTTTAGATTCCCCACTTTGTAAGGAGGGAGACTGCTGCCCACACATGCCTGAGACCTGCAAAAAGTGCCAAGAGACGTGCAAAATTCAAGATAAGACGTCAGCTTTGAAACATCTCCTGCGTGTTATAAACCCACAGGCAACATTTTTTAAAACTTTGCTCTCACCTGTCTGTGAGGATTTTAACAGGCTTGGTGTTTTTCATAAAGCTCAGCTCCTCCGCCTTACTGAAGGCTGTGTGGATGGAGCTCAGTAGCTTCTGGGCCTCGTGGCGCTGCTCACCCAGAACTAAAACCTGGGCAGCGTTCTCCTGGCAGAACCGAGCCTGAGCCCGGTCCAGAGCCTCCAGTGTCCGACCGAGATCCTCCTCCAGGAGCTGGTGCATCCGCTGGTACTGCAGACGCACCTCCTCTTTTAGCTCACACACCCTGTCCTGTAGAGAAACAAACATTCAAATGTTCCTTTGCGTTACGCAACGCCGTGTAGAATCTCTGAGAATGTGTGTAGCTGCGTTGACGCCCACAGATTCAGGTTGTAAAACATACCTCCACCACACACTTGTCAGAGTCGAGTTTGCAGAGCTGCTCTTCGATCTCCTGCACTCGTTCCTCCACGCGCTCCTGCTGTCTCAACAGGCTTTGCTGTGAGGTGAGAAAGAAAGAAAGAAAGAACAAAAGTCTTAAAACCGTTTCTCACCAGTGCGATGCGAATATAGGGTGCGGGATTACGGAAAATCTGCGTGCAAATTTTCCATATTAACAACTATGCACAACGGGTCGGGTGCAAATTATCTGTATTGCCGTGTTCCATTTTCGTCAATGAGGCCTAATGAGTTACCTACTACATAGTGAATGTCTAAGAGGCTAACGTTAGCTACACAATACATAAACTAATCAGACCCCAAATGTGATGCTAACGCTAGCTGTGGTAGCTAGCCCCGTACCGTGACCAACATACAGTCTACAGTAATGTTAGCAAGTGCATATTAGCTACACCATCTCCATCGTATCCCAGCTGCTGGTTGATCTCAAGCCTTATATTGTCCTTTTTTCGGTTGTTGAGGTTGTAGTTAGGGATGCTAATTTTGAATTTTTTTTTCTAAACAATAACCGACCAAGCCACTCCTATGATATTTGCTCAGTTTTTTTATTTAATTTATAATATTTCTTTTAACCGTTAAACCGATAGCGTTAATCGACTAAAAATCTTAACGTCGGTTAACGGTTAGTTACTAATATCTCTAGTAGTAGTGTTTGTCGTATATTATTGGGTGTTGAGAAGGGGATGGCCCATTGTTATGCCAAAACACCAATAGTCCAAAAAAAATGTCCATTGAACCAAAAAAAAAAAATCAGTCCGACAGTTTGTTAGAATGACTGCGATCAAAGGATTTCATTGGTCAAACATATATTTCTGGAAATCTGCTGAAATCGAGGTCCGTCTAAATACTCTTTTGCCTGCACAAATGTTCCTCAGGGGTGTGAAAGCATTCACAAGAACCCACAAAACCAGTTCTTATAAACTTCCTTGCAAATTTTTCGGCCGAAAATCCATCTTGGTGTGAAAGGTCTTTTAAGCTTTGGGAAGCTGTGACCTCAGCTAGCCGCTAGCATCCCCTCCCCATGCCTGAGATATTAGGATCCGGGAGCCGGCTAATTTAGTCTCCAACCAACACACAATCCCTGTGGGGGAGGAGGGAGGGTGTGCTGTCATGGCAACCAGCAGCTATTTTGTGTTTGCATTAGTGAGCGCGGACTAGTGAGTTGGGGGAGCTGGGGGCAGAGATAGATAAATGGGCAGAAAAAGCTCCAGCAGCTCTCCTCTCTGTGCTTTAAAAGTTGTATTCACACAGTGGAAGCTGCTTTGGCAATGTTGTGGCAACAACACTTGTTATTTCTAGGACGACGATGGCATGTGAACAACAGCAGACGCCTTCTCGGGCAAAGCTGAGATGCCTATCCGGCTCAGCTTGAGGCCAAAATAAATTAAAAACGTAATTAATGGCTCCATATGAGAGCAACAATCCTTTATGTCGCTGCCTACATCCTATAAGTCTGAGAGGAGGAATGTCATTGACACAGATTTGCTAATCCTTCATGTTATTAATATTTAATGATAGAGAATCATGCTGATAAGATGGTACAGAGCTAAATAATGCTGCTGACAACATGATCCAGATTCAAATAAACAAGAGTTTACAGTATTAAATGCTAATGTCAGCATGCTAACATGCTCACAATGACAATGCTATTGTGCTTATGCTAAGCAGGTATAATGGAAACCATCTTAGTGTAGTGTCTTAGCATGCTAACGTTAAATTAGCACCAAAAACAAAGTGAAGCTGCAAACCAAAGTAGGGCTGCAATTAATGATTATTTTTATTATTAATTAATCTGCCAGTCATTTCTCGATGAATCGATTAATTTAATCCTAATCCTGACAATCTCAGGAATCCATTGGTACCAACCATGTCATGCTAGCTTGTCGGGAAGGAGGTTAAATAACACCCCAAACTTGCGCTACATTTTAAAGAGGAAAAACTGTCATGACCATTTTCAAAGGGGTCCCTTGACCTCTGACCTCCAGATATGTGAATGTAAATGGGTTCTATGGGTACCCACGAGTCTCCCCTTTACAGACATGCCCACTTTATGATAATCACATGCAGTTTGGGGCAAGTCATAGTCAAGTCAGCACACTGACACACTGACAGCTGTTGTTGCCTGTTGGGCTGCAGTTTGCCATGTTATGATTTCAGCATATTTTTTATGCTAAATGCAGTACCTGTGAGGGTTTCTGGACAATATTTGTCATTGTTTTGGGTTAATTGATTTCTAATAATAAATACATACATTTGCATAAAGCAGCATATTTGCCCACTACCATGTTGATAAGAGTATTAAATACTTTACAAATCTTCCTTTAAGGTACATTTTGAACAGATAAAAAATGTGCGATTAATTTGAGATTAACTATGGACAATATTGCGATTAACCACGATTAAATATTTTAATAAACAACATGGTAAAGCCTATTTTTTTAAGTACGGAGTATTATCTCATTTTAAGAACTTGAGTGCAAAATGAATATAACAGTTTTAATGAAATTATAGAGAAAAAAAAAAATAAATAAAGACCTAGCCTACATCACGATAGAAACGACATAGAAAAATGTATACGATAGACATTTTTATATCATATCGCCCAGCTCTAGTCGGGAGCAAAGTGGTTAAAATAAGGGATTAAATCTGTCATTAATCCCACAGGTCAATAATCAGTTGTTTTTCACAGGCTGAGGGTCTGTTCACGTACCATCATCATCATCATCATCATTCAGTCATTCCAGCTAAACAACAGCTGATTTTATCATTAGTGATCAGCTGCTGTAGAGCTCAACAGGAATGAAAACCTGCTTAGACTTGGGCCTCAGTGGCACATGGTTGGGAACCACTGCCCTAGATATCTCTAACACACACACACACACACACACACACACACACACGCACACGCACACGCACACGCACACGCGGCGTGGTTAGATCCAGGACTGTGACCTGGTTGTGCTGATTGATTGAGTTAGGCTCCGAGCAGAAGCCAGGGGAAAAACAGGGTCGAAGGAGCCGAGGCTTCCCAGAGGGGGGTAGCGACTAAATGTATGGGATACCTTTGGGGGAGAGAGAGGGGGGCATAAAGAGGGGAGGGTGCTCTTTAGCTGTCATTTCACCACAGCGTCTTTTCCATCAGAGCCACCAGAGCAGGAGAGCGGGGCCACGGGGAAGGTCGGTCCTCGCCTGGAGTGGCTGGTGGATGGTGTGAGAGGTGGATTTGGGGTGGGGGCTGTCGGACGTGAAGAGCAAAGGGGGGGGGGGGGCACTGTAGGGTGGAGAGGCAGTCCACTCTGCATTCCTTGATTGCATTCAACATGGAGGATGTTTTCACCACCATGAGGGTTAACATGGCTAAAATCAATGTCACAATGTAATAAAGATTATTTTTCTGATACCTACATACGCGGTTCCCCCAGGAAATCATTTCGCAGAGGTGGTAGCCATCAAGATTGTGTCTTGTGAGCATTTTATTTAGTAGAAGATGGCCTAAACAATAGCCACACTCATTAAAGATGTGGTATTTACTGCAATATCTTTATTTATTTTTAACGATGTTAGTGGAGGTTATAGCCCGACCAAAATGTCAAATATTTGCTTCTCAAATGTCAAGGTTTGATGCTTTTATTTGTCTTATATAGGGCGGTCAATCGATTAAAATATTTAATTGCGATTAATCGAATGATTGTCCATGATGTTATTATATTTATATATTTTTTTATATTTATTTATTTATATTTCAAATGTGAATATCTTCTGGTTTCTTTCCTCCTCTATGACAGTAAACTGAATATCTTTGAGTTGTGGACAAAACAAGACATTTGAGGACGTCATCTTGGGCTTTGGGCAACAACATTTTTCACCATTTTCTGACATTTTATAGACCAAACAACTAATCCATTAATCGAGAAATTAATCGACAGATTAATCGACAATGCAAATAATCGTTAGTTGCAGCCGAAGCTCGAAGCGCTGCTGTCCCTAGCATGCTAACACACTACAGGATGGTTAACGTCGACCTTTTTTCGCAGCAGACATTTTGACTTGCACAGTAGGAAAATCACAGGTGTATTCAATAACATTAATGATGGCTGCATTCCACTTAGGGGAGGTATGGTATTGCGCATGCTGGCTTACAAGGACACGTAATGGAACTGAGCCATCGTTAATGTTATCAATTTCACCTATCCTACTATTGGTGCCTTCAAATCAAACGGGTGAGCTCGTGGTTTCAACATGGGAAGTCGTGTACACGATATGCTTGGCGTTCAAGTGGTTAAGTCGTGAGAACACCGCTGCTAAGCAACGGCAATATTAACGTTACTATCGGCGTATAGAAGCCACAGAGGCTAACAAGTTAGCAAGCTAGCAAGTGGGTAACATAATGCAGGAAATGCAAATAAGGCACAATGACAGAGGAAAAAGATGAGGCCGTTGGGAATATCTACATTTTCCTCAGATATATTATAAAATGATGAAGAAAAACAATATACGACTAACACTTTAATATATTAACTTATGCATTGACAAATTAGCATTCATGGCCTCCGTCATTTCTGACGACATCAACAAACACGTCACAACTCATGAAGTCGGAGCTTTCAGAAACTTTCCACTTACGAGGTCGTGAATACCACAAGAGGGGGGCGTTCATATGGACTCTTCTCGTGAACACGGTTAACACGACCCCATTTGAAGGCACCATAAGTCAAATGTCTGCCATGAAAAAGGTCTATTGTGAGCATGCCGCCCTAATTAAATCGGGCTCTACTTATCTCCCAGCCTGATTATAGATGATGGAGCTGTAAATGTAAAGTACTTTGGTCATACAGCTTTTAGATTCAGACCAGGTCCCACCCGATGGCCCTTCCCGTGCCCCAGGTGACTGATTAACTATACATAAAGCTGAGTCATAGCATTACAAACAGGAAATACACCCGAGCATGACACGGCTGACACCTAAACAGGGTGTTGGGTGAACAACATGAGTCAGTCAGCAGTGAGGCCTTCATGGTTCTCCCTCTGACTAAGCTGCCCCCCCTTTAAAAAGAAAGAAAGGGGGAGGAAACCAATTCGACCTCTGCCCGCACCGACGACAGCGAGCACCAAACCCCCAGGAAGGGAAGAGGTTAATAAAAAAGGCCCAAGTAGACCGCAGAATCAAGTGACGAATCACTTTAATCCCCCTTCCCCTTGTCTCCACTCCCCCCCCTCCCTCACAACTGGCGATCCCTGAGCTAGGATGCACCTGTGCTGGGGAGATAAGGCCCTCTGAGGGCCCCTCATTGTTCCACCCTCGACTGCATTGTTTGTCATTCCAACAGATGAGAACGGAGGTTGGAGTGGATCACAACTGAAAAATGCACAAGACTCTCACACGGGCACTAAAAAAACACTCAAAATGCATTTGTGTCTTAAAATGGGAAATTCTGTTTTTGATAGAGTGAAGTGATTTAGTAAATACGAACAATTGAGAACTTTGTACCCAAATATCTCCACTTAAATGTTTTTTATTTGGCTAAAAATGAGATAATAAGCTCTTTGTTCTGGTGATATTTGCTTGACGACTACAAAGTGGATGAAAAATGACCTCAGTGGCTTGTGTGAAGCTACATTTTGGTACTTGAGCGTAGGGCTGCAACTAACGATTATTTTCATTGTCGATTAATCTATCGGTCATTTTCTCCATTAACCGATTAGTTTGGTCTATAAAATGTAAGAAAATGGTCGATCAGTGTTTCCCAAAGCCTAAGATGACGTCCTGAAATGTCTTGTTTTGTCTAGAACTCAAAGATATTCAGTTTACTGTCATAGAGGAGGAAAGAAACCAGAAAATATTCACATTTCAGAAGCTGGAATCAGAGAATTTTCTCTTTTTTTCTCTTAAAAAATGACTCACACCAATTAATTGATTATCAAAATAGTTGGCGATTAATCTAATAGTCGACAACTAATCGATTAATCGTTGCAGCTCTACGTGAGGGGGCACTTAGCCAACACTTATTGATCACCGATGAATTGACAAATTCTTAGAAGTACGGCCACAACAAACGGTTATCTTCTCGCCCGCAGAGAAGGGGGGCAAAAACATGAAGTGATTTCTCGATTAATGGTTTAGTCTATAAAATGTCTTATGTGAGGTCTTAAAATGTCTTATGTTTGACCAACAGAAGATATTCAGTTTGCTATCAGAGAAGATGTTATTCACATTTGAAAATCTGGAACCAGTGAGGCCATTTTTGCTTAGAAAATGACTTAAATGATAAGTCGATTATCCAAATAGTTGCATTTTCTTGCAAGATGTCTGACTTCTGTGGCGAGCCAGTGATGAAGTCAAACCACCGGCTGTCACAATGTCAGACTGTGACTACATACCTAATATTTCTCATTGAAGCTTCGAAGCCCAAAAAATGGTATTCGGGACAGCACTAGTTTGTTTAATGTATGTGTACGAGATATAATTCTTACTCTGATGTCGTTGCGTCGCAGCTCCACGTCGGTGACCGCGTGTCCGTGGCTGGGGTGGCATCGGGCGAAGCAGCAGTACTGGCACACCGCCGTCTGCTCGGCCTCGCAGTGGTACAGCCTGTACTCGTCGTGCTGCAGGCAGGTCCAGGCCTTCACCGCCTCCGCCTCCACCAACAGGTGCCCGAGGGCCGAGCACGGCTGCTGCAGGTGCGTCTGGACGTGGGACTGGCAGCACGGGGCGTTGCAGCGCAGGCAGACCTTCACGGCGGGGAGCGGCGGGCCTCGGCGGCACAGGATGCACTGCAGCGCCGGCGTGGTGGCCTTCTCCACGCTCAGGGCGTTGTACTTCTCGACTATGTTGGACAGTTTGTGGTTCTTCTCCAGGCTGGGCTTCTGCGTGTAAGCATGATTGCACTCGGGGCAGCGGGCCAGCGTGGAGTCTTTGGCCCAGGCCTCGCTGATGCAGCCCCGGCAGAAGTTGTGCTTGCAGGGCAGCTGGATGGGATCTGAGAACACGTGCAGGCAGATGGGGCAGATGAGCTCCTCCTCAAAACAGTTCCTCCACGTCTCAGCCATGTCAGACGCCATCATGGTGCGGGCAGGCATACACTAACTCTTCCCCACTTCTATCAGACCTCTAGCTCCTCACAGGAAACTCTCTAGAAAGATCAAGTCTGTATATTTCAACCCCTTGTGACCAAACTCCCTGACAGATGACGAGTATTGCTTATTGCTGCAGCATGAAGGCCAGAAAATTGACCAGAGAAGGCTTCAGGCGAGGATGACAACACCTTTCAACACACACAGCAGGGGCTGACGTTATACAGATTACAGCAAACGGTGCTTTCCTTTCCTCTAAATCACACATACACAGACCGGGCCTTTACAGCCTCTGTGTGTGTTTACAGGCCTACAGGAAGCTAGGAACAGGTAAAACCATGAAATGCAAACAAGGCACAAACATCTACGTACATCATATGATCATGAGGTGAATCTAAGCACATGAAAAGATCCTTTTTTTTTTTTTTTTTCCCCAGCTGAGGCCCTTACCTTTGAGAGCTTCAACGTCGGATTATGACTGTTTCAGAGCAGAAAAAGCATGAGAAAGGACTCACCACACCCTGATTTACTATTCACACAAAGACAGCTTTTTTTTTTTTAACAAAAAAAAATATCTGTTTTATCTTGGACGTCAAGGACGCCTGATCCCGTCAATAATCACAACGCAGCGCAATGCTTTTGTCCTCTGAATCATAAATAAGTCTCCACCTGCAGTTTAATTACACACACAACCAAGAGGAGGGTTTGGCAGTAAGCAAAGAAATACTGTTTTACAAACACAGTCCTCCAATTCAACATATCTATTAGATGAATAAGCTATGTGGCTGGTGCATATCTGTACACACAAGGCCTCGGCTTTTTTTTTCCCCTACCAGGTTCCACTCGACAACAAAGGCCTTTATAATCTCATTAAACAGAAAATCATACCATCGTTTTCCAGCCTGTTTACTGCATAGTTAATGGTTTTAATAGTCGAGTCCAGCTCCTGCGCACAAAACAAAGGGTTTTAAAGGATCCGCAGGAATGTTGGCTGCTGTTGCAGGTTCCCCCCCTCCGACACATCTATCAAATATCTCACTATTAATCAGCTTTTTATGCTCTTTTCACTCCTTATTCACCTATGGACGCCTCAGCCTTTTAGCCAACATGTTCTACTTCCTTATCTCGATTAAATACCTCATACGTCACCTCACCATGGTAACGCTACAGATATCCGTTGCTTCATACCAACTGCACTCGTTCTGTTTTTTAAAAAGCAGCAGCCATATTTTTTTTTGTATATTTAAACTAATGGGAAATACAAAAAAATATATACAGCCTCCTAATCTTAAAGGGGACGTCGCTTTTTTTCTGTCCTTGTTAGCTGTCATCAGCCATCTTGCTTTTTTAAAAAAAAAAAAAAGAGAAAAAAAAGAGCCGCTTTTCGATAGCTGACCACATTAACGGCAAAGTCCCGGCATTGTTACGGATATAAGAACGTTCCAACGTTCCAAACTGTCCAACGTTCCAACGTTCCAACAGTCCAACGTTCCAAACGGTCCAACGTTCCAAACGGTCCAACGTTCCAAACGGAGCAGTTGGGTTATCTTTTTCGTGTGTCCCGGTGTGAGTCGGACTTCGTTAGATAATCCAACACGGTTTGAGAATAATAATCGGTGTTTTCTCTTCTCCCCCCCTCTTTCTTTCTTTCTCTGTCTCTATCGGTCAGGCTTTTAGAGAGAGGAGGAATGCAGGCGAGCTGGACTGGTCTCTCTCCAAACCCAGCGTCGTCAAGAGAACCAGTAAAAACGGGGGCAACTTCCGGTGAGCCTTTTCAAAATAAAACAGTCCAACTGAGTTCAAGCTTCAGGAGGCAGATTGTTTTTGGCAATCATTGGGCAAAAAATTCCATAATAACCTCAAAAATTCCATAATAACCTTTCAGCATATTGTAATCCAAGTGCTTTACTATATCATACATTATTATCCATTTATTTACCTTTTATTTACCCTTATAACATAATTTTACTAGTGTTCTTATCATGCTTACCTTGGATATTTTTTATTCTTATTTATTGTATGTCCTGTCCTAGTCTTATTTTATGAACTGTCTTTTGTTAGAATCTGTGCTGCTGTGAAACTGCAATTTCCCCACGGGGATAAATAAAGTGCTATCCTATCCTATCCTATAATATACTCTGCTATATATTAATATACTCTTCTATATTTGCACTACTATTTGCACTATTTGCACCATTGGCACACTGTCACTTCACTGCTGTACTTATGTTATCTTATTTTTATTTTATTTCACTTCATTCTATTTGATTGTATCTTTTTTAAGGTGTATTGGTGTTGGGACTTGTTGTCTAAGCTACTGGATGCCTAAATTTCCTTCGGGATCAATAAAGTATCTATCTATCTATCTATCTATCTTTGAGAGAAAACTAGACTTCTGCACCTCCTCATGGCTCTAACAGGCTTTAAAAGGGCTAGCCTGTGAGGGGGCCAATCACAGGTAATTTCAGAGAGAGAGGGAGCGTTCTTATTGGCTGTGCTCTGGCTGGTGGGCGGTGCTTGGTATTTCCTCAATAGATCTCTAGACTTCTGCACCTCCTCATGGCTCTAACAGGCTTTAAAAGGAGCTAGCCTGTGACGGGGGACTTTGGCCAATCACAGGTCATTTCAGAGAGAGAGCGTTTCTATTGGCTGTGCTCCGGATGGTGGACGGTGCTTGGTATTTCCTCAATAGATGTCAACATGGCTGCCGGGTCAAAACTTTCTAATTTTACAGCTAAACAGTACACTACAAGATGTTTATGAAAACATTTGAGGAGAGAAATAGGCATTACAGTAACAGAATATTAATTCATGTTTGATCAGCGCTGCCTAGTTGGACCATTTGATCGGAGTTCGCGAGTGATTGACAGCTGCCTCCGATGAATGAACAGCCAAAAGGAACGCTCTCTCTTAAATGACCTGTGATTGGTCAAAGTCTCCCGTCACGGGCTAGATTTTCTAAAGCCTGAAAACAGAGCCATGAGGAGGTGCAGAAGTCTAGTTATCTAGTTATCTCTCAGAACACTTGAATTCCAATATGCTGAAAACATTTTACCTACTGCAGATTAAAGGGGAAGATTTCTAGAAAACAAAGCCAATTAATCATTCAGAAACATTTATTAACACAAAAACATCCACTGTGCCTACAAATTACAAAATTATATAGAATTGCTGACTTGACTATGACTTGCCCCAAACTGCATGTGATTATCATAAAGTGGGCATGTCTGTAAAGGAGAGACTCATGGGTACCCATAGAACCCATTTTCTTTCACATATCTTGAGGTCAGAGGTCAAGGGACCCCTTTGTAAACGGCCTTGCCAGTTTGTCCTCGCCAAAATTTAGCGTGAGTTTGGAGCGTTATTTAACCTCCTCCTCGACAAGCTAGTACGACATGATTGGTACCAATGGATTCTTTAGACTTTCTAGTTTCATATGATGCCAGTATCTTCACTCTAGCCGTTACAACCTAAAAATCGCAAGTTGCATTAATGCGTTAAAGAAATTAATGGTGTTAAAACAAATTTGCGTTAACGTGTTATTATCCCTTTGACTTTGACAGCCCTACTTTGTGTACATACTGTATCATATCTTTTGTAATAATTTAATTTTTTTAAATGTGCAAATAGGTAAATAAATAAATGCACCAGCTTTTGAAATAGGCACAGGGGGAACAGCAAGACATTTTGGCCTCCCAGTTTTGTAATTATATATAATTACTTGTGGGCCTTTTATGGACCCTCTCCAGCTGTGAGGATTTCCCTCCACTGCGTTTTCTTTACTCCATTTGTAGCTTCACACATGATGTAGGAAAGAAGAGCTCCACTTCACCTGTTTTTGGACCCGAATGAAGCCAATGCCTGAGAAAAGCATAAGAAATGTATATTTTAACCTGCTTCACACGACTCAACCACACCAACCAATGCATTGTTTCATTCAGATTCAGAATAAAACGTACAGTAACCGGCTTCACCGTGACATGGTGGTCTAGGACGGACCCCATGTAACCGCAATGTCCCCCAATAATGTTTGTTGGAACTGTTTTAGAGGGGCGCTTATTGAATTTTATGGCCATTTTAGAGGCTGTAGTTGTATTGTGTTATATCGAGAGGTGTTTCTGATATTAAATTTACCCTAATTATATATATGGGTCCTCTGAGACCCGCGAGACTTTACTGTCTTTCAGAGGTTGTAGCAGGCTCAGTTTTAGAGCTAGAGCGAAGCTACCGATAATCATATGAAACTAGAAAACCGAAGGAACCCATTGCAAGAGGCTAAATAACGCTCCAAAGTTAGGCTAAATTTTGGCGAGAAAAAAACTGGCATGGCCATTTTCAAAGGGGTCCCTTGACCTCTGACCTCAAGATATGTTAATGAAAATAGGTTCTACGGATACCCACGAGTCTCCCCTTTACAGACATGCCCACTTTATGATAATCACATGCAGTTTGGGTCAAAAACCATTCTGTTTTTTTCATGTAGTATAAATGTGTGCCTATTCTAAAAATGGTCTATTTGAATATTTCTACATACTGGGGTCCCTAAACAGTCTTGAATTACATAAATTGGGTATCACTGTAAAGCTGAGATTCCTGTGGATCCAAATAGCACAATTGTATTCGTGTGTGAGGATGTTAGCTGCCATATTTTGCTTTACTCTGAAGCTGAATCAGCCAGCTTCCTGCATGAATCAGGCTGTCTCCGGCTGACCTGACGCAGTTTCTCGGCAACATCAGCCGCCCCCTCCCTCCTCCCTCCTGCCTGCCTGCCCCCCCCCCCTCCTTCCGGATCAATGCTACGCCGTCACGTGACCTGTCACACAACTGATGTGTGTCACGTTTTAACCGGGAGGAGCTGAGGGACGAACCGGGGAGGAAGGGCAGGGAATCATACTTAAAGGGCTTACTGCATCCGTTAATGGCCTGGACGCTCAGCATGTTCCTCTGGGGCAACACTGCACATATCTGAGTGTGTGTGTGTGTGTGTGTGTGTGTGTGTGTGTGTGTGTGTGTGTGTGTGTGTGTGTGTGTGTGCAGGGTTGCAGGAATATTATAACTGTAGTATTCCCTCAGAGACTAAAGGGGCATTACACTTTATGAAATATTACACAAACAATATGACATTTCCTACTCACAGTGGTGGAGGAAGTATTCAAATCCCGTACTTATACTCCATCATCAGTATCAAGTATAATCAGCAAAATGTACTTTAAGCAGTGGTGGAATGTAACTCAGTACATTTACTCAAGTACTGTACGTACAATTTTGAGGTACTTGTACTTTACTTGAGTAATTCCATTTTCTCTCCTACTTCATACTTCTACTTCACTACAAATTAGAGGGAAATATTGTACATTTTACTCCTCTACATTTATGCGATCACTTTGCAGATACAAAATATAATCAACAAATAAATCAAAATGTATTATCAAAGGATAAGATAAAACTTTATTGATCCTGTGGGGTACAGTCACAAGCTACCCAGCAGTATATAAAGCCACTAATTATAATCCAATAATATCATATGAATTATTCCTAAATGGGCCATTCTGCAAAATGATTTATTTTACTTTTGGTACTTCAAGTATATTTTGATGCTGATACTTTTGTACTTTTACTTAAGTAAAATTTTGAATGCAGGACTTTTACTTGTAACAGAGTATTTCTATGTATGTATGTTTAACGGTAGTACACATGTTGGGCATGTAGTGTATAGTATGTGATTTCGGACGAAGCCTTTGTGTTTTAAGAAATACTGAATAACATAAAACATCACACTTAAAACAGACAATATAATATGTCATACGTAATTGACACTATAGATATCCTTCTGATGATAATAATCCAATTTAAATGTTAAATATTAAAACGGTCTGAAAGGAGCCATTTTGCACAATGAGGAAATAGACATGTCAGTAATAATTCTTGCACAGTTTGAGCACTAACAAAGACTTATGGGAAGCCGTTTTAACATTTAATAGCCAAGCTCGACTATACGGAATTAACATTAGAGATATCCACAATTACATTTTGACTAGTCAGAATTCTTATTCAAGATATCTATAACGTCATTCTGACTACTCAACATTTAAATTTAGATAAATCTAAAAAGGACAATGTAGATATCTAGAAATTGAGGGGGAATTAAAGATATCTTGAACAAGAATTATGACTAGTCAGAACTAAATTGTAGATATCTATATCCGTAATTCACTGAATTGTACACATCTGTAATGAGAAAACCCCATACACGATTGGCAAAAAGTAGTTTGAATCATACTAGTCAAAATGTAATTACAGATATCTAAAACTAGAGTTTTGCCTAGTCAAAATTGAATAAAGGATATCTTTTTGACTGGGCTAAATGACTTTGTAGATGTCTCTAATGAGTATTTTCTTAAGATATACAATTTAGAAGTTGCATATGCGTGATTATATGTATTTTTTTTTTAACAGAGAAAGGAAGCCCCGCATGAAGCAGGGCATCAAAAAATTGGGTAAAACTCTTATTGTTCCTCTCCACGGAAATCTTTAGTAAAAGGCGAAAGATTTATACGATCTGAAGAGAAACAAGAGTGATCTACCGAACACCGGTTACGGAGACGGACCAGATCCGCGACAAAACTACTTTCAGTGCTGGTTCACTGTCAATTTTATTTACACAAAGATCTAAGCTACATAACGTGCACATAAAGAAACACTGAGAAACAAAACTACTGTGGATTTTTAATGTAAGAAACATACGTTTATTTAGCTTTAGTTAACAATTTATGCTACGGCGCAATGCATGATGGGATTCCGGGTGAAGCAGAGTTAAACACTTACATATCTGTCTCCGTTGTTTTCGTTCATTTATAATATTTTTTTAAACTTACAATAAAAAGAACAACTACGCTGTCAAAGTAGGTTAATTATTACCCGCTGTGTTTAATCTTTTACTTGTAAATAGATTTTATATAAAGTTTCAGGAAAGACCCGCCCCCTTCACACACACACACACACACACACACACACACACACACACACACACACACACACACACACACACACACACACACACACACACACACACACACACACACACACACACACACACACACACACACACACACACACACACACACACACACACACACACACACAGACACACAAAGCTCACACACACACACACACAAACGCACACGCACACACACACACACACACACACACACAGACACACAAAGCTCACACACATACACACACACAAACGCACACACACACACACACACACACACACAAAGCTCGGGTATCTATTGTTGAGGAACAGGGAGGTAAATGTGCAGATAAAGTACTGACAGTTCAGATAAACCTTTTTTAAATTGGGGTTAACTGACATATGAATGTGTTTTGTTTTGCAAATAATAATCACTAGACAGCTGAATGAATACTGAGTGGTAAATGAGCATGCAGAGAACGATAAATAATTTAAGGTTAGTGCTTAATATTATTTGGCTGAGTCCTATAAACAAGCGTACAGATCACGTAACTGTATATTTCAAGAAGTATGCACTCTGTTAGAGTAATTGCAATTACAAATATGTAAATTGATTGTAATGTACGATGTTTTATTATGTGATTTTATGTATGATGTGCTATTCTGTATTTTCTTTTTTATTTATCTTCTTTTTCTTAAAAGCCTAACCAGGGACAAGGTCTGCAAATTAGCTATGGCTAGAAGTCCTATATACGTTGCATCGGTTGCACTTTAATCAAGTGTAACAATGCCTATGTATTGTCCCTGTCAAATAAACTAATAAATAAAAAAATAAATAAATTCAACAAACATTCATGACAGTGTTTTCATAATAGCAAAAAAAAAGTAGTGCAAACATATTAGTAAAAACGTCACAGGTGAGTAGTACATATATTAGTAAAACGACACAAGTAGTAACAAGACACATGTAAGTAATACAGAGTATAAAACAAAATATGCAATGTGCAGAAGAACTGTTCAAAATGAATATAGTGCAGGGTAAACAACTGAGATACAGGACTATTTAAAGAAAAAGTGAGTGTAGTGCAGAAAGTGATATAGTGCTGGGTGGTTAAATATAGGAGATATAGATATTAAGAAATGTCAGATATGGACATTTTAATTGTTTTCATGTTTAATAGTTTTCTTTTAATGCATTTTCTTCTGTCTTCTATAAACAAGCGTACAGATCACGTAACTGCATATTTCACGAAGTATGCACCCTGTTAGAATAATTCAACAAACATTCATGACAGTGTTTTCATAATAGCAAAAAAAATAAATATAAAAAAGCCTGATAATAACACTGTATTTGCAAAAAGTGCAATGTGCAGAAGAACTATTAAAAATGAATATAGTGCAGGGTAAACAACTGAGATATAGGACTATTTAAAAAAGTGGATGTAGTCCAGAAATTGCACTTTAAGGTAATAATTATGAGTTATTTTTTACATGTTTAGAGGGTGCACCGGTCCCGGAGGTTCTGCAATACCGGGTCGATGCGTGGAGTGGACGGAGCAAGCCCCTTTTCCAACTCCCTGATCCAAAAATCAATTTAATATATAGTCCCCGGGTAGGGGACGTATCAGATATTAAACTGATAAGAACAGATACTACACTTGATCTTAGCCAAAAGGCCGAGAAGCGATAACACAAACCCCTCCGCGGTAACGCACTTATTCACCGAACAGTCTCCCTCACTCAGAGGTCCGCCGGGGAATGATGCGTTCAGTGACATTCAGTAAAACTGAAAACAAGTTCACTATACAGCGAAATACCATGCAAAACGGCCAACATGTGTAAACCGGTGTAAACTTATAAGAAACGAGGGATCCATAATGCATTGCGTGGGGGCGTGGTCTTGGTCACGTGACACGCTCTGGAACCAGCAACAATATAAATAGTCAGAAACTAATTTACAGCCATGTTACAAACACAGTTTGCAGCATAAAAAGACGCTTGTTGCAAGAAGAAGTGTTGCAAATGTTAAACATGAATAAAATAGTCTGTTTTTTTTACAGTTTTGTGACAAACTACACAACAGCAACAACTCAAATAGCCCCTAGTGGAGAAAAGAGCTGACTGCAGCGTTCAACCCCACCAGAGACTATAGAAGCAAAGAGGCGAAACTATGGCTAGATGGCGCTGCGGTAGCGCTGCCGCCACGTTGGAATGAAAACGCGAATGACTCCATAGCCATGAATGTTTTTTTTTTTTTTTTTTTAATTTCAAAAGTTCAATACAATATAATCACATGTTCAGATGTTTCAATACAGTTTTGCAAAAATATCTTACGGTATAAAAATAATATAAAAATAAATTGTAAATTGTACTACAATTAAACTGTAAAGAAAGGAAAAAGAGTACATCCCAAAATCTGTGTGCTGGATTTTTCAAACTTCTATTTATGTCCATCGCTCACTTTATGCTCCTCTGGGAAGCAGTAAGTAAGTAAATAGTTATAATATTGTGCATATTTATATATATTTTTTTATTGTTCAACACAAGCCATTTCGGTAGAGACATTAAAGTTATAACAATAGAATAAAAAATAATTTTGTTTTACTTTTGTAAGGAAGTTTGTAGGTGAAGGTCTGCAGCTGAGCGCTGACGCTGCAATATACATATAATTGTCTTTTATTTCTTAGTAATACATGCTCTTATGATAAAGCATAATATATTTATATATACATTTTTTTTAACATATCAGAAAGCCCCGCAATTAAGCAGGGCATCAAAAAATTGATTAATACTCTTCTTGATCCTCTCCACGGAAATCTTTAGTAAAAGGCGAAAGATTTATACGATCTGAAGAGAAGTCAGAGTGATGTAACTTGTAGAAGTGTAAGTGTCCGGTCACTTTAGCGGGGACACGTCCTTCACTACTGGTGTATTATTGATACCACTAAATAACAACAAAGTAATGAACAAAGACACGTTGTAGACACACACAGCAGAGCTGAATGAACCTACTTGTAGTTTGTAACACTTGAAACGAAACGTTTATCCTGTTTTGTTGTTGTGACGCAATGCATGATGGGAGTGGAGCACGTCATTTTCATCTGATATTCTTTTTCCTTTATCGGTTTTTTTTAAGTTTATATATTTAATATACATTTGAATGCAATAGTTTACATACAGACTGCAATGTTCTGCATATTGTTTTTTATTAAAATCATCCCACACAGATCATTTCTAAAGGCTACTGTGAACTACTGACTGACTGAAGCCTGCAAGTTTCCTGCAGAACAACGCCTCCCTGTGGTAACAGACCACAACAATTACCCCACAACAGTACTTATAAAGTGCTTTATCACTGAGTAAAATCAAACAAGAAATAATAATAAGTATTGCAGGTAGGGGACATGGGGAAGTTGGGGTTCCACCATGGAAAGCTCCACACAGAAAGGCTGTGTCACGTCACTGTTTAATTGTTTAATTTGAGCATTTTAAACCTAGCCTCTGTTTTCTGTTGTGTATTTATAAGAGTAACATTTTAATTGTTTTCATGTTTAATAGTTTTCTTTTAATGCATTTTCTTCTGTCTTCTATAAACAAGCGTACAGATCACGTAACTGAATATTTCAAGAAGTATGCACCCTGTTAGAATAAACGTAACGTTCAACAAACGTTAACAACAGTATTCTCATAATAGCACATCTGTTTATAATTTTATACTATTTTTAATTCTTGTGTATATATTATATTGTATATTTGCAGATTTCAATTTTTTTATTCTTATTTTATTCTAACACTTGATTACCCTACTGTTATTTTTACTGTTTTATTGCACCGACTCACCAAAGCAAATTCCTTGTGTAAACCTCATACACCTGGCAATAAACGAGTTTCTAATTGTGATTCTGATTCTCTAAGGTAATAATTATGAGTTATATTTGACATGTTTAGGGGGTGCACCGGTCCCGGAGATGCTGCAATACCGGGTCGATGCGTGGAGTGGACGGAGCAAGCCCCTTTTCCATCTCCCTGATCCAAAAATCAATTTAATATATAGTCCCCGGATAGGGGACGTATCAGATATTAAACTGATAAGAACAGATACTACACTTGATCTTAGCCAAAAGGCCGAGAAGCGATAACACAGATTACTCCGCGGTAACGCAGTGATTCGCCGCACAGCTCTCCTCACTCAGAGGTCCGCCGGGGAATGATGCGTTCAGTGACATTCTGTAAAACTGAAAACAAGTTCACTATACATTGAAATACCATGCAAAACGGACAACATGTGTAAACCGGTGTAAACTTATAAGAAACGAGGGATCCATAATGCATTGCGTGGGGCGTGGTCTTTGTCACGTGACACGCTCTGGAACCAGCAACATAATAAATAGTCAGAAACTAATTTACAGCCATGTTACAAACACAGTTTGCAGCATAAAAAGACGCGTGTTGCAAGAAGAAGTGTTGCAAATGTTAAACATGAATAAAATAGTCTGTTTTTTACAGTTTGGTGACAAACTAAACTACACAACAGCAACAACTAAAATAGCCCCTAGTGGAGAACAGAGCTGACTGCAGCGTTCAACCCTACCAGAGACTATAGAAGCAAAGAGGCAAAACTATGGCTGGATGGCGCTGCCGCCATGTTGGAATGAAAACGCCAATGACTCCATAGCCATGAATGTATAATGTGTTCTCAAAATCTGTGTGCTGGATTTTTCTAACTTCTGTTTATGTCACTTTATGCTCCTCTGGGAAGCAGCCGGGCAACAAGTAAGTAAGTAAATAGTTATAATAGTGTGCATATTTATATATATTTTTTTTATTGTTCAACACGAGCCATTTCAGTAGAGACATTAAAGTTATAACAATAGAATAGAAATAATTTCGTTTTACTTTTGTAAGGAACTTTGTAGGTGAAGGTCTGTAGCTGAGAGCTGACGTTGCAATAAACATATAATAGTCTTTCATTTCTTAGTAATACATGCTCTCATAATAAAGCATAATATATATATTCATTTTTTTTTAACATATCAGGAAGCTCCGCAGTTAAGCAGGGCATCAAAAAATTGAGTAATACTCTTATTGATCCTCTCCACGGAAATCTTTAGTAAAAGGCGAAAGATTTATACGCTCTGAAGAGAAGTCAGAGTGATCTAACTCCAATAAAGTTTAAGTGTCCGGTCAGTTTAGCGGGGACACGTCCTTCACTACTGGTGTATTATTGATACCACTAAATAACAACAAAGTAATGAACAAAGTCACGTTGTAGACACACACAGCAGAGCAGAATGAAACGTACTTGTAGTTTGTAACACTTGAAACGAAACGTTTGTCCTGTTTTGTTGTTGTGACGCAATGCATGATGGGAGTGGAGCACGTCATTTTCATCTGATATTCCTTTTCCTTTATCGTTCTGTTTGAAGTTTATACATTTAATTTATATTTGAATGCAATAGTTTACATACAGGCTGAATTATTCTCCATATTGTTTGTATTAAAATCATCCCACACAGATCATTTATAAAGGCTACTGTGAACTACTGACTGACTAAAGCCTGCAGATTTCATGCAGAACAACGCCTCCCTGTGGTAACAGACCACAACAATTACCCCACAACAGTACTTATAAAGTGCTTTATCACTGAGTAAAATCAAACAAGAAATAATAATAAGTATTGCAGGTGGGGGACAATAATAATAATAAGTATTGCAGGTAGGGGACATGGGGAAGTTGGGGTTCCACCATGGAAAGCTCCACACAGAAAGGCTGTGTCACGTCACTGTTTAATTGTTTAATTTGAGCATTTTAAACCTAGCCTCGGTTTTCTGTTGTGTATTTATAAGAGTAACAGAAATACTACTTATTAGTATTAGTTATGTAACTAATCCACATCTTCTTTACACCACAGTTAATATAAGGTCAGTCAAATCCACTTTCCAGCAAGCAGGTTAACTCCCAAGAAAAGTTACATAAGTTATTTAACCGGTCTTCTGCTTGCATGGCAGCAGCTGAATCATCATGTTTCTTTACGTTTTCATGTTTCTTTCTTGCGCTCCACGAAAAGACGTCCAATAATCCAGCATGATGGCACCAACTAGTTTGGCTCCCCTCTGCCCCGTTTGACCTTTAGCCTCACAATCATCTTCAAAATGGCAAAACGTAACCAATCAAAAATTAGTTATTAAACTAATAACCAAACTATCAAACTGATTTTTAAATTTGTAAACAATCTTGCTCCAGCTGTACTCTGTCCATATGTCACAAAAATGAATACCAATAGAATAGCCACCAGGGGATCAACAAATGGTAACTGCAGAGTGGTACAGCGTAAAACAAACTTCGGTCAGTCATCATTTTCAGTAAAGGGAATACATTTCTGGAACGCCCTACCAACGGAAATAAAAACATAACCTGACCTGAAAACGTTCAATGAAAAGGTGAAACACTGGCTGAAACTAAACCGAACCTGCTATCACTGATTATTTATTGGGAACATACATATTTAAATTAATTGTAATGTACGATGTTGTATTATGTGATTTTATGTATGATGTGCTATTCTGTATTTTCTTTTTTATTTATCTTCTTTTTCTTAAAAGCCTAACCAGGGACAAGGTCTGCAAATTAGCTATGGCTAGAAGTCCTATATACGTTGCATCGGTTGCACTTTAATTTAGTGTAACAATGCCTATGTATTGTTCCTGTCAAATAAACTAATAAATAAATAAATAAATAAATAAATAAAGTTAAAACCAATTTTCAACTGACAGGGTTAAAAAAATTGCACTATGGATTGTTCATTCATTTTGATTGATTTTAGAGCGCCTCTACCGTGAGCTCCATCGCTGCAGTGCCCGGATGTACGTCCACAGGTGTTACACCGTATTCTGCTACCCGTCAGATTCTGTGATCTGAGGAATTAAGACCTTTCCGGGCCAACCAGGAAAAACATTTAGCCACTTATTAGCAACCGCCATTTAGTTTTACTTTTGTAAGGCACTTTGTAGGTGAAGGTCTGCAGCTGGGCGCTGACGTTGCAATAAACAAATAATTGTATTTTATTTCTTAGTAATACATGCTCTTATGATAAAGCATAATATATATATACTTTTTTTTTCTTTTAACATATCAGGCAGCCCCGCAATTAAGCAGGGCATCAAAAAATTGAGTAATACTCTTATTGATCCTCTCCACGGAAATCTTTAGTAAAAGGCGAAAGATTTATACGCTCTGAAGAGAAGTCAGAGAGATCTAACTCGAATAAAGTTTAAGTGTCCGCTCAGTTTAGCGGGGACACGTCCTTCACTACTGGTGTATTATTGATACCACTACATAACAACAAAGTAATGAACAAAGACACGCAGTAAACAAACATAGCAGAGCTGAATGAATTGTACTTGTAGTTTGTAACACTTGAAACGAAACGTTTGTCCTGTTTTGTTGGTTTGACGCAATGCATGATGGGAGTGGAGCACGTAATTTTCATCTGATATTCTTTTTCCTTTATCGTTTTGTTTGAAGTTTATATATTTAATATTCATTTGAATGCAATAGTTTACATACAGACTGCAATGTTCTTCATATTGTTTTTTATTAAAATCATCCCACACAGATCATTTATAAAGGCTACTGTGAACTACTGACTGACTGAAGCCTGCAGATTTCCTGCAGAACAACGCCTCCCTGTGGTAACAGACCACAACAACTAGAATTAATCAAGCAGAGGTATTGCATTTTTTTTATTTTTTTTTATTGTATTTATATTTTTTTTGTCTGTACACAGGTCTCATCAAATCTCGATTTAAATGTGATATATACTGTATACTGTATATGCCATGTAGATACCTTGGAGCTAGTTGCGTACTGTAATTGTTGACTGCTAAGGATGAAGTATAAATGAAGCTTCACTATGGGTGTTGTTTAAAGTGACTTCACCAGACTATGCAATGTTACACAATGTTATTTTAGAAGCCACAGATATTCTGTCTCATGAAACAGATAACAACAACTGTATTCCAGCAAAAAGATGAAGACATGTCTAAACATGAAACCAGACAATCTGAGACGCATTTAAATGTAGATTACAAAATTATTGTGTTGCCCACCAGATCAGCCCAACCTTTATTTTACTGTCTACATCTGTTACAATATTTGGTGTCAGAAGAACTATAATACTATAATGATATAATTCCTCAGCTATGACTATATTAGAAAAAAAACGTGTTGATGCAGATATGCAGATATTAATATTGTGTGGTGCCTGGTTCAATTCTGTAGAAAGATAGTAAGTAAAATAAATGAATAAAAAAAAAAGATGTTAAAATGAAATTAATGGGAGGCTTAATTTCTCTGAAACAGGGAAGAAAAGTTGGAAGAAATATCAAATTATCAGCACAGTCTTATATTGTTGGAGACCTGACCTTTTAGTTCATTATTGGTTCTAATTAATGAGTTAATTAGCGTAAAGCTCCTGCCTGGTGGATATATTATGTGATTGGTAAAATTCAGGGAATATGTCAGTGTTTATATCTATAATAACGGTGAGTGTTTGTTGTGCAAGCTAACATAGCTAAGCTAACAAAGTTCAGCTAACACAGCTCAGCTAACATAGCTAAGTCAATGTATTTTGGTATAGAGAGTAGGAATTTATCTGGGTATGAATTCATGTCATTTAGCTGAATTGTGTGTGATAAGACATTTACTAAAAAAAATAATCAGCGTGTGGCTTGAGTTGAATAAACTAAAGCATAATTAGAAGGAATTAATTAAAATGCTGGTCACTTGCTGTGTGGTATGTTAGCACCATGTGTAACAGGGTCATTATGTACCTCTATATCTTGTTCTCTGGTTCTTAAAATTACACAAACTTGATCTGGTTACAGATTATTTTGACTGGGAGCCCCTCCTCCTTCATTTCTTCTTCTGTGGACCCTACTATAAATCATTTTTCCCCTTTCCCCTTTTGTACAATTATCCTGTGGGAGCTGGAGCTGGAGCGGGCAGTAGATTTAACATGGAGGTTCTGTTTCCCTCTGTGTTTATCTGAATAAACAGAGGTCAACCATGAAGAGATCCCGCTGTCAAGGCGTCTTTAATATCTGTCCAACACAACGGCGAAGTCCACCGGTTACACATGTGCAGCAGCTAAGAGGATTGAATGTATAGTAATATTAAAGGTACTGTAATTTCATTAATTTCATATTGGTAATATTTTCTTCTTTTCTTCTTATGAAGGTTTTTTTTTTGTTGCACCTGATTTGTGAGAGAAAGAGGCTGTGCGTTGGGCAAATCGCCGATGGACATACAACAGAAGAGCCGAGGACGCACAGCGGTTGTGCAAAAGAAAGTTTCTCCAGTCAAGAGGACTGATTCACTCCACCATCTTCATCGCATCATACCGGTAAGCCTGCAATCGCACCATACTCCATTTAAAGGGAAAACAAACACACACTACCCAGGTAGGTAAACATTGGTTTTTATTTCATTTTTTTTCTCAGAGCCTTGAATTTTTTAATTTTCTTTATTTTTCTCCTCAACCCGAGTTGGTTGATGGGGCAAGAAAAAGACACTGAGTTTCCCAACTTAAAGGATAGCATGAGGGGAAAAAAAAGAACAGAACTGTACTATGTTTAGTGCATAGACTGTATATAAGAAGTGGCGGATTACTCTTCCGCACGTAGGAGTGCCATAATAAAGAATAAATCTGTAAAAGAATAAGAAAATAAATGTGGAAATATAAAGAGGAATAAATAAAAGAACATATAAGTAAATAAATAAATCCCCTTCAGAGCGATGAGAGACCCAGCATCGCCCTGTCGGGGATTCTTTCACAACAATGACCAGCTCGCTGCACATTATCCTTTACTTATAATACGCCACCTGACTTCCTCCTTAGCTACTCTCATACTTGCTACAGCCACTACGGCTAGGTGTAGCAGGCCCCTTCTAACCCATATCTATAAGGCTGATAACTGTTGATAATGCCCATTCAATCGGCTGATATCATTCGAAGCGGGTGCACCCTCAGTGTATCAGTGTTACTTCGGCTTTTCTGTCTCTGTTTTTGACTCCGTTCCTTTATATAGCTTAAGTATTTTGCTGTCGTGTAGTTTTTTCCACATTTTCATCTCCAGGATATAGTCGTGGTTGGAGTAGAAAACGACTTTGGTTTTAATTTGTTTCTCAAAGTAGTAGTTAGAGTATTTGCTGTAGTCCTCAGTCATGAATCCATATGCACTCACCTGAGAAGGACAAAACAGGGGCGACTGAGAACAACTCACACATAGAAAAGATTTGTTTAAAGAAAAGTTTGACATTTTGAGAAATACGATCATTCAATTGCTTGCTGAGAGTTAGACGAGAAGATCAGTCATTCTCATGTCTATCAGAAAAATTGGAAGCTACAGCCAGCAGATGATTAGCTTAGCCTAGCTTAGCGTAAAGACTGTAAACAGAGGGAAACAGCTAGCTTAGCTCTGTCCAAAGATAATCTGCCAATTACCACCTCTAAAGCTCACTAATAAACACTATATCTACACTATATAGTAGGGGTGGGAAAAAAAATCGATTCACCTATGTATCGCAATTTTTTTTACGATCTTGAAAGATATTTTTTAATGCCAGAATCGATACATGTGCTTCATATGAGTCTAGGTGGAGGTAGAAGGAAGTTACCGCTTTTATTGTTGTAGTCTGAGTAACGTGAGGTCATATCCGTTCTGTATCCGTCAACCAAAACAAACCATAGAAAGTAGAAAACGGCGGCGGTTCCACATATATATATGTATATATATATACATATATATATCAAAACTATTGGGGACTATTTAAGAAAACACTCCACCTGGCCAAGAAATAGTCCCGTACAAAACCCACAGTAAAACCACAAATTGTCGTTTTTACACTTATGTTTTTATACGGATTAAACAAACAAGATATAACATGTGTTAGGGAGGTTTAGAGATGGTTGTAGGCAGCTGTTTACAAAGTTTTATGCTAAGCTAAGCTAACCACCTACTGGCTACATATTTAATGGACAGATATGAGAGTGGTATCGACCTTCTCATGTAACTCTTAGCAAAAAAGTAAATTATCACATTCCCCTGAATGTCGAAATATGTTTTGAGAATTGATAAACTTTATTTAGAGTTGTATAAATTATTGTATGCAAACTTTATGTTTATAGAGGCGTGGACACCTACAGTATAGATGTGGACAAGTTCAAATATTATTAACTTACAATGTCACAGGTGTGCAGAGCCAGGAAGAGAGTGAATGCCCCATTGGTTGGTCTGACTATCGACCAGTATGAAGCATTCAAATGATCAGACTTTAAGAACCTGTGGGCAATGAACAGTGTCAGATAAACATACGTTAAAAATCTGTCTTTCATCTATAAGACAAGAAAAAGGCCTCCAAATAGACCATAAACTCTTGATTCTATATTTTTGCTATTTCTATCATTTTTATCTGTTGGTTTTATTGCTATTGTTTGTAATGTTAGCAAACATATTACAAGCCATATAAAGTAAAAGGTTTGGTTAGGATTGTGAGAGGAGGTTGACCTGTTTCGAACATATCTGAGGAAATCCTGGTGCAGAACATAGAAGCGGGTCTCATTGTACTGCCCGGCGTAGTGCGTCCTTGGACTGCAGGGTTGAAACAAAAAGGGTCAAAAACTGTGTCATCCTGTGTTAACTTGAATTCATAAAGTATTTCTCTCATGTCTCCACGGTGAACGGAGAATCAAAAAACTGAGAAAAGTCTTGATGAATTCAAGTAAATGGAGACAACGTTTAGCAACAGAAAAACTATCAAAACATCTGTTTACAAACACACACACAACTCGTGCAGTATAATCCGAGTCTCATTTGTCCAGTCGTATGCTCAATAGGGCTGCACGATTATGGTTAATCGATTATTATTAATCGCGATTAAATATTTTAATTGATTGACAGCCCTCATTTTTTTATTTGTCGATTAATTTTGCAGCCCTAATGCTCACTACTTTCCAAACGCATGCATCTTCGCTAAAACCTTACTATTTAATCAGTCTCATGCTTGCGCAGGCACGCTACTACTACCGTCCATGCGAGTTTGGACGAGTCTGAAGTGTTCCACAAAGGGGCTTATAGTGTATCTTGTGAATGTTTCACAAGACTTGTAACCTCCATAAAATGTACTAACTGATGCCTGCTTGCCTTCTTCCACTAATTTAGTAACTTATGAGTAAAATTACTTTAAAAATAAATGTTCACTTGCGTCAAATATTAGACTGTTTCCATAAACATGGTGACCTGGCGACACGTTTCCAGGCCTAATCCAATATGTCCCAGCACTGGATATATTATATATGTGTTTTAGTGATTGTGTGTGCATGTTACCCTTGACTAATAAAATATAGAGAGTTGATATTCACCTCCAGTTTTTATATTGTCCAGCAGTGGCCCTTTCTCCTTTGATAAGACCCTCGAGCCAGTTGAAATCCCTCATCCCCTCAGGAATCATCACATATTTTATACCCTGCCAAAAGGACGAGTACGACAGATGAGTGTGTATGTGTGGGATATAAACCATTACAATATTACATATTACATTCGTTTGAGTACCTTGTCATTAGGGGCAGTTTTGTATCCGTACTTGTTGAAAAAATACGGCGACGCAGTGATGGAGTGGGCCGTGTGGACGTACACCGATGTTCTGTTTCCTACGTCTTCCTCGTAACCTTTGGTGACTGCACCGTTCATCCTGCCACACACACAGATCCAAATGTGAGAATGGCCTTTATAAATTAAATATCATTAGCTTTTCCTTGAGTCAAAACACCAAAACAATTTTTTCACTGGAATTTTCTGAGGACAATGAATCTGACTTCGCTGAGTGCTGAACACTGATATGCTAAACCAGAAACAATGTCTACAAATAGCCAGGATATCTGGTTATACAATTAGTGATGGAAACTAATAAAAAGCCTCAAATGTAGATTAAACTGGGGTAAGGGCACAAACTTGTGAAATATTTATCTTCAGGGTTCACCAAATTACATTTTTTTTAATGCATATCAAATGCAATTTAATACCTGTTTTTGTGGTCAACATATGAAAGTATGATGGAAAACCAGCCGATATTCAGTTCTTCCCAGACAATAATTCCTAGTGATATAACAAATTAATGCAACATGGACCCGGCAGAAAATGGATAGATGGATTAACCAAATAAAAATGATTAATTTAAGTTAAATTAAGTTTGGGCAAAAATCAACACATTCCCATTATGACACGATCAGCTTCCTGCTACAGTAGCTCGCAGTAGTGAGTGACCTTGTTTTCTGTTGGTCTGATGGTGCTGATTGAGACTCCACTAAAAACGATTTAATAACCACCTACGCGTTCAGTCCAGTGTTGCAACAGTCACACTTGATTATAGGTGTACAACATCTCCCTGCAGCCTGCAATTAGGTGCAAAAACATTTAAGGAACTTGTTTCTTTTAAGGTCATGTGTTTTAAAAGGTTGAATCTTAACAGATTAATAAGGTTGCAGTAGTTGAATGTAACTAAATACATTTACTCAAGTACTGTTCATAGCATAGTGTTTCCATTTTATGCTACTTAATACTTCTACTTCTACTACATTTTGGAAGCCAATATTGTACTTTTTACTCCACTACATTTATTTGACATCACTTACTAGTTACTTTGCAGATTCTGATTATTAATACAAAAATAGAAACCAACTAATACATTATGATGTATTATTATGGTTTAAGCTACCCGGCAGTATTTAATAAGTATTCTTCTGAAATGGGAAATTCTGCATAATGAGTACTTTTACTTTTGGTACTTTAAGTATATTTTGTTGCTAATACTTATGTACTTCAAGATTCAAGATGTTTATTGTCACACCGGTTTTACAAGTACAATCGTGTGAGATACTTTTTGCCTGGACGCTCCATTAAAAAGAGTACGTTATATACAATAAATGAAAGGAAAGAACATATACTGTGTATATAAAGAGGCAGTGAGATAAATATAGAAGCAGATATATATATATATATATATGTATGGGAACAGTGAGGTTGGATTCTATACAAATATTGCACAGGCATACTTTTACTTAGGTACAATTTTGAATGCAGGATTTTTACTTAGAAAATTAGCGTATTTTTCCGCTGGTATTGCAACTTTTACTTAAGTAAAAGATCGGAGTACTTCTTCCACCATTGGTTGCATAAACAATTTGTCTGTCCACGTGCAACAACAACGTCAATACGGTACAAACAGTTCTCATTGAAGAGTCAGTTACGACACTGATGTTAGCTTCTGATTCGTAAAAGGCAACGTGAGGCGACGCAACAGGCGGCCTTCATCGCTGCTAGTTTTCTGATGTCGGGTTGGTGCGTCTGGGCCTTAACACGCACTAAAAGGCACGTGGGCCGACTCGGCGACGTAAACAAAGCACAGATAAGCTCGTATTACAACACACGCAGAGGGAGAGCGACTTCATTCTCTGCTCAGGTAGACATTACTCCTCTTTATCTTTACATTACAAATAGTTGTTTGCTGTTATATTAATGCTCTGAATATCGTGTAGAGATCCTTTAAACATCCTGGAGCTGCTTCCTTGTTGACCCACATTGCACAATCTCAACACTGCCGTCCTTAATCTTGATGTCCACACACTTTGACATCCATGATTGATACTTTTGGCAGTTTGAGAGTCTGTTTTAGTGAGCCGAAGTTTCTAAACGGACTATACTTCACTCACATGATAATAGAGTAGTCTGATTAATAAAGCAAATACGTTTAAAATTATCTTTGCTCTCTAGTGTTTCAAACAACAAATATATATTTAAGTTGACAGTGAAAGAAGAGGTGAGGCTTTGTGACAGATTGATAAAAGGCTGTAAATACACAAGGGCTTTTATGTCAATGTCATCATACAGTTGGTGTGTGTACAAATCATCTCCTCATGGTATCCCCGCCATAACTAAATATTAACTTGGCAAACACAGAGAATGATTAGCGCACCTGATATCCATCACCTCTGGCAGATGTGAAGGAAAGACATTAAAACTGACACAGATATATGATCTGCATGAATTACAAAATCGACGGGTTTCTTTCTTACCGAAAAACGTAATCATGAGCATCGATTTCTTTCCCCATTTTAGAGGCATTGAGGATCCCCGCGGTGCCCACCACAGCACAGCTCACACACCCGTCACCGCCAGGCTTTGGAAGGAGTAGTGGCTCTTTTGGCTTTGGGATCAACTTCACTGAAGCCATCACATCTGCAAAAATAAAGTTCAGTTCACAACAAGGACTGCAAGCAAACCTCACAAGCACAGGCCTTTTTGCTAATGGCTCACTAGGTGGTTGCTTAGGCAACTATAATTAATATTTTTATAGTGACAATGTATTAAATGACAATTAGTCTGAGAATTATCACCTGAATCTGCAGCTCCTCTCGGCTTTACTGAGCTTGCAAACAAAGTGCAACAGTGCTGACAGATGTAACAGTGTAAAACAAACACAGGACTTTTACTCAGAGGACCGGAGTTTGTGTCCCTTGTGAAGCCAAAAGTGATTTTTACTGATGACATTATGTCACGTGACACTACTTCCGCAGATTAATTTACGTTACAAGCTTACTTATTTTAATCCAAAGCCAAACCAGGCATAAACAAGCATATTTGAGTATTAAATACATGAAGATTTATTGCGATTAATCGCGATTAACTATGGACAATCATGCGACTAATCGCGATTGACAGCCCTGGAAAAGTGCACTAGGCCATGTTGCGATTTCGATAAAAATGTGGTTAATTGTGCAGCCCTGGTCCAACAGTGCATGTTCATTACCTAGAAACCACACAGTGATAATGAAATAAATTATTGGCACACTTGGAAACTGTCTCATACGATCGTGTCTAGATGGTAACTAGGGGTGTAGCGATTCATCTACTACATCGATGTATCGATTTATATTCCTACGATCCAGCTGTTCTTCACGGGGACGTATATCAATCTAAAATCGATTTGCAAAGTAAATTATCGATTGTATCGATACTAAGAATTTGCACCTTGTATATATAAGCACGACAAATGTTATATGGATGTATTTTTTAGCACTTTTAATAGTAAAGAAATGTTAAACATTACTCCAGTTCACTCTGTAACAGAATAATCACAATTGTGGCCAAACAAGTGTTTGCAGTTTAGTTGTCAGGCATGTCATTTGCGTGATATAGGCAATAGTAGGCTATTATTGTTTCTGATAATGTGTTTGAAATGTCTAATATCCTTGTTTATATTTGGAATTAGACTGCAATTATAATGATTTACGGATGGGTTATAGAAATTATCACCTTTACATTATGGCTATGCATTATTTTACCTGATCTGTGCCCTAGATTATAAACCAGCCAACTACTTTTGACCTTTGCTATTACCACGGACATACAGTTATGTGTATTTGCACATAATGACCGTTTGATCCAGATAACAGCAGCTGTAGAATATAAACTGGCCGATACAGCTTTAAGAATCAGTTTTTGGTGGATGATCACCTTTTGGCACGACACCGGGTTTAAGGTCCAGTGTGTGGAAACATTTTGGCTTTGCATAAAGGGAGTGATCCTTGATAAATCGCCCGCTGTTTGCAGAATATGCAACGGCCAGATAAAATACAACGGCAACACGACCAATCTTTCCACGCACCTACTGAGACGCCATTATTATTGCTCTACCGTTTATATTGAAAGGGAGAAGAGAAGCAGGTGCTTAAACTACGATGACCAGACATCCCGGTTTGTGCAGTTGTTTACTTGTTTGTATCCATAATTAATTTATCCCTGATTCTCTTACAAAAAAAATTTGAAGTTTCCAGTCATTGAATCGTATCGTATCATATCGCTCTAGATGAGCCAAATATCGTCCTTGAATCGTATCGTAACCATGGAAAGTGATACGTATCGTATCGTTGTAAAAACGTATTGTTACACCCCTAATGGTAACCCATCTATGCAAGATGATTGAGGTCAGGCATTGACCTCACATGGTTAAGGTTAGGATAGGTCGTCGGTAGGGATGTAACGGTGACGGAATTTCCCAATGGGTTTATAAACTTAATAAACACCGTTGTTACCGATTACACCGGACATTTTACAAGAAAAGATGACGCTCAATATGTGTAGAAGCGCTTACTTCGATCTTCAACGTTGGACGGCTGTGTGTCTGGCCGCAGGTTTCCTCCCGGCGCCGCTGAGCACACACACTGGCTGTGACCGCTCCGTCCTCCGCACGGTGATTATCTCATTAACGTTATGGTTCCCTTATAGCACTGGGTTTAAATACAAAATATTGCCAAATCCTCCGCCATCGTCTTGTCTGTCAACGCTCTCGTCCCGTGATGAAGTGGGTGAAATCTGACTCCTGCTACTCTGTGCTGAGACTCCGTACGGAGCAGACACTTTAACTTTCAGTTGGTAGCGTCCGTCGTCTGACTATGTATTGATAACACGGCGCTGATACACGAAAAGGAACTAAATGGGTTTTATTTCTATAAAAGTAAGCAAACCGACGGTGGGCAAGTAATGTAATCTGTGTATGCCCGACCACCGATTAATACCGACTAAAACGAGAGTTTTCTCAAATCTAGGGTAACCATCTAGACACGACCGTCTTTCACAGACTCATAGAAACACCTACCATCATACTTGTACTCCATAAAACCAAAAGGATTGTTAAAATGGGAAAGCCGGTTCCACTCGCTCATGCTGAGTTTGTGCATGTACAAACGTATGTTGGGAAGGAAAGCCTTCTTGAAGCTCTCGTCCTTAGAGTTTCGCAGAGATCGGACACATGTCTGAGAATGGGATAGGATAAAATATAAAATTATGAAATAAAAAAAACGACAACAATTTGATTTCCACCCTGTTCATCTGGTTAAAACTATTGATTTAAGAAGAAACAGCAGGAAAGAAGCCAAACAAATTGAGTAGATTGCAGTAATAACTTGAGGGAAAAGCAAACAGAACGCCCATGCAGGTAACACCAAAGACACACAACTGAACATGTGGCTGTGCAGATTACCCACAAAGTTAATACATTTGTTATGTTTCTGTCCCATCTTGTCATAGCATGCTTACCGTCTGCCTGGGTGGAGCATCCTGGTTATAAATATCCTCAAAATCCCACTGAGGAAGCTTCTTGAAGGATTTTTTGGAGAGGATGGGCATGGGTGTCTCAGCCACAGCGTCGCGTGTAGGGCGTCTCAGTTGATCACTTTTTAGCTTTGTCAGGTTTGTTTTTGTGGAATTGGCTATTTTTATTGAACTTGAGTTTCTTTTTTCACCCCAGAAGTCAAACATTTCTTCACTTCTGTGTCTGATATTTTCTGAGACGGTAGTCCAGCTGATGTGGAAATTTGACAAAAGAGCAATAGATGCAACATGCAAGAATTAGCGAGATACACTTAAATTATAATTCTGTACCTGGAAATGTGCTTATACACATTTCTTTTAAGACAAGTTAACATGATAAACAAATTAACCAGAAGATATTACAGATAAGTTCACTTCTTTCGCCCTTAAGTAAGTCTAGACAAAATACAACTTACCTGCTGCTGCTGCGGCTGCTTGATAAATGTTCCCATGAAAAAAGAAAAAGTAAAACGCAAACTGAGACCAGAAGCAGCAAAGAAAACATTTTGTAGGTTGGGACCGCCATCCCTGCGACAGAGAACTGTAGGCTTTGCGGTTCAATTAAATACTGATAAGTGTTTGCTTTCTGTCCTGGTATTTCCTGAAGTGACACCACGTCCATGCCATAAACCTCTTGGGCAGGGCTACAGCAAAGTTTACTCATAGAGATACACAATAAAACGATAACTACTCACTCATTAAACATTAACCACTTACCACTAAGACACACCTTCACAATGGTACATTAGCTGGTTTATTACACAAGAAGGGGAAATTATGCAGGATTTGTTTACCTGTTACAGATTTGAATTGTATTATAATATAAAACTAATAGAAACAACAGTCCTCTATCCCCTGTATTTACATATGGGTAGCTAGAAAATCCTGCTCTATGCTGCAAGAGATCCAGCTGCTTTGGTTTAGTCTTCATGTGGCGAGTGGATGGGACATAGGGCTGGGCAGTAGGGATGTCACGGTGAGGAACATTTCCCAACGGTTAATAACAATTGTGACAATTACCAATTACACTGGACATTTTACAAGAAAACATGATGCTTAATATATGTAGAGCGTTTGATCTTTAACGTTGGATGGCTGTGTGGCGCTTTTGCTTTTCGCTTTGACAACAAATCCTCCGCCATCGTCTTGTCTGTAATCGGTGAATGCCTGATCACCGTGTGACACTACCGACTACCGCGGCAAGCCTACTGGGTATCGGTACTCGATTCCTTTAAGGTATCGACCGAAATAACCCAGTACCAAGTAGTATTAAAACTTCTCCAGTCAAACGATACCTGCAATTGATTCTTTTGCTCAGATCTAGAAAAAAATACTATTTGTGTGCTTTTGCTTGCAGACAATGACCTCAAGCATTCTTTGGTTTAATGCAACGTGTGATTGTCCCACTACCGCAGCAGCAAACAGCTGTACTAGTGGCAACAGTGCTGAAAGAGCTAACCGTTTTTACCTGGGGGGGGGGGGGAAGGTGGGCGTTACGCTTCAGCGACAACCACTGTGGGTTTGGGGGATCAGCGGTAACCGCTGTATGAGCGCTGTGCGGTGCAGCGGTGATTAGCTAGCCAGTGGGACACAAACACACACAGCTTCCATTCACATGATGGGTATTGAATGACGTACTCTATTGGTATCGGTATCACCTTAACTGGTATTGATACTGGCATATTAATTTTTTTTAAACGATACCCAGCCCTAATGGGACAGCAATAAAACAACACAATTAAAACAAAATACGTCATATTAAAACACAAATGAGAGTGGTTGTTGAGTGGACTGTACAGCTTGCGTTGAATACTGTGAACAAGTTCATCAAAGTATTTGGTGTACTGGAGTAGTCCTTCAGTAGCGCTCACGGGTTAAAGGAGCGCCATCAGAGCGTGGATCCCAAAACACAAAGAGGAGTCTCAGATGGAGTAGAGTCTGAGCTGCTCCTCCATGTCTCCCTCGGACACCTCCCCAAACGTCTCCTGGTTTTCTTTCAGCAGCTGGAAGATGGCGGCCAGCTGCTCCCGTTGCACCCTGGGAAGACAAATATATCAAAGAAATATTGAGAGGTGAAAGAACCCCAAAAATATCCTGCACACTGTTGCTCTTTTGTACAAGTCTTATCAGATACTGGATCCCAGCAAAGAAATAGTCCAGCACATAACGTAAAATGACGAAAATACATTTTTACACTTTAATTTTAATACGGATTAAACAAACAAAATCTAAGGTGTTAATTAGTGAGCTTTAGTGGTACTGTAGAGAGATTTTGTTACCTTTGAACAGAGCTAAGCTATCTGTTTCCCCCTGTTTCCAGTCTTTATGCTAAGCTAAGCTAACCGGCTCCTGGCTGCAGCTTCATATTTGACGTACAGATTTGAGAGTGGTATCGATCATCTCACCTAACTCTCCTCCAGAACGCAAATGAGCGCATTTGTTTACCTGATGAAAGTCTCAGGACCAAAAACGTCATTCATAAAGTGAGAACAAGTGATCGGGAGTCTGCAGGATTTTTTTCTTTCAGGCTGTCAATAAGACTCTCTGGTGTCCGAGCACTTTGTAGTCATGTTTAGAGGTGCAAAAGCAGCTTAGAAAAACATTTTTTTTTTGCATGAATCATCATCTGTCGCGGTCACGCTACTACTAAAAGACAAGGGAAAGACAAGAGGGACAGACATGACAAAGGGTGAACTTTGATAAACTCAGAAATGCAGCTCTCCCCAACCCAACATTTCGATGACACTGGATGGTGTTGCATCCATAGCCAGATTGACACGGACCCTCAATTGTAGTATGAATGGAATCATGCGTATATACAGTATATATGCTGTTTACATACTGTATACTAGACTTGCTGACTCTGTTGCTTCTTATCACATCACACCGCTGTCACTTTTGCCTTGTGATTTTGTCTTTAATTGCTCTTCTATAGTTTCTATTTTTACTTCAGATCTGTTTTAGTTTTATATATATCTTTCTCTATTTATCTGTAAGTATTCCCGTCTTTGTGCTGCTGCAACAACCGGATTTCTCCTCTGGGGATCAATAAAAGGCTTATCTCACCTTACTTCACAAGTTAATCATTCACACCTATGCAGGAAAACAAAGTCACACCTGACATATGCAGCAGGGAATGCTGATAAAGTAAATCTGCATGACAACATTAATATGATGCCAGTGAAAGTGAAAATATCTAAATTAATAAAGTAAAAATGTTTGATTTTCAGCATGTATGTAGTCAGAGATGTCCTGAAGTCAAATATATCAGTCATTGTCAGGAAATATTTATTAATTTATTATCCAGCAATCCAAAAATCAAAGAATAAAGACATTTCCCTCACAAATTAGTGGTATTTTCTTTATAATTTATAAGGGACAGCTAATATTGTATACTTCTGGTGAATATAATCCAATCAATCTTATTTCCATATATGTATCTTGTATAAACAGTTCCCTTTGTTAACACCTTATTTTGAAAAGCGGACGTAGTCCCACGTGTCTACTTCCTCTAACTTCTCCAAGGTGGTCTAAGAAATAAGGGGAGTACCGGCACTTATTTTTTTCCACTTCAAGCACTGCTCACCACCAGATCCTACAGACTGCTCCTTTAAATACAGGTCCTCTATCAGTGCTGCTGTTTTAAAATCCTCTGACATGAATATCATCCCAGCTGTCTGCCCTGCTGGCATCACATATACAAGATTTATTTCTCGTATAAAAGCATAAACCTCCAATTTTGCCCTCACCCTCTCTATTCCAGTGTGACTGACTAGTTTTGGAAGCGAGTGCCGTGTCATCACAAGTCCCAGTGTTTGCGTTCCACTGAGTCCTCCTTGTGGCAGAACAGAGGAGAGTCCTAAGAGGATTAACTAACACTCTTCTGTCAGAGGTGACGACTGCAGACACAATCAACACCTGCTGTGACACCTGACAATCACACGTCTAATGTGGAATAATGGGGCAGCGGCAGGTGGGGATGTGTATCAGTCGCTTCATGGCCACTTCAGGAAAAAAAAAGAGCTGATGAGGCCAAAATCACTGAGAATGCAAAATGGCTTTGGAGTAGTTTTCATACAATGGCCAGAAAGTGACTCCCCTGAGATAAACGGGTGAGAATAACTCATACTTTACCCCATAATTGCTCCTTTTTCAGGCTTACAGACAGTTAAAGTCTCTGTTGGAGTGTATCCTGCAATGATAAGAGCAGGGCATGCAGATACATTACAGGTTCAATTTTCTATGTTTACCCCCAGCAGCCACCGAGTACTTTCTTTGAAGTCTCGTGTCATTCATCCTTCAGCTAATGCCTGGCAGAGACTCAATCTGGCCTTACTCAGTCTAGCCTAAAGAGGAGGGCTCATACAGCAGCTAAACGTGGAGTGAAACGCCAACAACACACAAACACACGTGAAGACAGCGTTGGGGAGATTAGAGGGAGGAAGAAGACACTGAACAGAAGGCAGAGCAGCTACGTAGAAACAACGGGAACGTCATGTAAACATTTGATTTTCAGTAAAACTTTGGTGAAGAATCTTGCGGCATTTTTGTTGAGAGTATTTTGGGAGAACAGAGGGGGATATAAAGCAAATAAACACAAGTATATTCTTGTGAATATACTATATTGTGACATATTTGGGCACTCTTTCATAAGGCACCCTTTAAATGGCTTTATTAATGGTCAAAACATTGTTTACTAATGCTTTTTAGATCAGTTATAAGCCATTAATAAGAACAACTTTTGGGTTGCCAGGTTGTGAAAAATCATCCTCCAGCATGACACTTGTCTATAGCTCTTTAAAAGGTGCTAAATTTGATATAGCAGCAAACAACTATTGTCTATGTAAAGATATCTCGCTCTGTTTACATAGCCGGACCGGCCGCGCATGCTTTTAGTACATATTCGTGCATGTGAGCGTGCCCCAATGGCTAGCTCACGGCCGCCGCTCTGCACTGCTCTCATACGGCGCTTACAGCTCATAACGCCGGCATCGGTTATCTCTGTCAGCACTTTCGTTGTTGTTTGCACCGTTAGCTGTGAGCCACGGCCATGTTGAGCGCCGTTGAGAGGCAATAGAAATGCTCCGAGTCCCGTATTTAGCCAGTGCACTGCTCAGTTATTAGAGGGGTCTCCCCAATTAGTTGTTCTTATTAAAGGCTTATAAAACTCCATGTTTGTAGTTTTCACTGACCTCTGCTCCTCCTCCAGCTCCTCTGTGGACATCATCTTTTGCAAGTGGTGGGATCGCGCCTTTCCAGGGACGTACTTCAAGGAATCATTTGATTCCACTTTATCTGATGAAACAGAATAAACTTTGATTAGAACTCTACACCAAAACAATTAGTGGTATATATTTGAATATTTAACTCAAAAGTGCTCACCGTTGATCCCCGGGCTCTCTGTGGCTCCTTCGGTCTGGGGGTACGAGAAAGCACACTTTAGGAGCTCCTTATCAGAGAGCCCAATGAATGACCTACGGCTCGTCCCCGACGAGGCCTCGGACGACGAGTCTACCTCTAAATTCATATGCCTACATCCAGGCCTGGGGACGCACAGGCTGGATGTGGAGGAGGAGTGCTCAACTGGTGTTGCCAGTTCTTCAGTGTCAGGGTGGAGATGTGCCTCCTCCTAAGGGGTCAGATGAAGGGCAGCATTTTTTCACAGGTTTTCCCCAAAAAACTATAAATGTGTTTTTTGAAATACGTCCTTGCAGGCAGGCCCGGATTATAAACTGCTGTACAGATATATTATTGTGTTACCTGTATTTCTCACCTCTCCTGGATGCTGATCTGACCTACACCTTGTGCAGGTGTCAGGTTATCCTTGCATACTTTATTCTCCCTTGGGTGCTGATTTGACCTCTCTCTCCCTTTCCTGTTTTGACCTCTCTACAGGCAGACATCCAGATATCCTCAACGGGCATTATAGAGGCTAAAAACAGGCCAGGGAGGGTCCTGACAGCTACCTGAGAGGTATGTGGAGGAGGCTCATCCTGACAGTTTTCTAGTGATCAAACTAAGAGTTCAAAATACGAGTAAAGCCATGTGGTTTCTTTCTATTCATTGATACCAATTTAGTCTAAAAGACACAACAAAAGACAGTTATGGCCAGTTTATGTTGTTGGAGTCCTCCTACTTGTTATTTTGTGCACACCAACACTGTTGAGTGGGATGTTGTCTACTAGAAATGTCTGCAGAGGTGGAAATCAACCACATTTAAGCTACTTAAGTACTGTGCTTTGGTACAATTTTGAAGCACTCATACTTTACAGGAGTATTTCCATTTTGTGCTACTTCACACAAAACATTTCACAGAGAAATATATTGTACTTTTTACACTACTACATTTATTAGAGACACAAAGGGTTGCAGCTAACTAGCTATTTTAATTATTAAATAAACTGCTTATTATTTTCTTGATTAATCAAATAATCTTTTGTAAATGACAGCATAGCCCAGTTTCCAAAAGTCCACAGTGATGTCTTCAAACGTCTTCTTTTATCAAGATCAACAGCCCAAATAAAACCAGAAAAAAACTTAAAATGCAAAAATTACTTGAATTATTATCAAAATGCTTGCTGATTAATTTCCTGTCAATCAACTTAACAATTAATATTAATATATAATATAATAATACTTGCAGTACTTTTACTTGTAAATGAGTATTTTATTGTGGTATTGCTACTTTAACTTAAGGATCTGAATACTATATACACTATAGAGTACTTTCTACTCAATGTATCATATTTTACTAGTTTGCACAGTCAGGTTTTCCACTAAATTCTCTGTTTCCTGTCTTGCCACCTTGTGATACTTAATTACATTAGACTACACTGCAGTTAATTCAATTAATAATGCAGCTTTACTTGTTAATTCTATTATAGCATTGCAACTTTTTACTTAAATAAAAGGATTTGTGTGCTTCTTCCTCCTCTGACTGGACATGCAAACTGTACACTGAGCAGGAGGGGAAGTCAGTAAAAACAGATTAATAATTACATAATGCAAAAACAAAACATGCAGATCTCTCTGTGTGATGACCTGCAGGCAGATTACAGCCTACTTACTGAAAGCACAGATTTCACCACATCCCAGTGATCATGTGAGCTGCCGCTGATCTCACACCAATCCTCCTCCTTCTTCTCCTTCTTCTTCTTGTCCGGTAAACAACCGTTCAGCCTGGACTCCGGTTGATCTGATCCTCTGTGTCCGAAATAACTCGCGAAATCAGGCGAGGAGCCGCTGAATAGCGACGTGGCGACCACGATGGCGAGAAGCGTGAAGATAACAGCTGATAATGCAAAAGTCAGATCCATGTTTTGTGCAGGGTGGAGGTGTTTTATATTGTGATCACCTGCTGCAGTCACTCACAGTTTAGCCATCCTCGCTGCTTGCAATAATCCTCACCAGACATCCACGTTAACGAGCACCGTTCACGGGATGTGGAAGCCGACAATCTGCTCTCAGAGCATGGCGTCACATCCTCCGGCCCCGCCCCCCTCCGTGTCTGCAGCCCCCCCCCCCCCACCTGGGCTGGCACGGCACGCTGCAACGTGCTCGGCTCCCTACTTTTACCGTTAATCCCATCAGAGGTGAGTGCGCACCCGCACAGACCGGGGGAGATGGAAATGGACTGTGACAGGAACCCGTGTACTGCAGGTGAAGGCTCAGAGAGTCAAGCAGGGTGCAGGAGGAAAGGTGTTCTCCTCACCTGAGGACGCAGCTTCCAATCAGTCTGCACCAGGGATTTAATGTGGTCATTAAAGTGGCAGTACGCAACAATTTTTTGGCATAATTTGGCAAAAAATCCATAATAACCTTTCAGCATATTGTAATTCAAGTGTTCTGAGAGAAAACTAGACTTCTGCTCCTCCTCATGTCTCTGTTTTCAGGCTTTAGAAAAAATCGAGCCCCCGTGACGGCAGATTTTGACCAATCACAGGTCATTTCAGAGAGAGAGAGCGTTCCTATTGGCTGTGCTCCGGTCATGTGACCAGAACTTGGCTTCCTTCAACAGATTTTACAATGGCGGCCGCGTCACAAACTTTCTCATTTTACAGCTAAACAGTAACTACAAGATGATTCTGGGAACATTTGAGGCGAGAAATAGACATTACAGTAACAGAATATTGATTCATGTTTGATCAGCGCTGCCTAGTTTGACCGTTTGGTCGGAGATCGCGAGTGGTTGACAGCCGGCTCTCATAGACTGCAGCTGGGCAGCGGACCTTGTTTTCCTCCGGTAAGTGAAATCCTTCAGATGCCGTTAGGAGCACCGGAGGACACAGTAGGACACAGAGGAACATGATTTTTTTCAGGTTATATGTTTCATGTACTACTGTCGCGATATAGCGGCCGTTTTCTAAAAAATAACTTTTTTAAGTCATATTTGCGCCAATATCGCATACTGCAGCTTTAATGTCCAATTAGTCTGACATCAATATCATATTGCACATTCCTTGGTTAATATTTTGTACACTCCATCCTCTTTGTTTCAAATACTGTACAGCTCTTTATTTTTACTTTTAGTTTCAACACCTTATTAGCAGTATGGGAGGAGATAGATACTGGCATCATATGACACTATAAAACCTGATGAATCCATTGGTACCAATCATGTCAGCTTGTGGAGAAGGAGGCTAAATAACGCTCCAAACTTACTAAAAACTACATTTCGGCGAGGTAAAAACTGGCATGGTCGTTTTCAAAGGGGTCCCTTGACCTCTGACCTCCAGATATGTGAATGAAAATGGGTTCTATGGGTACCCACGAGTCTCCCCTTTACAGACATGCCCACTTTATGATAATCACATGCAGTTTGGGGCAAGTCATAGTCAAGTCAGCACACTGACACACTGACAGCTGTTGTTGCCTGTTGGGCTGCAGTTTGCCATGTTATGATTTGAGCATATTTTTTATGCTAAATGCAGTACCTGTGAGGGTTTCTGGACAATATCTGTCCTTGTTTTGTGTTGTTGATTGATTTCTAATAATAAATATATACATATATTTGCATAAAGCAGCATATTTGTCCACTCCCCTATTGATAAGAGTATTAAATACTTGACAAATCTCCCTTTAAGGTACATTTTGAATGGATAAGAAATGTGCGATGAATTGCGATTAAATATACACCTAACTTGTAGTACTTTCCCTTTAATATCTAGTTGTATCAATGAGCACAACAATATTGGATTTAATCAGTGATAAAGAACTTTTGAGTTATCAGGTGTTTAATTCACTGGATTGGTCAACAACTGACATTATTTCATGTGTATAATATCTAATTGATCTATTGATGGTTTCTCAATTAATTTTACTGAAAATATAACAGTATGGCGATATAAATTTGTAGATTTACAAATAAGATTTTATCCATTTGACTCACGCAAAGACAAAAACATTTAATAACCTCACAATTACAACCTAAAGTACAACTGACTCTAGAATTTCCTACTTAATGGAGACAACATTTAACCAATGTATTTCCACTGAACGCCTGTGAGAAGTTGAAGTTCTTATGTAGCAAACACCGTAAACATAAAGAGCAATTGTCCAGAAAACGACAACAAAATTCACATCCACAACTTCTGAACGACAAAGATGTTTATTAGCATTCACCTGAAGCAATTACAAGACATTTGAGAGGTTCACAGAGGAATGAAATACACAAAAATCATTCATTAAGCAGCCTGGACTGCCCTTTAAACCCTTCACTACGAGTCACACTGGACCCAATTTTTTTTTAATTTTTTTTTTAAAAAGCGAGCAGAACCAGTTATCAACAGTGGATAAACCACAGAGGAGGGAAAAAGGAGAGGAGGGAGAATAAAGAGAAAAGGAAAGAGGAGAGAGTCTGTACAGCACATGGAGGGAAGGAGAGGTCACGAGACAGGAGAGGATGGATGATCTGCCACACCTGTGAGTTTACAAACCGGCAAACGGCAGCGGAGGGTCGAGCCCCGGAACAGCGCCGGGCACTCAGCACCGCAACACGCCACACCATGTCACCACCGCACTGCACCGCATCTTAACAGCTAACCAGCATTACTCAACTGCTACACAACTGCGCCTAGTGCACAAAAGATACACAAGAAAGAGGGTTAGAGTCATAGGAAAGCAACTTTAACCAGACAGAAAACAGAGACTTGACAGAAAAGAAAATGTATGCTGCCGGATTAGCACATCACAAATTAAGTGGCGCAGCGATACTTTAATGTTTTGTTTTTATGTTACTGTACAGTAAGCCATTTTTTCCCCCAAAAAAGAGTGGTATAACATAGCTGTAAAGGCTTTGAACATCCAACATGACCAAATAAAACTCTTTCATATCCATCTAGAAAGAGTGTTAACCAAGGGATTTAATTAAAAGAAATCTATGTTGATTTATTAACAAGTACAAGTGTAATCAAAATGCAAAAAACCCCAATTTAAATGCGAACACCTTACAAATCCCTTTCAAAATGCTCAACTTTACAATGATCACATCAGAGTTGCAGAATTTGTTTGTCAAATTTAAAACATTTTAGACCAAGCTCCAATAACCTTTCAGTCTGCATTCAGTGGTAATAATGGGAGTCCACTTGCTCAATGTGAGACTCTTCCTGATGTCCTCAGCAAAGGCTCAATCATCTGAGATCTGGAAGGAAAGACAGAGCAGAGTTAAGAAGTGCAAAACAAAATGGCTTTCTCAACTCCTGCAGCTGACCTGGATATTTAAATACAGTACTGGTCTGATCTTCTTTCCCCTGACACTAACATTTATCAAAATGCATTTTTTTCTGGGCATGTTATACCTAACATTTCTAGTAATTTTCACATTTGTTTACACACCTTTCTTGCCCCCCCATCTCCCATAAAAACTAGCTCTAACAAGACTCTTACACTCGGGCGAATTTGAAAAACAAACCTCGGGGTCCGTTCCCTTTGAGAGAGGTGGAGGACCCACAGGCACAGGTGGGAACAGAGCTCAGTGCATCTGCCTGTGATCCCCGCGAACGTACCTCACCACACCACATCATACACCAACTGACAGCCCGAACCACCGCCATGACGACCTGCTCCATAGCAACCACCGTTGCCTCGGTGACCTGCTCCTTAGCAACTGCCATCGCTCTCAGCAACAGGCAGGTCACATGGGCGGGTCACACACTAACTGCTCTCACACTGCCACACCCCCATCTCCTCCTCTCTTTGCAAACAGGACTCCGCAGCTTGGAGGAAAGAATTCCACATTTAGGTGAACGTTTTGAGTGAAGCACCCCACGTCCCTCCCGTACACACTATACACCCCATTTTGAAATATATGATACAGTAGGTCACATCAACCCAAATCCCCTGTTGTCTGTGTGTGCTTTAGATTGTCTGAACGTACAAAGTAAAGCATACACAGAACTAGGACTGTAGACTACATCAGACCCAATCTTATTTTAAATTTCTAAAAACATTCAGGATTCTGCAGACTTTGTTGCTTGTGTGCAAATGACTGTAACATAGCACCAAGACTGCAGAATACTAACCCACGTGATGACATATTGTCATCTCCGATATAATATCTGAAACACATAATACAATCCACCCTTTCCCCTGAATACCGTCATGTTGTGTCCACGTCCGGATTAAGGCTCTGCTCCGTTGTCTTCTGGAGATTTAGGCCTACTCTTGGATTTGGAGCGGGACCGCGATTTGGACCCTCTGTTGGAAGGCGGGGTTCGACTCCTGGACTTGGACTTGGACTTGGATTTGGACTTGGACTTGGACTTGGACTTGGACTTGGACTTGGAGGAGCGAGACCGGGAGGGAGACTTTGTCTTGCTCCGTCTGGGGGTCCTGGACTTGGACTTGGATTTAGACTTGGATTTGGATTTGGATTTAGACTTAGACTTGGACTTGGACTTAGACTTGGACCTGGATCTTGAGTCGGAGTGAGACCTGGAGCGGCTGTAGTGGTGGCGGCTCCTGGATCGGGATCGGCTTCTGCTCCTGGAGTGGGTGCGGCTACGGCTGCGGCTACGTCTGCGGCGGCGAGGACTGCCTGACCGGCTGAGGGTACAGAGAGAAACGCTTTAACTTCACAGAAACAGCAAACCAAAATAAGATAGAAACTGACAAATGCAATCTAAAAAAGTACATATTAAATTATCTTAATGAACTGGCACTTAATGAAAACACTCAGACAAAGGCAGCTCCAATGTAAAGCTAAAACTATTACTTGATTAACTCATTTGTGCCCGCAACTGAAATTCAAAATCGGTGAAAATCAAACATTTTAATGTATTAATTTAGATATTTTTCAAATTTAAAGTCCCTAGAAGTGTATGATTCAACTTTTTCCCAAGGTGTAGTGCTAAAAACGTTAACAAAAATCGCAATAAATCATAATATCGAATCGCAATACTTAAAAATCGCATTACATATCGTTTCGGCACCCAAATATGGTGATAGTATCAAATCAGGAGATAGTTGTATCCCATTTGCCCAAATACTAGACACAGTATAAGAAAATGGCTGCATCACAGAAACTACAAGGAGCACAATCAAGTATTTAATATCTATAAACTCATAAAAGTTGATTTTCAAAGATATGCACACATATGTAGTGAAAAAAAAAAATCTTTTTCAAAACTCCTGAATTTGATTATTAATAAAAGTGTGATTTTTCATGTGATCTAAAAATGTCAAAGTTGTACTGTACTACCAAATTGATTCATTGATTAATAATTAAAAAAAAAAAAAAAATCAGTAGATTACTAGATAATGTTGCAGACCTAAATATTATATTTACACTTCATTAACTCATTTGTGCCCACAACTGATATTCAAAATTGGTCAAACCGAAATGTGAGTTTTTCTTATCACACCATATGTTGTATTTGGGCACATGGGACTACTGTATTTGCAATAACCTCTATTATATTTTAGAAGAGAAAAAAAAAATCTGTATTCCCATGTGACCAAATACTAGATATGATAGGATAACAAAATGGCTGCATCTCAGAAACTACAAAGATTACAATCAAGTAATTGGTATCTATAAACTCATAAGTTTAATATAAAAAATATGCACACATGCAGTAAAAAAAAAAAAAAAAAATCATATGGAAAAAATGTAATAACCACAATATTAGCTTTTCCCCTAATTTTTCAAAAAATCCTGACTGACTATTAATAAGTGTGATATTTCATGTGATTTCATGTGATTTCAATGTCAAAGTTTTACTGTACTACCAAATTGATTCATTGATTAATAATAATAATAATAATAATAATAATAATAACAATAACCTCTATTATTTTTTAGAAAAAAAAAAAAAATCGGTATTCCCATGTGACCAAATACTAGATATGATAGGATAACAAAATGGCTGAATCTCAGAAACTACAAGGAGCACAATTAAGTAATTGGTATCTATAAACTCATAACAAGTTTAATATAAAAAAAATATGCACACAAAAAAAAAAAAAAACATATGGGAAAAGTTTAATAACCACAATATTAGCTTTTCCCCTAATTTTTCAAAAACAGGCCTACATATTATATTTACACAGTATGCATAATAACAATTTAGTATAATAACAACATTATGATGAGTCGTGTAATTAAACTGTTGCTACAACTTGAGAAATATAATAGTTTATATAATAATAATATATAGTTAAACAAGCAGGAAATTAACTCAAACTAAGTTAGTTTCGTTTTGCACCATGTGCTCGTCATCTCTTTTTAGCAACACTCGCGTTAAACTAGTTCCACGGCTAAAAACCTAATCACAACCTAATTTTACCTCCTGCTTCTGCGTCCGCCGTAGCCTCCTCCGTAGCGGCGCGGCGGAGCTCCTCTGCGGCTGTACATGGAGTCCGGGGGCCGGCCGTAGCGGGCCATCTGCACCCGGAGCTCCCGCCCGTCGAGCAGCGCGCCGTCCATGGCGTCCATGGCGTCCTCGGCGTCGCGCTTGTCGAGGAACCGCACGAAGGCGAAGCCCCGGCTCTCCTTGGTGTACCGGTCCCGGGGGATGTAGACGTCCCCCACGCGGCCGTACTTCTCGAAAACCCGGCGCAGAGTCTCCGGGGAAGTCCGGTAAGTGAGGTTGTCCACTTTCAGGGAGGTCATCCCCTCCACGTCTGGCGGTGCCCTTCCGTAGCTCATTCTCTTCGTCTCCTAGCAACGCGGCGGGCCGGTGTAGACGACGCCCGTTAGGCCCCGCTGTTAGTTAAACGGTTACTGTTAAATTATGAAATCTCCAATCGGTGCGTTCGGTTCAAATATTTGCTGATTTTTTTCAATTGTGTTGGCAACGGCTCGTTGTCTGTAGTCGCGCTGCCGTTCACGTGAAATGGCGGCAATAACGTTTCCTTTTCCTCTTTCTTTGCGCCCGCGTTGGCCTGCTCTGATTGGCTGCTCGACTGTTCCGCTTCCTGTCGCTTTAACCGTTACCGCCCTCTGTCGACGAGGAGTCGTTTTTTTAACATATGACGTATATACGTACACAGACGTTCAGCCCATTGCGGCGATACGTCAACGTGGGCGCCATATTGTACAGGGCAAGACTGGCCTGTAACCCTCTTACAAAAAGAAGTATACTTCAAAGTTTATTTTACAAAGTAAACTTAGGTGTAGTTGAAGTATATTCCCAAGTATACTTTATGTTATGTTTACTTTATGTTTAAACTTAAATTGTAATTGTACATATACGTCTATTTTTTGCACACTACACTTTTTTATTGACGGACGATAAACACCATGCTCACTCACCATGTATATTCTGTATATTCTGTACCTCTATTTATTGTTTATTTATAATTCTTGTACACCTGTACCTGTTTTTGCTCTGCTTTGCTGCTTCTACCTATATATATATATATATATATATATATATATATATATATATTTTTTTTTTAACTACTATTTGAATAGACTGTTAGTCTGTCTTTGTTCAATATAATCAAAGATATAATTCCGTTTAGTTTAATAAAAATATCCTACTAGCTATCTATTTGTCACGAGTTAAAGCTGCAATATGCGATATTTGTGCAAATATGATTTTAAAAAGTTATTTTTAGAAAACGGCCGCTATAGCGTGACAGTAGTACATGAAACAGGTAACCTGAAATAAATCATGTTCCTCTGTGTCCTCCTGTGTCCTCCGGTGCTCCTAACGGCATCTGAAGGATTTCACTTACCGGAGGAAAACAAGGTCCGCTGCCCAGCTGCCGTCTATGAGAGCCGGCTGTCAATCACTCGCGAACTCCGACCAAACGGTCAAACTAGGCAGCTCTGATCAAATATGAATCAATATTCTGTTACTGTAATGACTATTTCTCTCCTCAGATGTTTTCAGAATCATCTTGTAGTTACTGTTTAGCTGTAAAATGAGAAAGTTTGTGACGCGGACGCCGTTGTAAAATCTGTTGAAGGAAGCCAAGTTCTGGTCACATGACCGGAGCACAGCCAATAGGAACGCTCTCTCTCTCTGAAATGACCTGTGATTAATCAAAATCTGCCGTCAAGGGCTAGATTTTCTCTAAAGCCTGAAAACAGAGTCATGAGGAGGAGCAGAAATCTAGTTTTCTCTCAGACCACTTGAATTACAATATGCTGATAGGTTATTATGGAATTTTTGCCAAATTATGCCAAAAAATTGTTGCCTACTGCCACTTTAAACGGTTGTTTTCTAGTTGATCAACGCCAGGTATTGTTGCACAACTCTCACAGTTTGATTTCTGTATCATAGCAACCCGTTGTCAGGGTAACTAATGGATTTTTTTACTATCATTTCCACTGAAGTCCGCAGGGTAATGTAGTTTTTGCTCTGTGTATCCCACAGAGTCGTCCTCTCTGCACTGCAGTCAGCAACACTCGCACATTCAGCGTAGGAAGGTCACGTTACAAAGTGGGTCGGCACTAGCTGCTGCTGCTGGAGAGAGAGAGAGAGAGAGAGAGAGAGAGAGAGAGAGAGAGAGAGAGAAGAGGAGGACTGCGCAAAAAACCACGGCCCGGATTTGTGTCTGCCTGACGTCATGGGGAGCCTCAGACCCCTCTGACAGGATCCAACACCGAGAAAAGCACCGGGGGGGGATGTGTGTGTGATCACCGAGCAGCGGGCCGGGAGATGTCGTCGAGCACTCGGCGGTTTTTTTAGCCAGTAAAAAAAACCAGGAGATTTCTCGCTCTGATTGCGGCTCCACCATGAGAGCTCCTCTCGGCTGTTTTCTTGCCTCAAAAAGCGAGCTGTGTTGACCAGGGAGGGATAAAGCAACCCGGAGAGAACTACACTACACTAATCCCCCAAAGGACGGTCATATATTCACGGCGGGGCTTTGGACCCGACAGATATGGACAGAGCTGGATTAAATGATAGGGAATAAAAAGGAGACGCCAGGAACAAAGCGAACCTGCAGTGTTATGATCGTTAATCCGTGTGCTCTCTGTTCGACTGGAAATGGGAGCTTTAACAAGCAGACAAAACATAGGCGTGGAAGAAGTGGACATTCCGTCCAGTTCGGTGTACCGTTATCCACCGAAATCTGGTAAGTCACCCAACAACAGGTCAGACTGTTACATGCTTTTAATGCACATTATTGTTTGATTAAAAGTAGACAGAACCATCACCGTTTTACCTGGTATAGCTGCAGGCCTGCAGGGCATTCAGCCTTTAACCTGGAGTAGCTACCTGTGGAGAGAGGGGAGCACCAATGCATGATTTTTCTGAGCTTCCTTTCAACTTAATTTCCCCCTTAACAGATTCAAATTGTACCTTCATGTTTGTTTATTACATTTTTATCATGTATTCTAAAATATTTCTGTCACTGCATCATTTAATTTTCCATGGAGGGACATATTTATTAGAATCAATGACACAATAATGCAGAGATCTGCCTTATCTTGTCTCCTTTTAAGATACTGTCACTAGAGCTGCAAAGATTAATCGATTAGTTGTCAACTATTAAATTAATGGGCAACAATTTTGATAATCGATTAATCAGTTTGAGTAATTTTTTATAAGAAAAAACAGTCAAAATTCTCTGATTCCAGCTTCTTAAATGTGAACATTTTCTGGTTTCTTTACTCCTCTATGACCATAAACTGAATATATTTGAGTTGTGGACAAAACAAGATATTTGAGGACATCATGTTGGGCTTTGGAAAACAGTGATCGACATTTTACACCATTTTATAGACCAAACAACTAATAGATTCACCTGGAGTAGCTACCTGTGGAGCGAGGGGAGGACCAATGCCTGATTTTTCTGTGCTTCCTTTCAACTTAATTTTACCCCTTAACAGATTCAAATTGTACCTTCATGTTTATTTATTACATTTTTATCATGTATTCTAAAATATTTCTGTCACTGCATAATTTAATCTTCCATGGAGGGATACTGAGAGCAACACAGGGACATATTTACTAGAATCAATGACACAATAATGCAGAGAAGAAAAAACAGTCAAAATGTTCTGATTCCAGCTTCTTAAATGTGAATATTTTCTGGTTTCTTTACTCCTCTATGACAGTAAACTGAATATATTTGAGTTGTGGACAAAACAAGATATTTCAGGACGTCATGTTGGGCTTTGGAAAACACTGATCGACATTTTTCACCATTTTATAGACCAAACAACTACTAGATTCACCTGGAGTAGCTACCTGTGGAGAGAGTGGAGGACCAGTGCCTGATTTTTCTGTGCTTCCTTTCAACTTAATTTTACCCCTTAACAGATTCAAATTGTACCTTCATGTTTATTTATTACATTTTTATCATGTATTCTAAAATATTTCTGTCACTGCAGCATTTAATCTTCCATGGAGGGATACTGAGAGCAACACAGGGACATATTTACTAGAATCAATGACACAATAATGCAGAGAAGAAAAAACAGTCAAAATTTTCTGATTCCAGCTTCTTAAATGTGAATATTTTCTGGTTTCTCTACTCCTCTATGACCGTAAACTGAACATATTTGAGTTGTGGACAAAACAAGATATTCGAGGACGTCATTTTGGGCTTTGGAAAACACTGATCGACATTTTTCACCATTTTATAGACCAAACAACTAATAGATTCACCTGGAGTAGCTACCTGTGGAGAGAGGGGAGGACCAATGCCTAATTTTTCTGCCTTTCTACTTAATTTTCCCCTTAACAGATTCAAATTGTACCTTACCTTAACTTCATGTTTATTTATTACATTTTATCATGTATTCTAATGTATTTCTGTCACTGCAGCATTTAATTTTCCATTGAGGGATACTGACAGCAACACAGGGACATACATACTTATTTACCTTTGCATTGTGAATACCCCATATACAAGTTATATTTCATCTATTTGCAGTGTCAGACACATAACTGGGATTGGCTCTTATCTTGGTGCATCTATTAGCAGGCAGCTGGACTTGATGGCATCATGACTGCCTCAGTCTGTCTGTAAAATAAATAAGTAATGATTGATCCCAGGGGGATGAAAATGAAAAGACCACTATCATCATTAGCAGTAGAGACGTTCCATCAGTGCAAGTTAGTGGTGTGTTCAGTGTAAATGAGTTATTTTAGTGGAAAATAAGACTGCAACCAGTGTTTTTTCATTATCCTTTAATATGTTTATATATATAATGTCAAAATAGTGAAAAATGTCATTCACAATTTCCCAGAGCAGAGGATGGCGTCTTCAAAGTGCTCCAAAAGAGTCTAAAAGCCAAATAAATAAAAATTTCTAAAGATATAAAATAGAGAAAAGCAGAAAATCTTCACATCTTAGAAGCTGATTTTCATCTGTCGATTGACTAATTATTTCAGAACTATTCAAAACCCATCAGATTCCTATCCTGTTTATTTATTCTTTGAACGGTGATTTTCTGACTAAAATCATAATTTCGCTAAATTTATATAGTGTATTATTAAGGTAAAGTTCTTGTACCACTGTTTGCTTTAAGACAACAGAAACGCCAATGCATTTGAGAGGTATTTCTTATTTTTTTTTAAAATGCTTTAAATGGTTCATGTTGACACTAAATTTCAGTTATTGGCACCTGTATTAAAACATTTCACACCATACCAAACCTCACTCTCTCAAACCCAATTCACCGTTTGGACCTCAAGCATGACCTCTATGTTTTCAATCTCTTGTTATTGTTCCTCTATGTGACATTTTCTGATTGCATCACTGCGTTCAGCTCCACACCAGGGTTTGTAATCCAATATCACCGTCGCACAAAATCGTATTGTGAAGAATTAATGTTATTGCTTTTCAATTCTCTCATAAGCAAACACATAAATTAAATGAAAATCTCTCATAAAATGAGACCCTGAACAGAATCGGGGACTAGAAGTAGAGTTTTATTACAGTCAGAAGTGATGTGTTGGGCTATTTTATGATATCATGATAAAATCTTAGATCTATAGTGATTTCATGTGCTGAAGAAAGGATGGAAGGGAAGAAAAACTGTTGATTTGTGGCTGCGATTAGCGCCTCTCTCACCATAATTTGGCTGAATTAGTCACAGGCTGTATGAATTTGTGATATAACAGTGCTGGTTGCAGCCTGGTGGTGGTGGTGGTGGTGGTGGTGGGAGGAAAGTGGTGGCGATGGCTGCTGGTGAAACCGATCTGTCAGGCCCAGTTCCTGTTTCTGGGATCTGGTGACAAAGCCTCGACACAGCTCGCCTCCACCACCTGCTGTAAATAATAATAAGGTGATGGAGAGAAAGAGAGAGAGAGAGAGAGAGAGAGAGAGAGAGAGAGAGAGTGTCGTCATCGTGGCTTTTTTTAGTCCATGATTTGTCGTGTTATGGATTTTTTTCTTCTACAGTGTGAATGGCTTTAATGTCAGAGCATCCAAAGCTCCTCTCCAGCGTTAATAAGTGTGAAAGATGCCAGACTAGATGTCCTCCCAGCAGAAACACAACCAGCATGTATTTAAAGACTCCCAACCACCATTACAGTCTTATGATATTAGCTCACCCTGTGATTTAAAAGGCAGGACGTCGTATTTAGTTTTGTTGTCATCGACCCAAAGTCTTGGTAAACAGGTGGACAAGCCGCAGTACACCCAATAACAAGCCAACTTCAGTCAGAATGCTCTCACAGATCCTTTTCAGGGCTTCTTGAAATCAGAAAAGAAAAACAACTCTTCCTGTCATTTGTGGTGTTACTTGCCTCTTGAACTAGATGATTTGAGGACGTAAAGCTCGAGCAGTTTGAGATTATTTGGAGGTGTCTGTGGATAACAGTGCCAGCCAAATGGATCAAATATTTAAGGGAAATATGAATATTTCATGCCAGTGAAGTGTTAGGTGGGTAGGATTTGCAACTGGCAGCAAAAAGCTCAGTTTTTAACAGTATTTTTGTCTGTTATTGGGTCCATACATCTTATTTTCTTAATTAATAGCCAACAATTTTGATAATCGATTAATCGGTTTGAGTATCTTTTTTAAAAAAAAAGTCAAAATTCTCTGATTTCAAATTCTTAAATGTGAATATTTCCTGGTTTCTTTACTCCTCCATGACAGTAAATTGAATATCTTTGAGTTGTGGACAAAACAAGACATTTGCGGACATCATCTTGGGCTTAGGGAAACACTGATCCACATTTTTCACCATTTTCTGACATTTTATAGACCAAACAACTAATCGATTAATCGAGAAATTAATCAACAGATTAATCGACAATGAAAATAATTGTTAGTTGCAGCTCTAACTGTCATTTTAATTTATTTAGGCACAAATGTTATTTGTTCAAGAAAAAATAAGTCTTTAAAGCTGATGATATTAAAATAAAAACAATGTTACCTGCAATGCACAATACGTTTTGAGTTTTAAATTTTTCATTAACTTGAATTTAAAAATCTTTTTGAGAATTTGTCACAGAATATAATAATAACAACTGTATGCACGAGAATTGAAAGCACCAAATTATTCACAACTACAATAATGCAGCCATGTTATGCTCATCACCAAGGTCTTTGTCATTAATATTTTTTTCGGATGTATTTTGAGTAAAGTGTGTTTAAAAGTGAGTCTCTCTCTCTGTGTGTGTGCAGGGAGTTACTTCGCCAGCCACTTCATCATGGGGGGAGAGAAGTTTGACTCCACCCATCCGGAGGGTTACCTGTTCGGGGAAAACACAGACCTTAACTTCCTGGGGACCAGACCTGTGGCGGTAGGTGATCTCACACACTAAAAGCTGTGTTAAATGTTAAAAAACTCACACAATCTCAGCACCAGTTTGACCCAGTTCGCAGATCCTCTGCGGTTGCAAAAAGAAGTCTGATTGTATAGAAGTCTATGAGAAAATGATCCGACTTCTCACTTGATTTATTACCTCAGTAAACATTGTAAACATGAGTTCAGTGTGACGTCTTCAAAGATGCTTGTTTTAGTCCAAAACCAAAGATATTCAATTAACACTGATATAAAATAGTAAAAAAGCAGCATATCCTCATATTTGAGAAGAGAAAACAGCACATTTTTTGGGCATTTTGTCAAAATAATTTTGTGTCAATCGACTAATTGATTAATCGACTAAAAGGTCTTCGTCACAAACAGGAGCTGATACATTTCAGCCGCCGTGACTCCTGCAGTGGCAATTAACAGGCTTTCAGACTGTCACTGATTGAAATTTATTTCAACGTCTCATCCTGTCAAACTAATTAAAAGTGAACCGACAGTCTGCTGGCTCCCTCGCACAGAGAGGCTGCTGATAAGCCACCGTTCCTCCGGAGGGTTCGTTCAACCTAATCATGAACCTGAAGGTCAAACTAATGAGAGCTGAGGATCAAAAAGAGCTCAGGTCTGGGGAGGAAAGAGAGAATTCGTCACAGAATGGAAAGCTTGCAGGGAGTTAAAGTGAAGCTGATATGGAGAGACTCTGCTCTATCAGTGTTTGTGCTAATCTCAGTCGCTCTGCTGTTTCAGTCTAGACTCTGGCGCTAAAATTAGGAGGGCAATTTTTCTCCCGATTATGTGGGTGTTTATAATCCTCCTGTGGGCACAGGATGCAGCTGGTGATTTTCGTGTGTGTCTGAAGCTTTACCAGCATTATATAATGTTTGGTGGTTTCTAAGCAGATGGTGCCATGGAATCATAAAACCGACCGCAGTTGTTGTGTTCTCGGTCTCCTGCACCGCTCCACAAATATGATAATGGACGGGGCTATATTTAGGGGTTTTCAGTAACGCCTGCATGAAGCACATAGATTTACAAAATGGATTTTCAGCCGTGCTAGCTCGGTCCATCACTTTGGTCCAGATTGAAATATCTTAACAGCTATTGGATGGATTGCCATGACATTTTGTACAGACATTACTGGTCCCCAGAGGATGAACCCTTCTGACTTTGGTAATCCTCTGACTTTACATATAGCACCATAATGAGGTTGACATGTTTGGGTTTTGGTGAAATGTCTCAACCAGGGCTCTCAATTGATTTAAAATATTTAATCACGATTAATCGCAGTTAATGTTAGCTTCCCCAACAGGCAAATATTTCCTGCTTTATGTAACGTATGACATACTTTATGTATTTTTTTTTTTTAGGTCATTTAAGATTCCTTTTACACCTAACATACTACAAGAAAGAATGATGATAACACTACTTAAATTCTTTAAAGCAGAGAAACGTTTCAAATAATGGGGAAAAAAAGACTGCTAAAGAAGGGGGCTAATTAGCAAATGGGCTAACTGATTAAGATGTTGAACATGGTGAACATAACCTGCTTAGCATCAGCATGCTAGCGATGTCATTGTGAGCTTGTTAGCATGCCGTCGTTAGCATTTAGCTCAGAACGCTACCCCACAGAGCTGCTAGCATGGCTGGAGACTCTTAGTACAAAGTTATCATTTCTTGAAAATGGATTTATACATTAGAAAAATGTTCACGTGTATGTTGAAAAGGAAAGCAGTCTAAACTTTTTATTTTAGTCTGAGGAAACACAGACTGTTGCTGTGATGTTTCATGATTTTAATACGTTATAAGACCCACAGTGTTTCCTGTGAGTTTCCTAATGAATGCTTCTTTTCAGCATCTGTTACGCCGTTTGTGTTTGTTTGTGTAGTTTACAGGCGTGACACCCGCTGAGCACAGATGTGTAATAGTACTGAATATGGTGCCATTCACAGCCACACAAACACACTTATACACACACACACACACGGACAGATGAGGGCTTGTAGTGTGGAGGTATCTGACCACATCCTGCATGTTTCTCCTCCAGTGATCCTCGAACCACCTCAGCTCTCCTCTTACGCTCAGTCAGCAACTTCAGGCTTCAAACAAAAGAGTGCTGAGACGTGAACCACACATTGGGTCAAATTTGAAGGTTATGTGTCGATTTTACTCCAGAGTTTTTGATGTTATTTTATCGCTAAAGATTGGGTTGGTCACAAAAATAAGGTATTTCACATCCTTATCTGTGACTTGATGCTATCAAAATTCTCCTGAGGTGGTAAGCTTCACTTCATCGGGTGTTTGAAATAAAGACAGGCTCTGTTTGACCCTGGACTGTTTTACACTCCTGTGGTCCCTGCGTGTGCAGAAATGTGCCTAAACACTGTCTGAAGTGTCAGCCTCGTCCCTGGAAAGACACAATCTGGGCAGATTTTTTGCTCTGGCTCAGCACTTGTCAGCACGGATCTCGCTGGTGCTGACCAACCGAAAACACTTGTGTTAAGGTTAAACCGGGAGCAGCCGTGGTCGTTGTGCAGCCCTGAATTCCCTGTGGTAAAGAGAGGAATGTCGATGCGGTTTCAGGGAAGATGAATGCTGCCACTCTTCAGTCTCATAACATGTATTTTACATCTATAATTTGTTTTCTTTTTGTTTTCAGTTCCCGTACGCAGCCCCTCCACCTCAGGAACCAGTCAAGACGCTACGAAGCCTTATAAACATCCGTAAGGACACGCTGCGGCTCGTACGGTACGCACCTCTCTCCACCCACGTAACCCCTCATTACACCACTGTTGACCAATTTTATGTCCACTGAGCTATTTTTAGACAACAAGCCACAACAGCTCATTTAAGGGATAGCGTCATATCATACTTTTACTTTCTTTTGGCATACTCATGAAAAAAAGACACCATTGTATAACAATATAACATCCAATTACAAAATTAAAGGCAAACATAAAAGCATAAAATGTCCCATATCCCTGTAAACGGCACTCACAAACACTCACATACCCAAAAAATAATGCTATAACAAACATAAAAAATATGAAAAGTGTTGAATTCAAGAATTTTGCATGTTAATTATTGACTTTAGATATGTTCATTACATGACTTCAAACAATAAATTAATCCACCTGCAGATAATTTCTGTATTATTATTGAGGTTTAAAGCGCTCTATAATTGGATTTGACCCCTGTTTTATAAATGCACACTCCCGTGACTCAAACACTAGTTAATGGAGTTTGGATCCTTCTCAGATTTCTGTTCTCTACTTGAAAAATGTAATTATCTCGTCTTCTTCTCCATTTTCATTCCCTTTGTTTTAAAGGATTTTTTGGGGAGAGTTTTTCCTCATCCGATGAGATTTTCGTGCTTTAAAGGACAGAGGGTCTCGTATCCTGTACAGATTGTAAAGCCCCCTGAGGCAAATTTGTGATATTGGTCTATACAAATAAAACTGACTTGACTTGACGTCCACCACCCGTAGGTGCAGCGAGGACCTGAAGCTGCCGGGTGACGAGGCGGAGGGGAAGAACAGGGCCTGCTACAACGTAGAGTTCACCTTCGACGCCGACACACAGGTGGCCATAACCATCTACTACCAGGCCATAGAGGAGTTCCACAATGGAGTGCCAGTGTAAGTAGAAACAAGTTTCCTGGTGAATAAATATAACACTGGATGCATGTAAAAATATTAGCTAAAATCCAAGAACCAATCACTTTGGTTTATATCTATATTTTTAAATGTACTGATCACTATGTGACGTCTACAGCAGGTGCATCCTTAAACACTTCCTTGTAAGATACTCACTGTCACACGATTTCCTCAAGAGACAGCTAGGGATGCACCGATCGATTGAATGATACCGACCATATCAAAGTCTGTTTACAGGTGTTGGGGAGCACTACTGCATAATTCATTAATTCCCGAGAATAACACATTAAAGCAAATTCATTTTAACACCACTAATTTCTTTACTGCATTAACACAATCGATATTTCGGAGGTTGTATCAGGCTCAGTTTTAAAGCTAGAGTGAAGATACTGGTATCATATGAAACTAGAAAACCTACAGGATCCAATGGTGGCCATTTTCAAACCTTTTCTGACCTCAAGATATATGAATGAAAATGGGTTCTCTGGGTACCCACGAGTCTCCCCTTTACAGACATGCCCACTTTATGATAATCACATGCAGTTTGGGGCAAGTCATAGTCAAGTCAGCACACTGACACACTGACAGCTGTTGTTGCCTGTTGGGCTGCAGTTTGCCATGTTATGACTTGAGCATATTTTTTATGCTAAATGCAGTACCTGTGAGGGTTTCTGGACAATATCTGTCATTGTTTTGTGTTGTTAATTGATTTCCAATAATAAATATATACATACATACATTTGCATAAAGCAGCATATTTGTCCACTCCCATGTTGATAAGAGTATTAAATACTTGACAAATCTCCCTTTAAGGTACATTTTCAACAGATAAAAAATGTGTGATTAAATTGCTAAACACAATCATGCGTTTAATCGTGATTAAAAATGTTAAACGATTGACAGCCCTAGTTTAAATGGATTAAAATTCACTCGTAATCAACAAATGAATCATCCACATGTCAGACTGCAGCAGGTATAAGTGATTAACTCTCTGATTTATCGCTCAACCCATCGTGTATTTTGTGCATTGACAGACTGTCTCTATGTGTTTCCTGCAGCTACCTACCCCAGGACAGCTCTCTGCAGTCTGAGACGGTGCACTTCAAGAGGGGAGTGTGCCAGCAGTTCTGTCTGCCCTCACACACCGTCAACCTCAGCGAGTGGGCTGACGAGGAGGTAAGCAGCTCCTGTCTGTCGGCTGAACGCTGAAACACACATGAATATATGAGGCTGAGCTCTGTGCTGTGAAACCAATTTATACACAAGGACAGATAGAACTACTCTACTTTCTCTCCTCAGCTGCTGTTTGACATGGACAAAGAGGTGTTCCCCATGGTGGTGCAGGCTGTTGTAGACGAGGGGGAAGGTGAGTTACTGTTTATCACACTGTTGGTCTGATGTGAAAGTAGAGCTGCAGGACTTTAAACAAAGACGTGTCCGCTGTGTTTTATCTTTGCAGATCATTTGGGTCACTCTCACATACTGCTGGCTACGTTTGAAAAGGTAAGATAGACGCACTTTATCAGAGATATTGTGGCGGGCGCGATATGTTTGCATGGATTTGCTGTTCTACAGACCTTACCAGGGCTCTCAGATAGAGCCAACAACGATCAACATGAATACAGTTCAGTCGAGTGACGGTCATATTTAAACAATGCAAAAGAATAAAAAATGAAGGGCTTCCCGGACTAATTTTTGAATGAATTAGACAAAGTAATAAACAGCTGTTGCTTTCTTTGGCAGCACATGGACGGGAGCTACTGTGTGAAGCCTCTGAAGCAGAAACAAGTGGTGAATACAGCTATTTATTCTTCTCTCTCTTCCTTCCTGCTTTTGTGTAACAATTCTTTTATGTTTTTGAAAGACAAAGATACAACAAAGCTTTTATTTCCCTCTTGAACATTACGCCTGAACCCACGAGACCTGCAGCCTTTGTTCTTCACTGTGTTCTTTTTCCCAGGTGGATGGAGTGAGTTATCTCCTGCAAGAGATCTACGGGATCGAGAACAAATACAACAGCCAAGAATCAAAGGTAAACATCAGATGGCACCAGAGGTTTTTCCGTCAGATCCTCTTTGAGAGCGTCAGAAGTGACATGGCAGTAAAATAAATCTGTCTGTAGCTCGACTGGATGACTTAAAATATCTCTTTCTTCCTAACGTTTGAATGTATTTTTATCTCCAGGTAGCTGACGATGAGATCAGTGACAACAGCGCTGAGTGTGTGGTCTGTTTGTCGGATGTACGAGACACACTCATCCTGCCGTGCAGACATCTGTGTCTCTGCAACGCCTGCGCAGACACGCTGCGCTACCAGGCCAACTGCTGCCCCATCTGCAGACTGCGTGAGTTCCCACCAACGATGAAGAATTTCTTTCCAAAATAAGAGTTTTGCAGCGCTGGAAAAGTGGTTTCCACTGCTGAAAAACTTATTTTCATTTTTGTCATTTTATTGTCATCTTTTTTTCTTTAAGCATTCAGAGCTCTGCTGCAGATCCGAGCCATGAGGAAGAAACTCAGTCCTCTGTCACCGACCAGCCATAACCCCGTCATCACTTCACAGACGTCTGACTCGGAGGAACACTCGGTGAGACCGGGATTATACAAAAAAAACAGAACAAATATAAAATGATGATCATTCCTCATCCCAGTAAACTCACTAGTGTCCTCTCCTGGTTGGCAGGCGTCGGAGCACATCCCTCCAGGCTACGAGGTGGTGTCTCTCCTGGAGGCGTTGAACGGCCCCCTCAGCACCTCCTCTGTGAATCCTCCTCCTCTCCACTCCGGTCCCAGCCACGTCTCCGGGGTGCTGCCCCCGTACAGCAGTGAGCCTCACCCGGCTCCGGCCCGCTCCCTCTCCCCTCTAGACCACTCAAACTCCAGTCAGGGACTCAAACTCAAGAAGAGTGGTTCAAAGTGAGTATCAGTGACAGTTAGTGTTTGTTTTTTTTCAGCTTGGGATAGCAGTAAACTATTTTTTTGGTTGTCTCTCCCTCAGTCTACTACATCCACAGTCAAATGTCTCAATATAAAGATGAATTTAATGTTACTTTTGAGTTTATTTAATTTTAACAAAAAAATCTCCAGATTTTTTAAAAGGTGCAGATTAGTTTAAACTTGACTTTTACCTGGATTTTATGTCCTCACTCATCTGAAATATGATGGCTTTTCTGATTCATGGTGTCTGACTGGTGCAGGTACATCAAACCCACTCCTGTTATATCTCTGTCTGAAGCTCGTCCATTATGTTGTTTATTTTAGGTCACTTTCCCAGAATTCCTCTGTGCTTCCTGAGGAGGAGGATGAGAAGTCTTGCAGTGAATCGGAGGCCTGTCGCCACAAACTCGCCGTGGACCAGCAGGAGGTGTGTGTGACAGAGACGAAGAGAAAATATATTATTGTTTATCTCAGTTTCAGATATATTCAAAACTCCAAAGGCCGTGGATGTGTACATGTTTGTGTTTGGGGAACATGTGGTGTTGTGAGCTCCTCTCTTATCGCTGCTCCTGTTGTTTTACAGAACGGAGTGACCCCAGACAGCGAGAACCTGACTCTCTCCTCGTCTGGAGCCATCGACCAGTCGTCCTGCACGGGAACCCCGCTCTCCTCCACCATCACCTCCCCTGAAGGTACACACACACACACACACACACACACACCTTTGTCTTTCTTCACTTACCTTAAACCTAATCTGACCTTAACCTTAAAACGTAGTCTTAACCTTCAGATAGGGTTTTTCCATACACACGTGTGCTGGCTTGGCTTGACTTGGTCTGACGCGGCACATCAGCCCAGCACGACGGGGATTTGCCTCTCCCTCCCTGTAGCTCCATTCTTAGTGCACAGACACGGGAGTGTTATCGATCTTTTCATCTAACGGGACACACTGCCCGCATGAGCAGGGCGTGACGGTTACCTCGCTGAACTGCTGCGACTCTCACGCGTGAGGCGTCCACACTGGCAGCGTTTCTGCTGCTGCTGGGCTGCGGATCTCTAGAAGAGACGCAGCTGACACGCAGCCGATCCGCGCTATGTGGCTGCTCTAAGCTGTTAACATGGACTCCGAAAAAAACAAAAATAAAAAACAACAGGTTCCGTCAGCCGCAGCACGGCTGACGTTCCCCGTGTGTCCTGGCAGTAAGTCTTTGAAAGAAAGTGAATAAGCGTATTTCCCAAAATGTAGAACTATTCCTTTTAATATGACAACGAAACATTAACCTGTTGTATAAGTTTTCTGTTGTTTGTAATTCTATGAGAGTAGGGATCACTTTCTCTTATAAATGGTGGAAATCTAACCAGGCGACCAGAGGAAAAGAAAAATCCTCGCACCCGGAGCCCGACCGTGATGTGTGTCTCCGTCTGTCTGTCAGACCCAGTGAGCTGCAGCCTGGTCCAGTCAGTGATGTCCATGGCCTCGTCCCACTCGCAGCACTCCCACATCAGCACTGACACCATGTCCTCCATGTCAGGGTCCTACCTGGCCGGGGCCGAAGGCGAGCCCGGGGGGGACGAGGGGGGAGAAGCTGAGGGCGAGGAGAACCAGGACGCCCCCATGGAGAGCCGAGGACCGTCGCAGCAGGACGGGGTGAGGAATCCATGGATGGAGGAAGGGATGGAGGAGGGAGGAGGAGAAGTTGGCTGCAAGATCCAGAAATGTATTATAAACACGTCGTCTCCTCATTGGACTGTCTCCCTTTTGTATCTCCTCTTTTCTTTCACTCAGGAGTTTTCCCAGGAGCCAAAGGAACAAAAGTACTCGGTGGCTGTAGAGGAGCAGGACTCAGAGGTGAGCAACACGCTGATGGGTCAAAGTTAACGCAATAATAACACGTTAAGGCAAATTCGTTTTAACGCCACTAATTTCTTTAATGCATTAACGCAACTTGCGATTTTTAGGTTGTAGCGGGCTCACAATCATGTGATTAATCATGATAAAATATTTTAATCGATTGACAGCCCTAGTCATTTTATGTATTTATCTAACTTTCATAAAGTCTTACAAAGCTTTTTTTCTGTTTTCACCAGGGAAACGATGTCACTGAAGAGGACTGCTCCTCCCCGTCTAATGGGAAAGGTAACTATGGTGACCATCCCTCACCTTTCACCCCTGACCTCTCACCCTCCCTTTGCATTTTGTTGCTCTCAGGCCATGTGAAAAAGAAATACACCTTTTCATACAAACTCTACATTAAGGACTGAGTGGTCGATATAATATATTGTTGCTGTCAGTAAATCTTTTTGTATCATGGCTGAGTAATGACAACCCTTTCAAAATAAAAGGGATCCTGTGTCAGATATTGTCCTCTAGATGGGGCAGTCCCTTTCAAAATGCATGTGATGTTGGCTGAAACCACCACAACATACAGAACTGGAGTGAATGGCTTCTCATACAGTATGTGTGCAACAGAACCTCGGTCTACTTCGCAGTGAAGGCTGCTGACTGACCCGCTGTAGTCTTCTTCTGTGGTCACAAAACTGGACTGGATGTGGCAAGAACATCCAAAAATAATCCTCTTTTAGTTTAGAAAATATGGTCATAACAACTTTGCATCCCTTCAGAGGATCCATCCCTGAATTGTTACACAGCTGACGGATCAGACAGTGAAAAGTCTGTATTTATATTCTTTCGCTATCTTACAATCAGTGTTTCCTTATTGCTGAATTTAATGACCGGTAATCAAGCAATTAGCAACAAATATCGACTTATTCCAATCGATCGGAGCATCCTTTCATCCACAACAGGAAATGAGCACGTACAGGCATCCTGTGTTGTTTAGATGAGGTTCTGCTGCACACCAGGCTGCTGGCTCGCATTTGCATGATTTGCACCTCGATATATATATATATATAAATGTTTGTGTGTGCATGATGTGTATGTGTGTTTGTGGATTTACTCTATGAGGTTTATCATCTACATGTCTGTGCTCGAAAAAACTCTGCACCATTTGCTTTTTTTAGCTGCTGCATCATGAAGTGAAAGCTTCTTCATGCTCCATCTGTGTGTTAGTGTGTTAGTGTGTGTGTGTGTGTGTGTGTGTGTGTGTGTGTGTGTGTGTGTGTGTGAAAGAGAGAGTGATGGAGTAAAGAAAGTGTTGTGTTGAGTGTGAGTCAATGAGCAGTACGGCTTGAAGCGAAAACAACAAGGTCACCTTCATTAAACACCAGTTTGAAACTTGTATGTAAATTAGTTTCTCTGTGGATTGCGTGTGTGTGTGCGCGTGTGTGCGTGTGTGTGTGTGTGTGTGTGTGTGTGTGTGTGTGTGTGTGTGTGTGTGTGTGTGTGTGTGTGACACCTGGGCCCAGACTGAAACAATCTACCTGTGTACCTGTGAGTTACCGAATGACCTTTCAGTTCTTTAGGGGACGAGCGGACCTGTGCTGCCTGACAGACTGTGAATGTGCACTCGCGCTGTAGGATGTATGTTTGCATCTTCTGCACCGGCGCTGCCAGACAGCTTCTGTATGTGCCCTGTCTGTGTCTCTGTGCTGAGCTGCCAATCATCCAGTCATCCTCTTCCTCATTAGCACACACACACACACACACACACACACACACACACACACACAAACAGGCTTGCTGCAGGCATGAGGCACTTGATTAAACATGTCCGTATCTGTTATCTGGCCATGCTGGAAAAGGGAGAAAAATGCTAATCAAGACAGTTTATATTAATATTTCTGTCTCATTTGTCGGCTAATTAATGAGAAAATAGACGCCAAAATCTGAAGATCTTACGCTCCGGTGTGTCGTACTTTATTCTTAGCAAACACTGTGTTGCGGCAGCTTACATGAAATATATCCCAACATATCTGTTTATGCTTCATATATTATTTACATTTACTGAACTGTCAGTGTAACATTGCTTTCCTAACTTTGAGCTCCGAGCCAGTATCGGTATCGGTGCATCCCTAGTTTTAATTCCAGAGAAAGTGAAAGTGGTGGGCAATCAAAGCTAAATTAAAGTGTTTTTTTAAATTATAATATTTAATTTAATATCAGATTTAATATAAAATATTTAAAAACAAAAGTGGGCAATATGGATGAAAACCTCAATTTTAAGTCATTATTATCAGGCTATCCTTATGCTATACTGTATGTTATGATACAGTTTCTGGAAAATCAATTAAGAAACTGTTTTTTGTGTGAAGTAAAGAAACCAGAAAATATTCACATTTAAGAAGCTGGAATCAGAGAATTTAGACTTCTTTTTCTTAATAAATTACTCAAACCGATTCATTTATTATCAAAATAGTTGGTGATTAATTTAATAGTTGACAACTAATCGATTAATCGCTGCAGCTCTAATTACAGTGGATGTTAAACTTTTCCTGTCGAAAATAGCAATTAACCTATAAATTAATGTACAACAGAAAAAAGAGTTTTTAGACAAAAAAGACACATATCTCTCCTGCTATGTTGATAGAAACCAGAGAGCAAAATGAACAAACATTTTGACCTGACGAATATCCAAGCAGGATCGAGACCTAGTCAATAACAATAATGTGGCATGGAGTAGTGTGCAGGTGTTACCTTTTTCTTTGCTGATGCTGTTTTGACAGCCTCGCACCTACGTGATGTGCATATAGTTAATGTTCTTCAACTGAAAAATGCCCGAAACTGCCCGAGTTTTTAGTCAGAAAAGACATAAATCTCTCTCCTGCTATATTGATAGAAACTAGAGAGCAAGATGAACATCACTTGTTTTTTTTTTCTTCCTTGTAAACAATCTGTTCATTTTGTTCGTGTCATTCTGTCTAATTAGATCTTGCAAAGCGAGCCTTGCAAGTATCAGATCACACTTGTTGCTTTATTGTTCCTTCCTGTGTCAGATTCTGTCAGTTTTACATTCTCGCTCTGGTCATTTACGCCCCCCCCTCAGTATAATATATATTTCTCCGAATTTATGAAGCTACAGATCAAACGGAAAATATCAGCAGCCTCTAAGGCCCTGTTCAGACCTGGTATTAACATGCGTCCTGAGTGATCGGATCACAAGTTGACACGAGTGTGAACGCACACAAGACGCATTGAGATCGGATCGCTCAGACCACATTCAGAGGTGGTCCGGGCTACATATGGCCACATTCTTTTAGTAGTGTGTACGCGAACGTGTCCTGGGCAACATTAAGGACCGCCTACTCAACTGACGTCCCGCTTGGATCCGCGGAGTCTCTGCGCTCCTCACGTGAATAGACAGACAGACGCGAGCGCTTGTCTGGCTCGCAACACGGAAACAGCTTCTGTGCTCTACCGTATTCTGTCAGTACAACTGTATTTTATTAAAATATATCTTATCTATAGGCTACATAGCCTAAAGACTATCAGACTAGGCACGCAAAGTACATTATTTTCATACTCTCGGAGATGTGTCCGTGGAGCTGACACCCACTCGCCCGCTCGCTCGCTCTCATCCCCGGCTCTCTGAAGCTCTGTACCCCGCTGTTGCCTGGTACCTGAATTCATGAATATGCAGGATATTACTACTGACATTCCTGTAATATTACGTCACGTCTGCTGTATTAGCCGTGTGTTTACTACGTGTTTATTTGCATAGAGAGCGGGGAAGTGAGATCGCATCACAAGTGGTCACTGGAGACGTATTCTAATGCAAGGTGTGAACAGACGTACTTAGAGCTGTCCACTTGTGACCCGATCACTCAGGACGCATGTTAATACCAGGTCTGAACAGGGCCTTTGTTTAAAAATCCGTCCATCAGAAAGTCTCCTAAAGAGGATCAGAGCCGATGAACTGATTTTGGCGTCCTTTAAATCTCACGTCACAGACAGATCCATGGTGGTAAAATGCAGAAATATTCAATCATTTTTTATTTTGTTAAAGCCGTTCCAGCATGGCCGACCTCACCCCTCCACCTCTGACACCCCCCCCTCCCTCCCTCACCCTGCCTGTCCCACTACCCCCCCCCCCCCTCCCCCCTGCTGTGCCTGGCTGCTCTTGTTTGACCTTTGCCCTCGCTTGCAGGTGGGCGGAGCAGGTGTCCAGAGTTGGCCAATAACAATCAGGGCGTCGCCCTCTGTGACACGCCCTCTTTGGGGCTGGATAATGAGCAGGCTCCCGACAGCCGATTCGCCGGTGAGTGGCAACCTCTCGAACACGGACCGATGAGAGCTGAGGACCGGGCATGAGAGTGAGGGGAGGAAACGTGAGGAAGATGAGGGGGGTAACGGAGGAAGAGTGCATGAGTCAGAAGCATTAAAGATTTCTGACACATTAGCCTGCTATGCTAATACAAATTACAGCTAGAAGGAGAAGTTTTACTTAGTAGTGACCAGAGAGGAGGTTTTGTAGCATCTTTGCCTAGCATGAAGATCTGGAGCCTTCCTTCTTCTCTTCATCCCTAACCCTTTGGTGTCGTGGTGCTTCATTGCTTCTTCAGTACCGGTTAGCTGTGCACTCTCTCCCTCCTCTCCCTCCTTTAGCTGAAGCCCTGGTGTGCGTGTGTCTGTGTGATGAGTGCATCTTAACGTGTGATTTTGACGAGCGCTTTCCGCATGCTGTGTTTTCTGTTTGTGTGTGTTTGAGAGAAAAGAGTCTGGTCAAGTTCATGTTCAGCGTCTGCCAGCTCCGAGCCGCTTTGCCAAACATCTGCAACTCATCCTCACAGCCTTCCATCTTCCCTCCCGTCCTCTCCTAATCCTCCTCCCTGCTTCCTAACACTCGGCGGGTTCCTGCGATGAGAGCTAAAGGTGTCAATTTTTGTTCTGGTTTTGGTTGTTTAAGTAATTTTGGGTTCACAGCCTTTAGCTCTGCATCCTTCTCTTAGCCACTAAAACCCTGATTCATCCCCTTGAACCTAACATCACCCCTTTGGTCTTTTATGGTGGATGGTGTGACATGTTTTCTCTTTCTGTGTCGTAAAAGTGTTTTGTTATCTCTCTGTTTCTCTCCTTTTTCCCCACGTCATTCTTCACATCCTCTGCTGTCCTTTCCTGGACATTTTCCTTCCCACCTCTCTCTCCTTTCCTTTCCTTTGTCTCTCTCTTCCTTCTTTCGCCTTCTTTCGGATGGACAGATGAGGAGTCGTGCCCAGTGCACATTGAGGACTAGGTATGGAGTTATGGTTAGATGGTAGATCAGACAACAGGGTCATATATTGTAGTCTGCATGCACCATAACAATCACCCTCTTTTGTTTATTACTCGTTTTATCTGTTTATCATGATTCAGCTGTATTTAAAGCAACAGTGTGTAACATTTCAGGGGATCTATTAGCAGAATTGTAATATGATGTTCATATATACGTTTTCATTAGTGTATAATCACCTGAAACTAAGAATCGTTGTGTTTTTGTTAGCTTAGAATGAGCCCTTCATATCTACATAGGGAGTGGATCCTCTTCACGGAGTCCGCCATGTTGCTCCGCCATGTTTCTACAGTAGCCCAGAACGGACAAACCAAACACTGGCTCTAGAGAGAGCCTCTCATGTTTTTACGTTACCTGAAGGTCCCCGTAGTTCTCCGACACGCTTGTGAAACTGCGGTAACGTGAGCCACAGAGTGCAAAACCGCGGTAACGTCAGCTGCCGTCTGACTTCCGTTGCTCTTAAAGTAGTGTTATTATGTAAGGATGGCCTCTGAGCGAGGCGAACGGCGTTACCACGGTTTTGCGCTTGGCGGCTCAGCAGTCTTGGAAAGAGAGGCTTGAGTGGAGGGGTACTTGCAATCTGCAACCACACCCCTAGATGTCGCCAAATCCTACACACTGTCCCTTTTAAGATTTTCTTCCCCCGAAAAATACAGAATAATTCAGTAATCAAATACCTTTAGAAATGTGATGCAACAAGGGAAGTCATGCTGTTTTTGTGCAGTATTTATATTTTCTCAATCACAGCTCAGAATCTACATTACAGTATATTTGCACAGTAAGAGTTGAGGTGAGGTAGCTTTCATTCCTGATGTTATTCATTATTCATATTGTCTGTGGTCGAGACCTAAAACTATCAATATTTAATTATATTCCCTGGCTGATATTTACTGTTATTCACCGTGAGTCAGGACCTCGTCCGTTGGCGAGCGTTTGAGTTGCTTCTAACTGAAGTGACCTTTATTACAGGCCAGGAGGACTGCAGTGATGCAGGTGATTTGGGGAGATTTCCTCTGAGTGACTATATTTGCAACATAACCCTCTCCTCTCCTCTTTCTCTCTCTCTGTCCGTCTTCCTCTCTCCTTCAGGTCTGATGTACCTCGGGGGCTACAGGCCTGTTATGGATCCCCGCCCCCACCACACCTCCACCACCAACATCAACCTGGAGGAGCTGGGGGCGGAGAACAGGGACGGCCAGAGTCCTAAACACCCCCGCCGCGGACCGCTCATTGTGTAACACACTCAAACAAGCGCACACACACACTCACAAAAACACACAGACTTCTCCGTCCAGCTCTTCTTACCCTGCCGTAGTGCTGCATCGCTGGCTGGATACTGAGCAGGGAACCCCCCCCCCCCCCCCCAACCACCACCACCACCATCCTTCTGAACACTTCCTGGATTGATTGTCGTTGCTGGCGCTGAAATTCCTCTCGAGTAGAAAGAGGAGGGAAGAGGAATGTCTGTCGTCTGTCGCACTTTTATCTCACAGGAGTTTTTTTTTTTTTTTGTCTGTGACCTAGCTTGTTGTGGGGTTGATTAGCCTACTGCTACGTTATTATTTATTACCTGTAGGTCTAACCAATGAGAGCTGTGTATTGTGACACTATCTCTAGAAAAATACATGCTGCTCCTCTCCTCTCCTTTCCTCTCCTCTATTACCAGCCAAACAGTCAGGGGTTACTGTGATCGGCAATCTGATTTATTACTTCTTCTTCTCTCTTATAAACTGTGTGTTGAACGAGTGTTCGGACACTATTTAAAGTCAGCTCACACCGGACTACCTTATCTTGGCGAACTAAAACGTGCTGGATCAGGGAGCTCCCGTCTCGACTTCGCATGCAGCTGTTTCCCTCTCATTCCCGCCATCATTCTCAAACAACCTCTGCTGAATGTGAATACAGAAGCGGTCGGACTTGTACGAGCCAAGAAATGGCGGCCAAACTGAACAGAAATGGACTAAAAACAACAACAAAAATCACACAGAATGTAGGACGATGAACTCTTAGAAGGGGAATGTACGTCACTTGTAAATCATCTAAACTGGAATTAAACATGAACTTTGAAACTGGTTCTCCAAACACACCCACCACGCCATCCTCTCCTTCTGCAGCTCCATCGTAGCATGTCAGTATTAGTGCAACTGAAAACCAACAAGAACAACCAAGCAATAAAGACGCCGACGCTGCGTCTCCTGCTTTTCTCCTGCAGGAGGACGCCCATGTGCACTTCAAACAAAAACTCTGTTTGCGCTGGCCTGTTGCATTCAAACTCAGACATTTAAATGTGTTATTTTTTATCTTAATTTTGCCATTGTAAAGGGATTTATCGAGAGAAAAACATTATACAGTGAGATTTACGCCACACCGTGGTTAGCTGGCATTTTGTTCATCCTCATATTATCATCCCGACGAGCCCTTTTCTCCTCATTTGTGAAGCTTTTAGTTTTGGTTTTGTATAACTTTAATGTATAGCTCACCTGTTGTTGACGTTCTCCGTTACCGTGTTTTAATTTGTTGCAAAACACTGTGTCGTTTACTAGAATGTGGATGCAAATATGTGAAAAATTTGTAAAGGTTTACACACTTGCGCACACACGGCGCGCTCACAAAACGAATAGCTGAAAAGGGACGATATCAACATCTAATGCACTATTATCTGTTACCTAGACGACACACTTTGCGGTGCATGAGGCGATAGTAGAGTAAGCATGTTAGTCTAGGTCAGCCTGCAGCCTCCTGTAGAAAACTTGATGATGGATCACTGCACACGCATACAGCCGGATCATATCCTCCTGCAGTGTTATATATCAGTTGCTGGCTCCCTATTCCCTTGACCCGAACCGTTACGGTCAAGAGGACTGCACTACTATATCCAAGCTGCAAACAGTCACGTGATCACAGTCCGAATGTGTAGATGAAGCCGTTCTCTGGCACCGGTCGCAGTATGATATCAAAGGAATGGGTCCCGAATCCGCAAGACCCCCACTTTTCTAGAACTATGAGTGAAAATGTCAAAGAAAACAAACGGATAATAAAGTTTTTGCAACTAAACAGTTACCGAGTGAATTCCTGTTGATTTTAAATGGGAAAGATTCATTAATCAGAGCAGGGTTTTGTTTTGGTTCATGTGCCCGAACATGAAACTCAAGATGTTTCCTAACATGGTCACCTTCACTGAAATTCCCCTCGCTGCTTCATACAATCATTTCTCAAACTCTGCCCTGCAGCATTTTCCCACCACAAAGCTCAATTTGTATTTTTGTCACCAGTGAAAATAACTTCTCAAGGCTTCAAATCACCCCCTTTCCCACAGAAGAAATTAAAATATTTTTCTGCTTAGTATTATTTTCATTTGAATGACATTTTTTTCTTTTATAGATTTTATACATTATATTCATCGTTTTCCAGCACATGAGTATATCTTCTATACAAGCAGCAAAATGTGGCAAGCCCCTTCTCTCCATATGCATGATTTTCATCCCTATTTTTATCTCCAGTTCTAAGAATCAAACTTAAAAACAAAATTGTCATCAATTTACATAATAGAAACAAAACCAAGAAATAATCCGAAAAACAAAAACAACGAAAAACAAAACAAAGCAAAGTATACTGTTTTAATTTTTCTGCAATATATAACAATAGATCAATTTACTGTTTAATGTGAAAAGTTCAACCCACAGAAAATTATCACTAACTCTATATTTTCCCTCAGCCCAGTGGCACAAAAATGGGTTTGAATGACAGCATAATGTGAGAGGCAAAAGCGTGCAATAAGAACACCGTTCTTGTTTTTGGCGTAATATGTATACGCGTACTTATGCTACGTTGTTTCCATACATATTTTACTTAGTTTACGTACTTATTGTAAGCCCAACCTTGATGTTTTTCCCCACACCTAACTGGTGTTATTTTCCGCTACAGGGCTAACAGTGTGCAACCATAGCTAACGTTCGGTTACCAATAGAGTCCACTAACGCCAACAAACGACCGGCCTCCACCACAACTCAAACTCCAACACAAACTCCACTGAAGCACAAAAAAAAAAAGTTATATCTGGTGAAGCCCGTCTTGCAAAACAGGAATGTGACCGACGTCGGGGCGGAAAACTAGGATCAACATTGGCCGAGCCTTCGATTCATGGAGGGGCTTGAAATATATAGTGATATTGTGGTTTTAGCTAATGTTGCTAACGTAAAACACAAAAGCGCAAGCAACAGGACGCTGACTGTCGTTGACTTAACGGCCACAGGTGTCACTGTTAACAAGCAATTTCTGATTCTTACATAGAGCCCCTTTAAGTCCTTAATCATAACTTTGGCTAAACATTTGAATATCTTTGGGTTTTGGACTGTTGAGCAGACAAAAGAAGTGAGAATTAAAATAATCAATAGTTATTCATAAACTCCAGTGTAATCACAGAAGTCCATTAAAATACAAAACCTTTTTTTTCAGAATTAAAACTGCATCAGCAAAGTCACTTACTGTCCAAAAAGAGACGTTTTTACATAAATAATAAATCTTCTTTAATGCCCGGCTGCCCGCGGTGAGCCTGGCAACGAGAAGGAGTGGGTTTAAGTGGCATCACTGTTCATAATGTCATTACCACGTTGTTTTGGTTATCAAGTTCTGCTCTAATTGAATTTTTCCTTCTCGTTAGATGTGAGCTGCTCTGCATGTGTTACAGTAAACGTCTGTTTTGTAACTTGTGACTTACGCCCACTCTCCTTAGTCACCGGTGTACAATACGTAAGCTGTAAATTCACATTATGTCTCCTTTCAGATGGATGAACCCTCTCCACCTGCCTTTCCCTCAGTTTCATTATTTGTCACCTTCAGTCTCACCTGGTCATATTGAATGATGTCCCCCCCCCCCCTCCTCTGTTTACCAATTACAGCGTCAATCCCTGCTGTCCATTGTGGGAGCAGTTTCTCATTTCAGGCAGAGGTCATTCATTCAGCCCAGCCCTCGTCAGCTCAAATCACAGAGTCGGTCCGGTCTTCACACTCGGCTCGAAGCTGCTCTCTAACTCACGGCTGCAGAGATGATGCATGTTGCTTTTCTCCTCCTGATCGTCTTCACGGGTAAGACTTTGTGCTGCATGAGCATGTTTGAGGAGTGTTTATATGTTTGAGCCTTGGAAATTATTTTTGCTTAGTATTATGCTAAAGTATAAGTCTAATTCATGAACTATTTGAGGATGTGGAGCTTGTACGTGTTGTCACAGAGCTATTTCACATCATATTTGTAACTCAAAGCTATGCATTCTTTGGTTTGCCGGCTTCACGCTGCTGTTTTTTTCTTGATAGAAGAGAAAACACTGCTTCATTTAAAGGAGGAAAAACAAAGTAAAACAAATGAGCAGAAATCAAGATGCTGTCTTTTTATCAAAGCATCTACATTTCAAAAATGTACACAGAAGATTAGTCTGTCAGACAGCGAAAAATATATCAGTTTTTTTTATTATGCGAAAGAAAAAATCAAGCAAATTTAAGCACATAATTAGAATCTATTGGTGTTTACTTATAGGCTCAACATAGGAGTGAATAAATAAATCAAGTTAAATCAACAACACAAACTACATAAAAAAACTACAGTAGGTTCTACACGACAATTTAACATCAGTTACAGCTATGTAACATTTTGTGTTATATAATAAAATGATCAGCTTCCAGACATTGCAAACAAATTAAATAATGAAAATCAAATAGTTTATATGATATTAAATATATAGAAAACAATTAGGGCTGTCAAAGTTTACACGTTGTTATTATTATTATTATTATTATTATTAATAATAATAATAATAATAATAATAATAATAATAATAATAATAATAATAATAACACGTTAACGCAAATTTGTTTTAACGCCACTAATTTCTTTAACGCAACTTGTGATTTTTAGGTCCCATGTTCATAAGAGTATTAAATACTTGACAAATCTCCCTCTAAGGTAAATTTTGAACAGATAAAAAATGTGCGATTAATCACGATTAACTATGGACAATCATGCGATTAATTGTGATTAAATACTTTAATCGATTGACAGCCCTCATAATAATAGAAACAAATATTGTAAAGAATGTAAATAATTTAAAAAAAAAAAGAACAAAAAAAACCCCCTCACGTCTGAAAACTGTTTTAATGTAGACGGGTCGTCCTCTGAGAAGGTGTGCAGTTACCAGGACGTAGTGGACTACCTGAACCTGACCTCAGATAACAGTGTGTTTAAACTGACCCGGCCCGTTCTGGACCACAACCAACCCACCGTGGTGGAGCTGGACATCATCCTCTTCGCCATCCTGGCTGTGGTGGGTGCTGCATGTTGGCCAATGATTCATCTGCTAAATGTTGTCATGCAGTTGATCTGTTCTCACGTGTGTGTGTGTTTGTTTATTCCCAGGTTGAGAAAACACAAACCTTTATTCCTTTCATCTGGGCAACAATAGTGAGTTTTGATTGTTGAAAATGACTCTCAGCTAACACTCTGTTTGGTCACCTGTATGTTATTTCAAATGTGTCTCCAATTTATCTTTTAATTTACTGCAGGGATGGACCAATGAACGCACCCAGTGGGACCCGGTTCAGTTTTGTGGAATCAAACGGATTTCAGTTCCTAAAGAAATGCTCTGGAAACCCGACATCTTCATCTATGAGATGTGAGCCTGCAGCACGCACGCACGCACGCACGCACGCACGCACGCACGCACGCACGCACGCACGCACACTCACAAATCTGATTTTGAAGTTAAGATGAGATAAGATACCACTCTCATACTTAATTTGAGAGCCGGTTATAGCTTAGCTTAGCACAAAGACCGGAAACAGAGCAAACACATTAACCTGAGGTGGTGACAGGAGGAGCTCTATCATCTATTCATTCAGTTCATGATTAATGTGAAATAGCGGTGCGGTTTGAAGGCTCCACATACATGAACCATGACCATATTTTGTGTGTGTTTGTGTCTCAGGATACAGAAGGACGACTCCCCTCAGAATCCGTACATGTACGTGTACTTCAACGGGACGGTCACATGTGAAGAGGACATGAAGGTGGTCAGCACCTGTCAGATTGACGTCCACAAGTTCCCCTTCGACACACAGAGCTGCAGCATCACCATTGGATCTGCAATACACTCTGGTGAGGGAGGGAGTGTGTGTGACTGTCTGTACTGACGTCAGAGTTTTTACCACTGAAACGTTCTCCGTCTCTCCTCAGTTGATGAGATTCGTCTCTTTCCTGCATCCAACTCGTCTCGAGCCACCCAGTTTACCCGAGAGGTGATGAAGACTCAGGGAGAGTGGGAGTTCATCCAACTGTCCGTCACCAAAAGCAATTTCACCTACAGCGATTCAACATTGTATGAACAGCTCAAATACACTGTACGTGTATAGTATGTGCATATATACTCGTTTCAGTACTTAAATCATGCTCAACTGCTCGTGCATTATGTTATTTATGCCCTCCATTTTCACCTGTTTCCTATATACAGTATATACTCCCGACACCTGGAGTAGACATGTCAGGTTTTCTGTTGGTGACCATTGAACCTGTTTTTCCTAGTTCACCATGAAGAGGAGGCCCCTGCTCCACGTCATCAACTTCCTGTTGCCCATCCTGTTCTTCCTGAGTCTGGACATCGCCTCCTTCTTCATCGCAGACCATCGAGGAGAGAAGCTGGGCTTCAAAGTCACCGTGCTGCTGGCCATCTCTGTCCTGCTGCTCATCCTGAACGACATCCTGCCCTCCATGTCCAACAGGACTCCGCTCATAGGTACCGACTCACGCTTTAAGGCCATATTGTTAACTGGATTATGATTCATACGGTCAGGAGCTCAAGATACCAAAACATTAAGTAGTTATGGACTGTTTCCTCCTCTCAGCGACCTACTGCATTGTGATCTTTGCTCTGATGCTGCTCAGCCTGCTGGAGACCATCTTGGTTACGTATCTTATGGAGAAAGACTCTGAATCCCAGGAGAAGTTCAAGCTGAGGGACGACTGGGAGGACAAACAGGAGGAAGTCAAAATCGATAACTGTAACAAGGGTGAGACACAGATCACAGACTTATCAGATGCTACATGAATGGAAGAGTTTGGAGGAATGTTCTGGCTACTGATTCTTCTTCAAATCTATAATCTTAAAGGCCTTAAAACCTCATTTTCTCAATCAGCTATTTCCAATATCCAAATCTGATGACAGCTGTTGGTTTGTTTGCTTATGTTGCCAAGGAGATGCCACTGTTGATCATATCTGATCAAGTCCTGATGAAGGAGATTGGCCTGGTTTTCAACACATTTTTTCCTTATTTTTAGTCACAAAATGTACTAAAATAGAATAAGACATATATTTGAAACTATGTTTTCCAGTGCTTTTTACATGCAGCATATTTCCTGTGCAGTCACTCTTGTGACAAACCTGTTGTGTGTTTTCAGAGGAGAAAAGACAAACCAGCTGTTCATGCATCTGTAAAGCGTCTGACGGTGAGAAACAGCATGAACTGCTGCCGATGGCTGAAGAGGTACAGACATTATATGTTCAGATACATTTTTATTATCGCAAAACAGGTGGACAAAACTGACGGAAATGGAGTGTGGTGACGTAGTTTGTGTCCCGTGAGTTAGGTTTCACTTATATAACTATATAATGGTTTAGTAGATCAGTAGGCAATTACAGTATATTACTCATCACTTAAGGGCATTATGTCACACTATATGCCAATGTTCAGGTTGCAGATACATCTCCTCTCGGTGGAGATGGAAGCATCGGTCAACATTGATGTGATAACATGGCAGAATTCAACATATTTACATGCTTTTAACAACCTAAGATGCCTGATTACGATAACTTGACCTGTAAAGAAGTAAATATCCTGCGTGATAACATGCACGAGACAATTTTGTCCACCTGGCTTGTAGTACATGACTGCATGAATGAAACCCACTCTAACATGACTCTGTGCCTCCTGGTGTGTGCAGGTTAACAACAGCAATCAGTCACGAGAGTCTCATGCGTTACTGCTGATCCTGGAGGAGCTGAAGGAGCTGAAGAAAACTCTGAATCTGCACTTCAGCTGCAGACAGGAAGGAGGGAAGTACGGCCTCCGGGCCACAAGAATCAACAGAGCTTTCTTCATTTTCTACGTCACCACTGTGTCGCTGTTTCTATCCCTCATCTTCATCGCATGGAATACTTAGAAATGTAAAACAATACGTTGCAATACTTGTGCTTATAAAAGCACATGTTCTGTATTTACAGTATCTCGTTGTGAATCTATTTTATGTGGATGAGCTAGAAAGTGAAAGTTACACGACCCTGTAGACGTGTGAGATTTATACTGTTGATTAAAGCTTTATTCATTCACTGTAGACGCCAGCTTATTGCATCGCCTTTGAATATGATTGTATCAAAATGTGTAGTGACTATTCATGTTCGTTTACAGAGATTAAACAGGAAACTTTACTGCCTCCAGTTCAATCCTTCACTGACCTCACTGTTACTCTGTAATATTCCACATTATGTCTCCGCTAAGACAAACAAATCTGTCCCTCCTGTCCTGTTTCAGTCTACTTTCACCTCACAGCTCATCTGTCACTCAGAAGTTAAACCAATCACGTCCGTCCTCACCAGCCTGATATCCTCTATGTTGTAAACACATCATCAGAAAGGAGGATCTGATGTTGTTGTTGTGGATACAAAGATACGTGCACGCTCATCACTCAGGCTGCCTATAAAAAGTCCCCTCAGGATTTTTACATGTTTAAGTGTTTCACCACATCGAATCACAGTGGATGTAATTTTTTTATAGCCATGCTAGCGAGCAATGTTTATCCACCACTTTGTTTCAGACTGAAATATCTCAACAACTATTGGATGGATTGCCAGACAGACATTCATGTTCTCCAGAGGATGAATCCTAAAAGGTAAAAAGTTTTTTTGGAGAACAACAGCATTAGTTCTTTGCCTAGCTTAGCTAACTACATTAGCTTGCTAATAGCCAACTTCATCATCTTAATCATCATCCATCATCATTTTAGTTATCAACTGCACCCCAGGTGGGCATAAGGTGCTTAAAGGTCCCATATCCTGCTCATTTTCAGGTTCATACTTGTATTTTGGGTTTCTACTAGAACATGTTTACATGCTTTAATGTTCAAAAAACACATTATTTTTCTCATACTGTCTGTCTGAATATACCTGTATTCACCCTCTGTCTGAAACACTCTGTTTTAGCGCATTTCAACGGAATGGCAACGGAATTGCGTTGCTAGGCAACAGCTTGGCTCCATGTTTACTTCCTGTCAGCTGATGTCATTCACATCCACTGCAACAGGAAATAAACTGGGACACATTTAGAATGTTTACGTTTAAAACTTTGAAATGGTTTAAATATTGTAGATTTGTGACATCACAAATGGACAGAAACCCTAACGGCTTGTTTCAAAAGCTCAGTTTCTGAATACGGGCTGTGTGTGTTCCTCTGTGGATTAAGCGTTTCGATACTTTCACAGTATTTATATACAACTTAAACCTGCTTTATAATATAAAAGCCATGAAAATGTCACTTTTTACAATATGGGACCTTTAAATAACCCACTGACATGCTGAAATCTGATATTTTTGACTAGCTACAGACATTTTCTTTAGTGTTTCAGCCCCTTGTTTACACATTTTCGCGCCGATTGCTTCCCGCTTCCGGTGGGCGTGGTTTTCAGAGTATGACGCGTTGCGCTCTGTCTCTATGATTTGCTGAGGAATGTGTCAATCACGCTGCACCTGCAGCCGCCTCCCGCCCCTCCAGCTCTCATGAGCCAATGGGAGCCTGGCTTACTGAAACCACGTTCGATTTGTCTTCGAAAAAAACAAAACAAATGCAGTGAGAGGATAAAGAAATACTGCAACACAGTTCTCTGAGTGATTTGAAAAGAAAAAGAGGAGACTAATGAAGAAGCAATTACTCCAAAAACAGAGGGATTTGTTGTTAAGATATATTGATCCCAGGAGTGCTAGCTTGGGCCTGCTTGGGCCTGTTTGGGCCTGTTTGGACCAGCTTGGGCCAGCTTTGGCCTGCTTGGGCTAGCTGTTACTGCAGTTGTTCCAAAAGAGGCAGCTGTGATGTGAAAAGGTAAGCTTTATTTGCTCTCTAGTTGTTGTTTAAGTTAATGATGAAACTTGCATGTGCATATTTGAAGCACATCTACCTGTCTGCACCTTTTTCCTTTTTACCTGTGGACTCAGTTACTTCATTTTGGACTTCATACCCCGGCCAGTAAGGCTATGTATCTACACCTTTTATGGCAAACCGTTTTAACATTTTTAATATTTCAGTTTTAACACACAGAACCACACTAATTACATTTTACATATCCATTATAGCATTTGTCAGTCAAAATTGTATTCTCACTAGTCAGTGTGGTAATTAAAGATATCCACAATAACATTCAGTAGTAGAAATTGTATCTCAAGATATCTGTTGATTGTGCTGCTCAAAACTAAACTTAAGATATTTAAGATAGTCCTTAAAGTAAATATAAGTTTCCATTTTAACATTTAATAGCTAGACTGAATATGTATTGCAGATATCTGTTATTAAATTTCTCCTAGTCAAAAAGAACATTTCAGATATATCCACAATGACATTCTTCCTATCCACAATTGTCATTTCAGATATCCTCACTTCTGTTATTCTTGTGTATTTTGGCTTTCAATGTCAGATATTCACAATTGCATTTTTAATATCTAGAATGGGCATTTTGGGTACGTGCAGTAGAATTCTAACTAGGAAAACCTCACATTTCAGATATCTACAGTTCAATTGTTACTAGTCATAATTAAAGTAAAACATTTTGGCATATTATTATCTTTTTGGATATCCAGAACCTTTATGTGCCATCGTCATACTGTACATGCTTCTTGGACCTTTTTGAATTCTTAACATAACGAGGAATTAAAAATGTCCAGCAAGTTATTTAGTAGTTCTTTCAGTTTCAACGTGTTCCTGACTTCTTTCACCAGATCAGCGTCCTCTGGTCGTGTCTTTGTGCCGCCACAAGGTCACCTAATTTACATGTTATATCTTGTTTAATTTGTGAGTGTAAAGACAAGTTGTGGATTTACGGCTGGTTATATTTTAGACTTCCTGGCTTGCTTTTCCCAAGCTAGCTGTTCAACGTTTGGTAATTTAATCCCTTGATATCTGCTAATGCTACACACACTGTGTTTGTTTAGAAGGTAAATTACTTCACTGTGTGCTCACTTTTATTAAAGTACACACAACAGTTTTTAAGAGCAATAATAGGCAAACACATTATCCTGAGGTAATGACAGGAGCTTCAACATCTATTCATTCAGTTCATGATTAATGTGAAATAGTGGTGCGGTTTGAAGGCTCCACAAACATGACATGAAAAGATTTTGTGTTTGTTTGTGTCTCAGAATACAGAAGGATGACAGAATCCGTACATGTACGTATGTCTGTACTGACGTCAGTGTTTTTACCACCACCTCTTTTCACTCAGAGAGAGGGAGATCCTCCAACTGTCCGTCGCTGACGATAGACAGCTCATATACACTGTACGCAACACAGGGAGAGAGACAGATGGGTGAAAAATTAAAGGAAAAACCTGAATGTATGATTTGAGAAGCACTCAATGTTTTGATGTGAATGAAAATAATATGAATAATATGCTATTGCCTTCTCAGTGATCTGATCTCAACCCGATTGAACGTCTAATTTTAGAGCATTGGGCCTCATGCAAGAACCACTCGTATGAACAGATTCATTCTTAAGTGGCTTGTACGAGTCATTTAGGAGAACTTGTCGCATTCACCGATTTTCTCGTATTTAGAATTTTTTCTTAGGTACGAACTAGGGCTGTCAAAGTTAACGAGATAATAACGTGTTAACGCATATTCGTTTTAACGCCACTTATTCCTCCTTCTTCATCACAGACCATCGAGGAGAGAAGCTGGGCTTCAAAGTCACCGAGCTGCTGCTCATCCAGAACGACATCCTTCCCTGGACTCACAGGTGCTGTTGTTGGTTTGTTTGCTTATGTTGCCAAGGAGGTGCCACTGTTGATCATATCTGATCAAGTCCTGATGAAGGAGATTGGCCTGGTTTTCAACAGTTTAACTCTTATTAATTTATAGGCCAGGCCTATTCAATTGGCTGCTCCAATCCGGCCCTTAACGAACTCAATCCAGCCCTTTGAGCATTTTTAAATATGAAAAAAGTGTTAAAATAATAATAATTTCTTCCAATAAAGAGAGTAAGAGAGTGTTACTGACTGTTAAAAGCAATATCATTGTTTTTATTTAAATAACCTCCTAACATTCAACAAGTTTATAGGTGTTTACATTGTTAGATTATTAATCATTTTATTAGTAGGCTAATTGGCCCATTCCTTAGTTATGTCTTGTTAAGAAGCACATACATGCTTATTTTGTTAAAAAGTTTTAACCCAGGCTGTTTAAGCAGAGGGACATTTAGGTGAGTCAAACTGTATTAAAAAAATACATTAAATGCAACATTATGTTTATTAAAACAACAACCTACTAAGATTAAAAAAGTGTATTGTTTTCACCTTTATATTTTCTTAGCTTTGCAGATCAGGCAGGAAATGTAAATGTCCGGCACCTTGGCACTCATTAAAAGCGTGTTTTAATTTAATTTTCAAAGTCTTAATGTGTTCAAAACGAGGAGCAACCATGACCATGATATAGGGGGACACCAGTGTGGCAAGACCACATCTTTTTCCTTTAATTGTAATTTTATGCAGTGTCATAGCGCTTTAAACTGCCCTTCACGCCCTGCAATGCTTCTTTCTGTATTCAAACTATTAAGTGACTAAATGATTTCAATCTCAATTTAAACTAATACTACGTTTAATAGAATTGATGATAGAATATAATTTCTATTAAACCATAAAAGGTAAAGAAGTGGGTTTCCATCCACCTGTTTTTATGAGCATTTGGAAAACTGGAAACAATTTTTTTTCCACTTGGCTGAGGTGGAAAAGTTGGTGTATCGATAAAGAAAATGTGCAAAAGACTGAAATGATCCTCTAATTAATACATAAAACAAACATAAATGCAATATTTCCATCATGTTTTCAATATTGCCGCGCAAAATATTGCGATACTATGCTGTATCAATTTTTTCCCTCATCCCAACGGTGGATGTTATTCATTTTAGCCATGCTAGCGGTCAGTGTTGATCCGTCCGTCCACCACTTTGGTCCAGACTGAAATATCCCAACAACTATCGGATGGATTCTCACACAGACATTCATGTTCCCCAGAGGATGGATCCTAATAACTTCCATGATCCTCTAGCACCACCAGCAGGTAAAATGTTTCACTTATCCTGTGAGATACCTCAACATCTACTTGATGGTTTGGTATACTGGTATTATCTTTACTGTTTTTCAACCGTACGCAATGTTATTGACTTTGAATCTTGCTAGCGTAATGTTAGCTTTATGCCAGCGTTTTGCTAATCAAGATTTCGTGATATCTTGATAGTGATTTTGGGCCAATGACATGGCTGGATAGCTAGCTAGTGTTGTTAAACATAATGTTAAATTATATTTACTGTTTTTCAACCGTACACAATGTTATTGACTTGATCTTGCTAGCATAACATTAGTTTTTTAGCTCGTAGATGAGCCAAAGGGTTTTATGAGCTTGGCGGACTAGAAATATCTCCCGTAGTCGTAGCTAACGTTGGTCCCGTTTACTGGAACAGTGAACAATGTTTCCATTGCATAAGAACCCTCAATTAGTTTTTATTTTATGACTTTTTATTTTATTTTAGATTAGTTTAGTTTTCAGAGTGCGTTTGCTAGTTTTAGATTAGTTTCAGTTTTTCAGAAAGGTTTAGTTTTAGTTTTTATATATTTAGTTTTAGTTTTACAGTTTTTTTTGTTTGTTCTTGTTAGGGCCAGGTATATTGTCTCAAAAGTATGTAGCTACATACATACAAAATACATGGTTGGAGAACTGTGTAGGAATGGCCATAATGTTTAATGTTTATCTTTGTACTGCTTTATTGAAGCAATTGTGGCATAGCTCCATCTGCTGGAATATCAAGTATGTTAAATTTCTGTGGTTCAATGTCGCGAGAGTTGAGGGAAATTCATGCTGTCTCCTTTTTTTCGGCAGTGATATATTATAGCTAAAAAAACTAAAACTGAAATGAATTTATGTTTATTTTTATTCATTTTTTAATCAGGCAATATCATTTCAGTTTAGTTTTTCTTAAAGGATAAAGTTCTTATTTAGAATCAGTTTACTAAAAATATTTTGCACTGCATATTTTTGTTTTAGTTTCAGTTTACTATAATAACCCTGGTTATACCGTTATAAAAGCATGTAATAACAACATACTGAAAATGAGAGTTTCAGGTGTTACTGACTGGAATGTATTTTCCGCCTGGATGTGTGTGTACAAAATGTTTGTTAATTGCAGTAACTGTAGTTACTTTTACCATTAAACATCATTACAGCCCATTTTTGTGTCCACCAGGGACCTCCCCACCTCTTTTTCCTCCCCTAAAAGACCACTGAGGGATGATGTGATGACCACTGTGGGAGTGACCACTGTCTACTGTCAGACTAATGAGATTATTAAAAGAAAACATCAATGATCTGTGATTCAGTTTGCCCGGCCCTCTTCCAGTATGAGGCAGTGGTATATTTTACTGCAACAGACTTGGTGACATTTCCAGAGAATACTGGGAGGACGGGGATACACGTCAACGGTACAGACGTCTCGCTGACTTGGGATTCTTGCAGGTGTTGCAGTCATGATGCTTGCTGGTTTCCTCTTTCTGCTCTTCCTCACAGGTAAGCTATGTTCAGCATGATGCGTTCAGGTGGATAAAGGCTAAACTCATTTCTTGAACATTCCTCTGGCTTGTTAATTTAGAGACTTTGTCTTTTTAAAGTTGGAAAATATTATGGGTAAAAAACTAGAAAGCTATGCTGACTTTCACAGTTGTTTTTTTCTTGTAATTTTCATGTGTCTTCTTGGTATTTATAGTCAAATTTTATTTATATTTATATAGCACATTTAAAAACAACTGCAGTTGAACAAATTGCTGAACAGGCACAAAATACAAAATAATACAAAGCAACAGAGCAAAACAATAAACATAATGTGCACATAATAGTAGTAAAAGAATTGCAGCACAAGATGAAGTCGAGGTGTTAAGCTCCAAACACCAACGAGAAGAGGTGGGTCTTCAGCAGCGACTCAAATGTTTATATAGTCTGAGCAGTTTTTATATGAATAAGTAAACTGTTCCAGAGATTAAGGGCGAAATGAAGTAGGAATGAATAATTAATGCGTTCAGTCTGATGTGTTTTCCTGTTGACAAATGGGAATTTCCAGAGTAATACCAAAATGTAAAAAAAAATAATAAAAAACTAAGAAAAATGAAGCATATCAATGTAAAAAAAATGTCATCTGTTTTTTAATAAAATGTTCAAAAAGACAGCTTATTATAGGAACATTAAAAGAAACAAAACAGTGTTCTGGGAGAACTTTTAACAATAACTAACTGAAAATTGGGCCTTAATTTGAAAAACACGCATTTGGGCGACAAATAGCAAACTGATCTCAGACCAGAGAGCCCCATTAAACGTAAATTGCTACAATAATGCTCATATTTAGAAATCATTAGTGGACTGATGTGATAAAACTTCCCGCAGTTTTCGCCAACGCCCATCTCATAATGGCCTTTCAGCGACCACAGTCACTGGATATTACTGTTGTTATTTGTGAGCTGGTGTTTTTCATGGTTTGATGATAAGTTCTGAGGTAGTGGTTACCTACCCACAGAGACTAATGTATGTCATTTCACGTACTTAAAGCACATTAAGTGAATCTGATGTCCAGACAAACAGAAGAAGTTCTAATCTAGAAGAAAAGTTAATTTAATAAGAGTTTCTTTCTGTCGTAGAGAATGATATTTGCTGTTTGTGTTGTAGATGGGGTGTACCCTGAGAGTACCTGCAGTTATCAGGCTGTTTTAAACCATCTGAATCTGACCAAGAACAATGAGCTGTACTCAATGACCCGGCCCGTTAAAAACTACAAACGCCCCACACGGGTATCCCTGGAAGTACTGCTCTACGCCATTCTGGATGTGGTAAGTGATTAAAGCTTTATTTGTCAAATTTTCTAAGAATTATTGTGTTATATTGGTTTTATTTGTCAGAATTTTTGTTATTCCTTTCAGTTGTATTTGAATCGGTTGTCAAATTCTTGAATCAAACTGCCATCACTCTTGAGCATATTGGGCGACCGCAAGCAAATTTTAAATGACTCATGCATGATCGAAGGTGTTTCACTTATACTGAACTACATAGACAGACAGCAGTAACTACAGAATTGTGAAGTTTAGGGGGGAAAAAAAGGTTTAAAATATTCCAGCAAACTGTGTAACAGATATGTAGATCTGTTGTAATGCCTTCATTTGATGCCTTTTTAGGCTCATAATTTTAACCCGCAAAAAATATTTTATAGAAATAATGTAATAATTAAAAAAAAAAGCTCTCTGGCTTTGTACAATCTTCAGGGTATGTGGGGAAAATGTTGCTTCTACATACAAAATATGTACCTTCAGCTATTCTATTGTCAAAATTTGGATTTAGATAAATGCCAGTACTCTCTTATTCACATGTCGGCACATCGGCTGGTATCAGCAATCTCTTGCGACTTTATCCTATTTATTAATTAGATATATTAAACATATTTCTTTTTTTACAGGTTGAGAAAGACCAGAAATTCATCCCTTATGTTTGGACTGTCATGGTGAGTTCTGTCAGTAGATGATGATTTTGTTGGAGAGACACCCCAGGTGAATAGGGTAGAAAAATTAACTAAAAGATATTGTCATGAAACTTACCCAGTTGAGTACTTACATTAAGACAATTATTTTTTGTATTACAAGTTTTCTGAAAGTGTATGTTTAAATATGCAAATGAGGCATTATCTTATCAAATATGTGCTAATTTGCATACATTTCCAGAACAGAAATATGAACATTGGATAAAGCCAGGCTCAAAATTCTTGTTTCATTTTGTTGACATATTAGAGTCAAAGCTTTTTGCATAGGGAATTTAGAATATCTCTTTTTATCACTCCATAAATCAGAGAATACTGTCAACAGCCATAAAAAATACATTTTCGCCATGTTTTTAGGAATAAAGTGTTGTATAAATCAGGCTATGAATAATATATGAACAAACACCTCTGTAAAAACCTTCAGAATATAGATAGGAATGCAACTGGGAAGTTTGGTGGATGTAAATGCTACTGAAGTAGAGATTTCTCGCTCACAGTAGAAAAAAATAATTTTGAGAAAACAGCCTTTAAAGATATGTATCGTAAATTCCATACATTATGCAAGACACTACAGGTAAATAGGGTAAAAAAAATGTAACTAATAGATATCACCATGAAACTTCCCCAGTTGATTACTTACATTAAGACAAGTATTTTTTGAATTACAAGTTTTCTGAAACGTTATGTTTAAATATGTAAATTAATCATTATCTAATGCTAACTTTGGGGGAATTTAGAAGAAATCTAGAAACGCAAATAGACAAGGTAGTAAAATAAGCACCTAAATGTGTATTTTAGATGTTTCCTTTCCACTAGTTTGAAAGAAGACGAAACAATGTTTTTGCCTGGGTTGTCTTGCCTTCAATGGTATATTTTATATATTTTTGTCAGAGCCCTTTTAATTTGTGTGTGTTTTTCTCACTTCCCCTTATGTTCCTGTTTTTGACTTGTTTCCCTCTGTAGAGGTGGCACAATGAATACATTTCCTGGGATCCAAATCAGTTTTGTGGAATTGATAATGTTTCTCTTCCTGCTGAAGTTTTGTGGAAACCAGATCTCGCTATTGAGGAAATGTAAGTGTGAATGTATTCACACACACACACACACACACACACACACACACACACACACACACACACACACACACACACACACACACACACACACACACACACACACAGTGTGCAGTGCAAATATTGATTTTTTTAATTGACAAATTAATTCTGATGTCTAGACGGACATAATGACTCTCAGATTCTAATGGAAAAGCAAAATTATGAAAATGAACATTGGTATCACATTTACCAATTTTCCTCACTAACATCGATTTTAAGAGTCCCTTGTAGTTTTTGACAGTAACGAGTGGTAGGACATTGTGTTGTTGTTTATAAATGACGCAATAACTGAAGCATTTGGACGCCGAAACACTACTTGACACACATTTCCATCCACCTATTTTTAATGCACATTTTCAATTTGTGAGCAAAAAAAAAGTTGTATCATAGCAAAAAAAATGATATTTCATTTAGTTTTCATCTCATAAATGAATGAAATGCTGAGAAAAAAGGCTAACTGTATATTTAAAAAAAAAAACGTTGTCTTACACCACTTAAAATCAAGAAGGCCTCACATTTCCCTGTGAAGCTTTGGTGACCCCTAGTGGGGGCCGGTACTCCAGGTTGGGAACCAGTGCTGTAGGCTATTTACAGTGTCAAACATGTAAGGATAACCCATGTATGTTAACCCAGAATACATTGAGTTCTAGGTTAAAAAATATTAATAACAGTCTTTTCCTTAAAAGATGAGGACTGATCTGAATGTTATCTCTAGACACAATGCAATTTCTGCCTGTGTTGATTGAAGTACAGTCTGATAACAGTCTTGAGATAACAAAGCTTATTTTCTCGAGATAACGGCATTAGAAAAAAGATAATAAGCAAGGCCGTTCTTCGCTTCCATAGTACACTCATTGATTGATGTTTTTTTGTGATCAACTGTTTAACAAATAATCAATACATATGTTTATTCCACCAATGTACTGTATCACAAAGTAAAGGTTGAAGAATATGTTTCATGGGTAGATATAGCAAAGTTCCTTATTGATATATCTAACTAAATAACCACTAACAAGGATTTTTATTTTTTCCATACCATCATTTGTTTATTCTTTGTCAGTGTTATATAAAATTCAGTGTTTACACTATCAGTTAAATTCAGTTACATTCATTAAGTCACATTGAGCCTCAAGTTGCCTTACATAAATAAATATTTCAGTGAGTTCCACATAGTGAGGTATACAGATTTTGAATTTGGGAAAAATAAGAAAAGAGCACTGGTATTAGATCAATATCAGTGCATCTCTAGTTTTTAGAGGGTCCTGAAGAAATTGCCATTATGTGTGTTTTTTATGCTAACTTGTCTCCATCTGTTCTCATACAGGACAGAGAAGGACAAAGCCCCTCCGAGTCCTTATCTCACCATCAGTGATAAAGGTTATGTTGAAGTCCAGAACGACCAGGTGCTGGTCAGCACCTGCAGGATGCACATTTACAATTTCCCTTTCGACATACAGAGCTGCAACCTGTCCTTCAAGTCTGTCATACACACCGGTGAGAGCATGTTTATAAGCGCGTTTAAGAGTTTATTGTGACATGAATGTCAGTTTGGTGCACAAAGCTAGAGGGAACTAAAGGGGTTGATGCATAAAAGAACTGCTGTGACAGTATTAACATCAAGAGGAAAACACATCGATATAATATTTCAATAAATGTTGTAACTGGTTGAGTCGGTGCAGAATTAAAGTCTGTAACTGTAGGAAATAAGTTAGCAAAAACAAGTACAAATTTAAGTGGACCTATTATGCTTATTTTCAGGTGCATACTAGTATTTGGGGTTTCTACGAGAACATGTTTACATGCTTTAATGTTAAAAAAATGTTCACGCTTGGCTATGAATCAAACTTACACGGGCTTACTGTCTCCCCGACACACACCACCAGATTCCACCACTATTCATCCATTCCTTCCTTGTTATCTCACCTGAAAAAACCTTACAGTTCTTTTATCTCCCACCTCAGCAAGGGACATTCGGCTCCAGCCAAGCGACAACTCTTCAGAGGCCACCGAGTGGTCTCGTGAGGTGATGCGGACTCAGTACGAGTGGCTGTTCATCAACATGATGGTTACCACCTACAACGCCAGTGATATGGTCGGCCAAGACATCATCGTTTACACTGTACGTAATACAGATGTCCACGGGTAGAAAGCACTTTATTTAAGTACAGGTTTAGGTAGTTGTACTTATTTCCATTTCCTTCTTTCTTTTATTACTTCTCCTTATTTCTGTCCTTCCGTCTTTCTCTATTTTTCCTTCTTTCCCCCATCCTGTCTATTAACATTTCCTTATTTCTTTCCTGCTTTCTTCCTAATTTTTTCTCTTTTTCCCCTTCCTTTTCCTTCTTTAGCTGATCTGAAGTTATACAAATCCACCAGCAACTCTTCTTTACCTCACAAGTATTAGTACATTTTACTGCTTTTTTACTCCTGTACATATTTGAGTGTAGTACTTCTACTCGTCTACTGTTACTTAATGACTGTATTGCTTCTTTTACACCCGGGAGACATGAGCACATGTCAGGTGTAGATTACCTTGTTGTTGCAAGCTGTGTACTACATAATATTTCAAGCTGCCTTTCTCAGATGTTCAGAAGTAGGAACATCAACCATCTGACACAAACATTTTTTCACAGATCACCATGAGGAGGCGGTCTCTCCTCTACATTGTCAACTTCTTGGTACCCGTCCTGTTCTTCTTGTGTCTGGACTTGGCCTCCTTCCTGATCTCAGACAACGGGGGCGAGAAGCTCAGCTTCAAGGTCACTGTGCTGCTTGCTGTCACTGTGTTGCAACTTATTCTAAATGAAATTCTGCCCTCCTCTTCAAACAGGATTCCTCTTATATGTAAGTAAGCTCTGGGTCCTTCCTTTATTGGACTGAGTCAATGAGTAGTTATTTGTCTACATTAATGATGCTGCCTGCCCCTCCCAGCGGTCTACTGCATTGGGATTTTTGCTCTGATGCTGCTGAGCCTCCTGGAGACAATAGTCATTATGCATCTGATGGAGAAAGACTCCCAAGCATCCCAAGACAACGAGGCAGATAAAGGTCGAAGTCGGAGTGAGGACTGTAACAAACGGGGCAAGGCCAACTTCAACAACTGTCACGGAGGTAAGACCATGAGCCGGTTGCACCAGTTGTTCAAAAGTTCAAAATAAGCCTAGTTTAGAATAATTTAATAGACCGTATGTAGAGATTAGTTGTTACAAAATATCAATATCTGCCACGTGTAACTGTTGTAGAGCTGACTAAACAAACTGACAAAACCTATAACTTGTTTACTGTAGGTTGAAGAGTATAAGAGGTAGCTAATATGGAACATGTTCGACAATCTGACCCTTAGTTTGATTGAAAACCTGTTTAATAATGATTAGGGATGCACCGATCCGTCTTTTTCAGACCCAATACCGAAAGCGATACCTGGGCTTTGGGTATCGGATACCGAGCACCGATCCGATACAGGTGTTTAATTAATAAACTGCATGCCTCACTGTGTGGAAGTGACTGGGATCATTCTTTCATGTGTAAGGCAACATCAGGCTTGACTTAAACATTGCTTTCCTAACTTTGTAAAACAAAGTGTAACAAATAAATATATAGATATAAATGTACTGAATTGTTATTTAATATTAAAACAATAAATTGTACACCGGAAACTTGGTAAAAAAATCTTAAACATTAACAGAAATTACAATTCAAGTGTAAACCTTTTTAATGTAGCAATAAATTGGTCAAAACTTAAACAGGAATTATAATTCAAGTATATCATGTATATAAACATAGAATTGAATTGAATAGATCGGCCCCATTGTCACCGATATCCGATCCAGCTATTTGAGTCAGTATCGGCCCGATATCCGATCCGGTATCGGTGCATCCCTAATAATGATGTAAACTAGGAAGAATTGAAATGCTTTGAATTACAAAATGTCACTCAAGTAACTTTAGACTAAATAGCCAAACGACGTTGGTACTGTAGGAAGGACTTTACGCACAAACTTAGAAATGGATTGGCCAAAAAGCTGTTAATATTATGTCTTTTAGTTATTTTTTCTAATTTATACATGCTTTTTAAATGTATTATTTTAAATTTGGGAAAACCTGTCCTTTCAGAGGTGCATGAATGGACTCAATGTGCGTGTATCTATGATGTGTCTACTGGTGAAACTCCATCTGAGCTGCTGCCTGTGGCCAAAGAGGTTAGAATTCAGTTGCACTTTAATCACAATGGACACAAAATGCTGAATCTCAAATATATCAGCTGATAATGTTACTATCCATACTTGTATAAACCAGTCTACTAAACCATTTTTTGCAGGGCAACAGCAGTAAACTGATGGAGGAGTATCATGCGTTGGAGAAGCTCTCAGATGAGCTGAGGGAGATGGAGAAAACCCTGTCACTGCTCCTCAGCACCAGGAAGGAAGAGGAGAAGCCCGGCTACTGGACAGGAGTCGCTAAAAAAGTCAACAGAGTTTTCTTTATTTTCTATATAACAGTGGTCATTCTGTTTTTAAGTATTATCTTTGTAAAATGGAACAATGCATAGAGGTCATCATTGCTACATAATGAAAACATGAATAACTATTTGATTTGTTATTACTAGCTATACCCACAGCTAATTATCATTAAATTTCCTTCTTGTCTCCCGTCTTATTTTAGCTTAATACTTACCGGGTTTGCACTAGTATGTACTGTTTACAGAAAATAGCACATCTGTATACTTTGAGTCCGACCAAAAGCTCTGCCCACCCCCACCTACTCAGCTTTTGTGCATTATCCAGTTATAATCCTTAAGATTTCAGTCCTGGTTGATTTGGCGACAAATGTGTTTGCTGGTGGGAAAAGCAAATGTGTTTTACTACTACAATCATCCTACTGTTCTGTCTCAAGTAATACATGTATTGACTAAACACCATTATGGCCTGGTCACACCAGAAAGTGTTACATGCAGCCATCCAATTTTGCTAAATATTTGGCTCTAATATTTGGCTCTAGAAGCTTTTAGATATAGTGATTATACTCTAGCTAGTTGATGAACAGTTGTAGCTGGTGAGCTAAACGCTAACTCACTAGTCAGTCACAATGAATTCCGGAGCATCTCTCTATTTTCCCTTTACTGTTCTGTTTACTCCCCCATTTTGTTCAATAAAAAAAATTACGAAAGAGGGACACAGGCCTCTTTTGGCCTAAATGGTGCATAACACCTAAGGCTTGAAGCCCTGTAAAACTCAAATGTGTGAATGTTGTTTGCATGTTTTACGCTGTGCTACATCAACATCTAACGTATACACAGTATGGACTGGTCTGGTTGTATTGTAAAATTCTAGTACACTAATATGACATCTAATATTTACATGTCTTTAGCCTGTAATATGCACTATCTTTGTGAATCACAGGTTACCTAGATTCTTGCAGGAAACTTAAAGATCACTTCATATTTTCTTCTGAGGAAATGAAGTGCAATGTAGTTAATGCTGTTTGCTTCAGCCTACATTATGCAATAATGTATTTGTTTGATGGAACAGTTCTCTAATCTGTTGTATGTACAGTACTGGCTTTGAAAACATATATCAGACTCTTCGTATCGCACAAATAAACAACTAAATCCCTTTTTTCTCCTAATACAAAGACACACATTCTTGTTTTTGTCAGTTGTGGGAACCACTGTTTTTTTTTGGTCACTTGTGAGGTCCACCTATATGCATGGACGCAATTTCTGGTGTGCTTGGCAGTAAATGTTATTTTCATCTCTCTGTATGCTCATTAAGTGGACTTACTGTGTATCTGATTGCAGCATCTCTAAAATTCACTTAAAGCTGCAGTGGGTAGAAATGGAGCAAATATGATTAAAAAAAGTTATTTTTATAAAACGGTCACTATATTCTGACAGTAGTGCATGAGACAGGTAATCTGAATAAATCATGTGTCTCTCTGTCCTCCGGTGTCCTCCGGTGCTCTTAATGGCATCTGCAAGATTTCACAGACCGGAGGAAAACAACCAATCAGAGCCGAGCTGGCGCCTGCTGTCCAGCTGCCGTCTCTGAGCAGCTGTCAATCACTCGCAAACTCTAATCAAATGGTCAAACTAGGCAGCGCTGATCAAATATGAATCAATATTCTGTTACTGTAATGCCTATTTCTTGCCTCAAATTTTTTCAGAAACATCTTGTAGTGTACTGTTAAGCTGTAAAATGAGAAAGTTTGTGACCTGGCAGCCATGTTGAGATCAGTTGAGGAAAGTACCAAACAACGCCCACCAGCCGGACCATAGCCGATAGGAACGGTCAATAGGAACGCTCTCTCTCTGAAATGAGCTGTGATTGGCCAAAGTCTCCCGTCATGGGCTAGATATTTTTAAAGCCTGAAAACAGAGCCATGAAGAAAAGTCTAGTTTTCTCTCAGAGCACTTGAATTACAATATGCTGAAAGGTTATTATGGAATTTTTGCCCAATGATGCCAAAAACATTCTGCCTACTGCAGGTTTAATGCTCTAAGTTGCTATGATGTCCACTGTGGGAGTGACTGCTGTCTCATGATGGCTGTTAGGGTAGAAACACACCTAAAGTAGTAAGCGTAGCTCCACCGCTGAATTTTACTTTTTAAATTTTGCATAGAGCATGTTAGTTTTGCTATTGTGAGCATATTAGTATGCTGACATTAGCATTTAGCTCAAAGCTGCCTAAGTACAACATCACAGAGCTGCTAACATGGCTGTAGACTCCTGGTTTCCTAATTACGATAAAAACAAAGAATTCTGAATTTGCTGCAGCTCTGATTTGTGCCGTTCACTGGCTTTTTCAATAGCAATGGCGGCTGAGGCTCATGGGTATTGTAGTATTTTGAGCCGTTTCTCAGAAAAGTTGAAATAATTAAATCTGATGGCCATAAAATAAATCCATGGTATTGTTAAATTGTTCTAAAGGCTCCTTCCACTTTGAGGTGTCGAAGTGGAAGCGTTACAACCTGTCCTTCCAGGTTGTAACGCATACTGCGTTACAACCTGGTCTCAGACAAATAGTACATTAATGCAACCACTACATAAGCAAGCATTGAAACTCATGGATAAAAAAACAAACTCATCATTATTGCAATGTAGTTAAAAAGCACAATCTTTTGACATTTGAAAATGTATTGTTTATTGTAGGGCAGGCAAAGTTAATGTGATAATAACTCCTTAACAGAAATTCGTTTCAATGCCACTAATTTATTCAGTGCATGAACTTGCAACTTGTGATTATGTTAGGTTGTAGCGGGCGCAGTTTTAAAGCTAGTAAAAATACTGGCATCATATGAAACTAGAAAACCTAAGGAATCCATTGGTACCAACCATGTCATACTAGCTTGTCGCAAAGGAGCCTAAATAATTATCCAAACTTGCGCTAAATTTTGGCGAGGAAAAACTGGCATGGCCATTTTCAAAGGGGTGACTTGACCTCTGACCTCAAGATATGTGAATGAAAATGGGTTCTATGGGTACCCACGAGTCTCCCCTTTACAGACATGCCCACTTTATGATAATCACATGCAGTTTGGGGCAAGTCATAGTCAAGTCAGCACACTGACACACTGACAGCTGTTGTTGTCTGTTGGGCTGCAGTTTGCCATGTTATGATCTGAGCATATTGTTTTATACTAAATGCAGTACCTGTGAGGGTTCCTGGACAATATCTGTCATTCTTTTGTGTTGTTAGTTGATTTGCAATAATAAATATATACATACATTTGCGTAAAGCAGCATATTTGCCCACTCCCATGTAGATAAGAATATTAAATACTTGACGAATCTCCCTTTAAGGTACATTCTGAACAGATAAAAAATGTGCGACTAATTTGCGATATTAACTATGGACAATCATGCGATTAATTGCGATTGAATATTTTAATCGATTGACAGCCCTACGCTATAGCCAGTGTTGGTCTATTATATAAGGTAATTCACAATCTATCACCACAACCTCTTAAACAGTTTGTAATATGTACAGCTGGCTCAAGGTTAACAAGAGCTTCCACTAGAGGGGACCGCTATGCTAAATGTCAGTCTACAACATTTGGGCAAAACTGCTTCTCAGTTAAGCCAGCCGGGATGTGGAATTTTTTACCTCTGAGTATCAGAGTGCAGTTCTTTTAAACATTTTAAATTTAGTCTGAAAACTTTGTTGAAGGACAATCAGGTCTGTAGTCATTGAGCTAAGAGAAACTGTGGCCAGCATTGGTACTGAGTGTCTGTTTGGAGATGTTTGTACTGATGAACTGTTTGTTGTTAATGGTATTGGGATTGCTGATAGTGTGCTCCCCAGTGGGATTTTAGTATTGTTCTTCTGTTTTTTGTTTCAGGGTGGTTATTTATTTTTGGTTTGTTTTGAAGTTTTTAGATCTCTGTTTTATTGTGTTGTTTTTTTAGAAAGTGCAAGGTTTTGATACAACTGATCTGTAATCTCTGTAACATGTGCAGCACATGTGGCCTCCGCCCAGGGACTACAGATAAAATTAGCTATATCTGGTACAATATATTTATTGTGCATTGTGCATTCTAATATATATTAGATATTTATTCCTGTAGCCTTAGTTATAGAAATCTTGAAACTTAAGACACGTCTGTTTTTAACTATTTTGGATGTTTTTGGAAGCAGTTTTTGTGTGTAGTAGTTATAAAAATAAAAAATATGTTACTGGTGTAAACTGCTAAACAAACAAATAAATAAAACTATTTTGGATGTTTTTGGAAGCAGTTTTTGTGTGTAGTAGTAATAAAACTAAAATATATGTTACTGGTGTAAACTGCTAAACAAAAAAATAAATAAAACTATTTTGGATGTTTTTGGAAGCAGTTTTTGTGTGTAGTAGTAATAAAACTAAAAGATATGTTACTGGTGTAAACTGCTAAACAAACAAATAAATCAATCAAAAGCAGCGCTCGTGAGGAGCACAATGTTTGGTGGTAAAAGAGGGCAAGAAATGAACTGTGCCCTGGAAGCGATGAGAAAGCTTGGCACAGTCAAACTTGAGATTAAATGTATATTTGTAGTAAATAAATGTAAATTGTAGATTGGGAAATCTAACAGCAGCAACAGTGGAAGCAAGAATTAAACAGCTTTTGGGTCTGATAGCAAAACTGATCTGCCCACAGGCGGCTAAGTGTCGAGGGTGTTGTCAGCTCCTGGGAGCTTTGTTGCATTAGGCGTGTTTCTACCATTACACTAATGAGATAAAATAAAATAAATAAATAAAGTGTTGGTCATGAAATCTGCCCATCCCTCTTCCAGTACAAGGCAGTGATATAATTACTGCAACAAGGGGCAGGGATCAACTGTGCAGACCTCTCACAGTCATGAAGCTCGCAGGTTTCCTCTTTCTGCTCCTCCTCACAGGTAAGCTGGAACAATTCTGTATCATGTATGCAGGTGTGAAATATCTTTTGAATGGAGTTTTGTTTGGGATACAGCATAAAAAAATAAATAAACCAAAAATAATAATACTACAAGCAATATCTTTTTCCAGAAACTCTTCACAGTGTGGTATGTGGATAATTCAGCGCAGCGGGGACACTGTTCCTGGAAAGAGATGTTTCTGTTGAATATTTTAATTTCCATTTTACAGTCCTAGAGCTCCACAAATAAAATCCCATTCACCTCCATTATTTTAGGGTAGAGGCAGATATCTCAAAACAAACTACAAAGCTATCTGCAGATGCACTTATTCATGCAGTGTAGGAAGGTCGTTGATGTGCGTGCATGGAAATAATTTAAAGAGCTGTATACACTCTCCTGTCAGGTGGAAGTACCTCCAGTCCCTCGGAGCAACCGGAGCTTCTTGATGATCAACATAAATTCAATCAGAGCTTTGAGGAAAGTATGTACAGGAAACAAGCACTCCAAACGTGCACAGTAATTATATGTATGAATATTTATTGATGTCAAAAGATTGATAAAGTTTCGAAATTGTGTTCTGAGAGAGCTTTTGCAAACGGTTTAACAACAATTTAAACTGCAATTGAATCAGGGTAAAAGCTGTTTACTTCTTTTTGTCAGATGGAGGTACCTCCAATTACTCAGAACAACCAACAGAGCCTTACGAAGGTATGTACACAGTAATTATTTATATATCTATGTATATTAGATATTTATACCAGTAGCCTTAATTATGGAATCACAAAACCAGTTAAAACCCACCAGACCAAAGGGAGAAAGTATTCAGTAAATCTGGTTTATTGTGAAATTGTGCTAATGGTCTAACAACACTTTAAACTGCTGCAATTTAATCAGGGTAAGAGTTGTATACTCTTTTTTTTTTGTCAGGTGGAAGTACCTCCACTTACTCCGAAACAACCGAGCTTAACGAAGGTATGTACACAGTGATTATTTATATATATTAGATATTTATTCCTGTAGCCTTAATTATAGAAGTCTTGAAACTTGTCTATTTTGAAGTATTTTGGATGTTTTTGGAAGTAGTTTTTGTTTTCAGTAGTAATAAAACTAAAAGATGTAGATATTACTGGTGTAAACAGTAAACAGAAAAGGTATTTTAACAAAGTATACGTGATCTGTTGTGAGTGCATGAGGATTGGCGTGGACTGACGTTAGATGCATTTGGACAACATGTAGCGGAAAGATCTCAAATGGAGAGCCCTATTTAAACCTAAATGATTGCAAAAATGCTCACATTTATAAATCATTAGTGGACTGATGACGTATAAAAACCCTGCAGTTCTGCCAATGCTCAGTGGACACCTACCCACAGACTATTGTTTGTCATATCTTCTAAATTATAAATAATTAAGAGCACATACAGTAAATCTGATCTCAAGACAAACACAAGTTTTTTTCAATTTAAAAGAAAAAATAAGAGCATGCAAGTCGATATTTCGTTATTTTTTTCCCTTTTTAAGAATAAACTCTTGATAGATCTCTGATAGAGAATAGTGTCTTAATATTCTTCCAACAGATTCAGAGAATTGCAGTTATCAGCATGTTTTAAAGCACCTGAATCTGACAAACAAGGAGCTGTACTACATGGCCCGACCTGTTACAAAACACAGCGATATTACATTCGTAGACCTCCAAATGGTGATCTATGGCATCCTAGATGTGGTAAGTTTTAAATAAGGCTTTATATCTTCTTAATTTTCTCTTTGATGACAATGATTATTTCCTCTGCCAAGGAGGTCATGTTTATGTTTTTTATTTCATATTATCCAGCCATATTAATGGAAGCATATTCAACCTTAAATAACGTTACAAACTCACTCAGAACTGTGTGACAGAGTGTCGCTTGCTTTAAACAGTGCGGTTGGTGACTGACTAATTAATGTTTTCCCCTTTGGGCTTATCCTAATGAGGCCGTTCAGTACTACCAACCTGTATACTTGACTCAACTTGGCTGCTGCTGACCAGCTCTCCTACATACTCACTGCCTTTGACACTTCTCGTACATGCCGAATGCAGTATATCATTAGTGTGCCCTGCACATAATGGCCTGAAAGGAGCACAATGTCAAACACTGGAAGACGTAGATGCCGTGTGGTGTGATCTAGCCCTTTGACTCAGAAGAATAAAAGCAGCTTTATAGTGTTATTAGGTTAATGCAGCCGTATCGTAAATTGGGTTTACAGGGGTGCATGTCATTTCCTGATGCTGAAATCATAACATGGCAAACTCAAGCCCAACGAAAATAAAATGACAAACATCGGCTAAATAATTGCCCCCCCCAAAAAAAACAACTGGCGATGTACAATCGCCAATAGCCGATATATTTGTCCAGTCGCCCAACCCTAGCACAAATGTCCACTTGGACTCAAGGATGAACTGATTAGATTTTGTTGGTCAAAGGTCAAGGTCACTGTTACCTCACAAAACATGTTTTTGGCCATAACTCTAGAATTCATATGCGAATTATGACATTTTCACACAAATGTCTAGTAAGATGTAATTATGATGACTTTTGGACAGACATTGATATAAACTGTAACTTGACTGGTTGGCGAGGCATACAACCACGAGGCAGTAATTCTAGTTTTCCCTCAAAGTGTGATGTTTGAGAACTTGTACTGTATCTTATAAAACCGACATAGTGCTAAGTTTAATAACAGTTTTGCTGTGTGTATGATCTGCCACAGTATGGTAGTTGTGCAGCTGGAAAGATTTTCAAACATACTGTGTTTCTTTGCTCATAGAGAGAGATTGAACAGACTTTCGTTCTTTACATTTGGATTTATATGGTGAGTTCTCCCTGAGCAGTTTTTGATCATTCTCACCTGTTCATCATTAGTGGAAACTCAAATTATTTCTTTTAAATTGCATCTTTTAATTTTTTCCTTTCTCTTTCTCTCCCTCTTCGTTGCTTCTTGATCCTCTCCCTCCCTGTAGAGCTGGGATAATAAACACATTTCGTGGTATCCACCTAAGTTTTGTCGACTTCAACATATAGTAGTTCCTACTGAATTATTGTGGAAGCCAGATCTAATCATTGAAGAGATGTAAGTTTGAATGTATGTATGCTCTCACATTCACAAATCCACATACACTCACCTTAACTATGGACAAGTATTTAATACTCTTATCAACATGGGAGTGGGCAAATATGCTGCTTTATGCAAATATGTATATATTTATTACTGGAAATCAATTAACAACACAAAACAATGACAAATATTGGCCAGAAACCCTCACAGGTACTGCATTTAGCATAAAAATATGCTCAAATCATAACATGATAAACTGCAGCCCAACAGGCAACAACAGCTGTCAGTGTGTCAGTGTGCTGACTTGACTATGACTTGCCCAAAACTGCATGTGATTATCATAAAGTGGGCATGTCTGTAAAGGGGAGCCTCGTGGGTATCCATAGAGCCCATTTTCATTCACTTATCTTGAGGTCAGAGGTCAAGGGACCCCTTTGAAAATGGCCAAGCCAGTTTTTCCTTGCCAAAATTTAGCATAAGTTTGGAGCGTTATTTATCTCCTTCATGACAAGCTAGTATGACATGGTTGGTACCAACACTGCGTGTGTTTGTTCTCATACAGGACAGAGAAGGACAAGGCCCCTCCGAATCAATATCTCACCATTTCATTTGAAGGCCTCGTCGAACTTAGGAACGACCTGATGCTGGTCAGCACCTGCAGGATGCAAATTTACAAATTCCCCTTCGACATTCAGAGTTGCGACCTCACTTTCAGGTCTGCCGTATACTCTGGTGAGCCTGTAACCTCTTGTGTTTAAAAGTTTCTAGACATTCATGTAAAATGTGTATGTATTGTGTATGAAGGAATTTGTCACGAGCACACGCCAGCACATACATTCCGTCTTTGTTGACTTGAGAACTCTCACAGTTTTATTTTTATTTTCCACCTCAGATAAAGAAATACAGTTTCAAATCACCGAAAAGATCACAGAGTGGTCTCACAAGGTGACCCAGTACGAGTGGCTATTCATCGACATGACAGTCAAACAGAAAAATGTCAGCAATTTGAGCTACCAACATAGCATGGTCGTTTACACTGTAAGTATTGAGTATATTTTACTCCCAAATATTGCAAGTAAAGTTGTTAGGTAAATCATTTGAAAGCTTCTTCTTCAACCACTGCAGACATGAGCAGAATACCTTTTTGTTGCAACCTGGATGCTACACATAGACTGTATATAGATGGATGAAGTGTCTCCACTATTCCCACTGTACAAAAGTGAAGCCAAAATATCCCGGATACAGGAGGTGCTATCTTCTTGCATCATTTGGAGCCAGAGTCTGCACAGTAGTGATCGGGGGTCTGGAGCTGCGGTATCGAGCCAATCACACGGCCCAAGCTTGCTAGCGTGAGCCACCTAGCTGCTACGTTAGCACCACCGTAGCTGTTTGCCACAAAGGGGCGATCGAGATGTTTTGGCTTCACTTTTGGGGAGCTGTCATGTCGTCCATCTTTATATACAGTCTATGGTACTACACCTTTAACAAAAGAGTTGGAAGCTCAATCACCTGATCCTAAAAAAATTCACAGATCAAGATGAGGAGGCGGTCCGTCCTCTACATCGCCAACTTCTTGGTGCCTATCATGTTCTTCTTTTGTCTGGACTTGGCCTCCTTCCTGATCTCAGACAGCGGCGGCGAGAAGCTCAGCTTCAAGGTCACTGTGCTGCTTGCTGTCACTGTGATGCAGCTTATTCTCAATGAGATTCTGCCTTCCTCTTCAGACAGGATTCCTCTTGTAGGTAAAGAAGCTCAGAGTTATTACTTTATTGGACTGTACTTCATATGAGCAGGAGCAGCACATATACTGAGTCAATGTGTGGTTAATTGTCCACATTAATGATGCTGCCTTCTCCCTTCAGCGGTCTACTGCATTGGGATATTTGGTTTGATGATGCTGAGCCTCCTGGAGACGATTTTGGTGATGTATCTGATGGACAAAGACTCTGCATCCCAAGACAACGAGGTAGATAAAGACCAGAGCCTGAGTGAGGACTGTGGGGACAAACAGGGAAAAGCCAACTTCGATGATGGAGGTGATAAGCATAAATTCTACAAACCTCTGGATCTCAATTCAATCTACTGTTGTTCAGTTTGCTACTGCTACTATTATATTTTACTGCTATGATTTGAATACTCACAGACACATTTAAAACTTATAATACATCATTTTGAATATGCTACAAACGTCTTTTTGTCAAACATATCCTTTCAGAGTTGAAGAAATGGACTCCCTGTGCTTGTGTCTGTGGTGTTTCTGTTGAAGAACCTCAATCTGAACTGCTGTCAGTGGCCAAAGAGGTAAGCATAAGGTTGCACTTTAAAGGGCCGGTTCATCCAAATTAGAAAAACAAAAACAAACACAAAATAGGAAAGTATAAACACAATTGACAGTATGTTCTTTGGGTCATTCAGAGTGACAGGGATTCTGTTTCTGGGAAGAGGTGTTGCTGTTGAATTTTTTAGATGAGATTATTCCACTCTTTGATCATAATGAACAAAAAAATCATATTGGGATGGAGGCAAAAATATCAGAGACGGATATCTCAAAACCATCCTCAAGACTATCTGCATGACTAGATACCATTAGGTGTAAGTGAGAAAATATGTTTGTTTGTAATTCGGATGAACCAACCCTTTTGTTCTCATCACAATGGACACAAACCCGGAATGTCAAATGTAGTAGTCTGCAGTCTCATATGGTCCATAATCTTGTTAATTACCAGTCTAATAAATCACTTCTGCAGGGCAATAGCAGCCAACTGACGGAGGAGTCTAACACCTTGGAGAAGGTCTCAGATGAGCTGAGGGAGGTGGAGAAAACACTGATTCTGCTCCTCAACAGCAGGAAGGAAGAAGGGAAGCCCGGCTACTGGACCAGAGTGGCTAAAACAATCAACAAAGTTTTCTTCATTTCCTATGTCATAGTGGCCGGCCTGTTTTTAGTCGTTATCTTTTCAATTTGGAACGATGCAGATTACAAGTAGTGCTGAAGTTTAAAATGCTCCATTTAAAGCTAGGGTTGGTAATCTTGAGAAACTAGCAAGAGTATGCTATATACAGAAAATTATCCAATTGAAAAACCCAGCCCAGTGGTGCCAACTCTTTCCCAGTGAAAGTAGCAGCAATAGCTCCAAAAGTTCCTAAATCTAGCGAAAAAGCCGCCAAGTCGGCAACACTGACAGTTCGTCGCTTCAAGCCTCCCTCCAAAGCCACTCCCCCAAATTATCATAATGAACTTAAACAACGAGCATGGCTATTGTTAGTAGTACTCACAGCTGTCAAGCTAGCAGCTTGTGGAAGACGCCGGTGATGCGCAAGGAGTGCACGGGCAGAGTGCACGCAAGCAGGCAGGTAGACAGGTAGGTAGCCCGTCCAATCATTTCATTCAGGCAGAATGAAATGATTGGACGGGTTTTACAGTCCTGGGACAGCCACAGATACCGAATTTATTTCTTTTTTTGTCAGAGCATTTGATTTATTGATTGCTCGCAATATGGGATATTTACTGACGTATTTGTATCGCAGAACGAAACGTTAAAATCTGTTAAGCTTATGTTAACCCTAGACGTTATTTCAAGCATCGAACTAAAAGCCCATTCAAAAAACCCATTGACTTTGAGACAAGGGAACCGGAAGTGCAAAAATGCTAATTCATTACCAGGTTTTAGGACTTAATCCTGTAGCACTCTACCATTATTACTATTAATGTTATCTTAAACTGGGCAGACACTCTGCATTGTTATTAATCTTCTACGTAAGTGATAATGTACAGCGAGCTGGTCATTGTTGTGAAATAAACCCAGAGAGGGCGATACGGCACGTCACATTAGGGTCTTGCATCACCCTGAAGGGGTTTATTTCACAAAAACGGTCCGCCAGAGTCCGACATCAGAACTGCCTCCATAGCAACGGCCTGTTATACATAGCAACGGTCTGCTATAAAGAAATAACAGACCGTAGAACGCCGTGATTGACCAATCAGAATCAAGTATTCAACAAAGCCGAGTAATAAATTGTCACAAAAACCTCATATTATATGTTTTAATCAGCCTTCCTGCACGGCCAGAACCTGCAAACTGTTACCTACTAACACTGTACGGATCAATTGACCAGCTACGGTGTCAGCACCCGGTTGGTTTTGTCCTGTGACAATTCCAATAAAGTTTATTCAAACAAGATGGCCACAAAAACAGAGAAAGGCAGCATTGCTTTTTCCAATTCTATTATAAACAGAGAGTGGTTTGTTCTGACATATGTAGTCCTTCTCAAGTGTTGTAATTTTTACACACTGCTACACATCTAACACACATACTCTGTATTAGCCTGTGACACCAGTCTGGTTGTATTATAAAGTTCTAGTCATATATATGCCTGATATGTAATATGCACATTCTAATGTTCAATGAGTGCATCAAATACATAGTGAAATATATTGTAAGTGTAGCTCTTTTAAGATTCATTTGAGCTTCTCTTCTGTGGAAATGCAATGTAGTCAAGGCCTACTGTTTAAGTGTTTTAATTGCTCATCCATTATACTAAACATATATACCAAGTGTTCATTTTGTTGTGTGTGTGTGTGTTGAGCTTTTGTCAACTTTCCTCTGTAGTGACGCAGAGTGCGTTTTAAATCTCCGGGCTGCAACGCCAGGTCCCATTCACAATGAATAGAAGCCTTTCACTGTCCCAGTTTTAGGTGCGTACTAACGACTTGTTTTCTAGTGCATCGTCTTCTTCACCTCATTCAGGTGTGCTAAGCCTTAAAGCGGGGGTAGGCAGTATATTTTTGGCATCATTGGGCAAAAAATCCATAATAACTTTTCAGCATGTTGTAATTCAAGTGGTCTAAGAGAAAACTCTGCAAAATTCTGCACCTCCTCTTGACTCTGTTTTCAGGCTTTGGAAAATCTAGGTCGTGACGGGAGACTTTGGCCAGTGGCCTGGGGGCAGATCAGGGGCAGAGCCAGAGACCTCAGGCGGGCAGCCAGGGGGTTGGACAGGGACAGAGCATGAGACCCCAGTTGGACAGTCTGAGGGCAGAGGCGGAGCTGGTCACCTCAGGCGGAGCCTGGGGCCAGGGCAGACAGGCAGAACCTCTCTGGAGGACGGAGAGCTGATGAGCAGGACCTCACCGGTGGTCGGCGGCGAAAGCAGGAACCATCTGGAGGTCGAGCAGGAGGCAGACGGTGACGGCGCAACACCTCTGAAAGAAGGCCACATAGGCGGGACCCCTCTGGAGGACGACTACGAAGGCGGGACCCCTCTGGAGGACGACCAGGAAAATGCAGAGCAGATGAGGTAAGTGGAAGCAGGTGTGTGGATGGGTGTGGCACTCCGGTAATAGGGCAAAGAGGGAAGGAAAATGGCAATGAATAGTCTCTGAGATGTCTCTGGGAGGGACAAGTGGAGTGGAGGGACAAAGGAACAAACCATGACACAAGGATTAAGATTTACTGGTTGGTTTGTAGAGAGATGACTGGAAATGAGGGAGAGAGAGTAACAACAAACTGTCCGACGGCCGACTGTCGGCTTGCCTTTAGAACCAGGGATTTTGGTTGGCTTCTTACCCCCAGGTCGCAATCCCCTGCCCTTAAGCATTTCAGTAAGACAAAATCAATCACCAAGCTTAATTCTTTGTGACAATGGAAGCAAAGTATGTAATTATAAAGTGCATTTGGTTTGACAGCATAATAATCCGCCCACAGTGTGGTAGATTTCGGCGATTCCTGGTATTTCCTGCATTTAGTGTTTCAACTGTTAAAAAAACAAAACAAAGGGTTGGTCATTCAGTTCGCCCAGCCCTCTTCCAGTACGAGGATAAGTGTGGGGTAATGTTTCCGAACAGCACATTTGCTGAACACACCTCTCGCAGACTTTGGATACTCTCTGGTCCTGCTGCACTCATGATGCTTGCTGGCTTCCTCTTTCTGCTCCTCCTCACAGGTAAGGTTTCTCTCATCCTCACATCCTCACTGTTGCTCTGAATAATCCACAAACCTCAGCTTTCAATGGAATTAATTTCTACCAAAGGAAATAATCTCAATGACAACTGTTCAGAGTGAAGTCTATGGCTAATCAATAGTAATTTCTCCTCCATTTTATTGAAATAGAAGCAGAAATCTCAGAGACAGTTATCTCAAAACCTGAACCAATAAACTCAAAACTGTATGCATAGCTAGAGCCAAGTGAAAAATAATAGTTTTTTCGGGGACGGACTGGCGATATTCGCTTATTACAGCCTTTTGTTAAATTAAAAAGGGACGTCTGTATGACTGCAAAATTCTGCGAGAACTGTAGTCAACAGCTCTTTAAGTTGCTGCAACTAAATCAGGTTTTCAGACAGTTCTGAGTGCTGCTGACCATAATTGTATTATCATGCATTTAATGGTTTATAGCAGATGGATCTCAAATGGAGAGCCTATTTAGACTCCGGCGACTGTAAAGAAAGATCATTTAGTGGTCAAGTAGGTGAGCTGGTACTCCACCTGCCTGCCAACCAACATCCATCTGTGACCAGAAGTACCAGATATTATTGCAGATATTTGTGAGCTGATGTTTAGCTAAAGTGAGAAGCAGTGGCTAACTAGACAAACATACAGTAAGGGATTTGAAGTTATAATTTGGTTTCTGTATTTCTTATAGTTTAAGATCAACGCTTTCATGAATGTGTCTTGATATTTTTAGCTGTGGATGGGGAGTCCTCTGAGACAGTGTGCAGCTATCAGGATGTTTTAAACTACCTGAACTTGACCAAAAACAATGAGCTGTACTCCATGACCCGGCCTGTTAAAGACTACAAACAACCCACAGAGGTATCCCTGGAGGTACTGCTGTATGCCATCCTAGATGTGGTAAGACTTGACATCATAACTTAAGTGCTGTTCGTTCATTCATATGAAAGTTGTTCAAAATGTGTTTGAGTGATTTGAAGCTTTATGGCAGTTTTGGTTGCGTTGGTTGTGCTGCCATGCTCTCTGGCTGGAAGGATTTTCACACATATTTCTTTGCTTGTTTTTAGAGAGAGATTGACCAGAAATTCGTTCCTTACGTTTGGACTTTCATGGTGAGTTCATCTCACCTGTCACTCTTTTGGGAAACTCTAATTTCTTTTCTATTTCTAAAATCTTTTAGCTTTTAACCAGACTCCTCTTACGTCTGCCCCCCCTCCTCACTTTCTCTATTATTTTCTGATCATTTCTGATCATATTCCTGATTTGTGGTGGAATGTAACTAAGTACATTTACTCAAGTACTGTACTGAAGTACAATTTTGAGGTACTTGTACTTGAGTATTTCCATTTTATGCTACTTCTTCTACTTCTTCTCTACATCTAAGAGGTAAATATTGTACTTTTTACTGCATTACATTTATTTGACAGCGTTAGATACTTGTTATCAGAATCTTCTCAGATTCAGATTATTAATGCAAAATATAAATCAACTAATAAATGATATCTTATTATCATAGGTTGAGCTATCCAGCAGTGTATAAAGTAATTAAAATGAGCTCCACCTTTACCAGCTGCAACATTACAGCACTAGCAGTGCATTTTGCACTCGGCGGCTCACGTTACCGCAGTCCTGGAAAGGGAGGAGTGAGCGGAGGGGTACTCAGTTGGTTGCAATCTGCACACTGTACCTTTTAAGTAAAATATCTGAATACTTCTGATTTCCCCCTTGTAGACGTGGCGGAATGAACACATTTCCTGGAATCCAGATGACTTTTGTGGTATTAAGACTGTTTCTCTTCCTACTGCGGTTTTGTGGAAGCCAGATATAACTCTTGAAGAAATGTAAGTGTGAATGTACGTTCATGCACTCACAATCACAAATCCAGTCACAACAGTAATTACAGTAATCGGTGTATCATGTTACTGTTTAGAAATAACACAACAGCTGAAGCACTAGACACCACTTGAGACATAAGCAAACGTAACATGTTGTTTACAGTCAAATAGTGAATTCTTGCTATTGCTGTGTATGTGTACATGTGTGTGTTTACTTATATATCAGTGTGTTATCATACAGGACAGAAAAGGACAAAGCCCCTCCAAGTCCTCATCTCACCATCGAAAATAACGGTTTAGTCCATGTTCAGGACGACATGGTGCTGGTCAGCACCTGCAGGATGTACGTTTACAGATTCCCCTTCGACATACAGAGCTGTAACCTCACGTTCAAGTCTGTCCTACACTCTGGTGAGCCTGTAACCTGGTCCTATAAGTTCTTGTTATGTGTCCCTGTGTCTGTCTTTGTAATCACTTTTACAGTTTATTGTCACCTGAACACACACCAACAGATAAAACCTGTTATTTTTTTTTAATCTCCCACATCAAGTCGAGGAAATACAGCTTGTTCACCAGCTCAACTCTTCAGAGGCCACAGAGTGGTCTCGTGAGGTGATGCGGACCCAGTACGAGTGGCTGTTCATCAACATGACAGTCACCAACAAAACTGTCAACATTAACTGCAGACAAGATGTGATCATTTACACTGTAAGTATTACTGTGTATCTGTGTAAAGAGAGGCGAAGTCCCTCCCCTTGGACCCCATGGGATCTTATTTCGGAAAAAATATGTACGGTAGTCAACAGCGAGAGACAAATATTTTTTTTTCCCGTTTGAATTACGTTAAAACTACCCGAACTACCTACCCATCAAGCTAGCAAGCTAGCTAATTCCATCATGCTTTAATGCTACACCTGCTACAGAAAATGAAATCAACAGCAGGCTGGTGGCCAGGGGCAGCGCTGGGTCTAATGGTACATGTCCACACCCTCTGTCCTTTCCACGCCCATTCATTGTCTATGTAAGCAGCCGTGCAATGCATTCTGGTAGCGTGGCGGCATGATTCGAGAGACGTGGCGTCACGTTGGCTGCTCCTCATTTGCATAAAGTTAAGGTCTAGGCTACGTTATGCGTCCAACGCAACTAGCCGTCTCTGGAAACTCCAGAGAAACTTTTAAACTAAGCGTTGTCGATCCAAAATAAAGACAGATTCAGCAGCTGCATGCCCAATTTCTCACATAAAATGTTTTCAAAAACACATTCCGGTGAACTACTTTCATGATCTAAGAGAAGAAAGTTTCCAAACGAACCGCCATGTTGGTTCCGCTTTGAAAGCTGGGAGCAGCATCCTATGACGGAAAGCATTCGTCCAATCAGGTGCCCGAGTGCCTTGTGTCTAGTGGCAGCCCATCAAGCGTCCAATGCTGGGAAGCGAGGCGATCTCTCGCAATAAAAAATGCCTGGCTTGGCTGTTTGTATTCCTTTAAAGATGAATAGTAACAGTGAATCTCCTCCAAGGCCAATTGAAAGAGGCTGGGACAAGGTTTGGAGCTCTGGGGTATGACACATGCGCAGTGTAACTGGAGCTGCGGTCGTGCGTTGCTATTGGTTCAATTTCAGCGAGTGCAGATCAGATTTTACTGCGCATGTGTTGTACCCCGAAGATATAACACGTCGATGATGCGTGACATCTCCTCTTTTCACCCTCCTTGAGCATACATTTTGTTATCTTCTTATTGGCAAACTAGTTAGAGGTGCATACGCCACCAACTGGACTGGAGTCTGGAACGAAACTTATATTCCCTTATATTTACCTTTTCCTTCTTTCTGTCCATTTTTTACATATTATTTAGCCTTTATCAGATGTGTGCGAACATCAACCATCTGACCCTTAAACCTCATTTCACAGATCACCATGAAGAGGCGGTCTGTCCTCTACATTGTCAACTTCATACTACCCATCCTGTTTTTCTTTTGTCTGGACGTGGCCTCCTACCTGATCTCAGAAAGCGGCGGCGAGAAGCTCAGCTTCCAGGTCACTGTGCTGCTTGCTGTCACTGTGATGCAGCTTATTCTCAATGAGATTCTACCTTCCTCTTCAGACAAGATTCCTCTTATAGGTAAAGAAGTCTTGCCTTTTAATGTACTGTACTTCATATTAACAGGAGCACCACGTTTACTGAGTCAATGTGTGGTCATTTGTCCACATTAATGACGCTGCCTTCTCCCTTCAGCGGTCTACTGCATTGGGATTTTTGGCTTGATGATGCTGAGCCTCCTGGAGACGATTTTGATGATGTATCTGATGGAGAAAGACTCTGCATCACAAGACTGCAGAGGTACTTATACTCTTACTGTTATTATAATGTCCACCTTTAGTTACTTTCTGAATATTTATTACTTATAATACAAACTGGATCTTTTTATGTCTTTCCAGAGGAGAAGAAATGTACTCTGTGCGTCTCTGATGTGTCTGCTGATGAAACACCAATTGAACCGCAGAAGGTTGGGATTAGATTACACTTTAAAGGGCTGCTTCAGCCAAAACTACAAAAAAAGTATATAAAACATTTCCTCAAACAGTGTTGATTTCGTTAACGAAAACTATGACGAAATGTGTTCGTCAACGACCTTTTTCTCAAAGATCTGTGCAATCAAAAGTCATCAAACGTTTGCGTTTTCATGCAACATTGGTGATGTGGCATGGCGGTCAAAAAGCGCCTTTTGCCTTAAAACAGGAAGTTGTTGTAACTTCTGCGTACTTTTTCAAATCTGCTCCATATTTCTCAGCCATGATAAGGGTCCAGGCCTGAGGATACGTGCCAATATCGACTCATAGTCCCACCTCTAAACTTTAGCCCCGCCCCCTTTCATAACCCATGAGCCGTTTGTCGTAGACAGTAGAGGGAGGCATCATTGCACTCAGCAGAGTTCCTCTTTCATTGTGTCTGGCCGCGCCGACCGGTGTCCCGCCAGTACCCCCGAAATGCGTGAATGTGCGAGGGCAATTTCATCGCTGCTTGCAGCTTTAATTTGGTTTGTAATCTCGCTGATTAACCACCACCTCTGCAGGGAAGCAGCAGCAGCCAGCTGACGGAGGAGCCCCAGGCCTCAGAAGAGCTGAGGGAGTTGGTGAAAATGCTGGCTGTGCTCCTCAACAGCAGGAAGGAAGAAGGGAAGCCCGGCTACTGGACCAGACTGACTAAAACTATCAACAGAGTTTTCTTCATTTTCTATGTCACAGCTGCCAGTCTGTTTTTAGTCTGGATGTTTTTCCACTGGAATGCACACGAATAATGGCGCTAAATAATGACGCATAAGATAGAGATATAGTTCCCTCATTATTAGTTATTACTTACAAGACTTGCAACCTACAGTAGGAAACCTTTCCCTGTATACTTGACGTGGTTACAAATGAGTGCATTTTGGTTTAGACATATGTAGTCCTTCAGTAGTGTTGTTTGGATGTTTTACAGTGTACACAACATATATTCTGCACAATGCTAGTGTTCAATGAATCCACCAAATACATAATAAAATCCATTAAAAAACAAAGCATGCAAGTGGAAGAGAATTTGTATCATGCTCTCTCAAGTTGCAGTATAATGTGGTTAATGCCTGCTTTGTATTGTTCTTGTTTACCTGTCCATTAAACAAAGTATGAGACTGCATAGGCTACATGATGATTTTCATTTCATATATATATATAGCCTATACACACACATACATACACACCATACATGTGTATGCCTTCTATCTAACAGTGAAGTTAGATAGAGGACAAATACATTGTATTTCCTGTGGCTCCTTCACATTAAAATCCACCCACAGTTTTGTCGTTTGACTGCTTTTATGTGAAGCAGCAGCAGGTTATTAATATTAGCAGTAAGTTAATGCAGCTCTGATACGGTGAAGCAGGTTTTCAAAGTGTGAGGTGGGGAGAGTTAAAGATGGAGGGAGAGACGGGATGCATGAGGTGTGAGAGCAACAGGTAATAATCATGTTGGTGTCTTAACAACAACAGAAAGTTAAGTTATTGTAGTTGTTTTAGTTTATCAATTACACAGGATTACATTAGAGCTGCAACGATTAATCGATTAGTTGTCAACTATTAAATTAATCACCAACTATTTTGATAATCGATTAATCGGTTTGAGTATTTTTTTAAGTAATAAAAGTCTATATGGTCTGATTCCAGCTTCTTAAATCTGAATATTTTCTGGTTTCTTTTCTCCTCTATGACATTAAACTGAATATCTTTGAGTTGTGGACAAAACAAGACATTTGAGGACGTCATCTCGGGCTTTGGGAAACCATTTTCTGACATTTTATAGACCAAACAACTAATCTATTCATTTCGACAGATTAATCGACAATGAAAATAACCGTTGGTTGCAGCCCTAGATTACATTCATGCATCTCTTTCCAGTGAAATGATGGAATCAACCGGTGACTTTACGATCACAGTACATGGTACAGTATGTGCCTAAACCATTATTTATTCTTCACCAATTTATAATTTATTTTGTCAAATTAACTGAGCTACCCTTCAATATTTTTCCAGGTACACCCTTGCAACTGCAGAAGCACATGATGGAGTACATCTGGTTGGGAATCGCTGCCTTAGACGATAAATACAAAGGGTCGGTCATTCAGTGCGCCCAGCCCATTTCCAGTACGAGGATAAGTGTGGGGTAATGTTTCTGAACAGCACATTTGCTGCAAAAACCTCTCACAGACTTTGGATTCTCTCTGGTCCTGCTGCACTCATGATGCTTGCTGGCTTCCTCTTTCTGCTCCTCCTCGCAGGTAAGGTTTCTCTCATCCTCACAGCATACCTGTTGCTCTGAATAATCCACAAACCTCACTGGAATTATATTCTACCCATGAAATAATCTAAATGAAAACTGTTCAGAGTGAAGTCTGTGGCTCATCAAGAGTAACATGGACACAGTTTCTGAAAAGAAAACCTGGACAGACTCAAATCTATCTGCATACCACTAGAGGTTGAGTGAGATATTTTCTGTGATGTTTATTTCTTTGTTGAAACTGTTTGAAAGAGGTGTTGATGCAAACTTTACGATCATTTTGGACGATGTAGTTTGTGGTGCTGTTGAATGGTGGGCTATAACGGGAGGTGTGTCTAATAATTAGCCAACTCACTGATACAAACATGATAGAATATTAGAAACACTAATGCACACACTAAAAGTAGCACTGTCACTGTACAGTAGTAGCATTTATTGTAGGGCTATTGTATTACACTGGGTTGATTTTAGCTAGGTGTACCTAAACAACTGGCAACTGAGTAAATATAATTTTGAGAGAACTTTTGCTTTTTAAATTGCTGCAACTGAATTAGGTTTTCAGACGAAGTTCTGAGTGTTGCTGGCCATGATTTTTTTTACATGCATTTGGTGATATATAGCAGATGGATCTCAAATGGAGAGCCTATTGAGACTCAGTGACTTTAAAAATACCCACATTTAAAAATTGATGTAGTGGTTGGGTAGTGCTGGTCCAAATCTCTGCCAACGCCCCTCTCAGTCACCGCATATTACTGCAGATATCTGTGAGCTGGATTAATATTTAATGATTGGAAAAGTCCCTTTCATACAGGGGGTGTAGTTGAAAGTGCTTTACAACAAAGTGAAGAAACAAGAGAATAAATAAAAACGGGCAAATTAAACCAGAAAGCCCTTTCTGTCAGAAATCTCCAGGTTTAGGCAACAAAACTACTTGGTTAGGTTAGGAAAAGATCGTGAATGAATTTCATGTCTGAGTCAAAGTGGTGGATTGACTGACAGACCGAAATAATCGTGCCAGTAGAATAGCTAAAAACACTCAAATTTATATGATGAATTCAGAAGCAGTGAATACATACAGTGAGTTTTTTTAATGATGAGTAACTGAGATGACATAACTCAAACATGAGTGATCTGAAGTTCTAATTTAAAGGAAAAATTAAAAGCATCACATATCCTGAACCCCCTCATGGAGAATGTGTCCTGATGTTTTCACTGTAGATGCGAAGTCCTCCAACGGTTCCTGCAGGCATCACGATGTTTTAAAGCACCTGAACATGACCAAAAATAATGAGCAGTTCTCCATGACCCGGCCTGGGAGCTCTGAATCGCCCACACGGGTATCCCTGGATGTACTACTCTATGCCATTCTAGATGTGGTAAGTGGTTGCTTACAATTATAAATTACAATGATCATTTCCTGTCGAGGAGGTTCTATTGGCTCCATTTCTCTGCTTGTTTCTAATGTAACAGGATATCGCAAAATCACATTACAGGATACCAAGATATACGACTAGCGGCGGCGACTAGCAGCGACGACTAGCAGCAGCGACAACGACTAGCAGCGACGATGACTAGCAGCAGCGACCAACAGCGACGAGCAGCAGCGACGAGCAGCAGTGACGACTAGCAGCAGTGACAACTAGCAGCGACGACGACTAGCAGTGACTAGCAGCAACTAGCAGTGAAGACTAGCAGCGACGACTAGCAGCGAATACTAGCAGCAACTAGCAGTGACGACTAGCAGCAGCGACTAGCAGCGAATACTAGCAGCAACTAGAAGCAGCGCCAACTAGCGCCGACTAGCAGCAACTAGCAGCGACGACTAGCAGCGAAGACTAGCAGCAACTAGCAGCGGCGACTAGCAGCAGCGACTAGCAGCAGCGACGATGACTAGCAGCAGCGACTAGCAGCAGCGACTAGCAGCGAAGATGACTAGCAGCGGCGACCAGCAGCAACTAGCAGCGACGACGACTAGCAGCGACGACGATTAGCAGCGAAGACTAGCAGCGAAGACTAGCAGCAACTAGCATCGACTGGCAGCGACGGAGCAGGCGAAGTGTGCAGCATAAGTTACCATGGCGATGTACCCCGGTAAGAAGTGAACCACCGTGAACCCTGAAAACCCAGAGTTAAGCCTGAAGTTACCTCGCTAACCCCAAATCCTGCTTTGTAGTACAGGCCTCAGGTGTGCCTGTTCAAAACTGTCATTGAACTGATGTTTACAAACTTGTATTAACATTTAATTTGTGCTAAGTTTCATGACAGTTGCCAGGATGTCTGACATATTTCTTTGCTCACAGAACGAGAAGGACCAGAAATTTGTTTCTTACGTTTGGATTGATTCGGTGAGTTCTCTCTGAGGAAGAAAGCACTTTTTCATTGAATGGATTCCCTCCAACCTCTCACTCTGTTGGGAAACTCAACTTTCTTTTGTTTAAATGCATGTTTCCCTTTATAGTGGTGGCAGAGTGACGACATTTCTTGGGATCCTGATGACTTCTGTGGTATTAAGAGGATTTATCTTCCTACTAAATTATTGTGGAAGCCAGATTTAACTATTGAAGAGATGTAAGTTTGAATGTATGTGCATGCTCTCACATTGACATTGATTTTATTTCTTTACATATATTGTGTTTTATACTATAGCATTATGTACATAATTGACATGTTACTTACTCCTTTATTTCTATTGTCTTACGTTTCTTTTAAGTTTATATAAGAGCAACTGTAACGCCCCAATTTCCCCCCGGGAAGTATTTCTGATTCTGATATGATCATACATGATGTTTCCCCTATTTAAAAGAATGGGAGAAATTAGGATGAAGTTACATGAAGTTATGTTCTATAGTATATTAATAACATTATGTGAAATTCAGTTAAAAGCATTTGTGTATGTGTGTTCTCATACAGGACAGATAAGGACAAGGCCGTTCAGAGTCCTTATCTCGTTGTTAACAGTAGCGGTAGCATCATACTCAGGAACGACATGGTGGTGGTCAGCACCTGCAAGATGCAAATTTACAAATTCCCCTTCGACGTTCAGAGCTGCAACCTCTCTTTCAAGTCTGTCATACACTCTGGTGAGCGTGACCTGGTCTGTTTAAAGAGTTGTTTGTGTTCTCGTGTCTGTTTGAGTTTAAATGCATGTGTGTTTTAATGATTTTGACAGTCAGTTTATCTCACCTGAATACACATACCATATATTCCTTTTTTGTTAACCTGCAGGGAAACCTCACTGTTTTATTTTTATCTCCCACCTCAGACGAGGATATAGAGTTTGTTCTGTTCCAAGGCTCCTTCTCGAGCATAGAGTGGTCTCGCAAGATGATGCGGACCCAATCCGAGTGGCTGTTCAGCGACTTGACCATCGACAACAAAACTGTTAATAATTTTGGCTTCAACCAAAACATGTTGGTTTACACTGTAAGTATTTCTGGATACAGACACACAGAGGCGTAAAATAAATGTTCCATTATCCATTTCCTACAAGTAGTTTACTAAAGTATTTCAATTTTGTTAGTCTTTATACAGGCATGTCATTGGTAAATGTCCAAAAAGCAGGAAAATATTAGGGCTGTCGATCACAATTAATCTCAAATTAGTCGCACATTTATTATCTGTTCAAAATGTACCTTTAAGGGGGAAATGTCAAGTATGTAATATTCTTATCAACATGGTAGTGGGTAAATATGCTGCTTTATGCAAATGTATGTATATATTTATTATTGGAAATCAATAAACAACACAAAACAATGACAAATATTGTCCAGAAACCCTCACAGGTCCTGCATTTAGCATAAAAAATATGCTCAAATCATAACATGGCAAACTGCAGCCCAACAGGCAACAACAGCTGTCAGTGTGTCAGTGTGCTGACTTGACTATGACTTGCCCCAAACTGCATGTGATTATCATAAAGTGGGCATGTCTGTAAAGGGGAGACTCGTGGGTACCCATAGAACCCATTTTCATTCACATATCTTGAGGTCAGAGGTCAAGGGACCCCTTTGAAAATGGCCATGCCAGTTTTTCCTCACCCAAATTTAGCGTGAGTTTGGAGCGTTATTTAGCCTCCTTCTCAACAAGCTAGTATGACATGGTTGGTACCAATGGATTTTTTAGACTTTCTATTTTTATATGATACCAGTATCTTCACTCTAGCTTTAAAACTGAGACAGATACAACCTAAAAAACGCAAGTTGCGTTAATCCGTTAAAGAAATTACTGTAGTTACACTTGTTGTGTACATAACTGTACCCATAGTTGATTCGGTTTAGCCTTTGACAAATGTAAACATTAACCACCTAACATTGTTTCACAGATCAAGATGAGGAGGCGGTCTACCCTCTACATCGCCAACTTCTTGCTACCCATCCTCTTCTTCTTTTGTCTGGACGTGGCCTCCTACTGGATCTCAGAAAGCGGCGGCGAGAAGCTCAGCTTCAAGGTCACTGTGCTGCTTGCTGTCACTGTAATGCAGCTTATTCTCAATGAGATTCTGCCTTCCTCTTCAGACAGGATTCCTCTTATAGGTAAAGAAGCTCAGAGTCATTACATTATTGGACTGTACTTCAAATGAGCAGGAGCAGCACATATACTGAGTCAATGTGTGGTTAATTGTCCACATTAATGATGCTGCCTTCCCCCTTCAGCGGTCTACTGCATTGGGATGTTTAGTTTGATGATGCTGAGCCTCCTGGAGACGATTTTGGTGATGCATCTGATGGAGAAAGACTCTGCATCCCAAGACAACGAGGTAGATAAAGACCAAAGGTGACAACACAAATAGTCACATTATTTAACCACAGCTTATTTAACTATTTTTCAGGGTAGCAGCAGCGAATTGACGGAGGAGTCCCGTGACTTTGAGAAGCTCTCAGATGAGCAGAGGGAGGCGGTGAAAGCACTGACTCTGCTCCTCAGCAGCAGGAAGGAAGAAGGGAAGCCCGGCTACTGGACCAGAGTGGCTAAAACAATCAACAAAGGTTTCTTCATTCTATATGTCATAGCTGCCTGTCTGTTTTTAGTCTTAATGTTTTTCGGTTGGAAAAGTGACGAAAAATAATAGTGCTAATATTTCTGATAACTGACAACAAGTCATGCTGCAGGTCAAATTCTGCAGCGGCAAAGCTGCGTCTCAACTTCGGTGTCACATCTTACAGTTGCATGTTTCACACAATGATTCACATCAAACACACGTTGTATTGTAATATTCTGGGGACCCACTTTTTAAAAATAAAAAACCATCGCGACCAAAACTCACAACAGGCCTTATATCTATAAATCGTGAGAAGAGTGACTTTGTGTTTGAATGAACGTTCCTGACCATTTTTACTTCCATTTCAGCATCACCTTATATTATCTTGAATAGGTAAAACAACCATTTTGAAGAGATAAACGTTTGATAAATCACAACTTTGTTTTATGCATGTGTTATTGAAAACATATACGCATATTAAATACTTAATAAATGAGAGAAAATAAATGCATTTAGGCGAAGTTAACAGGCTCTCGTGGTTTTCCTCTCATCAGTAAAACAAACTGAATGTACACTACCCTTTCACATGTTATAAATAGGCTACAATTATCAGAACAATACAAACATTCAGGCTCCCTCATATGTCTCAGAGGTGTACTGCAAATAGAAATCTTAAATAATAGACGATGGAAGAAATTCCGCAAATTTATTTGGCGACCTCAATAAAATCTCCTGCGACCCACCTGTGGGTCCCGACCCAGTCTTTGGGAAAATGTATGCATATAGGTGTTAACAAAATTGCATGTAGTCCTACATAAATATGTCATATGGGCAATCCTTTTAATCCACCCAAAACATTAAAATATGTACAATTTAATGTATAAAATATTTAAACAATTAAGGATATAATTAAGTGCAAGCAAATTCATATCACACATGTTATCACAGCTTTGTTTGAATCTTATCTATGCTCTATAAACCGACACTGCCAGCGCTAACATGTCTAAAATTAGAATTATCAAAATCATTGCAGCAGAGGCAGAGATACTTTGACCTTTAGTCTCTAGTATGCATCAAGCCCCCCAGTTTGTAACGCAGGCTTTCTGTTAAAGATTTGTAGTAATTGTCTCTGACTTGGATCCTCCAGAGCCACAGAAGTAATTCTACAACTGGTCCAGTGTTCCTTTGACAATTTGAAACACATCTATAATATTCTGAAGCTGTAAAATGGGTTTTTCTATATGGGTTCAGTATTATTAGTATTGTCTTTCTGTGGTGTTCTTTCACATCTCTCTCTGCATTACTCTGGTTTATGTATTAATAATGAAATAACAGTCCTGATATCTGCTTTCTATGCTGGCTCTGACAACATGTATCAGACTCTTTACAATGCAAAAATAAACAATACAAATAAAACACATTCTCTCTGTGTTTTTTTCTTTGTATGTGTGTGTGAGAGCGGTGAGAGTGAACCAAAACAGTCCAGTAATAATGTAACTTGACCTCATACAAATTGCAACAAAGACTATTTTACTTGTATCGTACCCCTAAAGGTATCATCTTTGACACACAAAAAATGTTAGTGAATAATCTGAAGGGAAAATCTTGAAACCTGGGAAATTCAAAATGGCTGCCATCCATGTAAGAGAACTTGTATCATGCTCTCTCAAGTTGCAGTATAATGTGGTTAATGCCTGCTGTGTAATTGTTCTTGTTCATTAGACAAAGTATGAGACTGCTACATGCTGGTTTTCATTATATATATATATACACACACACACACACACACACACACACACACACACAGGGCGGCTGTGGCTCAGAGGGTAGAGCAGGTCGTCCACCAATCGGAAGGTCGAAGGTGGTTCGATTCCCTGCTCCTCTCTTGAGCAAGACACTTAACCCCAAACTGCTCCCGAAGGCGATCCTGATGGGCAGGTTGGCTCTTTGGCAGCCTCTGCCATCAGTGTATGAATGTGTGTGTGAAGGGGTGAATGTTGACATGTAGTGTGAGTGGTCAGAGTGGTCAGAAGACTAGAAAAGCGCTATAGAAAAGACTAGAAAAAACGCTATATAAATCCATTTAGTCCATTTACCATTTACAACATACATACTGTACGTACACACCATACACACACAGAGGAGATGGAGGTGTGCAGGCTAACCATGTTGACATATACATTGTATTTCCTGTGGCTCCTTCACATTAAAATCCACCCACAGTTTTGCTGTTTGACTGCTTTTAATGTCAAGCAGCAGCAGGTTATTAATATTAGCAGTAAATTAATGCAGCTCTGATACGGTGAAGCAGGTTTTCAAAGTGTGAGGTGGGGAGAGTTAAAGATGGAGGGAGAGACGTGATGCATGAGGTGTGAGAGCGACAGGTAATAATCATGTTGGTGTCTTAACAACAACAGAAAGTTAAGTTATTGTAGTTATTTTAGTTTATCAATTACACAGGATTACATTAGAGCTGCAACAATTAATCGATTAGTTGTCAACTATTATCACCAACTATTTTGATAATCGATTAATCGGTTTGAGTAATTTTTTTAAATAATAAAAGTCTATATGATCTGATTCCAGCTTCTTAAATGTGAATATTTTCTGGTTTCTTTTCTCCTCTATGACATTAAACTGAATATCTTTGAGTTGTGGACAAAACAAGACATTTGAGGACGTCATCTCGGGCTTTGGGAAAACATTTTCTGACATTTTATAGACCAAACAACTAATCTATTAATTTCGACAGATTAATCGACAATGAAAATAACCGTTGGTTGCAGCCCTAGATTACATTCATGCATCTCTTTCCAGTGAAATGATGGAATCAACCGGTGACTTTACGATCACAGTACATGGTACAGTATGTACCTAAACAATTATTTATTCTTCACCAATTTATAATATGTTTTGTCAAATTGACTGAGCTACCCTTCAATATTTCCAGGTACGCCCTTGCAACTGCAGAAGTACATGATGGAGTACATGTGGTTGGGAATCGCTTCCTTAGACAATAAACATAAAGGGTCGGTCGTTCAGCTTGCCCAGCCCTCTTCCAGTACGAGTATAAGTGTGGGGCAATGTTTCCGGAAAGCACATTTGTTGTACAAACCTCTCACAGACTTTGGATTCTCACTGATCCCGATCTCATGATGCTTGCTGGCTTCCTCTTTCTGCTCCTCCTCGCAGGTAAGGTTTCTCTCATCCTCACAGCATACCTGTTGCTCTGAATAATCCACAAGCCTCACTGGAATTAATTTCTACCCATGAAATAATCTCAATGAAAACTGTTCAGAGTGAAGTCTGTGGCTCATCAAGAGTAACGTGGACACAGCTTCTGAAAAGAAAACCTGGACAGACTCAAAACTATCTGCATACCACTAGAGGTTGAGCGAGATATTTTGTATAATGTTTATTTCTTTGTTGAAACTGTTTGAAAGAGGTGTTGATGCAAACTTTACGATCATTTTGGACGATGTAGTTTGTGGTGCCGTTGAATGGTGGGCTATAATGGGAGTTGTGTCTAATATTTAGCCAACTCACTGATACAAACATGATAGAATATTAGAAACACTAATGCACACACTAAAAGTAGCACTGTCACTGTACAGTAGTAGCATTTATTGTAGGGCTATTGTATTACACTGGGTTGATTTTAGCTAAGTGTACCGAAACAACTGGCAACTGAGTATATATAATTTTGAGAGAACTTTTGCTTTCTAAATTGCTGCAACTGAATTAGGTTTTCAGATGAAGTTCTGAGTGTTGCTGGCCATGATTTTTTTTTACATCAATTTGGTGATATAGCAGATGGATCTCAAATGAAGAGCCTATTTAGACTCAGTGACTGTAAAAATGCCCACATTTAAAAATTGATGTAGTGGTTGGGTAGTGCTGGTCCAAATCTCTGCCAACGCCCCTCTCAGTCGCTGCATATTACTGCAGATATCTGTGAGCTGGATTAATATTTAATGATTGGAAAAGTCCCTTTCATACAGGGGGTGTAGTTGAAAGTGCTTTACAACAAAGTGAAGAAACAAGAGAATAAATAAAAACGGGCAAATTAAACCAGAAAGCCCTTTCTGTCAGAAATCTCCAGGTTTAGGCAACAAAACTACTTGGTTAGGTTAGGAAAAGATCGTGAATGAATTTCATGTCTGAGTCAAAAGTGGTGGATTGACTGACAGACCGAAATAATCGTGCCAGTAGAATAGCTAAAAACAATCAAATTTATATGATGAATTCAGAAGCAGTGAATACATACAGTGAGTTTTTTTAATGATGAGTAACTGAGATGACATAACTCAAACATGAGTGATCTGAAGTTCTAATTTAAAAGAAAAATTAAGAGCATCACATTTCCTGAACCCCCTCATGGAGAATGTGTCCTGATGTTTTCACTGTAGATGCGAAGTCCTCCAACGGTTCCTGCAGGCATCACGATGTTTTAATGCACCTGAACGTGACAAAAAATAATGAGCAGTTCTCCATGACCCGGCCTGGGAGCTCTGAATCGCCCACACGGGTATCCCTGGATGTACTACTCTATGCCATTCTAGATGTGGTAAGTGGTTGCTTACAATTATAAATTACAATGATCATTTCCTGTCGAGGAGGTTCTATTGGCTCCATTTCTCTGCTTGTTTCTAATGTAACAGGATATCGCAAAATCACATTACAGGATACCAAGATATACGACTAGCGGCGACGACTAGCGGCGGTGACTAGCGGCGACGACCAGCGGCGACTAGCAGCGCCGACTAGCAGCAACGACAACGACTAGCAGCGACGACTAGAAGCAGTGAGGACTAGCAGCGACGACAACTAGCAGCGGCGACCAGCAGCGACAACTAGCAGCAGCGACAACTAGCAGCAGCGACAACTAGCGGCAACTAGCAGCGACAACTAGCGCCGACTAGCAGCAACTAGCAGCGACGACTAGCAGCGAAGACTAGCAGCAACTAGCATCGACGACTAGCAGCAGCAACTAGCAGCGGCGACTAGCAGCAGCAACTAGCAGCAGCAGCTAGCAGCGACTAGCAGCAGTGACGACTAGCAGCAGCGACTAGCAGCGACGACGACTAGCAGCGACGACGACTAGCAGCGACGATGATTAGCAGCGAAGATGACTAGCAGCGGCGACCAGCAGCGACTAGCAGCAGTGACGACTAGCAGCAGCGGCGACTAGCAGCGAAGACTAGCAGCAACTAGCATCGACTGGCAGCGACGGAGCAGGCGAAGTGTGCAGCATAAGTTACCATGGCGATGTACCCCGGTAAGAAGTGAACCACCGTGAACCCTGAAAACCCAGAGTTAAACCTGAAGTTACCTCGCTAACCCCAAATCCTGCTTTGTAGTACAGGCCTCAGGTGTGCCTGTTCAAAACTGTCATTGAACTGATGTTTACAAACTTGTATTAACATTGAATTTGTGCTAAGTTTCATGACAGTTGCCAGGATGTCTGACATATTTCTTTGCTCACAGAACGAGAAGGACCAGAAATTTGTTTCTTACGTTTGGATTGATTCGGTGAGTTCTCTCTGAGGAAGAAAGCACTTTTTGATTGAATGGATTCCCTCCAACCTCTCGCTCTGTTGGGAAACTCAACTTTCTTTTGTTTAAATGCATGTTTTCCTCTATAGATGTGGCAGAATGACGACATTTCTTGGGCTCCTGATGACTTCTGTGGTATTCAGAGGATTTATCTTCCTACTAAATTATTGTGGAAACCAGATTTAACTATTGAAGAGATGTAAGTTTGAATGTACTTGCATGCTCTCACATTGACATTGATTTTATTTCTTTACATATATTGTGTTTATACTATAGCATTATGTACATAATTTACATGTTACTTACTCCTTTATTTCTATTGTCTTACATTTATTTTATGTTTATATGAGAGCAACTGTAACGCCCCAATTTCCCCCCGGGAAGTATTTCTGATTCTGATATGATCATACATGATGTTTTCCCTATTTAAAAGAATGGGAGAAATTAGGATGAAGTTACATGAAGTTATGTTCTATAGTATATTAATAACATTATGTGAAATTCAGTTAAAAACGTTTGTGTGTGTGTGTTCTCATACAGGACAGAGAAGGATAAGGTCGTTCAGAGACCTTATCTCGTTGTTAACAGTGACGGTAAGATCATACTCAGGAACGACATGGTGGTGGTCAGCACCTGCAAGATGCAAATTTACAAATTCCCCTTCGACGTTCAGAGCTGCAACCTCTCTTTCAAGTCTGTCATACACTCTGGTGAGCATGACCTGGTCTGTTTAAAGAGTTGTTTGTGTTCTTGTGTCTGTATGAGTTTGAATGCATGTGTGTTTTAATGATTTTTACAGTCATCTCACCTGAATACACATACCATATTATTTCTTTGTTAACCTGCAGGGAAACCTCACTGTTTTATTTTGTATCTCCCGCCTCAGACGAGGATATAGAGTTTGTTCTGTTCCAAGGCTCCTTCTCGAGCATAGAGTGGTCTCGCAAGATGATGCGGACCCAATCCGAGTGGCTGTTCAGCGACTTGACCATCGACAACAAAACTGTTAATAATTTTGGCTTCAACCAAAGCATGTTGGTTTACACTGTAAGTATTTCTGGATACAGACAAACAGAGGTGTAAAATAAATGTTCCATTATCATTTCCACCTACAAGTAGTTTACTGAAGTATTTCAATTTTGTTAGTCTTTATATAGGCATGTCATTCGTAAATGTCCAAAAGCAGGAAAATATTAGGGCTGTCGATCACAATTAATCGCAAATTAGTCGCACATTTATTATCTGTTCAAAATGTACCTTTAAGGGGGAAATGTCAAGTATGAAATATTCTTATCAACATTGGAGTGGGTAAATATGCTGCTTAATACAAATGTATGTATATATTTATTGTTGGAAATCAATTAACAACACAAAACAATAACAGATATTGCCCAGAAACCCTCACAGGTACTGCATTTAGCATAAAAAATATGCTCAAATCATAACATGGCAAACTGCAGCCCAACAGGCAACAACAGCTGTCAGTGTGTCAGTGTGCTGACTTGACTATGACTTGCCCCAAACTGCATGTGATTATCATAAAGTGGGCATGTCTGTAAAGGGGAGCCTCGTGGGTACCCTTAGAACCCATTTTCATTCCCATATCTTGAGGTCAGAGGTCAAGGGACCCCTTTGAAAATGGCCATTCCAGTTTTTCCTCGCCAAAATTTTGTGTGAGTTTGGAGCGTTATTTAGTCTTCTTCCCAACAAGCTAGTATGACATGGTTGGTACCAATGGATTCCTGAGGTTTTCTAGTTTCATATGATGCCAATATCTTCAATATCTTCTAGCTTTAAAACTGAGACCACTACAACCTAAAAAAACGCAAGTTGCGTTAATCCGTTAAAGAAATTACTGTAGTTGAAGTCACTTGTTGTGTACATACCTGTACCCGTAGTTGATTCGGTTTAGCCTTTGACAAATGTAAACATCAACCACCTAACATTGTTTCACAGATCAAGATGAGGAGGCGGTCTGCCCTCTACATCGCCAACTTCTTGGTGCCCGTCCTGTTCTTCTTTTGTCTGGACGTGGCCTCCTACTGGATCTCAGAAAGCGGCGGCGAGAAGCTCAGCTACAAGGTCACTGTGCTGCTTGCTGTCACTGTGATGCAGCTTATTCTCAATGAGATTCTGCCTTCCTCTTCAGACAGGATTCCTCTTGTAGGTAATGAAGCTCAGAGTCATTACTTTATTGGACTGTAGTTCATATGAGCAGGAGCAGCACATATACTGAGTCAATGTGTGGTTAATTGTCCACATTAATGACGCTGCCTTCCCCCTTCAGCGGTCTACTGCATTGGGATGTTTAGTTTGATGATGCTGAGCCTCCTGGAGACGATTTTGGTGATGCATCTGATGGACAAAGACTCTGCATCCCAAGACAACGAGGTAGATAAAGACCAAAGGTGACAACACAAATAGTCACATTATTTAACCACAGCTTATTTAACTATTTTTTCAGGGTAGCAGCAGCGAATTGACGGAGGAGTCCCGGGACTTTGAGAAGGTCTCAGATGAGCTGAGGGAGGCGGTGAAAGCACTGACTCTGCTCCTCAGCAGCAGGAAGGAAGAAGGGAAGCCCGGCTACTGGACCAGAGTGGCTAAAGCAATCAACAAAGGTTTCTTCATTCTATATGTCATAGCTGCCTGTCTGTTTTTAGTCTGGATGATTTTCAGTTGGAATAGTGACGAAAAATAATAGTGCTAATATTTCTGATAACTGACAACAAGTCATGCTGCAGGTCAAATTGTGCAGCGGCGAAGCTGACCATTTATACTGCCATTTCAGCATCACCTTATATTATCTTGAATAAGTAAAACAACCATTTTGAAGAGATAAACGTTTGATAAATCAAAACTTTGTTTTAAGCACGTGTTATTGAAAACATACGCATATTAAATACTTGGTAAATGAGAGAAAATAAATGCATTTAGGCGAAGTTAACAGGCTCTCGTGGTTTTGCTCTCATCAGTAAAACAAACTGAATGTACACTACCCTTTCACATGTTATAAATAGGCTACAATTATCAGAACAATACAAACATTCAGGCTCCCTCATATGTCTCAGAGGTGTACTGCAAATAGAAATCTTAAATAAAAGACGATGGAAGAAATTCCGCAAATTTATTTGGCGACCTCAATAAAATCTCCTGCGACCCACCTGTGGGTCCCGACCCAGTCTTTGGGAAAATGTATGCGTATAGGTGTTAACAAAATTGCATGTAGTCCTACATAAATATGTCATATGGGCAATCCTTTTAATCCACTCAAAACATTAAAATATGTACAATTTAATGTATAAAATATTTAAACAATTAAGGATGTAATTAAGTGCAAGCAAATTCATATCACACATGTTATCACAGCTTTGTTTGAATCTTATCTAAGCTCTATAAACCGACACTGCCAGCGCTAACATGGCTAAAATTAGAATTATCAAAATCATTGCAGCAGAGGCAGAGATACTTTGACCTTTAGTCTCTTTAATGCATCAAGCCCCCCAGTTTGTAACGCAGGCTTTCTGTTAAAGATTTGTAGTAATTGTCTCTGACTTGGATCCTCCAGAGCCACAGAAGTAATTCTACAACTGGTCTAGTGTTCCTTTGACAATTTGAAACACATCTATAATATTCTGAAGCTATAAAATGGGTTTTTCTATATGGGTTCAGTATTATTAGTATTGTCTTTCTGTGGTGTTCTTTCACATCTCTCTCTGCATTACTCTGGTTTATGTATTAATAATGAAATAACAGTCCTGATATCTGCTTTCTATACTGGCTCTGACAACATGTATCAGACTCTTTACAATGCAAAAATAAACAATACAAATAAAACACATTCTCTCTGTGTTTTTTTCTTTGTATGTGTGTGTGTGAGGGCGGTGAGAGTGAACCAAAACAGTCCAGTAATAATGTAACTTGACCTCACACAAATTGCAACAAAGACTAATTTACTTGTGTCGTACCCCTAAAGGTATCATCTTTGACACACAAAAAATGTTAATGAATAATCCGAAGGGAAAATCTTGAAACCTCGGAAATTCAAAATGGCCGCCATCCGGCCTACTGAAAATAATTATTTCATATTTGAAAGGGTTACAAGCGAATCAAAAGTTTCCCTTCATACAATTCATTAGTACATTTTACTCTCATTGAGAACACATTGAGGACACAAAAGTTTATTTTTGTTGCATTTGTGTGAGGTTGACTCACATTTTTAGGTAAAATGCCTGGACTAAAAGGCCAGAAAACCAAAACAATGAGCTGAAAGATGGTAAAATGCTACTCAGAGCTGCGGTAGAGCTGCAGAGTCAGTTGATGATTCTCTGTGGGTTCATCACCACTAGTGACCACTTTTTACCTAATAAGTAGTCACAAGATCCATTGTCACTTAACAGTATTGATTAGAGACGCTTAGAGATGCTCTCAGCTCTTTTGTGGTTTCAAAGTGATGAATCACACAAATGAGGAGCTTTTCAGTTTCTCTTTAACAGCGTTCATGACTTTGCACAAACAATAACTGACTAAAGTGTTAAGAATGAAAAAAGAGAGCTTGAGAGAGAAGTTCAAAATCTGCTTTACTTTATATTACATACTTTAAATATTTGCCTTTCTTTGTGCAACTGTTTTTTTTTTTATTAATGGGGAAAATCTAAATTCCTAAAAAGACACGCGCTAACTCCAAACCAAATTTTGGACAATTGTGTCAAGATGGCATCACAGTTAGATAATAGAATATTTATATTTATACTACAGCCTATATTGTACATATCGGATCTATAGTGTATTCACTGTATTCATATCACACCTCCAGCTGTAATTACACTCTGCACTATATATTTTATACTTATATTATACCTGCACTGCTATGGAGGACGGAACCTGCCAAAATAAAAAAATAAATCAATAAATGACTCGATAAATAAATAAACATGTCATTAAATGTGGCAAAAATAATATTAAAGATAAATTTAGCCATTAATTAATTGATAAAATGTGACATAAATTGATATTTCTGTTGTAATTTATTTATTTATTTATTTTATCTTTGTATTAATTTCCTTATTTATTTACTCTTCTGTTTATTTTCCATTTTATTTATGTATGTATTTATTTGTATTACTTTTTAAATGTATTTATTTAGTTTTGCATTTCTTTTTTATTTATTTTTAAATGTGTGTATTTATTTATAGATTTATGCATTTATTTATTTATGCACGATTTTCCCTTTGTATTTTACCCCTTATTTATTTCCCCCAACTTATTTTTTTCTGTATTTTTTTCTTTAAGCATTTCTTTACACATTTCTTTTTACATTTCTTTATGCATTTCTGCCACATTATGCAAATGAGGGTGCTGTCATGGGTCAGAGTGGATAGATTTACTATATGCTACAAAAAAAACCCAGGTTAATTATATGTATGATGAGTGGCATATAGAATGTATATTATTTTGTTCATTTAATAAATAAATAAATAAATAAATAAATAAATAAATGAATGAATGAATGAATGAATAAATAAATAAATAAATAAATAAATAAATAAAATATAAATAAATATAAATATATTTATATATATTTATTATATATTTATATTTATTTACGTGCAGTTCCTCTACATGTCCTGTAGTGTGCGTTGTGTCCTCCGGGGCAGCAGGTGGCGCTGTTCGCTGCAAAGTCACCGCGCTGTCGTTCAATCAGTGACGTGGATTTTTCATTGAGGCAGTCAGTCAGTCAGTCAGTTGTGCTACACAGACTTACCAACGTCTCACAGCTTTTCTCACTAACTTTCCTCACATTTAGAAGTTGGGACCAGTCGTTTTTATTCCCTTCGTTTGTCACACTTCAACACAGTTTTATCACCGCTTTCATAACAGGTGAGCAAATCGTGTGAAACGTTAACCGGGGTTTCCTGCTCTCTGCTGTTTAGAATGTGTTTCACCCATGGATGTATTAAAAGAACGTTTCACCTCGTTTCGGTGTTCTATTTTCACATTCTGCTGTTTTAAATGTGTTCACCTCGTTTCTGTGTTCTATTTTCGAATTAACTCCACCGTGTGTTCTCTCCCTGACGTCACCACAGATTCCAGAATGAGTAAAAGTAGCAAAGTGTTGAATGTGAAGGATCAGATGAACGGTAACGAGCTGGACCTGAGCCTGTGCGACCTCACCGAGGTGCCAGTCAGAGAGCTGGTGAGTGTTAGCTGCTCATTTAATTAGCTTAACATTCAGAGCATTATATGCATATGCTGGGGACTTTTAAACATAAAGCTACCATGCTGTGGTTGCATGGTAAAAAATGGTTATTAAATGTGCATTTAATGCTAAGAATTAAAGTGATGATTTCTGTGATTTATCCCCAACAGGCTTTATTCACCAAAGCAACTGTTGTGGACTTGTCTTGCAACAACATTACCTCCCTTCCTGTAAGTACAAAATCTGCATTTAAGTACACCATTTTACCCCCTTAAATAGAATAGAATAGAATAGCCTCTTTTGTCATTGCACAGTCTCCTATACAACAAAATTTAGGGGTGCTACAACTGAAGGTGCATTTGCAATAAAATCAAGAATAAAAAAAACACGTAAGAAACAACAGGAATAAATAATAATAATAAAAAATAAAAAAGAGCACTTGGGACATAAAGAACAGATGATGTCACAGTTATAAATCAGGATGGGGTAATAAATATATTGCACATGTTAGAATGTTGTGGATATGTTAATATTGCACATTTCTTTGACGGCTGAGGGAAGTTAGTGGCTTCCAACCTTTTAGGTCCTTTAACATGAAGTAATGTGTATTTTTTCCCATGGAAGACATTTTGACGTGTCATAGTAGGAGAAGCACAGGTGTAATTCATTAAGCTAATGATGGCTGAATTCCATTTAGTTGCTTTAATTTCAGGATCCTGGTATTGTGCAAGCTGATTTATTGTCAGTCTCACTGGGACACTTGAATGGAACAGAGCCATCGTTAGTGTTATTAGTTACACCTGTGCTTTTTTCCCCACTATGTCCAGTCAAAATGTTTGCTGTGAAAAGGCCTGTTGTTTAGTTTTAAGGATCTTTTAGTATCTTTAGCATTTATTTTTAATGCCAAATTAAAAATAAATGAATAAATAAATAACTTGATAAATAAAGGAATATGTCATTGAATGCAGCAGAAAAAAATATTCAAAATATATGTAGCCATTAATTAATTGATAAAATGTAACATAAATTGATATTTCTGATTTAATTTGATTCTTTATTTATTATCTTTGTATTCATTTCCTTATTTTATTTATGTTTCTGTTTAATTTTTCCCTTTTAGTTATTTATTTGTTTTTATAATTTTTTTAATGTAGTTATTTATTTTTGCATCTAATTTTTAAGTATTATTTATGTATTTTATATTTATGTTTAAATGTGTGTATTTATTTATTCATTGTTATTTATTTTTTAATTTATTGATTTATTTTTGCATTTATTTTTGAATATGTGCATTTATTTCTGTATTTATTTCTGTACGATTTTCCCTTTGCATTTCACCCCTTATTTACTTCCCCAAACTTATTTATTTATGTATTGTGTTCTTTATACATTTCTTTACACATTTCTTTATGCATTTCTGCCTCATTATGCAAATGGTGGCTGTCACTCAACGTGTGTCATCATGGGGTCAGGGTGCATGACGAAATGTGAATTAGCTAAACTGTGTCTTCTTCTGCTTGTCAATATCAATTTGTCACATTTGATCAATTAATTAATGGCTACATTTATTTTTAATATTATATTTGCTACATTTAATGATATATTTATTTATTTATTGAGTCATTTAGTTATTTATTCATTTATTTTTGATTTTGGCAGGTTCCATCCTCCATACTTTAGAGGCCTGATGGTGCCTTACACATAAAATGATCCCAGTCACTTCCACACAGTGAGGCATAAAGCTTATTGATTAAACACTGGTACTGGATCGGTACTCGGTATTGGCCGATACCCAAAGCCCAGCTATCGTATCGGTACTGAAATAGTCGGATCGGTGCATCCCTGGTTCTATTTAGTGTCACAGCCATTCCAGTGAGTCAGCATGCACGATACCAGGGCCCTGGCACACCTTAATGGAACAGGGCCATAATTAATGTTATTAATTACACACATGTTTATCCTGCAATGACATGTCAAAATGGCTGCTGTGAAAAGGGCCTATAAAGGAGGTGAATTAAGAGGAATCTTCATTTGTTTTCAGTAGGTGTTTTTATGGGAATGTGGATCTTTCAGATCAATTTGAGGAACGCCTATTTGCATTGTCCACATTTTATCATAAGTGTGTCATGTAGTTTGGGATTCGCACTGGTCTGGTCTTGACTCGGTCTCAACCCCTCAAAGTGAATCAAATGCTACTTTGTGCATCCCTGAAGAGGGATTTCTCCTCTTCTTTTCTGGAGTTTTCTTTGTCTGAATCAAGAGTCTGAGGATAGAGGGTGATGTATGTTTTAAATCCCTCTGAGGCAAATTTGTGAGACTTGACTGTACTATTTTTGAACAAATTCTGATTACAACCTAACCTTAAACTTTACCTGCAGATTTTCCAACGTCATTACTGTCACTAACAAAGTACGAATATTAAGACTTGAGTTCTTATTTCTTTGGCTCGGTTTCCTTCTTGTAGCCAGAGTTCTGCAACCTGACCCACCTGGTGAAGGTGGATCTGAGTAAAAACCAGCTGACCTGTCTCCCAGACGACCTGGGGAACCTGGCCAGCCTTCAACATCTGGACCTATACAACAACAAGCTGACTGTCCTGCCGGTCAGCTTCTCTCAGCTCAGGGTGGGTGCCAGACACAAGCACTGTTTGCTCATGTTACATTTATATAAGGCTGAACGATTTTGAAAAAATATCTAATTGCGATGATTTCGACTGATATGCGATTGCGACATGATTCGTAATATTAGAGGGAATGATCATTTTTAGATAATTCTCATTTTCATTACTTACTTCCATTTTGTGTGAGGTGGCTTTGTTTTGATCTCTGACAGTATTTGTGTGTGTGTTTGTTCTCAGAGTCTGAAGTGGTTGGATCTGAAGGATAACCCGCTGGAGGCCGGCCTGGCCAAGGCAGCAGGAGACTGTCTGGATGAGAAGCAGTGCAAACAGTGTTCCTCCAAGGTGAGAGACAGATCAAGAAAGATAGAGAGACGAATGACAGAAATGAGATCAATTAAGCAGCGTACAGTATCTAAAACTAAAGGACATTTTCTTCCAGGTTCTGCAGCACATGAGAGGTCTTCAGGACGAGGTCGATCGTGCACGAGAGAAACGCCTTTTGAGGGAAAAAGGTGGGACATCTTTTTATTTGAACCTCAAAATAATTTCAGCAGATCAACTGTATTTTGATCAATAAGGCTCGATATCAAACCTCAATACTTTTGATGCCTCCGCGACAGCCGTTGCCGGAGGCATCATGTTTTCTGGTTGTCTGTAAATCCGTCCGGGTTCATTCTCGTGAACGCGATATCTCAGGAACGCCTGGAGGGAATTTCTTCAAATTTGGCACAAACATCCACTTGGACTCAAGGATGAACTGATTAGATTTTGGTGGTTATATATCAATGTACGTGTACGCATTATGTAGGCTGAGTCCTTGGCAACGGCCGCGACCCGCTGCCCTTTACTGCGTGGCATCTCCTCTCTCTCCCCCCTTTCCTGTCATTCTCCAGCTACACTAATAAACACAATAAAAACAAAGGTCAACACATTTTTGACCATAACTCAAGAATTAATATGCTAATTATGACAATTTCACACAAATGTCTAACACGATAAAATGATGAAGTGATGACATTTTAGAAAGTTTATGGATGTAAACTGCAACTTGACTGGTTGGTGGAGGCATACAACCAAGAGGTGGAAATACTATTTTGGTACGGTACTGAAAACTGGTATCAAATGTCTGGACAGATTTGTGGTCTTGCTTTCTTCCTCTTTGATGAGATGGTTCCTGATTTAAATAACAAACAGCTGAAACTCAATAAGTACTCAGATCCTCAAATAAAAGTTCCAATACATCAATGTGAAAATATTCCAGAACAAGAAAAAGTATCCTGCATTTAAAAAAATCTTCCTTAAAGGTGCTAAATGCGAGATTGGGAGCATTTTATTGCCTCCGCACGGCTCTCAACATGGCGATGGTTGAAGCGGCGGCTCGCAGCGGTCGGGACAGCGTTATCAGCTGTAACCGCCGTATGAGCGCAGTACAGAGTGGCGGCCGTGAGTTAGCCAGTGGGGCACGCTCACATACATGAACATGCGCTAAAAGGCACGCATGGCTGGCTATGTCAACAAAGCACAAAGAAGCTTGGATTACAACACAAAGAGGGAGATCGACTTCATTCCCTGCTCAGGTAGACTTTACTTCACTCTATCTTTACATGGCAAATAGTTGTTTGCTGCTATATTAGTGTTCTGGATATCGTGTAGAGCAGTGGTTCTCAACCAAGGGTCCGGGGACCCCCAGGAGTCCTTGAGGGAGTTCCAGGGGGTCCCCAGAAAAATGGGGGATAGAGAAATCTTTTCAGATGGAGGAATCTGAAGCGAAATCTTATCAAATGGGAGTCCATGACCTAATGTGTATTAATTTAGGGGTCCTTGACACGAAAAAGGTTGAGAACCACTGGTATAGAGCTCCTTTAAGTTCAGCAAAATCTACTCAAAGTATCAAAAATAAAGTACTTGTACCACCTCTGTGACTGATATTTTATTATATGACATTATTAGATTGTAAATACTTGTGCATTAACATGTAAGCAGCATTTTATTGTTGTAGCAGGTCGAAGTGGAGCTAGTTTGAAGTAGTTTATATACAGTTAGCTAGTTTAGTCTAGTTGCTCCCAACCTAAAGGGGTCGTGAGAAATAAGAAAAAATAAAGGTCTCTTGTAGTCTCATAGGAGATTTATCTGCTGAGGATGAAGTGTATTTTATTGGTGGCAGGAAACCATAAATACAGTTATATTAATGCCTGACTCCATCTCTTCTAAACACAATCTTTCTTGTTCCCTCCACCAGAGCTGGAGAGGAAGAAGGAGGTGAAGCAGAGGGAGCGGGAGGCCAGAGAGAAGGAGGCTCGTAAACGGGACAAGGCGGAGGAGAAGGAGAAGAGGAGGAAAGAGTACAACGCTCAGATGGCGGCTGTGGCTGCGCGGGAACAACAGAAGAAGAAGAGCGAGGAGAAGAAGAAAAAGAACGGGCAGGCAGCAGGTGAGACTAAAGGTCTGGATGATGCACCTCTTAAAGGGCTGGTTCATGTTTTTCTTTTACGAAGTTAAATTTAGTAGAATAAAGTCTGTAGAATATGACGTGTAGGCCAGAACATCTCTGCAATAATTAAAAATGGTATTTGGACACACATTTCACCTTTAACAAATATTGCGATTTCCTCCTCAACCTGCGATTTGAAAATTGTCATATTTCAATAAAATTTTGATTAATTGTGCAGCCCTAACAAAGACAGTCCCAGTTAACGGTCAGTTATTTTAATATTATTATTATTTGTCAAAATATTTAAAAACACACTTACCGAGTACACCGAAGTATACTCTGATATACATTAATTTAAAGTGATCAAAAGCTTGTTTAGGGGAGACGGGAAGCTTAAAACTTATAAAAAGACCTCTCCTTAAAATACAAGGGAAGATTAACACAGAATTTCATTATACTACAAAATAAAGGAAAAAAGTAAAATAAGTAGAAAAGAACATATATATTTAACAATTATTTCTTTTTCCAGTAGTTGTCCCACAGTCAACACTGTAAAAGGGAAGTTAACCATGTTTGTTTAAGATGTTTTTAAAAGTAAACAAAGATTAAATAAAAATGCTGAAATAAAATTTTATAGATAAACATACACACATACAAGTCTGTAGATTGTTTATACTAAAGACAGTTAAAAGATTAAGATGTCTAGTGGATCGGACTGACGCGTTCACGGATGATTCAACATCCGACATTTGACCGTCAGTTGCCAAAAAAGCATCACATTCATGAGTTGAGATGTTGAAAAATACACCTAGAAAACAAACATTAAGCATAAATGGATTTTGGGAAAAGCATAGTGATAATTAAGGTTTTTTTTTGCAGCTGATTCTCTTGTTGAACTGCCCTTGATCCCAGGATCTGTTTTGTGTACTTGATTAGTGTCATAGTTCTTTAAGAGTTTGCCTTTAGTGTTGTAGGAGATGTTCTAACGTCAACCACTCTCGCTTCATCTCAGCAGATAAAAAGGCCGTTGTGGAATCGGCGCCTAAGCCCCGACGCTCTCTCATTGGCCTGATGTTCAAGCTCCTCCTCCTGCTGCTGCTGGGATTGGCCGGAGTCGCCGCTGCCTGCCGGTTGACGGACCTTCAGAAGGAAGCCATGTGTGTGCCTGTCAACGTCGTCGTGGACGACAGCCTATCCTGGGCCAAAGAGCAGGAGGTCGTGATCAGACAGCTGGTGCAGAATCTGTCGTCCGCAGCGAAGGAGTTTCTTGAATCTACGCAAGCGTCTAAGAACTAAACTCTCATCTGCCGCCATCAACTCTCAGAGCAGCAGGTTTTTCCACTCCCACCTGTGAATCCTGGGATTTTTTTTTTTTTATTATGCTGAAATCACGAATATCATTAAGATGGGCAACCCTGCATCCCCTCACCCTGTTTGTGGTGCTGGGAGGTGAAGAGTCTGTGCAGATAGACAAAGGGGGATGGACAGATGTGTTAAATCGTCTTAAATTCCTATGGAATTGTTGTCGCTCTTGTACCCTCTTTGTACTACAGCCTGTTTTTAAAAAAACTCATCGTCTTAAAAGTCTCTCCGTCGACTATTTTCTGCACTATGACCAGGTTTATGTTTTGCTGCACTACATGGAGCGTGGGGTGTAAATGAGAGATATTCAGTGAAATGTCAGGTGTCCCTGTCTGTGCTGCATTGGAGCGTCGAGTCACATGTTAACTGCCAGTCAGAGTGAGAGCTGGTGTTGGCAGTCTGAGCATGTGCAGTGAAGGCTGTGTGAATGTAGAGCTCATCGGCCTTTATACTCTTACATCAGTCAAACCAGCTCAATCTCACAGCTAATACACAATGTGTGGCATGCAAACTAGAGCCCAACATGAGTAGATGTTTTATCATATCACAGATATAACAGTATCATGTAGGTAAATGTCAGCTAACTTACAGCGCTACAGAAATGCCAAAGATATGATTGAGGTCGTTTAGAAACAGTGTTGTCATTACATAGTTTGTCCAGCAGAGAGCAAAATGTCCCGCTCACTCATTGTAAATGATGATTTACAAATATAGTTATTTGTTATTTTCTGTCAGTCTACTAATCGATTAATTGACTAATCGTTTCAGCTCTAATTTATGTTAAAAAAACGAAAATTTTATCAGATTTTTCTCAAATATTTATCTGTATTAGCCTCAAAAATCCGGTATAATTAGTCAGGCTCTAATGTACACCCTTCCCAGTGCACAAACTGTATTAAACGGACCATACCGACTTACCCCTTATGCTATAAATCCTGTCTACATCATCATCATTCATTTCTAAGAAAACTATGAATTGTTTTTACGTCAAGAAATATGCTGCGGTGCCCGTAACACCTGTCTCAGTCCAGACCGACATCATCACCCGTCTCCCCGGTAGATACCTAATTCTGATCATAGGCACCGGCCCGGATTAATTTCAGAATTAATTAACTTCTTGGCTGCGATGCTCACCAAACAGCTGATCTGCTCTGAGCTCATCTCTCTCTGTCCCTCGACCACACACTCGCTACGCACACAAACGCTCTTCTTACCAACGTAACATGTAAACATGAGGATTGCAGTTAAACACGGCCATTTTCACACGGTAGCACTGCGAGCATCAAAGCTTGCGTGTGGCGTGGCATTTAACGCCTTTTGGCGGAGATGGCCTCATCTGACTCAAAAAACATTCTCTGCACCTTTATTCCTGTTAACACTCATTTACACACAATGTGTTAAGAAATTACTAGGGCTGTCAATCGATTAAAATATTTCATCACGATTAATCGCATGATTGTCCATAGTTAATCGTGATTAATTGCAAATTAATTGCACATTTTTTATCTGTTCAAAATGTACCTTAAAGGGAGATTTATATTTAATTATTTAATACTCTTATTAACATGGGAGTGGGCAAATATGCTGCTTTATGCAAATGTATATATTTATTATTGGAAATCAGTTAACACAAAACAATGACAGATATTGCCCAGAAACCCTCACAGGTACTGCATTTAGCATAAAATAATATGCTCAAATCATAACATGCTAAACTGCAGCCCAACAGGCAACAACAGCTGTCAGTGTGTCAGTGCGCTGACTTGACTATGACTTGCCCCAAACTTCATGTGATTATCATAAAGTGGGCATGTCTGTAAAGGGGAGACTCGTGGGTACACATAGAACCCATTTTCATTCACATATCTTGAGGTCAGAGGTCAAGGCACCCTTTTGAAAATGGCCATGACAGCTTTTCCTCTGCAAAATTTAGTGTAGGTTTGGAGCGTTATTTCACCTCCTGTCTGACGAGCTAGTATAACATGGTTGGTACCGATGAATTCTCTAGGTTTTCTAGTTTCATACGATGCCAGTATCTTCACTCTAGCTTTTAAAACTGCGCCCACTACAACCTCCGAAAGATCGATTTGCGTTAATGCGTTAAAGAAATTAGTGGCGTTAAAACGAATTCGCGTTAACATTGACAACCCTAGAAATAACCGATGTATATGGGAACCGACAAAAAAGGTAATGCTTAAAATGTATTATTGCGGTGCCAAGCGGCGCAGTGAAAAACTTTAGGTGCACCTAAATGAAAAAGTTAGGCGCACCAGTGCGACCAATATATAAAAACGTAGACTGAGGCCCTGTCTTGAAACTTGCTAATGGTGTGGAGTCCATCACAGTAAACATCAAGTCTGCAATAATTTGTGTTAAAAAAAAGAAAGACATTTCAACTCAAACTGCACTTTAACAGCATTAATACTGGAACTTCAACACAAATATGATCCCCACTTGATGTTCACTGTGATGGATTACACGCCTTCACCAAGTTTCAAGAGTCTGCAAATTGATTTTTAATACTGCAGACAAAATGGAAACCAGTGGCTGCATGGAAGGTAAAAAAAAGTACAAAAACAGTAGCAAAATTTACAAAAATGTTATCTGTAATATAAAGTTTACATGTTTTGTTTTTAAGAGGATATCGCTTGTATCATCTGGTATAATAAGGACCAAGTGCAGATATTTAACTAGCAGTCCAAAATCTGAAATACCTTCCTTGTTGTAATCAGTTAACTAAAGAAATAAAAGGCATCTGACAGATTATTTAACTGTTCTTTCAGTTTAAAGGTAGGGTTTTTAAGTGCTGTTTAAATCATTTTATTGTTGAAATTCTCATTACATCCATCAATAAATCCAATGCTCTGACAAAAAACAAATATCCGGTATCTGTGGCTGTCGCAGGACTGTAATAAGCCCGTTCAATCATTTCATTCGGCCTGAATGAAATGCTTTGCTTTGCTGCTGTGGTTCTTGTACAGATTTGTCCATGCTCTCAAAACATTGTCAGCGTTAATAAATGGCTATGCACTGCAAGAAATATTTGAACGTTGTCTGTTTTTATAACAGAAGAAGAATGGTGGTGAATACACCTTGTCATGCACACCTTGTCATAGTATAGTATGTCGTAAAAAAATGTCAGTATAATGTAGCATGCCATTAGAAAATGTCAGTATTTTACGACTTTTTTATGACAATTTTGGTGGTATTTTTATGACGGTATACTGTGACATGTTTTATACAATACTACGATATTTTGACATTTTATACTATTCTCCCTGTACACCAACAGTTGCACCTCCAGTCACCAGTCCGAATGATGGTTGTGGATTTCCAGAAGAATGCCGCCCCACCCGACACTGTGGATTGACAGTTTTTCATTTTCATGAAAAAGTCATACTATATAGTATGACTTTTCATGAAAATTGACGAAAATTTAAACTGAGTTTTTTTTCCACCAAATGAATCGACAGACTATACTATGCCTGTTTTCATGAAAATTTTCGACATTCTATACTATGACAATTTTTTACGAATATTTTCGAAAATTTTCATGAAAAAAGTCATGTCAAAAATATTCGTAAAAAAATGTCATAGTATAGAATGTCGAAAATTTTAATGAAAAAAGGCATAGTATAGTCTGTCGATTCATTTGGTGGAAAAAAAACTCAGTTTAAAATTTCGACATTTTCATGAAAAAGTCATACTATAGTATGACTTTTCATGAAAATTGACGAACATTTAAACTGAGTTTTTTTTTCCACCAAATGAATCGACAGACTATACTATGCCTGTTTTCATGAAAATTTTCGACATTCTATACTATGACATTTTTTTACGAATATTTTCGAAAATTTTCATGAAAAAAGTCATGTCAAAAATATTCGTAAAAAAATGTCATAGTATAGAAGGTCGAAAATTTTAATGAAAAAAGGCATAGTATAGTCTGTCGATTCATTTGGTGGAAAAAAAACTCAGTTTAAAATTTCGACATTTTCATGAAAAAGTCATACTATAGTATGACTTTTCATGAAAATTGACGAAAATTTAAACTGAGTTTTTTTTTCCACAAAATGAATCGACAGACTATACTATGCCTGTTTTCATGAAAATTTTCGACATTCTATACTATGACATTTTTTTACGAATATTTTCGAAAATTTTATTGAAAAAAGTCATGTCAAAAATATTCGTAAAAAAATGTCATAGTATAGAATGTCGAAAATTTTAATGAAAAAAGGCATAGTATAGTCTGTCGATTCATTTGGTGGAAAAAAAACTCAGTTTAAAATTTCGACATTTTCATGAAAAAGTCATACTATAGTATGACTTTTCATGAAAATTGACGAAAATTTAAACTGAGTTTTTTTTCCACCAAATGAATCGACAGACTATACTATGCCTGTTTTCATGAAAATTTTCGACATTCTATACTATGACAATTTTTTACGAATATTTTCGAAAATTTTCATGAAAAAAGTCATGTCAAAAATATTCGTAAAAAAATGTCATAGTATAGAATGTCGAAAATTTTAATGAAAAAAGGCATAGTATAGTCTGTCGATTCATTTGGTGGAAAAAAAACTCAGTTTAAAATTTCGACATTTTCATGAAAAAGTCATACTATAGTATGACTTTTCATGAAAATTGACGAAAATTTAAACTGAGTTTTTTTTCCACCAAATGAATCGACAGACTATACTATGCCTGTTTTCATGAAAATTTTCGACATTCTATACTATGACATTTTTTTACGAATATTTTCGAAAATTTTCATGAAAAAAGTCATGTCAAAAATATTCGTAAAAAAATGTCATAGTATAGAATGTCGAAAATTTTAATGAAAAAAGGCATAGTATAGTCTGTCGATTCATTTGGTGGAAAAAAAACTCAGTTTAAAATTTCGACATTTTCATGAAAAAGTCATACTATAGTATGACTTTTCATGAAAATTGACGAAAATTTAAACTGAGTTTTTTTTCCGCCAAATTAATCGACAGACTATACTATGCCTGTTTTCATGAAAATTTTCGACATTCTATACTATGACAATTTTTTACGAATATTTTCGAAAATTTTCATGAAAAAAGTCATGTCAAAAATATTCGTAAAAAAATGTCATAGTATAGAATGTCGAAAATTTTAATGAAAAAAGGCATAGTATAGTGTGTCGATTCATTTGGTGGAAAAAAAACTCAGTTTAAAATTTCGACATTTTCATGAAAAAGTCATACTATAGTATGACTTTTCATGAAAATTGACGAAAATTTAAACTGAGTTTTTTTTCCGCCAAATTAATCGACAGACTATACTATGCCTGTTTTCATGAAAATTTTCGACATTCTATACTATGACAATTTTTTACGAATATTTTCGAAAATTTTCATGAAAAAAGTCATGTCAAAAATATTCGTAAAAAAATATCATAGTATAGAATGTCGAAAATTTTAATGAAAAAAGGCATAGTATAGTCTGTCGATTCATTTGGTGGAAAAAAAACTCAGTTTAAAATTTCGACATTTTCATGAAAAAGTCATACTATAGTATGACTTTTCATGAAAATTGACGAAAATTTAAACTGAGTTTTTTTTACACCAAATGAATCGACAGACTATACTATGCCTGTTTTCATGAAAATTTTCGACATTCTATACTATGACAATTTTTTACGAATATTTTCGAAAATTTTCATGAAAAAAGTCATGTCAAAAATATTCGTAAAAAAATGTCATAGTATAGAATGTCGAAAATTTTAATGAAAAAAGGCATAGTATAGTCTGTCGATTCATTTGGTGGAAAAAAAACTCAGTTTAAAATTTCGACATTTTCATGAAAAAGTCATACTTTAGTATGACTTTTCATGAAAATTGACGAAAATTTAAACTGAGTTTTTTTTACACCAAATTAATCGACAGACTATACTATGCCTGTTTTCATGAAAATTTTCGACATTCTATACTATGACAATTTTTTACGAATATTTTCGAAAATTTCATGAAAAAAGTCATGTCAAAAATATTCGTAAAAAAATGTCATAGTTAAAAAAAATTTTAAAAAAAAGGCATAGTATAGTTTTCGAATTTTTTGAAAAAAAATAGTTTGAAAATTCCCTTTTTGAAAAACTATTATTGACTTTTCATGAAAAGCAAAATTTAAATGATTTTTTTTACCAAATTTACGATTTTCCTTTTTTTTAAAATTTTACATTCTTTAAAGAAATTTTTTTTCGAATTTTTCGAAATTTTCGAAAAAATCATGAAAAATATTGTAAAAAAAATTTTAAAAATGTCAAAATTTTAATGAAAAAAGGAAGATAGTTGTCTTCATTTTGGGGGAAAAAAACCTTTAAAAATTTTGACATTTTCATGAAAAAGTCATCTATAGTATGACTTTTTATGAAAAATTGGAAAAATTTTTTTAATATTTTTTTTCCCCCAAAAAGAAGACAACTATCCTTTTTTTTTTTTCCCTTTAATTGACATTTTTTTTCGAATTTTTACGGGTTTTTTCAATAAAATTTTCAAAATTTCGAAAAAAAATTTTAAAAATGTCGAAAATTTTTTGAAAAACCCTAAAGCTGAATTCATTTTGGAAAAAAAACCTTTAAAATTTTAATTTTCTAAAATCATGAAGTATGATTTTTTTTAAAATTGGGAAATTTTAAAAGGTTTTTTTTCCCCCAAAAAGAAGACAACTATCCTTTTTTTTTTTTCCCTTTAATTGACATTTTTTTTCGAATTTTTACGGGTTTTTTCAATAAAATTTTCAAAATTTCGAAAAAAAATTTTAAAAATGTCGAAAATTTTTGAAAAAGGAAGATAGTTGCGACATTTTGGGGGAAAAAAACCAGTTTAAATTTTCAATTTTCATGAAAAGTCATGCTATAGTATGACTTTTTTTAAAATTGACGAAATTTTAAACTGAGTTTTTTTTCCACCAAATGAATCGACAGACTATACTATGCCTTTTTTCATTAAAATTTTTGACATTTTCTTAATTTTTTCTTTTGGGGAAAAACAAAA